>CM048819.1:27538744-28185991 GCA_026586065.1 Dioscorea zingiberensis
TGAGGTGTGTTAGGACAAGAACTTTGATGAATTAGGCCATGTTCAGTTAAGAAAATCACCAAGCATAGAATTAAAATATTCAGTTCCATAATGTGTTCACAAGATTTGAATATTTGAATCATATTGAATTTTGATCATGGAATGAAATATCTTAAAGATGTAACCAACTTCAGATTTATCCTTTACTAAGTATACCCAACAAACATGGGTGTGATCATCAATAAACGAAATAAACCATCTTTTATTAGAAAGAGTAGAGACACGAGAAGGACCCCAAAGATCACTATGAACAAGAGCAAAAGGCTTTGAAGCCCTGTACGGTTGAGAAAGAAAGGAAACACGCTTATGTTTAGCTAGTTGACAAATTTCACAAGAAAAAACATCATTGGACTTAAACAAACTAGGATATAAATGCTTCAAATATGCAAAACTAGGATGACCTAGACGACAATGAAACAACATTATCTGTTGGTGACGAGGAATAGAAGTAGAACCAGTAACCGCTTGACAACACTTACTCGAGGAAAATTCTTGCTCGAAGTAGTATAAGCCCGAGTCCTCCTTAGCATGTCCAATCATCCGGCCCGATTTCTGGTCCTAGAACACACACAAAGAAGAATTAAACTTAACAGTGCACTTGAGATCCGGAGTGATTTTGCTGATAAGAAGCAGATTGAAGGACAGGTTTGGAACATAAAGAACATGAGACAAACGCATCTTCGGACTAAGAATAATAGAACCAGCTTCAGTTATAGTAGTAAGAGATCCATCAGCAATCTTAACAAACCGGTTACTAGTACACAAGGTATAATCAGTAAACAACAAATAATTTCCACTCATATGATCGGAAGCACCGGAATCGATGATCTATGGCTCACCTGTTAGACTTGAGGATGAAATAGCAATACCGGATTAAGCCATATGAGAGGAGCTTAAAGGAGAGCAATTTGCTCAAGTGCTCAAGTTGGGCCTTGGAGAAAAGAATCTCGTTGGAAGAGTCAGAAGAATTTGTCTTCTTAGAGCTTGAAATCCCTTACCATCTAATCCTCTTTGATGGCGAGGAACCCAATTGGTTGGTTTTCCATGAATTTTCTAGCATGTGGCCTTTGTATGATAACGACGCTTGCAATGATCACACCATTGAGTACTACGACGGGTAATTTTATTAGAATCAACGGCGGCCATAGCGAGAAGATTCAATATGAGTTATTGGAGAAAAAGATTGACCAATCATCACCGCTTGCGGCTTTCTTCTTTACATACCTCAAATCGAATATTGCATCAATGTCGGGAAGAGGTCTAGTGCCTATAATCCGACCTCAACTTCGGCCCAAGGATAGGGATAGTCTTGCAAGAGAATCATAAACCCTTTCTCGAGCAAGCAACCGTCTATAAATCTCAGCATCAGTAGGGTTTTTCCGGTTTGGTTGATTAAACAAATCAAGTTGTTGCCAAAGTTTCTTCAAGGAATTAAAGTAAGTGGTTACCGAATCATCATCCTGATGAATGTGGCGGGATTGGGTACGAAGGTAGAATATTTGAGAGGCATCTTGTAGGTTAGAGTACGCCAAAGTGACAACGTCCCAAATAGATTTTGCGGAAGGATAGAGGAGATAGATTTCAACAATACTCTCCTCCATGGAATGAATGAGCCATGCCATCACCATCGAGTTTTGAACTTCCCACGCCGGGTATGAGGGATCAGCAACATCAGGTTGCAGAATAGACCCGTCCAAGTAGCCAAACTTGCCCTTTCCACATACCACCATTTGAACGAAGCGAAACCAAGGAAGAAAATTACGTCCATTCAGTTTGAAAGTGGTAATTTGAAGGGATAAAGAATTATCAGAGGATGCAGTGGGGACAATTGTGGAGATAGGTTGAGAGGTGTTCGATGCCACCTCAGAACCATTGCCTACGCTTGCCCCAGTCTCTCCCTCAACTTCAATAGCTTTTACTCTCTCTGATACCATAAAAGCTAATAAAGGCAAGAGTCGATAATAAACACCGTATCTTTATTCCTCATAATTGAATGAATTACATAGGCTGATCATTAGCTTATTTATAATGAATGTTCATGTAATAAAAACTCCTATAAAATAGGAAATAAGTTAAAACAAAAAAGATACTAATAACTAACTTCTAAAAATATGCATACAGCCCACACAAACTATAAAGCTGTTTGAACAAGTGTTCCTTCAACAAAATTTCTTCCTAAGATCATAATAAAGAGATCAAATGAGGCATTTGCATGACATAATCTGTAAAGTTGTCATATTTTGCTATAACCACCATTTCACTTAGCATAGTGTCATTGAAGTCGATCAAAATTCTGTTCTCCTTGCCCATCAAAACTACAAACGCAACTGGCTAGTCTAAATAGGACTTACTGGAAACTGTATTCTTACGTGCACAATCTATGGGACT
This sequence comes from Dioscorea zingiberensis, assembly GCA_026586065.1. Classification (NCBI taxonomy): domain Eukaryota; kingdom Viridiplantae; phylum Streptophyta; class Magnoliopsida; order Dioscoreales; family Dioscoreaceae; genus Dioscorea; species Dioscorea zingiberensis. Next base: position 27,541,172 of record CM048819.1, read on the forward strand.
TAGAAATTCTCAGGTACAGGAAAGAACAAGAAATTCCAAAGTTCGAGCCTTTCAACATTATCAAGAATCACAGCAATGAATTAAGGTAGAAAACATTAAAAACAGAAAACAAAGAACAGATTCAGGAACCAACTCTATACAACGACTTCAGCTGATCAGAAGGGAGATCAACCTCCGCAGCAATCACTTCCGCATCGCAGCTCGGCATTCGATAACTCTCCGGACCACTGCCAAAGATTCAACATTCAGCCCCAAAAAATAAGGTTCAACATACTTCTCTCCCAAGAATTGCCCCTCAAATCTTTTTCTCTCAAAACAAGCCGAGGAAAAAAAAAACCTTATGCCAGAGAGACTCGGTTTAACGGGAAAGAAGCCGATGACGAAGAGGAAAAGACCGAGGATCTGGAGAATCACCGCGGCGAGAGCACATGTCGCGAGAAGAGAGCAGGACATGGACGAAGCCATGAGCTTCCAGAGAACTAAAATGGTTTCTCTACTGCCTTGAACTGGATCTCTTCTCGATCTAAGAATATTGAATAATTTAAAATTAAAAAAAAAAATTTGTTGGATTATTCTGCTTCAAAACTAATTGGAAAATGAACTTTTTGTTAACGGGGCAACCGCCTTCTAAACGTTTTTAACAAAGTTTTATTTTAATATTTAATATGAGAATTTAACTTTTAAAACATTTAAATAAATTTAATAGTTATTTAAATAGTGTCCAAATTGCCTATAAATCTCTTGTGGGGTGTATAGTAGGGATTCAGTGTAATAATATTTTGAGTGTATATTTTGAGTGGAGAATATAAGTATCAAATAATACCAGAGACTATAAGATAATTCACCCTAAATCTAAAAAAATAAAATTATTATAGATATATTATTTATATCTTTGTTGGCGGAAGTCTCATCTCCCAAGTGCTTCTAATGATGAAAAAAATGACATTTTTATATGCAAAATCCCACTGCACCCCTAGTTTTAAGAAAACATAATTTATCCACTATTATTATTTTAGAAATAAATAAATAATATAATGAAAAGTAAATTTAATTGGGGATAATTAAAAAAAACAACTTATGAATAGGAAAAAAGAAGAAAATACAAATATTACTTTGCAATTATTAGGATTTACTAAAGCTTACAAAATAAAAATAATACAAATAAAAACCCAAATGGTACTGCATCTTAAATCTTCATAAATACTTCCCAGATATTGAAGTAAGAGAATTGTCTGATATTTCTCAACTTTCTCACAAATCCCAAAAAAATAATTATCAGATGTAAGTGTTAGTTTTAAAGATTAAGATGTTTGACATATGTTTGAAATATCATAGATTTCAGAGAACCACATGCATATAATTTGCACAGTAGCTAAAAAACTCGTCTCAAAACCAGCAATCAGAACAATGGGCCAAAAATAAAGGCCGGCACATCCACATTCAATAGTGCAGGCTTGAATGAATACAATGAGAGTCACTCCGCAGATAACACAATGTTATGCAATGTTTCACAATGATGGAAAGGCGAATCACACATCTGATGAATTCCAGCACTAACATGTATCTTCCCAATAAAACATTCGCGCAACTGGAAGTGTGGATGACGAGAAATCCATAGTAGAAAGAAGGCTGTTATGCATTGTAATCATCTAAACCAAGGTCTCTCAGTGCATCAGTTGCGGCTTCCTTGCAGCTCTCATGACTGGCCTTGACTCTTCGTAAGATCTTCTCGACACCATTGCTAAGAAGAATGGTCCTGCAGAAACCAAAATTGTCGTTCAAGTTGATTGCACTTAAACAGAATTTGATTAGTCAAAAGGTTAGAGTAGTTTTCATAAGAGTTAATGTATACATTATTGGCCCCTCAACCATTGGGCTTTGGTCAAATTGGTTCCTAAACTAAAAAAAATAACTCCAAAAAGTCCCTTAAACTAAAACAAACCGACAATTTTAGTCTCTCTCCGTCATCAGTGTTAAAAGTGTGAATAGAAAATCATTTTTTTCACAAGCGTGTAAAATGATCTCATGTGGAATGGACATATAACCAACTGTGCCCACGTCATATGCCATGTGTCACATGTTTTTGGTTTTTTATTTTAATTTTAAAAAAATATATATCAAATGTTGCCATGGTAACTTATGCCATGTATTAGTCCATCATGTGCTTTTGTGTAAAGCCTTTGGCTACCAATCTTGCCTTAAATCTATTTATTGATCCATCCACTTTCATTTCCTTCTACCACCATATGAACCTTGTTTATAGGTTCCTTAGGATTCATTTGAGTTCAGAAATCCTCTTCGATTTGGAGAGACTTAGCCAAATCATCAAGAGAAATATCTTCCACTTTATGCTTTAGATTTCTTTTGAAATCCATCCATGATGGAGGAAGTTTATCAATGATTGATGAGACTAAGTACTCATTCACTTTAGTTCAAGGTACATTTTGATTTTTCTTTTTTTTTTTTTTTTGTTTAGGGACTAATTTGACCAAATCCTCTAGTTCAAGGACCAACAATGCCCTTATCCCTTTTGAGAATAACCATTACTCACAAGACAGTTTAGATGCTAATCACATGTCTTGGCTTTACATATAAACCACTTATTTTATGTACACACTCTAGGAATTGAGTAATTCCACAACATGAGATTGTCAGACTTCTAACCTAAGTGAGTTTTTCAAGATCTCTTAATCCATGCCACATCATAGATAATTTCAGAATCAGTATCTACATCGAGAGTTTGTTCTCTTAAGTTATTAATCCCTTAATTTTCTGTTTTTCACTTTTGATTTGGTATGGAGATAAATAGGGTACAATATCCCTAGGCAGGATCTCAAATCTACCAAGCAATACTGGCTTATCCATTACAATACGGAAGTTCAAACTACTTGGTACAAAGTCCTCTTTTGCCAAGAACAAGAGATCAGATTATCTATAAAACTTGTTATCCTTGAATGCACCAGACATCATGAATACAAGTTATGTTATGCAAATGAGTCAAGACCTTTCATGGGTCACCTCGAGAGCTCATTATTCAAACCACCTAAAAATAAATAACAAGAAGCCATTATTGATAGATCAGGCAACTTACCAAAAATTCACCTTGTGTCACTAATGTACATGCTTTGATTAAGGAAATATTCATAACCAACAAATTTTGTTCAAGAAATGTACCTGTTTTCTGGATTCCTGGCCACAAGATTGCGAATCATGTAACAGGACTGCCTTTGCATCTGATATGCAACAGGGAACTTCTGCATTGCTTGGATTGCCAAATCTCCGGCCCCAGCTTCAATCGCACGAGAAGCATTTTCAGGAGATCTCAATGATAGCACACCGATGATGGACATAACCTACAATAGAAAGTATCCATGTTCACAGTAACAATATAAATTAATCATATATTTCATGAACACTGTCACTATCATGCAACTTCTTTTGGAACAACATCAATTGATTACCTCTTGTAACACAGATGGATCATCAAAGAATCTGGATGATAATTTGATCAGTCTATCTAGACCACCCTTCTGAACAATAGCATTCTTGTTGGAATCACTTCCTGCTAACTTCAAACAAAAGAGGAACTCATAAAACTAGCATGACCTCCAAATCTAAAAAGTAACTTCACTCAAAAGCGCATTAGTTGTAGTCCAATCCAATCAGACCTTAGATAGCAAAGAACAACAAGTTTTAGCCACAGCATTGTTGTTGTATTCACTACTATCATCTATACATTGGAGAATCACGTCAATGCCACCTTTTGAGGAAACAGATTTGCAAATTTCATCCTGTAAGGTAGAAAAATTTGTGATAAACCAGACAAAAGTGTGAGCAAAAGCATGGGGAAATACATAAGATAAATTAAAGTATTAGGATAAAAAAGAAAACCAATTGTCTGCATCTGTGGTCTAAGTTATAGGCAATCAAACATCAGTTGATGGTACACAACACATATATCCTGTACACAACCAATTTTATCATATGAAATATACTGGGTGATACAATATCAAGAAACAGAATCGAGAGAACTTACATTCACAGAAATAGCCTTTAAAGCAATACAAGCTGAAACTAAACTAGAAGAACTGATCCCTTGGTGGAACACATCCACAAGAGCATCAGCAATTCCAATTTTAGCAAATCTTCGAGCATACCCATAGACCTGGATTTCATAAAGGAAGACATTGAGTGCCCATGCTGACTTGCAAAAAATTCTGAAGAGAAACATATATGCTCAACTTTTCATACAACAGATTTGTAATAATGAAATTTTTTTTGATAAATATCTAATTATGAATTAATGCCAGTTCCATAGACCAAGCAAACTAGTAGCATGCAAACTTCTTTAACAGTTGAAGGTGTGCTTAAATCAATATGAAATTATAATTCCGCGACAAACATAGTTGAAATATTCATCATCAAAATATGAATATTGAATGATTACACTTATAAGTAATTTTGCAAGCTATCTCTATTTACATATGTACATTTATTGGTAGCTTCTTTTATTTCATAAAAATATATTTAACTACCAAACATAAATGGATATTTATGCTAAGAACAAATATAAACTTCATAAAACATGATGCATTACCTAGAACATCTAGCTTGTTTGAATTTACACTAACCAGTAGTAAATTGTTAAAGCTGTGTAATACCTTTTATGAACAACTCAAGTCTATATGCTATAAGTATTGCAAGCATACATAATTGTTTATATAGCATCCAAATTCTACTAAGTATTAGTACGAATTACCTGTTAGAAAATTTATTATTTAGTCACGAAGATGTACAAGGACCACTAGAAGGATATGTGCATTGATTAAAAGGAACATAAAACCACATTTGAAATCAATTTTGCTTGACAAGCATGTTTTCCAGCAAAAACAATAAAGAGCATGCACAGATAAATTGAGAGGGAAAAATACTTTCTACTTACTATTTTGAAGTAAATCTCTTACTATCTCATTACTTCAGCAATATATTTCTTGTTCAAGACTTGGCCTTACCGATTCTTTATGAAGATAAATTCAAATAATATGCAAGAAGTAAAATTGTTTGGATACAAAATAATATCAAGAGGGATACAGTGAAGCCTTGGAAATCCGGTTTGGCACTATGGAGTCAATGCAACATAATCTAAATGCTAAATGAAATTTTGCAAAACTTTCACGTATAAAAGGATAGCACAAAAAGGTATGAAGGAGACTTATGAAAGACTGGCAAAGCTAAAAGAGAATATAGAAGATACAGAACAGTATTTATGTCAATCATTTTACTCACTTGGGAAGCTGCCACACGGTTATCATCAGGAGTCAGAATAACACGTATAGCATCATACAAGTTTGGTACAGCATCTTTAGGTTGTCCCCTCAAAATATCTAAAAATAACTCATCAATTTTAAGTTCCACAAAGCATACTCTTTGATGATTTCATTGCCAGTTGCAGCAGACGCAACAACAGAGAAACCACAATCCAGCAGGCTAGGGATGTCACTACTTTTCTTTAGAATGTCCATTACAATTTTATGACCATCACCACGCCAGAATACTTGTCTACTTTCAAAATCTGTGGAATAAAATGCAACCATTAAATTGCTTGCCAAATTTCCAGCAAGAAATTGCCCCCACACATTCTGAGGGCCAAATTGAAAAATCAATAAGAAGTGCAAAGATTCATATTAATAAAATTAAACTTGAAATTCAAGTTATCCTGATCAAATTGGCTATATCAACAAAAACCATCAAGGTCACAGAATACAAACAATTGAAAAGATGAGAATTTTAATTCCATAAAGATCACAAAAAACAACAATAATGAAGAACGAGAATTGTAATTCCATAAAGAATAAGAATAACTAAACTGTAGTTTTGTTTCCAGTTTTGTTACTCCCCATCTTTATTATTGAAAATAAGCTTGAGACATTATTCGCCCAAAATGCCGAACAGTTATTTGTGCAGAGTAGTAGAAAAAACTTATATTCCTTTCACCATGCACAAACAACTTCCTTTCACCTCCCGTGGCAACATATTTCCTAACCAAACAATTTCTAAGCCTCAGTTCTACCTTCCTATCCACTGAGCAGCATCGGACGTACAAACCTAGCTACTAGCTACATTCTCTTTACCAATAGAACTCAAAACCACAAAAAAATAAGGAAAAGTTTGCTTCCTTACCGCGAAGAATGGACCTCAATGCACGCAATCCAGATACAAGAACCCTCTCAGAACTATCACGACAGGCACCACAAATGGAAACCAACAACTCCACTCCCCCATTCCTCATCGCAATCATCGCATTCTCACCTCCAGAAGAGCAAAAACCATATATCTCATCGAACAACCGCACTATCTCATCAAGATCCGAACTTTCCACCTCCGAACACTCCAATCGAGCGGATGCCTTCTTCAAACCATCCAAAGATAGCATCACAGGATTGTCTTCCACGCGATTCACTCCAGGAACGCATTTCACAATCCCTAAAAAAGGGGGAGAAAAACATGAACCCATAAAGCACGATGGATTGAATGGAAACGTTGAGAGAGGAGGGGACTTACCGGAGAGATCGACACCCTGGAGAGTGAGGGCTTCGACGGCGTCTTCAAGGGCCTCTTCAGGATCCATGCCGAGATCGGAGATGTTCTCGGCCACAAGCGCATCGAACGCTTGCTGCGAGATCGTCCGCCCGGAGGTACCCATCGCCGTAGTTCCTACTTCCGACTGAGCGGCGAATGTATTTTATTAAAAGTTTCAAAAAACTGCAAATTAACATAATTATATTTAATACTAGACAAATTTTCCTTTTTAACCAATCCCATCAATTTTTATATGGGTTTTTTATCTACAGTAACAATACCACTTTTTCACTCTGGCACTTCAACTTTTTGAACTCTATAAAACAGCCCCAACTTTTTTATGTCTCAAAAAAGCAACTCCGTCATCATCTCTGAGACGGTCGTGAGATTAAGGGGTTGTTTGGTTGGGGGGAATGTGGTGGGAATGTGATCACATTCACGTTTGAATAATGTAGCGATTGGGAATGTGGTGGGAATCTGGCATTCACAATTTATCCAACATTTCCACCTTTGTGGGAATCCGGAAAGACACCAAAATAGGTGTCTTTATGGATTCAGGATTGAATGAGGAATCCATTGAGAAAATCCATTCCAATTTTGCCCTTATACTCTCTCGTTTCCTCTGCCCTAACCCGCGTCTCCACCAACAGCGCCTCCACCACCGTTGATTTAAAGTCGGGTGCCTTTATGCATACCACCAGCCCTCGGCCACACACCTAACTGGCGTCTCCACCACTGACAGAGCCTTCACCAGCCTTTCTCCACTGCGATTCTGTTTGTTTAAAGAGAGTTCTGTTTTTTTCTATTCCACTGTAATTCATCAATCTTAAACAGGTTCTATTCTCCCTCAATATTTTGGATTTGTTGTTTTTGTCAAACTACCTTCACTTTGATGCATTATCAGACATGAACTTATTATGATTGTATATTTTTAGTTGAACTTCTTGACTTATTTGTGTAAACTCAAGTTTATAACTATTTATTTCAGTTTAGGATATTCCTCAGATCTAAATGTTCATTCATCTCAGTCATTGTAATGAAAGCATTCCAATATTTTACATATATTCAAGCATGAAATGCACTATGATATGCACAGTTGCATACTTTGTCATTATTGAACTTGAAAAACCTAATATTGTCAGTGATAGGTAATGCAGTTTAACAATGACAAGATTCAAATTCTTATAAACCTTTCTCCTATTTGTTGTAATTAAATGTGACCTGTTGGTTTATTTTCTTGACTGTTGGTGTTGTATAACATTGTTTCTTGATGCCTTCTTACTGTTGGATAGGTGGCAATGTTTCTCTAGATTTTTATCATGAATAGGTGGATCACAAAGTGGTATATTTTGGGTTTGGTTTTCTTGTACGCAGAGAAATTTATCCAAATAGTTCTTTTCCTTCTTGCAGTGATATCTTGTAGCCTCTCTTAATTTGATTTAAGACAATGACATCATTGTTTTGTGAATGAGAAATTTCATTCAATGGCAGTATGCTGCTAGTCGCTTCTATTCATTTACCCTTGCTTACTATCCAATTGTGAATTCCCCTTATCTGATGTATATTATTAAATTTAAGTTCTATTGTAATTAACTAGTTATTTTACTTGTAAATTGATTTCTTCTTTATGAATTTACTCTATAGAGAATAATACTAGCTTTCCTTCTTTTGCAACAGGTTAGTAGTAACTTGCCATCTACTAATATTATTTTGGAAAAGCAATTGGCATCTATTATCTCTTTCTTCCCAAGAATAGTAGCAATTTCAGGTGATTGGAGAAACAAACCTTTATGAAAATGTTTTTGTCTTTAATGAAAATGTTTTTTCATATCTTGATTTGAAATAACTGTTATGTCTGTGATTCAGTTATGTGTTATTAAGTTTTCACAATAGCCATTTAAGTTTTTATAGCCTGGGAATTATGTTTCTATAATCAACAGATTTTCAAATGATTCTATCAACACATGTCATCTAATTTATTATACTGCTCTCTTTTTTATCGTAGATGGATATTTTCTCTCCTGTTAATTTGGGATTGTTTGCCACGATAACTTATGTGTAGGTAGATATGGTGAACAAACTAGTTGCATTAATGTATGTCATTGCCTTACGATATAGGTGTGGCCGAAAGAGAAAACAAGTTGCCATTTATAGCACCACTAGGCATATGATCAGAAATGTCAACATGTATAGGTTGATTTTTGAGAGTGACCTAGCTTGCATTGAGAGTATCCGTATGGATTGACGGGCATTTCATCGTCTATGTGATTTACTTACCACAACCGGCGAACTGGTAGATAATAGGAACATGTGTATTGAGTAAATGGTCGCATCCTTCCTATATATCATTTCACATGATAAAAAAAATTAGAGTAACAAAGAGGGAGTTTGTTAGATCTGGAGAGACAATAAGTTGACATTTTAAAGGGGTACTAAATGCAATTTTGAAGTGTCATGGAGTCTTGCTCAAAAAACCAGAACCAGTTCGTGAGAACTCAACTGATGAAAGGTAGTGTTGGTTTAAGGTAAAAGAAAACAATTAACTTGTTTGAAGTTTACATTTTATACCTTAAATAACTTTTTTTTTTTAAAAAAAAGTGTACTATACTAAGTTTAACCTTTTTTATAGAATTGTCTCGGGGCTTTAGATGGAACATACATCAAAGTTAATGCAAGAGCAATTGACAAGCCCAGATATCGGACAAGGAAAAATGAGATTGCCACTAATGTCTTGGGTGTGTACTTTCAAGACATGCAATTTATTTACATCTTACCAAGGTGGGAGGGTTCAGCAGCTGACTCTAGGGTATTACGTAATGCAATTTCTAGGAGAAATGGGCTAAGAGTCCCCCAAGGTATATTAATGTTTAGCATAGCTAGCATCCAAAAATGGTTTTCTTAAAGCACTAACAACCTTTAACTTTCATTTAGGTTACTATTATTTATGTGATACTGGTTACCAGAACGGAGAAGGGTTTCTTACTCCTCAAGGTAGTCAACCCACCTCACCTGAGGAGTTCTTCAACTACAAGCACTCTTACGCTAGAAATGTCATTTGAGAGATGCTTCGGTTTATTGAAGGGAAGGTGGGCCATTTTGAGGGGGAGGTCATATTATCCTGTGAAGACACAATGCAGGATTATTTCTGCTTGTGCATTACTACACAACCATATTAGGCGAGAGACTTCTATTGATCCTCTAGAAGTAACACTTGGAGAAGACATTGTAAGCGAGGACATAGATGGTGATACCTTCGTTGAGGCATCTGATGCTTGGACAACATGGCGGTCATCTTTGGCACTTGAAATGTTTAATCAATGGGGGAATTATAAGGGCCAACATAACTTAGGGAACTGATTTTTGTATAATATTAAATGTTTTATCTAATACTTTATATTGTATTGTTTCTTGGATAATCAATAGAAACGTGGTTGTATGTGTTTCACTCTTTGTTTCCTTATGTGTGCGTTTTTTTTTTCCTTTTTACATAAAAGTCACGGATCAACATTTCACTTTTGTGATTAGTTGTTCCGCCTTACTAATGTGTGATGTTTAAGTAGAAGTTTGTTGTGGTTGATCTAAGTGAAGTCAATGATTTATTTGTTGATATTGTTGAAATTAATTTGTTGAAATTAATTTCTCTGAGAACCACCTGCTTAACTGTTTTTAAAAAAGATTGATAATTAAATTATTTATCTTTTTTTTTGTCATAGTAGTTATATTTCATCTGGCCCTTGTTATAGAAATTAAACAGTAAAGTCAGTGAAGTCAGTGATAATTAAAAACAGTGAGAATTAAACAGTGAAGTCAGTGATTTTTTTTGTCAATATAAATTGTTTATCCATTAATCATAGTCACTATCATAAAGTATAGTAGTTATATTTCATCTGGCTCTTATTATGCATCTAGTTTTAGTGAAAGAGCTTTCACAGATTATATTGTTAGCATTCCTATACACATTTAGGTTTTCACTAAATCTGACATACTATACACATGATTAGAATCAACTCATCCTCTTTTTTTGTAGACCAGTAGTGTGTTGTAGTATTGTTATTGTTAACTATTATTATTTTAATTTTTTGGCATAGGATGTCTGAAAATACCAATGTTGATGGGATGAACCCAATTGAGACAAAGGGCAAAAGACCGGCAAAACAAGGGAGCAGACATGTGTGGAATAGTAAGCAAGATGCCTTGTTAGTTCAATGTCTAATAAGGCTTGCCCAATCTGGCAAATGGAAGGTTGATAATGGTCAATTTCGAAGTTGCTACGTTCTTCAACTTGAGAAGTGGATGCATGAGAAGATACCGAGTTGTAGTATCAAGGGCTCGCCCTATATTGAGTCTAGAGTGAAATTGTGGAAAATGCAATATCATGCCATTCAAGAGATATTGGACCCAAATGGAAGTGGTTTTGGTTGGAATGATGCCTCAAAATGCATTACTTGTGATGCTACTGTCTTCAATGATTGGGTGAAGGTAATTTGTATTGTTATTGCAGTATTTTGATGTTTACCATGTGAATTCATGTCTTCCCTATGTTTATAATTTATGTTGTTGGTTTTCAGAGTCATCCGGGGGTTGTTGCACTTAGGAACAAGCCTTTCCCTTTCCTAGAGGAGTTGAGCCATGTCTTTGGTAAAGATCCAGCCACTGGGGAGGATGCTGAGGCTCCAGCCGATGCTGTTGAGGAGATTGCGAATGAAGAAGCTGCAGCAACTAATGACTCCTACATAGGAGAAGATTTTTGGGACATAGAATTAGAAGATGACATTAATGTTGTAGATGGGGAGACAATCCAAAGGTCATTCCAAGCCTAACTAATGCCACTGCCACTTCACTTCCAGGTACATCACAAATTGCACCTTCAAGGAAAGTTAAGCGGAAACGCTCCTTTGGTCAAGATGTTGGCACTGATGAAATAAACAACAGTATAAGCTCTATTGGGAGCTGGGTTGAAAGTTTTGGAGAGCACATTGCAAGGCTTGCTAGTTGCTTCCAATTCTTATCTAATGATGCAGAAGCAAAGAAGAAAGTTTTTGGTGAGCTACTTAAGCTTGAAGGTTTAACCCAATCAGAAATGATCAAAGGTGGTGGGATAATTGTATCTGACACTAGCAAGGTGTCATACTTCTTCTTACTTCATGATGATTGCAAGGAGGAATATGTTAGAGTGATTTTAGATGGTTGCCGGTAGAAAGATTTTTTTGTTGTTGTCTATGGATCGTTATATGTATTGCATGGCTTTTGAGACTAATGTTGTGTGCATGGATTTAATGTGAACAACTTGTTGTATGGCTTTAGTAAGGTGTGGATGAAGATTGTGGACAGCTTATTATGTGAAGTCATGAGTTGCTTCGAATGGAATTTTCTTGTAATGTGTATGTTTTCAGTTTTTTTGGATTGTTGGAGGTGCATTTTTGTGGTTTATTGATCCTCTAGGTGTTGTATTCTTGTCTTGATTATTGAGTGAGAGTTTTGGTGTGTATTATTTATTGGTAAGCAGAGGAAAGTGGATTTGAGTATACACCTAAATAAAATTTTGGGAAAATGAGTTTATATTTGTTAATAAAATTTAATTTTGTGCATTTTTGGGAAAATTTAATCTATAAGGCAAGGGTATTTTGGGAAAATGTACATTTTTGTTAATAAAATTTAATTATGTTTAATCTATACATTATTTTAATTTAACTTAATATTTATGCAAAATTTTATAACCAAGGGTATCTTGAGAAACTTGGGACATTACCAAGTTGATTGCCATGTTCAACCAAACATGGGAATGAAACATTACCGGGAATACAAGTTTCCAACCAAACATGGTAATGCAACATTACCACAACATTCCCGGGAATGTAGCATTCCCGACTACATTCCCAAGAATGTCACATTCCAATGGAATATCTGAAAACTTGAACTAAACAGCCTCTAAATGACTAATTCACTTCTAATCTTTTTAAATTAAAATTTAAATTCTAATTATAAAAATCTTAATTTTTAAGTGACATGTATCATTCATCCTACCCTCCTCAAAGTCTAAAGATGTTCACCCTCTCATGCTCGCCGCGTCACCGTTATTTTTCGCCAGCACACATCCCTTCCTCCTCCTCCCGCACCCACCTCTCCAACCTCAACGTGAAATCCAATTTGTTTGTTTTGAGCTGGAAGGATCTTCTTGTGCGACCATGGAATCAACACTCTCCAGCGAATTCTGCATGATGCTTGCCAACACCTCTACCAACGGCGAGGAACTCCTCACTACACATCCCCAGACCCCCACCTCCACTATTAGACACCATAGATCTAAGCTTCTCCAAACCCTCTGCCCATCCCATAATGGCAGAATCCACAAGGTGCGCAAGCTCCTGCGGCGCATCTGGCATCACGGGCTTCACCTTGAACCGCGTCAATGACATCACCGGCGATGAAGAGTAGTCTAAACTATCAAAAGACAATGAAGGCTTGATCGCCCAATCATAAGATGAGCTCCCAAGATCCATCAGAGACCTCAGAGAGCGAGGAACGGACGGAGGTGAAACCGGTGGTGAGATCACGGAGTGAAACAACCTCAAACTGGTCGTCCTCCTCAACAGAGGGGGATAATATGGGGTCTTTGCTCATTATGATTGTTTTCTAGGGTTCAAATTATCAAGAATCAGCCAAAGACCACTTGGTCGAGCGGCAAGGGTCCTCCGCTCATGGGAGGAGAACGCAAGTTCGAATCCCATGAGACGGAGTGAAAGCAGGGTGTGGTGAGGTAGTCACGGGCCTGGGGTTGGTCCCGCTTGTCGGGCTTGGGATCGGGTTCTTTTGATAGTCCTCTCCCGCCCTGTCCCACCTGGGCTGATAATGGGGTTTATCCCCTTGTCCAAAAAAAAAAAAATTATCAAGAATCAGTCTACACTTTAAGAAGAAAAAAAAAACAAATAGAATCAAACAACAAGAAATTAACAAAGAATTAAAAAATGATAGATTTGACCGATTAAACAAGATCTGGAAGCAGCGATCATACCTTGAGCATTTAGGATGATGGGATATGGGGAGGAGAGTAAGAGGGAAATGGTGTCTTGGAGAGAGAGAGAGAGAGAGAGAGAGAGAGAGAGAGAGAAAGAAAGAGCCGGCGAGAAACAACCTGTGCCGTCGGAGGAGCTCTAGCGAGCATGAGAGGGCGGACATCTCTAGGTAGGAGGAGGGCAGGATGAATGATGAATAACACCTATCTTTTAAAAATTAAAATAAGATTTTATAATTAGAGTTCAAATTTTAATTAAAAAATATTAGAAATGGATTAGTCGTTTAACCTCACGGTCGTCTCACAGATGATGACGGAGGTACTTTTTTGAAATTTAAAAAAAGTTGCGGCTGTTTTTTATAGAATAAAAAATGTTGAGGTGCTAGATTGAAAAAGTGGTATTGTTCAGGTGGGTAAAAAAACTTTTAGAAGAGTATAAAGAAGGAGACCTTAAGGTCGCACATGTTTGAGTTTTTTTTTTATAAAAAAAAAAGAGCTAAAATAGCTACAGCCTCATTATAGTCCTCCTAGATCTTCTAACAGAATACTCAATCAGTTGGGCAGGTTCTAGCGTCCCTGAATTCCATTGCTTCTTCAATTAATCTCACTCTCTTAGCTAGTGAATCCGCCACCTTGTTATCTTCTCTTGGGATGAAAAGAACTACCCATTTTTCCAAATTTCTAAGTCTGGATTTGCATCTTGCGGTGAGTTCCCTTGTGATCCAATTGTCATCAGTTTTGTCTGAGTTCAGCAGTCTTGTTAGGTGAAGATTGTTTGAGAGGATCCTGGCACTTCTGATTCCATTTTGGTGCAGAGCTTCTATTCCTTCTAGCATGGCCATCACCTCACCTTCCAATGTAGACTGTGCACAACAGATTTTGGCACTTGCAAAGGAGATTGAACCTGTGTTAGTTACAATGATAATTCCTATACCTGCTTTGGACTCACCTGGCATCCATGCAGTGTCTATGTACATGGTGTGTGAAAAGAATTTTCTGTTCAAAGTCCTTATGACTCTAGCATTGGCTTTTTCCTTAACATTCTCATGGTTTATGTACTCCAGTATTAGCGCCACAACTTGACTGGCTACCAACTTTGGTTCTTTTCTGGTGCCCCTGAAAATGAGATCACATCTATTTTTCCATAATAACCAAAGAGCATTGCCAATTAGCGCCATTTCTTCCCTTTATAGTTTATGATTGCCAAGTTGTCTCTTAATTAGCCAATTGCCATTTAGGATCTCTTCAGGTTCCATTCTCCAATTGGCTAAGTAACCTAGTTTCTGGAGCTCATTCCAAAACAACTTTGCATTCCTGCAGTAAAAGAACAAATGAGGTAGGTTTTCAATGGACAATTTACATGTTGTGCATGGTTCATCAGGCTCTAAATTGATATCATAAAAGTATTTTTTTAGTAGGCAGCCTCCCATGCAAGAGTTTCCAAAGAAAAGTTTTTATCCTTTGAATTGTTTCCAATTTCCATAACAGGGCCCAACCTGGCCAATGTTGTTCATCATCAATATGTGTAAGGTGAGTATAGGCTACTTGTGAGATAGGGGCATGGTTTTGATTCCATGGATCCATTTCCATCTGTTGTCCTAAAACTCTTGATTAACTTCCATGCAAAGAAAACTATTAGTAACACTTTCAGGAAAAATTTGAGATAATAATTCTATATCCCAACCATTAGCATTTAGCAAATGTATTCAGAGTTGAGTTAGGTCAAAATCCATGTTAAAGAAAGAATGTTTAAATTGCAATGGAATGCTGGTAAGCCATGGAAGATTGTACACATAATCAATTAATGAAATGTGCTTAATAGTTAATTCCCCTCGAACCAACTTGGTTGTGTTCATTAAGGTTTAGTAAAGAAGGATGTTTTCCTTTTTCCATGTATCGAGGGTGATGGTATCATATTTATGCTTGATCAGTTAGACCCATGCTTTTTTCCTTGTTGTTCAGCAGATCAAGTAAATGTTTGGTCATCAAAGCCTTTTTCATTACTTTTAGGTCCTTGATGCCCAAGCCACCCTCAGATTTATCCCTGGAGATGGTGCTCCAGTGAGATGGATACCCTTTCCATTACTTATGTTCTTCCAAAGGAATTCTCTCACCAATTTAGCTATCTTGTCCAATACCCCATTAGGAAAGGCATATGTGTTCAGGTTGTAGACAAGGAGAGATAGAATAGCAGATTGAATTAAGGTCAACTTGCCAACCATGGATAAATGAAGGGTCTGCCAGTGACCCAGCTTTTTTTGTACCTGCTCAAGCAGAGGATTGAAAAGGGAACTCTTAATCCTATTGGGAGAGATCCAACTACCAAGGTATTTGAAGGAGAAGAAGCCAGTTTTCAGCTCTAAGATCCTTTCTATGTATTGTTTCAATCTGGGATTCAACCATGAGGGAAAGAAAACCTCATATTTTCTGTAGTTGGCTCTTTGGCCAGTGATGAGGGAGTAGACATCAAGACACATATTGATAGATCTAGTCTCTGTCCTAGATACTCTACAGTATATGATAAGGTCATCTGCATATAAGGTGTGATTAATTGAGGAAGATGGCCCTAAAGGAATGCCTCTGATCATATGCATGCTCTGAGCCTTATTCAGAATGTTGGTTACGAGGGACTATTTTTACAACTCATGTTTGAGTTGTAAAAATAGTCTCTCGTAAAAAAATAGGTTAAATAATCTGATCTTTCCCCTGGCCCCGGGAGCTTTTCCTTGTTTGGTTGGAGGTTTTGGGAGGAGTGAGGGGGGTTACCCCTTGTTTAATTGGGGAAGTGAGGAGGGAGTGAGAGGGGTATTTAGGGGGAGTAAGGGTATTTTATTATTTTTTTTAAATGATATAAAAAGACATGATTGCCCTTCATCAATTTCTGAAAGACATATTCAATCTTGTTGGTTTTTTATGTAATTATTAATTTTTTATTAATTAGAATTAAAAAAATATACATAAGATATGATTGCCCTTCATCAATTTCTTAATAATATATTAATAAAATAAAAAATAATTTTATTAATTATATTAATATTAATTAGAATTAAATTAATAATATTAACACACATTACACTTTCCTCACTCCTTTAATTCTCACAACCAAATATTATTATTATCTATGGCAAATTAGTTAAATACACATTACACTCCTCACTCCACAACCAAACAAAAAAAAAATACATTACTCCTCCTCACTCCCCCCATTGAACCAAACATAGGGGGTGTTAATTTAGTTTGAAGGAATGGAATGAGAATCATTCCTTACGTAGCTCATTCCCTTGTTTGGATCTCCAGCAATGAGAGTGGGAGTGGGAGAGGAGTGAGAGGGTCATGAGTGAGGAATGGGAGGGGTTAATCCCAATCCTCTCAAAATTGGGAGGATTACTCATCCTTGTGATTGAAATGACAAAGTTGCCCCGATATATATTCCTAAAAGTGAGCTATTAAACTTAAATATTTATTTATAATAATTAATTAATCATAATATTTAAATATTTGAATAATAGTTAAAAATAATTAACTAATTAAACTTAAATAATACTTAAATTTAATTAATAATTATTAATTAATTATAATACTTAATTATTGTAAAAATAGTTAAAAATAATTAATTAATTAAACTTAATAATACAACAATAACAACAACAACTAAGCCTTAATCCCATACTAGATGGGGTTGGCTATATGAATTCTCTGTCTCCACATATGGTGTATATGGGGAGAACAAAATCAACGATATATTTTCAAGATTAACAATGTGTTTTCTTAAAAATTCTTCATGAAATCTCTTTCCTTATACTATCTTAGTTGGATGTAGCTCCATAGTCAAAGAGAATTGCGCATAACTTGGTAAAGAGGAGCTTGGATTTCACCAACGACACGCCAACACGGACAGGAGGCATTTGAGGACGATATGGCTACGGCTTGAGGAAGGCTCCGAGTCACCAACATCTCAGCTAGAACAGTGGCACTATCACTTGGAATTGTACTTTTTATTTACTTCGTGTTGAGCTTGTTGTAATGGACTCTTATCTTATTAATTAAATAAATATGATTTAGGGAAAATTATCTATAGGTCTCTGACACTGTTTTCAGGGACCTTAAATTCAAACACATACACACAACACTAAAAAATAAACAAACACCCCCAATGATCTCAAGGCAATTAGAGTACTATTTCAAGGACCAATAGTAAATTATCTATATAATTTATCCATTTTTCAAAAAAAAAAAATTAATAAGAATAAATAAAGAGTTGTTGA
The DNA here is from genome assembly GCA_026586065.1 of Dioscorea zingiberensis. Classification (NCBI taxonomy): domain Eukaryota; kingdom Viridiplantae; phylum Streptophyta; class Magnoliopsida; order Dioscoreales; family Dioscoreaceae; genus Dioscorea; species Dioscorea zingiberensis. Next base: position 27,559,028 of record CM048819.1, read on the forward strand.
TTTAATGTAACATTTTTTTTAAAAAAAAAATAATCTTATAAAAAGTTTGCCGCATTTAATGTATCCCAGTGTTTCGCGGATCAAGATATATTCATCTGTGCAGTTAATTCTTAGGACATTGAACTAGCAATACTTCAACTTTGCAGCAACCCCATTATTTATGATGGTCTGAATGAAAACAAGATCCACGCATTCTTCAAAGCAGTTTGAAAGGTCAAGTAAAAGCCACTCCCCAAATTAAGCTGAAGTGGAAAAAGAGGTGCCTTGGTATTGACACAATGCATGACATTCATTAACCTCATGACTAAGGGAAGAAGACCAAACTAAGTCATTGGTCAACCACCCAACAACCCATACAAATGCGAGCAGACCATATATATTTGATCCTTATATGTGCATGACTTTGGCACTCACAATATATTGTGGATCTTTACCAGAAACAACATCTCACATTCTCACCCACCACCTCGTATATAATTCTCTATATAAACTGATCATCATCACCTTCTCTTTCACTTCTTCATCCTTAATTCTTCTCATTCATGGCTTCCATTGGTAGTGCTTCTTCACTGTTCCTTGTTCTTCTTGCTTCCTTCTCATCCTTCTCCTTGGCCGCCAAAATCATTGTTGGAGACTCCAATCACTGGCAGTTTGGCTTTAACTACACTGACTGGGCCCTCAAGAAAGCACCATTTTATCAACATGATTCTCTCGGTACGTAATTAGCTAGGAGTATTTACATTAATTACTACTTAAATAACTTTCATAATATATATATATATATATATATATATATATATATATATATATATATATATATATATATATATATATATCATTTTTGATGTTCTTTCCATTCATACGGTTGGATTTTCTCAAAATACTGTACAAATGGGCCAAATGGGAGGCGACCGTAAATGAACAGTAATCCGACCGGCCGCATAGTATCAAGCCCGTGTATATATATGCATATGCAGGACTGAGGACTCACACTAATACATATATATTGCAACATGACACTTGCATGCATTTAAGCATCAATCACTGACGGATCGATGGTTTTAACTTGTTAATTTTAGTGTTCATGTATGAGGCTCCAAGCAACACAACACCCCCACACAGTGTGTATTTACTGAAGAACCTGAAAAGCTTTTTAGGGTGTGATCTCAAGGGAGCAAAGCTAGTTGGGAATGTGGTTCAAGGTGGAGGTCCTGGATTCGAGTTTGTATTGAAGAAGAGGAAGCCTCATTACTTTGCTTGTGGGGAACATGGCGGAGTTCATTGCAGCCTTGGCCTCATGAAGTTCCCTGTGTTTCCTATCAGGTCTTATTGCCACGGTTAATGATGAGAATGATGAGAATGATCATATATATATATAGTGATCTAGCTAGCTTGGACTTAAAGTTTAACAATATTCTCTTAATTATAGCTAGCTCCTTTTTCTCCATTTTGTTTTTCAAGTACTCACTTCTCTCAATAACTATGGAATAAGCGCTCTGGTTTTGTGGTGCCCTTTCTGTTACTATAATTGTAACTTTCCCTTAATATTTAGTATTTGGGAAAATGCTTGTTATGGCATTAGCATTAATTTTTATGAAATAAATTGTTTTAAGTATTTGAGAAGGAAAGAGTTTCGTTGGGAAAAATATTTTTAGTGTGTGTATGATTGTTTGATATAATTATTGCTAAGAAAATAAATCTAACGTTTATTTATAAATTAACCTAAGTGCTTTTAGTCTGTGATATTTTTATGCATTTTGAGAATTAGAAAAAAAGAATCTTCAACTGTACTAATATGTGAAAAAACAATTTTACCATTTAGAATTTTAGACAATACCCAAAAGGAGTTTTTCTTTTTTTTTAAAAAAAAAGAGCAGGTTTTCATTTAAAGGGAGACTAGAGGAAAAATATGGAAACACTTTTATCTAGGATAACACCCAAAAAATAAATAAGTAAATACGCCCCTAAATAATTTTTAATTTTGAGGAAAGTAACAAAAAGTCCCTCCAAAGCTGGGTTATTCTCAAAAAGCTCATCATATTTTTCATATCCTCAAAAAAAAACCCTTCATTTTTTAATTAATTGTCCAGCAATCCAATAGCCCATAAGCAGAGTTAAAGGAATGGCCGAAATTATGAAAATACCCATTTATTTAAAATATGATTTTTAATATAGGATTAAAGTGGGGCAAGGAAATTATGAGAATGCCCCTCCATTGTTTAATGGGTATGGTGTTGGAATTTCACACATGACTGGATTCTCGGACTAGCGATATCCCACGCATGAGGTGGAGTTGCCCACCCATTCACCTTCTCAACCCCTTAGAAGCAAGTCATTCGTCTTCTTTGCGTTATTCTCCCCAAATTTCACGAAGTTTCAAATTCTTCAAGATGACAAAGAAAAACTACTTCCTCATTAACGCTAGGTGCTATATGGCTTCAATCATGACAATATTGAGCGAGCTAAAGAGGATGATGATAGCACGACATTGGGAGATGCTTGAGAAAACTCCCTTTGCCTATTTTATGGAACTGGAGCGCATTATCCAAGAGAGGGGGCTTCTGGATTCTCCCTTGGCGATGTACGATATGAAGACCAAAACCTTCAACATTGGTTCTTCTCAGCTGGAGTTCCGACCAGAGGATGTCGGCATGATCCTTGGCCTCCCATGCCATGGTACTGCAGTAAACTTCAAGCCGAAGACTACAAAGACTACTTTCGAGTATATTTCCTAAGGAAGGCGGCTGACAGAGACCGCTATGCCATTCAGAAGGTTCTCCTCTACCCCGTTGTAAAGGGCGAGGCCTAGGAGGAGAATTGTATTAAGATGCTAGTGGTCTTCTTCCTTGGGACTTTTTGTTCACAGATGTGTATATCTTCCCAGGTCTAACTATAGGGTATTAGATTCAGTAAAAGTTTTTGGTTTCTATGTGAATTTGAATTTTTTGTTGTCTTCACTATTCACTTGAAAGTGTTTATTTTATTGAAATTTCTATTTACTAAACAGCTTAAGCGTTTATATTTTGAAGTTTCCGCTTACTAAACAACTAAAGAGTTTATTTTTTGAAGTTTTTGCTTACTAAATGGCTTAAGCATTTATTTTTCGAAGTTTCCGTTTACTAAAGGGCCTAAGCGTTTATTTTTTCGATTTACTAAACAGTTTAAGTGTTTATTTTTTGAATTTTCATTTACTAAACGACTTAAGCGTTTATTTTTTGAAGCTCCTTTTTATTAAATGACTTGAGTGTTTATTTGTTTTGATTACTAAGCAACTCAAGTGTTTATTTTTTGAATTTTCCCTTACTAAACAGCTTAAGCGTTTAATTTTTGAAGTTTTCATTTACTAAATGGTGTTTTTATTTCACTTTATTAAACAACTTAAATGCTTATTTTTGAAGTTCCTCTTACTAAACAGCTTTAGAGTTTATTTTTTGAAGTTTTGGTTTACTAAAAGACGTTATTTGTTTCGGTTTACTAAATAACTTAAGAGTTTATTTTTTGAAGTTTTTTCTTACTAAAAGGCTTAAACATTTATTATGTGTTTATTTTTTGGAGTTTCTGATTACTATTCAAGCAAAGTCTTTAGTAAAGGCCTGAATCGTTAATTTTCTTTTTTATAACTATCGAGAGAAAGCGTTTAGTATTCTTAAGCTTCTCTGGCCAACTATTTTGATCACCACAACGTCTAATTTAATGTGGTTCGTTATGCATAGGATCATTCCTTGACTTTGTGATGATATCATTGGGTTGAGTTTAAAAGAACCGCTATGAGATAATGAGTCCCTCCTCGTGTTCGACACATTTAGGGGGTGTTTGGTTCTTGGGGTCATATGGAGGTCATGGAGGTCATAGAAGTCATGGAAGTGAGAAGTCCAAGTTCCATAAGGATTTTGCACTGCATAGTATTTGGTTGGACACCGAAATGGTCTTGGAGTTTGCACTTCTATATACGTCTAGTGTTTGTTTCACGGACGTGAAACTATTGAAATGTGGATCCAATCACTACTTTTGTAAATGGTGAAGTTACCCACAAAGTTGGATTTTTTTAATATATTAAAATTTTTATCTAATAAATATTTTATTTATCTATTAAATATTTTTTTATCAATTAGTTTTTTTTCAAAATAAGAAAACATCAGTTACTAACAAATACTGCCTAAATATCTATTAGCTTTTTTTTTATTTAATAGATATTTTGTTTATCTTTTAAATATGTTGATGCTAAAATCGGATTCACCTTAAGATCAAATCCAATTTCGCACCAACGGTTGAATTTGTTTTGATATTGGGACTTAGAACAGTAAGAAAATCAAAGATAAACCAAGCAAACGAGAAGAGTGGCACCAATTTAACGTGGAAAACCCTCAATCAGGAAAAACCACGAGATCAGAAGATCAAATCCACTATTATCAAAATATTCATGGACATTCTAACAGATTAGGGGGAGATCAATTAAGATTTGGAGAAAATAGAAGGAAGCTCCAATGAGATTCAATCTTCAAAGAGGCAGAGCTTCACTGTTTGAGATTCTGATTCCCCAAATGAATTGGGGACGTTGCCTTTTATAGGCTTCAGTAGCTTGGGGAGGAAGCCAGGAATTCTGACACGTGCTTTGCAAGCTAAGCGTCCAGCTAGGCTCCAACTAAACAGCCAGTTGGTTCTGAGCTGTCGACAGTTGTAATTCTTCTAGAAGGCCAGCCTGTCAGCAGCTATACTCTTTCTAAAAGGTTGGAGCTGATGAATGAGGTCGTTCTCCTTCAAGCTGAAGAACCGAAGATGTATCCTAGGCCGATGAAATGACGAACAATTCTAAGCTGATGAGCTGGTGTAGTATATTGGATAGATCTGATGTTCCTATCTGATATATCGGTTAATGAATATCTAAAACTTCCAAACCGATGAGTGAGCAGAGTGTGTTTTGTCACGAAACGTGTAGACTATCATTATTAAGGAAGCTGGTTGAACTTGATCTAATTAGATGAGAGGTCTTACGATATAGACACGTGGCTGATCCGGATGAACACCACGTGTTCTATCCTTTTCTCCCCTGTCAAAATATATATAAATTTTATTTATTAGATTTTTTGAAATAAAAAAATACAATATAAATAAATCAAATAAGTTTTTTATAAAAAAATCAAATAAGTCATAGATATAAAAAGATATTCATAGATATAAATAGTTAAATCAAATAAATAAAATAAATCATATATATAAACACCCTCACGTGGAGTCACGTGCCGAAAGTGGAGCTCCATGGCTTTAGTTAAAAAAAAATATCGAAATGCCACTTTGGTTTTTTTTTTTTTTTTTGGGAAATCAAAATGCCGAAGTGGAGCTCCATGGAGATGTCACATCCGACTTCTGGTCCCCACTCCCCACTTCAGTGAACCAAACAGACCGAAGTGATGGAAGTGGTCCACTTCCATCACTTCGGTCCCCACATCCGTGAACCAAACACCCCCTTAGCAAGAAGAATAAACAACTTAGTTTACTAAACAAAAACTCTAAAAAATAAACAAGAACCCAGAAAATAAATAGAAAGTATTAAAATTAAACGATAAACCATAGAAAATAAACGGAAACTCTTAAAAATAAATAGAAATCTCAAAAAAATAAATGGAAACTCCGAAAAATAAATAGGAACCCCAAAAAATAAATGAAAACTCTAAAAAATAAACAAGAACCCCAAAAATTAAGGAAAACTCTAAATAATAAACCGGAACCTCATAAAATAAACGGAAACTATGAAAATAAACGGGAACCCCATAAAATAAACCGGCGATAAAAAATAAATAGAGACACCAAAAAATAAAGATAAACTCTTAAAATTAAATAGGAACCAAAAAATAAATAGAAACTCTAAAAAATAAACAGAAACTCTGAAAAATAAACACGAACCCCATAAAATAAACCGAAACTGAGAAAAACAATCAGGAACCCCCCCAAAAAACGAAAACTCTGAAAAATAAATAGGAACCCCAAAAAATAAATGGAAACTCTAAAAAATAAACAAAAACCCTGAATAATACACAGAGACGAAAAACAACAAACAACCCCAATAATCATGGGCAAATGTACGTAGAACATACTTTCATTACATAGTTGTTCGAAACATAGAATATACAAAATTCGAACAAAAGCAAATAAAAAGATGGCCTTAATTATGAGGCTTGGGACAACTTTAGTCGGGCCTCTCACCCGAGAAGCTTCTAGCTAGACTCCAATGTTTGCATATTTCCTCTAACATAGACTGCGCGCCATATGGACAATATGCTAAAGTCTATAATATGACCTTTTTAATTTATACCTAGCAATAAGATAGAAGGTCTCCATTGGTAACTTACAAAACTAGCATATTCGTTATTATAAGTAAAGATGTGGCTAGTATGCACCCCACAAACCCGAAAAAAGACAAGCCAGGGTGAGAAAAAAGAGTGTTTAACAGGAGGAGTAGACAATAGGGAGCAAAAGGATGGAAGTCCAGCTAGAGGAGCATACATGACAGGAAAGTAAAAAGAATTTCATGGATTGTTGGGTTGAAGATGCTGAAAGAGCAGGGAGCAGAAGATGTCAAAAGGATTGCTCAGCTGAAGAAAAAAGGGGACCGTTATTTGCAAGCAGAATTAGATGGACTTACCTTTTAAAAACCACAAGTAAAGGGAAGGAATAAAAGATAAAAATGTAGATGTTCAGCTGAAGAAGCTTTGATTAAATAGAGGAGCAAGATGGAGGGGATGAGGAAGCTTGCTGGGCAAGCAAAGGAAAGAAATGACGACATGATTGGGCTAGAGATCTCCTTCCAAAACACCCAGGGGTAAAGGTAGAATTTTTCAAAAAGTCTTCACAGCTCTCTTAGCGCAACGGTAAAGTTGTTGCCTTGTGACCTGGAGGTCATAAAAAAACAGGGTAAGGTTACGTAAAATATAACCGCATAATGCGGGAGCTTTGTAGCACCGGCTGCCCTTTTTTTTTTGGTACCGAAGAGCCTAACTGCATAGGTCAGACCAGCGGCTAGTGTGTAACCAAGGGATTGGCGGCACAGGATCGAATCCTGGCGGCAACAAACGGGAGCATCGCACCGGCTGCCCTTTTTTCTTCACAGCTCTCAACGGGAAGGATTAACGGAGAAGACTTTCGAAAAGGAGGGACTGATAAGGATATCAAAAGTCAAAGGGCCTGTCTGTTTAGATGTAAATATGTCAGGGAATAAAAAATATATATATTTTTTTATAATATTAAATCCTAACAAAATAAATTTATGGAGAACCCCCCGCCCCCGCCCCCGCCCCCGCCCCCCAAAACTTGATTTGGAACAGTATTTTTAAAATTTTTTTTAACTATTTATTTATTTATTTTATTTTATTTTATTTGGGAAAAGAGGTCCTTGTTTAAGGAGAGACCAAAAGGGTCTCCTCCTCCGTTCTACCTCTAGTGCTACTTCTTCGAATCCGTCTCTCGAGTTCTCCAAGATCCTCCTTGGTCCTTCTCATCAGCTCAGGCTCTCTCGTTCTCGCTCTCTTCCAACATGACGGAGGTGACCTTTTTCTCAGAGTATCATGCTTTCTAATTAGGGTTTTCCATGATAGATTTTCCCAAATTATGTTTTTTGAAAAGTTTTTCCATGATAATTATTCTTATTCCGATTTTTGTTTGATGAAAAGAATCACCTGTCAGGATGGAGGGAGGGAGATTTTGAATCCGCTGCAATTTTGATAGTATAACTTAAAACGATTAGCAGGAACCCTAAAGCATTAAGTTCTGATCCTCAAACTAAAAATACTAAAATAGGATTTAGAATCCTCTGCAATCTTGCTAGTTCTTGCCAGCTATGAACTTATAACTTCAACTAACCCCAGAGCGCCAGTTCTGACCCTCAAACTAGAATTTGCTTTTATCATTGCGATTTGAATTCATTAGATACAAAGAAAAGGAAATTTTTTGGTATAAAATTAACTTCATGGTACAGCTGAGGCTGTTGTGCTTTTATTTGTCCATACAGAGCTGAAGTTTCACTGTGGGTTGTGATATAATGGTTTCTTTTTTAAAGTGGATAATATCTTTGAAATTCCACTGTGTGTTGTGATAAGAGCTGAAGTATTTGCTCTCTGTTGATTGAGGATCAAACCATTATTATGATTTTTTGACAGACTTATTGGTGTGTTGTACATCAATTTGTCCTTCTGTTTGATGTGGAACTTCATATCTCTGTTTCTTAACCATTCTAATTGTGATTGAAGGGTGGTTTCTTTAACCTAAAATGGGATTCAGACATTAGTCTTTCAAGCTTACTTGAAATGTAAAGCATGACTTTCTACAGTAGGCTGCTTTAGTGTATTGCATGATAATCTGATGATATCTTATTGAACATAAAGGACTAAATATTGTCCTTGGCATCATGATCGTAATGCTGTGGTTGGTTGCTAAGGTACAGATAGTAAATATTGACACAATGCTACAAATGAACTCTGTGGCAGTTGATTGTTATACTAATTTAATTTGCATTTTTGTTGGGCCTCAATATATATTTTTTTTCAACGAAGCTAGTTGGCAGGGTCACTTCAACTGTTCTGCTCAAACTTGAGGGCTTTGCTTGTGGATTACTTCCATGGAAATCATAATTTTTATGCAACCTCCATAAATCATAGGCTTACACATACTCTTCTTTTCTACTTTGAGATGTGTTAGGAATGTCCTTGATCCTTCCAGTCATTAAACCCATTGAGTCTAATGGCAGTGCATTTTATATAGTTGTTTTTAATGTAGATTTTTTTCCTGAAATTTTCTATGTCTACATACTCTTAACCTGCCTTTTGAGGTGTACAAACATTATTTATAAGAGGATAAGTAAGAGTGGAGAGCTTGAGATTTGCCCGATTTTGCTGAACAGTATTTTCATTGTCATCCAAGTGCGATTCATGAAATCTTTATTGGTAAAGCCTGAGTTATTTGATTTTCAAATCCTAGATAAGTTTAACCTTTCTCTGATTCTATCTAATTGCTTGCTTAATTCTTTTTCTGTCTTATTTAGTCCTCTAATCTGTTTATTTGAACTTGCTGTCTAGTGAGATGTGAAAAGGATGTATTTCTGTTTTATTTTTACCAACTTTGAATACAGAAAGGATCTAGGTTATCACAAGAAAGGATAGAAACAAGAAAATTGGAAAAAACAAAGGAGATTATATGTGAATATACATACAACTTTTCAAGTGTTATTAAGTTTATTTACTGTTAAACTCAAACTTAAAGACATTAAAAATAAAATTGTAAATCTCAATGAGGTCTGTTCAATGAGCATAAGATATATGAATACTCCTGGTAGATACTCTCTAACCTGGTAGACAGTAACTAGCTGAAATTTCTAAAATGCGTTCTACAATTAGGGGACGTTTACTTGCCCGAAAGTGACACTTCAGGGAAGTGTATTGAAAGTGTTAGTTGACCGAAGTGACTGTAAACTTAGATCCATGGTGTTCTTTTGAGTGTAAGTGGTGATTGTTGGAAGTGTTCATTTTTTAACTTCGGACTTTCTTTTTGGTGAAAGTGGGGCTGAAGTCGGTTGGGATTGAAGTAGGGCTGAAGTGACCTTTTATACCAAGGTCACTTCACGCACTCCGGTTCAAAATTGGCTGAAGTGGGTCTAGTTAATTTTTGGCGAAAGTCCCATGGAAGTGGTCGAAGTGTGCCTTTTGCCTAAAAGAACACCTGTAGTGGCCAAAGTGGGCCACTTCCCCACTTCCGCCACTCACTTACCGCTAAAATAACACCCCCTTGGTTGCCCTGGTCAGAATAGAAGGCGGGGAAGTGTTTGGAAGAGTTGTAGAAAGGGTGATAAAATAAAGAAGAGGAAGAGGCTATTGGATATATACCCAAACCTTGATGGTTAAGCACCCCATTAGAGTCAAGCTAATAATGAACATGTGAAAGATCAAATTTCACTCTACCTTTTCATTCATGAGGCAACCTCTTAAATAGAGGAATAACCGAATAATACAAAAGCAAGAAAGAAAAATCAGGAAAGGAAAATCTTCCTTCCTTATTCAAGAACCTGCAATTAAGGAAAATAACTCACCAATCAGCTATACTATAACTGCTTTGGACCTTATTTGAACTTCAAATTAATTGAAAGTAGTTGCATGCATATATCACCTTCTATTCCCTGATTTTTGATAGATGATCAGACCATCATTCTGATTAAGTCAATGAATTTTCCTGCATTAAAAAGAAATCAAGCTGCTAAAATTTAATCAGCATCATCCCTTGATATGCATTTTTGACTATTATTCAATGTGTGTGTTTGTGGGTGTGTACGCATTTATGATCCATTTAATTGTAGCTTCACAGTTGGTCAAGCAGTTAATAATTTCACCTGTTTTTACTCTTTTTGATATTTTTCTTGAGATACCTGGTTAAGAATGTGTTTTTTATTTGTTTCATCTTGTCACTTCAATTAATGTTTACGTTGCTTTTAGTGCTACTGTAACTAGTTTCTGAGCTTTTTATTTTTTTCAGTATCAGCTAATCCCTATTTAACATCTTTGTCTCCTGTTTTTGTGTGTCCATCACAGTATTGGGTCAGTCAGGGAAATAAATGGTGTGACTTCTGCAAGATTTATATAGCTAATAACCCATTAAGTATCAGAACACATGAGCTTGGTCAGCGTCATAAGGACAATGTTGCTAAGAGGCTTGCTAACATGAGAAAAGAAAGTGCTGCCAAAGAGAAGGAAAAAAAGGAGGCAGCGCGTGCCCTTCAGCAAATAGAAGTGGTAAATTATCAGAGTACTCATTTAAAAGGATTATTTTCATGTTTTCCTCGGGGTGAACGCTTGTGCAACTCTTTAGCTGTGCAATCAAATACACCTCAGCTTGTTTGGAGCGAAAAATGATCTTGTGATGTGGTAATATTTATTATTTAATACTTGTTTATTCTTTCTTACCTTGTTATGTTTATTTTCTACAGAAAGCTAAGCGCAGTTATCAGAAAGATTTGGCATCTTTTGAAGAGGCAAAGAATTCTAGCAGCCAGGCTGTGGATGAGCAAAATCCAGGTAATGCTAGTTATTCAGCAACCGGAGATGTCTTGTCTTTGCCCTTCTTATATAGCTCAAACTTTGTTTGATTTTAATTATAACCGCACTAAATAAGTGTGCATAGTGAGTGATGTTACTAGTCTTCCTTATTATTGCCATTGTAACTACAACGAGGTCTGTTGCTTGCAGAGTGGGAGTTTGATGCTGCTTCTGGATATTATTACTGCCAGGAAAATGGATACCACTATGACCCAAATACCGGCTTGTTCTACTCAAATGAATTAGGTGTTTGAGAAAAACTATAGAAAATGTTCAAAGAATTTATTTATTTTGTTTAATCATTTTAGTGACATGCAGATTTTCCTTCATTCTTATTGCATTTTCTCTGGAATAATATTGTACCAGGCAAGTGGATTACACAGGAAGAGGCATTCGCATCTCATGTTTCAACACCAGACATGAGCCATTCATCAAATTCAAAAGATGGTAGACACCTTTTTAAGAAAGCCGCTTCATCTCCAGGAACTTCATCCAGTACACAAGAGACCACTGCTTTGAAAAGTAAAGGTGGCCCTGCTCCAGGTTTGGTTGTCTCAACATCTTTGAATCCCATGAGGTCTCTTAAAGGTGCTCCATCATCAATTGCTGTTAATAAAAGAAAAAGGGAAGGGGAGAAGACGAAAATCATATCAAAGGAAGAAGAAGCTGCTCTAAGAGCACGGGAAGCCGCAAAAAAAAGAGTGGAAGAGAGAGAAAAGCCTTTGCTGGGCCTTTACAGGTCATATTGATTGACTGGTGGATTTTATATCATTGATGCATTTTGTTGATATTGAAGCTAATTTTCCATTCTAATGTCTTGTGGTTAATTTCTTACTTTGCATCTAATGGGACCATGCCTGATTGTTTCATAATGCCTGATGGGGAAAATGTTTCAAGGCTTTTTTTTCTTCCTTTGTTGGTTTTTTTTATAAATTTTTCCGTAGTTTTCTCTTTGATAACATTTGATTGCCCATTTCAATGCTGCCATTTAAAAGTTTGAAGAATGTGATTTTTGTCATGTTGCATTCAACCAAGTCTTCAATAGATGTTTATGAATGCATCATCCTGGAGAAGTTTCGTTCTTCCCAAATAAGAATGATAAAATCTTGTTGATATTTTATCTAAGTCATGCAGTATTTTTATTTCATATAGTGTGAGAATTTTGAAAATTTTAGGTGGCATGGTAAAAATTATAAATGATCTGTATTTATGGTGAAAGCAACTGTTTCTTGTTACGGGATGCAGTGTTGAAAAGACAATGCTTCTAATCAATATCATGAATACTATAATTGCTTGAAATATTAATTTAATTAGTTGAAAGAAGTTGGGATTTTATCTCTTGTACTCTTTGTGAAATTCTTTGCTAAATAGATGCATGTTGATTTATGACCACATTGCTATCTATATTGAGTTATTCCTTTGTTTTTCATTTTTTAGACAATTTTTGTTTATTATTTCACGCATGTTTTTTATTTTTGATAAATTTGATTGAACTTTGAAAAATATGGTTTAGCTTTTCAATTAGATACCCTATTTCAATAGTTTAATGCTTTAAGTGGAGAACCATTGAGGAATGTCTAGGGAAAGATTGAAGTGGGAATGGTTGTGGGTGACTGGGAATGACAAGTAGATGCTCTTGGCTTGAGGTATGTGTAAGAAAAAGAGAGTCCATCCTACATTAGCAGTGGCAGATCTAACATAAGCCCCATGAAAGTTTGAAAAAGTTGTGACAGTTGAATTTTCTTCACTAAAAATAAATTTTAATGAATCAGGCCCCTTAACATTCACTGTACATATACAAGTCGTTTGGCTGACCAAACAATTGAGTCTACCTAGGGCTTTTTGATTCCAATAGTTAGTCTTGAGAGTCTTGAGCCCTAGTATTAACCCTCCCTCAACTATCATTGCACAAATGCAAATGTTCAGATAGTCCTTAGTCTTGATGTAAAATTGATTTTAGCAGACAATTCGCGTTTTAATTGCCAATTTGATCCATCCAAAGTTTCCTAATAGAGCGCATGGCCCATGTTCATTGTCTGTTCAGGTAATGGATTTGAATAAATGCCAAGAGGAAAAAAAAAAGAAGAAAAAAATTATTAACTCACTGAATATTTGTTGCGTTATTTGATTTGTAATCAATTTTTATCTTACTGGAAGGAAACTTTTTGCAACAGACAGATATCAAATGTGTTGTTATACATGATCTAATATGTTATTGGTTAAATATAATGAAAGGTATGTATTTGATGTTATAAAGGATGAGGATGATATAATGGTTTCAAAAATGAAAACAACAACAAAAAAAGCGCAGCCTGGTGCTACAAAGCTCCTGCTACCGAGGGAGGGTCGGACCGGTCTATTATTCTAAGCCCAAGTGGTTCGATCCTTGATGCCATCTAGATGGGGTTGGCTATATGGATTCTTTGTCTCCATATCCTTCTGTCAAAAGTAAGATTTGGCTCAATATCTAATATACATAGGTTCTTAGACACATATCTGTTCATGTAATCCTAGACTTACCTCTACTCTTCTTCTTACCTTATATTACTAAACATGTCTGGAAAATATGAAGAATATAAAAAAGGGCAGCTCGGTGCTACAAAGCTCACGTTATGCACATGGTCTGGGGAAAGATCGGATCATTTGGGTCTATTATATCAACTTTATTCTTTTTTTTTTTACAAGAGGCTGTTTCTACGACTTGAACCCGTGACCTTTAGGTCACATGGCGGCAACTTTACTGTTGCGCCAAGGGTCCCCTTCGAAAATATGAAAAATATAATTTTGAAATTTTTCCTAGTCTTTGTTAGGAAGAAAGTAGACAATGATTTCCTTACCATGAGATTATTTGGAGAACTCTTTGACCATATCAAGAAACACAAAATCATTGATTTTTATTTATTAAAATGGAGTATTGATGTTAGTATTTGTTGGAGGGGGAGAGAGAGAGAGAAGAGAGAGAGAGAGAGTGTGCTGTGAAACTTTATTATGGTGCTCTACAGTAGTATAGTTTTCTTTAAGATGGATCAACAGTGTCCTTGAGAATATCTTATGAGCTATTTAGCATAAACTCATGGTCTCTTGGACATTCTCTGGTCCAATCTCATATATTTAATATGTTTGAGAACTTAATGGGTGTTATGTGTCATGTTATCAAGTTCATGCACCTTGGTCGGCAGAAACCTCAGTTGGAGTGCCGGCTGTTAGTTAGCGGAGTTGGAGACAATACTTGAGTCTCTTGTCTTAATGGTATCTCATCATGATTAAATTTATGTTTCCTGTGCATATATATCTTAGTCGGCAGAAAACTTCACTGTTTATCTCATTGTTTAACTGAATGGATCTCTCTGTATTGGGCAAATCCAACCCACACAAATGCATGCAAAAATATCAGCTGCTAGTTCTTGTATTATTAATATTTCTGTGCAAAATTATCTGTTCTTGTTTCTATCTTCATCACTTTTCATCGAACAGAACTTCATACTTTATCTCCACTACTTTAGATTTTATCTGCAGTTACAAAATTAATTACAGGTTCTGCTGTTTAATCATGTAGGTTCATCACATCTATTTTGGAAGTTGTATAGACAGATGCAGCATCAACTTTGTGAATAGATGGAATTGCTTAGTTAAGGATTACATTAAATAGTGTTTATATCTGGTTGTTACCAGTATTGCTAACATAGCATAGATGCTAATCTCTTTTTGTGCATCTCTTGTTAGTTTGGAATCTTGACCACTTACATGTGCTGCCATCTGTATTCTGCCACTGTCCCTTTCTTTCATTATGTTCTCTTCTGCACTCCAGTTTCTTCTATATATTTACAATATCTGTTTTATTAAGATGGTTAAGCTTCTAGTAGGTCCCTCATTACTTATATATACATATATATAGTGTATGTATTTTTTTATTTTTTTTTCAGAATTCTCTTCATTTATCTAGTTTAGTGAATGTCATTATATTGTCTGGTATTGAGACCATTTCTGCCGTGCAGAGTTAAACTTACAAACTGAAGAATGACATGTGCCATTATGTGTAGCCTTTACTTGTATGGTTTTTAAATGTATGCCCAATTACCTTCAGTGTCTTTGTATCTTTTTTATAATTGTAGCCCACATCATGACATTCAAGACTCAAACTGCCAATCACTTCTCTTTTATGGTGTTTTTGGATTGAGGGAAACAGGTGAAAGGAAAAGATTGCAAGTTTTCTGTAATTTGATTTATATTTGCATAGCTTGCTATGTCTTCTTTAGTGCCTATGCCTTTAGCTTCATGTTCTGATTGACACTAGTGTTCTCCATTTTATTGGACACTTCACATGCTTGTGGTGGTCTCTGCTATTTTCCCTTTAGTGTGTATTGTTTCTAACTGTTATTATGGGAGGTCTATGTTGGATGATTTCATCCGTTCACTTGTATATAACATCATTTAATATAAGTTGATCCTAACTGTTTTTATAGAAAAAAATACTGATATAATCATCTTAATTAAATTTGATAATAGGCGCATTGGTCAAAGTGCAAAATCAAGTGATTAATGACATTTTTGTATTCCATGGTATTTTTATCAATTTTCTTAGGGATATGTTCATATTATTTGATGATTTGGCAATTTCATGTTTGGATGAGTTATTATATATATAAAGAATAAAATTGACAAGCTTTGATTTAGAAGTCCCTACAATTATTTATTTCCATACCTTTATTTGAATCTGTCAACCCCAATTAATGTTAGTGTGAACTTCCTCCTGCACTTATTATTTTATGTGTGTATTATTACTTCTCATAAATTCTGGTCCTTTTGGAAGATGATTTAATTTCATATCAAACTTATAAATTTGCTAAGTACATTTGCCTAACTTATCATTATTTTTTTCTTCTTAAATCTCAGTCATGAGAATTTTATTTCTTCCTTAATGGTTGCTTTGGTTAACTGTCTTTCTCTAACAAGTCACTGGAGCTTAGTTTGCTCGTGGACAATTTTGGCTGGAATTTTGAAATAAATTTCCTTTTTCTCCTATCATTGATGGACACAAACTCAAGAGGAAAAATCCACTAATCTTTGTGAAAGATGCCTTTCAGTGAATAAGGAGAACAAGACCAATACATAGCATTCAATCAGGACATTTGGTTCATTAATGTTTTTTTGAGACTTATCTGTTTGGCAAGTAGCACTTAGCTCTACATCAAGAACCTTAAGTTAACAAAAACTTTCATGTCTTTTGTCTTATATTAATATGTATTTATGTTCCTCTCTTAGCTATCCACTTTCTCGTTCACTAACTAGCATGTTCGTCTATATATATGTTTTTAATCTTTCAGAGAAGTTCCATTTGATTTGAATGGTTTCACTATGCATTTGACATCACCTGTCCTCAAAACGTCCATGCATGCCTGGCTCCTCTTTTAGCCAACAAGAAAACATCCGTTCTTTTGTGATGTTTGAACTCTCAACTTTGGATTGTAATTATAATCTCACTGGAAAGTTATACATACCCAAGTGCTGGCTACTATTGATGATGGAATGGAGTTACTGCAGGGCGAGAAGAACGCTAGTACAAGCATATGACACATCTTCTTTCGTTACAAGTCTTGTTTCTCTTGATTATGCTTGTTTGGATTGTGAAATCAACTTTTATTGCGATAATGCCTAGAGTGCAGGATACACACACCCAACCAACTCTCTTTCAATTCAATAGGGAGTGGTCTAAGGAAGAGGGCTTCTAAGAAATGATCAAAGAAGTTTGGCAAGGGCAAACTTTGATGGGGGACGGAGCATACGTCATGGCTAAGAAACTAAAAACCATCAAGGATACACTGAGAAGATGGAAAAAAGAAACCCTCAATCAGAAGGCCAAAAGGGAGAAAGCTCTTCTTGTCAACATCAAAACACAAGATACCTATAGAGAGACAAGGGCCCTATCTAGGGAGGAAGTGGACCAAGAAAGGGCACATAGGGGAGACTATGAGAGGATCATTTCTGAGGAAGAAGCCTATTGGAGACAACGCTCTAGGGTAAACTGGTTACAACAAGGGGATCAAAGTACTAAATTCTTCTACACCATTGCAAGCCAGAGGCGAAATGCAAACAAGATCACCTAGCTCCAGTGCCAAGGCTCGACCATCACAATACCAACATAGATTACTGAGGTCATTAACAACCACTTCACGATCCTTTTTGGTACAGAACGGGAGATGAGGTAAAAGACCTCCTGGGATCGATTGTTCTTACACAAAAAAAATGGTGAATCTGGAGCACCTGGACCAACCGTTCAGGGAGGACGAAATCAAAAGGGCAGTAAAAGAGTTAGGAGTAGATAAGGCACCAGAGCCAGACGGCTTCCCCATGACCTTCTACAAACAAGGTTGGAGCATCATTAGGGAGGACGTGTTGAAACTCTTTGGCGACTTCTTCCTAAGCAAGGCTAATATGGAACGTATAAACTGGGCACATATCCTCCTTATCCCGAAGAATAATGCTCCGGAAGCGATCAATGACTACAAGCCAATTAGCCTGATCAACTGCTCAATAAAAATTATCTCAAAAGTCTTCGCAAACCGGCTACGGGGAGTTCTTGGAGAGTTAGTGGATGAATCCCAGACCGTATTCATAAAAGGGCGTATGATAGATGATAATATAATTGCGGTTGAGGAGCTAATCTATAAGATGAGGAAGGACGACGATAATGGGAACCTCGTCAAAATTGATTTGGAAAAAGCATTTGACACTGTGGATTGGGAGTATCTTCTAGAAATTCTACATGCCAAGGGATTTGGGCCTAATTGGATACATTGGATAAGGTTGCTTGCCTCTTCTAAGGCGAAATTCCTCATAAATGGTACGTCAGCATGGTACATAAGAAGTAAGCGAGGACTGAGACAGGGTGATATTTTATCTCTTTTACTCTTTGTGCTTGCTATGGATGTCCTACCAATGATGTTATCGGAGGCCCGTAGAGCCAACATCCGTCGGGGAATCCCAATTAGAGTACATAGAGAAAACACGGTCACATCATTACAATATGTTGACAACATCCTAGTCTTTTACACGAGGGGGATTGTTGAGATCGTCTCTTAAAACTAATCTTCTACTTGCTTGAGGGATTTTTGGGGTTGAAGATCAACTATAGCAAAAGTGCTATCATCCCGATTAGGCCTATAGAGCAACACATCCAACACATGGCACAAATGCTAAACGTGCGATGACTAATCTACCAATCAGATACTTGGGGGTGTCGTTATCTGGTGGTTGGCCGAGAAAAGAAGACTGGAACATACTGATAGAAAAGATTAGAGGGAAGCTAGGATCTTGGAAGGGAAAGCTACTATTATTGCGTGGGAGACTCACACTGTTGAACTTGGTTATATCCACTATACCGATTTATTGGATGACAGCTTTTCGTCTACCTGAACGGGTCATCCAAAAAATCGACTCGATCAGGAAGGACTTCCTATGGAAAGGCGTGGATAAAGATACACGGTGTTACCACCTGGTCAATTGGGATAGACTATGTAGACCTAAAGATAATGGAGGTTAGGGAATCATTAACCTTCAGACTTCCAACGGTGCCCTATTGGGTAAATGGTGGTGGATGATCATCACGGGAAATGCAGGGATCTGCCAGAAGATCTTCCAAGCGGTCAACTCTAGAAGAGGATACATTGACCCCCATAAAACGGGCCCTAGGGAGGGCCTCCCGTTCTGTAAAGGACTCTACTGGGAAGCCCCTTCAACATTGGCAAACATGTGGGTCAAACCCAAGTCCGGGTAGGCTACGAATCTCTAGTTGGACAACTGGTGGGAGGGACTATCATTGTGCAATGTCTTTGCCGGTTTACATGCTCTTTCCATCAAAAACCACCTTACTATATACAGAGGTGAAGGAACAACTACAAAGGGGAAAGTCATTTGCTAAAGCTTGGGCCTCTAACATACAAGGAACAAGAAGGATTCAACTTGATAACACGCATAATTATGAACCATAGCAGAAACCTCAACTCTTAGGACACAAGGGAATGGAAACTCACTACAAATAGAGTATTCACAGTGAAATCTCTGTACCTCTTCAAAACAGACGGGAGAATAAGGCACAACCTAAGAAAGAGGTTCTGAAAATAGCCATGCCTCCTTAAAGTCAAATTATTTGTCTGGTTGGTGAAAGAAGACCGAATCCTCACCCTCAACAACCAACATAAACTTATCACTTTGCTTTGGTGAGTCCATAAATTGGGATAGAGTGGATAGTATACACATAAGATCAAATGTGCCCAATCATTGGATCTGGCTGCCTAGTACATCAACTGCCAAAATTGCAAGCACTGTTTATAATCATCTAAATCAAGAAAATGAATCCAGTCTAAACACATGGGAGGGGTGCCACAAAATATGGAGATTGCCTGTGGCACCTAGAATTAAAACTTTTTTGTGGAAACTCTATCATGGCAAAATCCCTACTTTTGAGTATTTATACAACTTGAATATTGGTCCACAGATGCAATGCCCAATGTGTGGATTAGATAGTGAGACTCTGGAGCATCTAATGCATAACTGCAGAGTTGCTAGACAGGTCTGGGAATTAACTAGTCAGTATTCTGGAACTGACAATCACATGACAGGTATGGTATTAAATGGGGAGTGGCTTGTGAATTACAATGGTAGGGTGAAAATTGGATACATGGCTTTCCAAGCTCTTGTGGCCAATTGTACTTGGTACATTTGGAAAGCAAGATGTGACTTGGTTTTCAACAGAAATAGTTTACAAGCTCAACAGATTTTCAGCAGGGCATGGACAAATACATGGGAGCATTTGAGAAGAAATAGAGGGAGGATCGTGGAGTACCTCACAAACTCGATCTCTTATAATTCATTGGTTGTCTTTTGTGATGCATCCCGAATACCGAAAGCTAAACTATTGTGGTATAGGTTTTATAGTGGTGAAAGGTATAAATGAAGTGATATTAGGCCGCAGCAGAACCCGTGAACCTCGCAGAGTCTAGCCTACAAGCGTAATTGATGGCGATTGGAGCCGCAGTGGAACATTGTGAAGCCTCGGAATCAAGCCCTGTCAAGATATTATCCGATTGTATTGAAGCATTGAAGTCAGGCTAAAGACATTTCATTTGATATCTCAACAAGAGTCAGGAGGATTCGTAATAATATCCAAAGAGTGAAGAATCTACTACGACCAGCATTAATCGAAGTTGGAGTTGGAAATTGAATCTTGTCCAAGGGAGTTGAATAATATTGCGCACTCCACCGCCAACCATGGTAGAAGAAATCCACAACTATCCCTATTCCATCAAGGGAACGCGACAAGCCAAGATGGCTCAAGAGGTAATCGCCGAAATTGGCTGCACTTTTGAACTTCTACTTGTTAATTTTTAGTTGTCCAAGTTTTTATTTTCTTTCTTCAGCTTGCTTAGCAGGCTCTTTGTTAGTCAAAAAAAAAAAAACAACCAACATAAACGAAATTGGCCAGGGGAACACACAAGATGTTACCTATGTGACACAGAGGAGGAATCAGTCAATTACCTGCTCATCTCATGCCCCTATATTGCCCACATCTAGAGTCACTTTGGGAATTTGTTCGGAATACGAACTTGGGGAGATAATATACAAGGCCTTTTAGGAGCTACACCACTTCCTTAGGGGTGGACCCTACCCCATGAGGATGAGATCTTGCTGTTATGGAAATCATTTGGAGCATTTGGGGTAAAAGAAATAGATAATAGTTTAAGGATAAACAATGCGTTTTCTTAAGAACTATCCACGATATTTCTTTCCTCATAATCTTTTGGTTGGATGCAGCTCTAATGGCTAAGTTGCTCAAGCTGGAAGTGGCCTGAAACCTTGTGAAGCGGAGCCTTGAATTCACTTCGGACTCGCCTAAGCGGACTGACGAGGGTGGGGATGCTTTTGAGGATGATCATCCACCAGTTCAGGGCAGGGCACGAGGAGTGGGGTAGAGGAACGCAATGGCACGGGAGACATCATTTTGGGCAAGGATTTGGGCTAACATGAATGTTGTATTTTATTTTTCCCCGAATGAGCAATGTTGTGAACTCCAATTATATAATGAATAAATAAATATAATTTATCCACTTATTCAAAAAAAAAAGAGATAATACTGCAATGTGTGAATTGATGGTTCTTTAGATTTACCGTGTATTTCTTTTCTCATGAACATGTAAGTAACAGGGTTGTTAATAAACTTCCCATGTTTATTTACAAGAAATTTGGATGATGTTGTTTGTGTGATCAAGTGTTTTTTTTTTTAATATCATGGCTTAACATATAAGTGTATTTTCCATGATAAAATACATGTTGGCTTTTCATTCTCCATCTTCATAAATTAAACTCTCAGTTACACAAACTCCAAAAAAACAAAAAAAGGCAAAAAAAAAAAAAACAGAGTACATACACTAAACACATACTTAGACTGGTTCTTTAATTTCCAAAAAGAAAATAAAAAAAATCTAAAAAAAAGAATTTATGAATTGAAGTTGGAGTCATGGCCGGCGTTGATTGAAGGACTGGCCAGTGAATCCCCGGGCAATGCTATTAACTGCTGGGTTGAACCGCAGGCAGCCGAAGAGGCCCTGCCGGTACGGTAACGCCGTCTTCTTCTTCAGCTCCTCCGCAGCCGCGCGGTTCGCCGTGTAGTGCTTCTCATGCGCCGATCTCACCGGCCGGCTCCCATTGCTCGCGGTCGACCGGAAGCTCGAGTTCTTGGAGTCCTCTCCGATCAACCCTCTCGTCGGCGATGAAGTCAAGAGTGTGTACTTCCTCAGTGGATCCTTGCTCCGGTTCCCGGTGGCGCGTCCCTCCGACGCACTGCGGAAGAGAAGCAGGTCCCTGAGTCTCCATTTCCGGCTCCCGCCGCCTCCTTTTGCGGCGGAGGGAGCCGGCGAGGTGGTGGGGGATTTGTCGGCGAGGAGCCCATCAGTAGTATCACCGATTCCCCCTCTTCTCAACGGGGAGAGAGATCTAGATCCTTTCCGGCTTCTTGAATGAGGATGCGAGATGGAGGGGGAGAAGGAATTGGCTCTTTCTCTTCCTCTATCTCTCGTCGATTCCTTGATGTGTTCTTTGGGGATGCGGTTCAAGGGTCGGATGATGCCGGAGTCGAAGAGCTCGTCGGCGGCGGTGAGGGATGGGTGATCGCCTTCTTTCTCTAGGTGGCCACTGAAGTCGAAGGCGAAGTCGTCGTCCGAGTGAATATCGGTTTTGGTTGTGGTGGTGGTGGTGGTGGTGGCGGCGGCGGTGGCGGCGGAGGTGGAGGAGAGGGAGATGGCTTTGAAGTGGTCGTAGATGGCGAGGGCGCGGGCGGGGCTTGTAGGGGCGCTGGTGTAGGAGTAGTAGTAGTCGTAGCGATCGCCGAAGCATTTGGGGCTTGATGGTGCGCTGACGTACGGAGTGCTTGAGTTGCTCTCTGTGTGGTAGGTCTTCACTGGCCTTGTCACAACTTCCATCTCTCAATCTCGCTCGCTCTCTCTCTCTTTAATTTCTCTATCTTCTTGTTCTTCTTCTCTCTTTTGTAGCTTTGGTGATGATGATACTACTAGGGATTGAGGAAAGAACTTGCTGTCGTTGTTGTTGATGAGAGGTAAGAGCTTTCTTTCTCTTTTTCTCTTGTTCTCGTTGTTGTTGTTGTCGTCGTCGCGTCGTCGTTGTTGTTCTCTTTTTTCTTCTTCTTCTTCTGCTGCTCCTCCTCTTCACTCTTGTTGGTTTGATGGTACTGATGATACTCTGAATTGAAGAAAGAAATGTTTAAGGTGATGATAGAATGGAATAGACAGAGGAAAGAGGATAATAGTATGTCTCTCTTCTCCTTGTATTACTTGATTTTGTGCATGTGATGATATGGTATGATGGGTAATAGAGCAGCGCCAAAGAGCTCAGTATGTCTCAGTTAACTGAATGTGATGATATAATAATAATCTTGGTGAGAGTGAAAGAGGGAGAGGGAGATGGAGGAAGGAGGGAGGAAGGGGAGAAGAGTAATAATAATAGGGGAAATTATAATATTGTTGTCATGAGTGATGGAATAATAAGACTCAGTTTTTATTTTTAAGGCTGGGCGCCGCCTTTTAATACTATTCTCTCTCTCTCTTTAGACTATTATTACACATATATACATACAGCTAAAGAGATTTATTAGTTGTTGGAAAGATGGGAGAATATAACAACACATCTAAGACGCTATACTATTAATTAGTGGTCAAGGTCTAGTGATTGACCATTTCAGCTTTTGCATTTATATATGCTTTTTTTAGGTTAGGATCTGTTCACTTACCTCTTTTACTTTTACAACTTAAATTCATCTAAAATTAAATGGAATGGAATGGACAACAATGCTCTAGGTATAATAAATATCTAAAATTAAATTGTTTATGAGTAATGTATATGCATAAACTTTTAATATATAGTCATTTCTCATGATTATGTAATTACAACAATAATTAAGGGTACACTTACGTATAATAGGTGTAATTCCAGACATTTGTTATGTAAACCAAGAAATATTAGCTTTGAGTATATTAAATTAAAATTTTTAAAATTTATATAAAGAAGAGGATCAAAATATTAAGTCATAGATAGGGTAGAATGGCGTAAGGTAGGGCTGGTTAAATTTAAAGACCCAAAACAACATAGGATTCAAAGAACAAGTTGTCTTGTAGGTAACGTTAGGCTTTGTTTCATCCTCTTGGTGGTTGTTTGATTTTATTGCGAGTACATGCAGATCTTCATCTCCTTCCTGTTGTTGGATCACACTTCACCACAAATAAATTTTTTTATCTAATTAACTAAATTTAGAAAGAAAAAAAAAATCAAGTTTCATATATATATATTTTCATGTTTGGTTGGATGGATATGATTAGAATGTTGCATCTCCAAATCTAAGAGGACTAAATCTTTGGAACCAAGCACTAGCTAATTAATAACTTGAGTTAGCTAAGCTCCAATTTTACCTTACTGATCTTTAAATTGGGAAGTATATTTGTAAAAAAATATGGAAGTTTATAATTTTAAGAATTGATTTTTATTTTTTATTTTTATGTTTAATAAAATTTTAGTGGATTGTTATAAATTTTGGTTGGTGGTAAGTGATGACATGCTTGACTTGGTAGCCTCCTCTTGTCGACAAATGTCCATGAGCACAAAGCTATAATATTATAACTAAGGCACAACAAGAGCCATCCAATTCCGTAAATGGGTTCATGTATTTGGATGCACGTTTAAGATATCAAACATGACACTTAATTTCCCAATACTTGTCGGATTCTATATTAACAACATTGTCCTAATCCATTATTGTATTTGTGCCTAACTTTCCAAGATTTAGCATGATTTCTTTTTTCTTTTTCTTTTATTTTGCAAGATTAATAAGAAGATTCAGCAAGTGCCTAATTCCTTTTGATCAATCAAGTTAGCTAGCTTTCACTTTATTATTTATTGTCCAAACTATGTGCCTGACCTTAAATAATTAAATTGTTAATATCCATAGAACACTTTCCATTATTTGATGAAAATATCTTCATGTCTTAAATTTCCATTTATTAGATAGACATATGTGTTTGTTTGTTTGATTGATTGTTCGGTGTCATTTACTTAAATATAATCTAGGTATTAAGTGAATATTAAAAATAAAAAAAGATTCAAAATTGTTAGTACCCATATTGATGAACACTAATAAGTGGCATACTATTCAAAGTATTGAAAGACCAAATCAAGCAACACACCTCAAAACCATGAGATGTGAAAGTTCCAAAAAAAACCTTCACAATTTTGCAACTCCTCAAAAAACCCATAATATTTTTTAATTTTTATATCTTTAAAAAGCCCCTTTTTTGTTTTTTATCAAATGTCATGTCAATTAGGAAGCTATTAAAATACCCATAAAATTACCTAAATACCCATTAATAGAGAAGTAAATGCACACCGTTGTTGCTCTTCTCCCCAACTTAGTCCGTTCTTTTTCTCCCCAACTTCATGAGAATCTATACTGTCCGTTGCTCTTCTTAGCATATTCGCAGCGCCCAGTCTTTGTCGGCCATAGGAAAGACCATCTCTTTGAAGCGTTGTCGGCCACAGGGAAGACCATGTTCCCGAAACGTCCACTCCAAGGTAAGCCCCTCCAAAAGGAAAGCTCTTCGGTGTTGGGGGTTTATGGTGTGTGATTCAAGATGAACCTCTCCCAAAGGAAATCTCTTAGTATGGGGGTTTAGGGTGTGTGATTTAGAGGTTTATTGTTAGGTTCTAGGGCAAAGATTGAATGTAAAAGGATTTTCCTACTTCGGTTGTGAACCAAGGGTATGAGAATTTCTGTTTTGTAAGCATGTATTTTTTGGGGTCTGCATTTAACTTTTTTAGGGTAATTGTGGGTCTGCATTTTTTTTTTGGGATAAACGTGTATTTTTGGGGTCATCGTTTATTATTATTATATATATTTTTTTTATAAGTGTTTACTTCCCCATGATTGCATAAGCAGGTCTTTTTCCATATCTATGTTGCAAAATAAAAGATAATAAAGGGAAGAAAACTTGCAAACTCTTATTATTATTCTAATGAAATCAAAGACGTGGTTATAACCCACAAACTAATTTTTCATAAAAGATAGGATAAGATTTTTCAAACGATTTACACAATTGCCTTGATAATCAGTCATATCCAAAAAATGAAATCTCAAATAACAAAAACCCAATAAATAAATGCTACAACATAACCTTCTTCTTTAATAGCAAAGAATATCTCCTTGGCAATTTGCAAACTAACATAAACCTTATATGAATAGTGCTCAAAATGTGATGTGATTAGACAAGAGATCTCCCGTCAAAGCAACTAGTAGGATAAAATAAATATTTTTAAAAAAATCTAACAGTCCAATGATGGGAGGGACCTTCAAAAGAGGATGTCAAAAAACATGGATTGACAAAGAAATTGAAAAATCAGAGGAGCTTGTTCACGAATGTGGAAATATATACGGTAATTTATCCAAATCACAAAGTTGTTTTTATTATAAATTTAATCAAATCAAAATAACAACCAATCCATTTTAATTTGTAAATAATGATGAAAGGTAAATATAAAACAGTAAATAGCGAGGGAAATCATTCGTGTCATGTCTGAGCTAGCGCGTCAATCAAAGAAGTGACCATTGAAATGATCTATCCACGCTTCACTCTTTCTTTTTCACTCTTCCTTTTGCTTCTCTTCTTTTCTTTCGTATCATTATCCCCAACTCCAAGGCACTAAAGTAATCCACCAACTCTTTTTTTATTCTTTTTTCCTTGCTATTATAAAGTTTTATTTAAACATATATATTTTTGCTAATCAAATATAGTTTTTCCATGGTTAAACTTGAATCAGTATTTTGAAAAGATTTACTATTGTTTTTGTAAATTTTGAATCAG
Source organism: Dioscorea zingiberensis (assembly GCA_026586065.1). Lineage (NCBI taxonomy): Eukaryota > Viridiplantae > Streptophyta > Magnoliopsida > Dioscoreales > Dioscoreaceae > Dioscorea > Dioscorea zingiberensis. The sequence goes on from CM048819.1 coordinate 27,585,516, forward strand.
TATTATAATACTTAACAGTGTCATTTTTCACTTATCTAGCTATCATTAATTGTTAAAAAAATGAAACTTTATAAAGAAGTGAAGATAATGAAATTTTCTAGTTAAATTAAGATTTGAAATAAAAATAACTTCATCATAATTGAGTTCGCTATATATATATATATATATATATATATATAGCTCAAAAGCCCTTTCCAACCAATGAACTTCTTTTGGCTGCGTATAACAGTGTTTGTTTAGTTGGTTTTTATTTAATTGCAAAAGAACACTTGCGCTGTAAAAAGCTCAAAATTAATTGCAAAAGAGCTTTTGGCAAAAAGCTTCATTATTTAAACCAGTGATAACCAATTAGAGGCAATTCACCATGATAAGCTAATTTTAACCTTTAAGAAAGAAACCTTTGATTAAGATATTATCATTTCAATATTTAATTAATGTGTTGTGGATCATGTGAAAGTGAACTACTAAAAGTGTACAAGTTCTTCTCAACCAATTAGTTGTTGAATTATTTTGAACTTAGTCCAATTAAGTTCTTAATCTTAAAAAATGTAATCTCATTTGTGACCTAGCAACTCTTGATTTGAGTTCTAAAATAAGTTATTTATTAGTCAACTCCACATGTCTAGTGTACTGCGTTTGTGACTGTTTTTTTTATTTCATAATATATTGATACTTTGAAGATGATACCTGATTTTTTTTATTTATTTTTTTAGATAATTTTGCAACTTATTTGTGGCATTTTAATTAGAGGACTATTTTATTCTATGTATATTGAAAGGGGTTGCGGATAGAACTTATGAATAGGAACACAAAAATTTATAAATTCACATTTCGTGTATAATTATTAAAGAAATTAAAGCAAATTCAAAGAATAGTCCGTCTAAACAAAATAAAATAAACTAAAAGTTTTCTCCAAAGGAAAATAATAATAATAATAATAATAATAATGATAATAATAATAATAATAATAATAGATTTATGCTGATGAAATGTAGACACCTGAAACAACCAATTAAAAGAAGATTAGATTAATAAAATAAATTAAGCAAGAGAAGAGGGTGGGAATAAGTGACCAGTTGATGATTAGGCCAAGAAGGATGGCGACCATGGTGAGGTTGATCTTTAGTTATAAAAAAGTAACCATCATTCCTTCTAGTCAGAGTTCCATGTATACACACCAGCGTCAAAACAGGTTGGCATGTCAGGTTTGCTTTGGTTGGAGATAAAATTAGGTTTCATTTTTCATTTCTTATGTTTGTTACATTGTAAATTGATTTACTAACCCGTGCGTCCATCATGCCCTTTATACAGCTTATACGAACCTGACATAAGAGAAGACACCAGAGAACCAAGGTAACCACTAGAGAAAAAGCGATCTTCATCTTCTCCCTCTCCTCCTCCTGCTCCACTTAGGATCAAGCCACTAACTTGATCACAGGAGCATGCACGGATAACAGAGCCCCACCGTCTCTCACAGTCTTTTTTTGTTTTATCCCCATTTCAGGTGAACTCCATAAGGGAACACCTACAACGAAGTATTCTCTCCCAAAAGACTTTATCAGTTAAACTGAAGATCTAAGAAGTCCACATAACGTAACTAAATTCTTGGTTGACATAAATAAAATCTATTTTCACTTTTTATTTTTATTTTAAACCCATCATATTTATAAGCTACATAATATAGTTTGATTTTATGTTTTGTTGGATTGGTGGCTTGAATTACGACACAATATTAATTTTTTATGTTAATAAATAATTTCCGTTGTTTTAAGATAAAAGAAGAAGAGTTTTGGTGCAACAGTAAAGTTGTCATTTGAAATCATGGATTTGTAAGGCTGCATATAATAGACTCAAGTGGTTTGCTCCTTCCCTGGATCCCGAGCATAGTTCGAGCTTTGTAACACTAAGCTATTTTAACATGAACTTAATTAACAATTTTGACATTCTAAGAATATATATATATATATATATATATATATATATATATATATATATATATATATATATACACTCAAATTGAAGATCCCTAATCTTCTATAGATATAACGTTTGTATAATCCAGAATGTGAAAGTGAAGCTCTCTTATTTTTATCATGCGTAACATTTACCAATGTACGAACTAGTTGGATTCTTATTTTCATTCAAAGTCAAGCTCCAATATTTGATATAAAAACTAATTAAGATCAGATGCTTTTAAGAAACACTTTAGGACTAATTAAAACGATGAACTCAATGATGTATTTATTTATTTATTTTTTATATCGTTTGATAGATCTCTTCTGCAAGCGAAGAGAAGATGCCAAAATTTTGAGGTCCATCATGCCGGCTGATTAAAAATATAATTAGTGAGTTTCTTGATTAGCCAATGATTAAAGTCAGGAGCTTAAACTTTTCAATATTTTTAATCTTTTTATTTAAATAATAATTGAGACAAGACATGAGAGAAGTCATTAAATTGTATATATATTTTTTTAGAATATGTTAATTAGAATGATTCTTCCTCAAAGACTGTGCGTATTCTCCATTGCTTTCATAATGCTAACACAGCTTAAATAAGGCCGTGTGTATCACATTAACTTGGTCTATTGGTTTGTTGGTCTTCAAAATGTAATTTAAACATATACTCATGCATCAATATATTATAATTATAAATATATATAATCTTATAGGAGCAAAAAGAGTTGGCACAATTAACCTTTCATGCAACGTACCCTGCTTCTAACTGAGATTTGGATTTAGTATAATTTCACGTGTTTGAGAGAACGAAATTAATAATCATTTATCAACCACAAAGAACAATATTTAAAAATAAAATTAATAAAATTTTTGCAAAATAAACTAAAAATATGTTTAATTTTAAATCTCACTAAAAAACTTTTGGGTGAAACAACTATTTCAAACGATAGTGTTTTGGAGAAATTTCACTAAACTACCATATGGTATGCCTTTACATTATTTCGGGGCATGTGGTTTGACTTGTAACAATTTAGTACCATGTGGTTGAATTCTTGAGCATACTGGTGCCAAAACACATAACCCCGTCAACCCTTGCTGGCATGGCAAAAAAAGACATGAAATGACCTTTTTACCCTTATGTAAAAAGTCATTTCATAGGGTAAAAAGGTCATTTCACATGAAATGGCCGTTTAATTTAAGGGTAGAAAGGTCATTTCATGTTTTTTTGCCCACGTCAGCAAGTGTTGACTGGGTTATATGTTTTGGCACTAGTATGCTCACAGATTCCATCACAGGGTACTAAATTGTCACAAGTCAAACCACAAGCCCCGAAATGATATAAAGGTATACCACATGGTAGTTTGGTGAAATTTCCCCTAGTTTTTATACCAAGTGGATTTTGAAATGCACTTTTGAGTTATAAATGTAAATATAATTTGTATGAATGTATATACCAAAATATCTATTTTTATAAGGGTATATAGAATTTTTTTTCCTGAGGATATACATCCAAATATGTACTTTTCTAGGGATATATATGTAGAAGCACGTGTGTGCATATATTGATATAGACAAAAATATCAATGAATTTCAAATGGATGTGTGGCATGATCCAGATCGCTAAAGCAGAAACTTGGATAATCATTCATGCAATAGAGGGAAATGAATTTCCAATGGTTCCAAGATCTGGCAAGTCAGGTTAGTGAGTTATAAAAGGAGGTCACCAATATCTTAGTAAAGGGACAAAAACCTCTCTTTGTAAAATATGAATTGATTGTCCGAGAGCTTCTCCCCCCTCCACGAGTATGAGCGTTCGGATTCCTTTCCTTCCATAGTTCTCTCATTTTTCAAAATATAGTTGTGTATGTGAAGACCAATGCTAGGAGTTCCCGATCTAGGAGGCCGACGGGAACTGGAAGGAGAATCAACACTGTGATCGACCTCTCCCTTAGAAAGATAGAACTCCTACTATCTTCAATCCATCTTTCTTGTTAATGAAGATCCATTAGATCCCGAGGAAAGGGCGAATAATTGCATCAACAGTTTGGCGCCGTTTGTGGGGTTATATTATCTTCTTGAAAAAGAAGCCGTGAAGTGTTAGCTCTCAGAAAAGAGCTATTTTATAGGATATGAATTACATGTTTTAAAGCCAAAATATGGTTTTTAGAGTGAATTTGTATACATTTTGGTTCTAATATGCACTTATTGTCTATCGTGGTTTGCCACACTTGATTTATGCACTTTCTTTATTAATTTCGCATTTATAGGTTCTAAATCAAGTGTATTTTACTTGTATTAGATACGATCGAATGCAGAGCAAAGATTCAATGCGGAACAAAGCTGAAATCACCACAAAGGGCAACCAAGATTTGAACGTCACGACGTTGGTCTCTAAGGGTTGTGATGTTCAAGTGTTGAGACGTTCGAACACTAAGCGTTACGACGCTATTTATAACTCCCAGGTTCCCAGCGTCGCGAAGCTAGGTTGAGGGTTATAAATAGAAGGGGTATCCTAGGTTTTTTTTTTATAATTTTTTTTATCAAAGCTTGAGGTGAACACCTGGTGCTTGGCGGCGATCCAGGCTTCTAAAGGTGCAAGAACAGGGATAAGCTTGATTTTATTGTTTGATTTTCAGTTTTATCCCTTGTGTTTACCTAATCATGGATGTTATTATGCAATCTTGCAATACTTTGCTTTCTATGTTCATGATGCTTGGCTAGAACATTGTTTCTAGGGTTGTATGACTCGTTTGATATGAATATCAATCTTATCCTATGATTTGTTTGGCTAGTTTGCTATTTGGATGTGCTTATGACATGTACCTTTATAAATCATGCATCAAAAGGCGATGACAAATCCTTAGCCAGGTATGCATAAAAATATGTGTGTATGGACGTTGTCCTGTGTGACAGGCCAGAGTCTTGTGGCATAGACATATGTCATAGTTGTCTATGATTAAGGTATAGACTAGGGATTAGTAATGCCTCACTCGACCCATAGATATATGTGGAAGAGACTATAGGGATATTCTCTAAACATAGGGAATTAGCATCTGTGCCCTTTGTACATGAAGTCCCCTAGATTACCACTAAATAGCCCTTGTCCAAAGCATAGAGAGTCTATATAAATCATAGGAGAAAATCCCTAACATGTCAACGAGGTATACAACCCTGAAATATCATAATTGAGAATTTCTCGTTCCCTTTGTCATCATTTAATTGCTTTCTAGGAGTTTAGAGTAGTTTATAACTTTATAAACCAATTGATAGATTGAATTAATATAATACTTTTGTAGGCTTCTACTTAGTTAAAATCCCACTCCCTGAGGAAATCAACATTGGGACTTACCGATCTTTATTAATTTGACCATGTACGTTTGCGTGCAGAGGCATAGTATTTACACTTGCCGCCCATCAAAGTTTTTGGCATTGTTGCTGAGGAGTGCCTAAGCCATAATTGATATTAGCTGAATAGAGATCTAGTTCAATTTAGTCTTTTATTTTTCTTTTAAGTCTTTTATGTATACTGTCTTACTTGTTTATAAATAATGTTTTCATTTTCTAACGTAATATTTGCGTTTGGTTATTCATAGGATAATTTTTATTTTCTATAGATTTTTAGTTAGATTTACTCTTGGTTAGATAGAGACATTTTTTTTAGGTTTAAAAGTGCATGAGTGATAGCGATCTCGAGCCTATTGATTTGGAAATTGAACAAACACTCAGAAGGCTCAAGAAGGAGAAAAGGCAGCACTAAGATCCTCCTAGTTCATCTAATTCAGTAGAGATGGAAGGTGTTGATGATAATCGCCCTATGTACGAGTATGCAGTCCCATTTTCTCAGGGACTGCAAGCAAGTATCCAGCGACCAGGACTTAAGGTAGCAACTTTTGAAATTAAACCGAACATAATCCAAATGCTCCAAAATTTGGGACGGTTCTTAAGATTACCCCATGATGACCTGAATGGCCATATCATGAACTTCCTTGAAATTATGATATTTTTCGTTGATGGTGTCACCGACGATACAGTTCATCTTAGATTGTTCCCTTTCTCGTTAAGAGATAAAGTGAAGAACTGGCTTCACTCACAACATCCCTGCGGTCCGGCTACAACATGAGAGGATTTAATGCAGAAATTTTTAGCGAAGTTCTTTCCACTAACCAAGACTGCACGCCTCCGCAACAAAATCATGGCATTTACTCAACATGATTATGAATCCATATACAAAGCGTGGGAGCGTTTCAAGGAGATTTCGAGGAATTCCCCTTATCATGGAGTCCTTTGATGGATCCAACTGCAAACATTCTACAATGAGCTATAGGGTCCGGGAGGGAGGGGGGAGTGGGTTATTTATTTGCAAATCTGCTGATAAAGGGTATAAACTTTTGGAGAAAATGACATCTAACTACTACTAGGTGTCATTTTCAAATCTACTGATGTATTTAAAAATCTGCATATTAATATCCCCTTTGCTGAGACGTCAGAAAATATGCCCAGTTATGCAAAATTTATGAAAGAATTTCCAGCAGCGAAACACAAACTAGCTAGGTGAGTTTGAAACAAGTAACACTTACTAAGGACCGCAATGCCATCTTGTAGAGGATGCTTCCCCCAAAATTAAAGGATTTAGAAGCATGTACCATTGGGAAAAAATTCTTGGGAAGGGCTCTTTGTAATTTAGGGGCCAGTGTTAAACCAATGCCGCTTGTTAGTTCCTGCAGGGTTATTGTGTGATGTAGTTGCAAATAAAGTTGAATGCACTACGCCTCTTTGAAAACACTCAAGTTCTCACACACACGCCACATCAAAACAATGAAATACATGAAGAGAAGAGATATAAGAGTTTAGTAACCCAGCCTGGCTTGCAAGCCCAGCCTATATGCAGGGGCCAAGCTCGGAGAAACTATCCACTAAAAGAGGGAAGGAAACATGAGTATAACTCTCTTGTCACTCAACATACAAACACACCCTCACTCTAGATTGACCGACTACCACTCAACCTAACTCCCTTAGGTTCTCTTTGGTGGTATCAACCTCAACCTTCACAGCTCGTCCTTATATAGACGTCTCCATGTCCATATATATATATATATATATATATATATATATATATATATATATATATATCACTTGACTATTTTAGATTCTCCAAAATCTCTGTAGGAACTATTTTGGACACCTTTGAAAAATAGCCAATGTAATCCCTATCACACCCGGACTTGCAATGTGGCCCGACTGCCGAACTGACTAAGACTGTATAACGTACATTGCAACCGACCTCACGACTCCTCCAACCCTCCCAGTTTGAGCCTTAGTTGAACATGTCAGATACTCCCGATTTTGACCATGCAACTGGCTGGACCTCTCTACGTCACGTTCATAGTCCTTTTTACCACACACCTCACCTAGGTGCTCCACGACCTTCCAAACTTGATCTCCATTCATCTAAGTTTGGGTCACACAATCTTCTTAGATTATCTTTATGATTTCTTTCCAAACTTATCCCAAGTTTGGGTCTTCAAATCTTCAACATACCAATGTTAGCTTATACCTTATTTAGTTCTCAATCATCTCCAAATATGGTCTTCAAATATTTAATCAGATCTTCAAATTTAGCTTCAATCAATTCCGCTCCCAAACTGGATCTTGTTTCCAAATATAGCCTACGCCAAATCTTTCCAAACATGTGCTGCACGTCAGATGATCTCCGCGTTGCAACTGTCTTCTAAACATATGCTCCACTAGGTTTGCTCTCCAAGTTGTCGATTGCTTTCCAAATATAGCCTGTGATCTAGCTTGCAATCTATGTCACCAATGGCTTCCCACGTATATCATTAGCTGCTCCCAAAAATATCTCTTCATAAAGATAATCCAGCTCCAAAAATATCCTTAATGATTTGCTGAAGATCTTCATGATTTTGCCATACGCCATGTCGCTGTCCATATGTGTGCATGCCATGTCATCCTGCGCCAAGTCATCCTGTCTCAACTCATCACATGTACAGTCACTGTCAATCCTTCACGCGCTCAATCGCCAGGTGTCACATTAGCTTCCACTTCATCATTTACTTCCCCAGTCGTACTATCTCAGATGTATCCATGTTATAACCCAAGCTGCAACAACTTGTTGGTGTGAGCTTCAGTTGCATTTTCAGTTGCATCAGCCTGTTGTACAGGTGCTTCGCCTTAACTTTGCTGCCACGCCACCTTATCTCTCTGTTGTCACTTTGGCCATAAGATCTTCACTGATGTTGCATTCTTCATTGTAACATCTGTTGTCAAATAATGCCAACACAAGTGCTATTTGCACTAACACCGCTATCCAGTTAAGAAATGCTAGGGCTAGGTGAAATCAAGCCAACCACTATCACCCTTCAACTAGCTGACCACTCTATTGAATACCCGAGCGATGTAGTTGAAGATGTGTAAGTGAAAGTGGATCGCTTTTATTATCCAGCTGATTTCATCATATTAGATTTCGAAGAGGACAAATAGGTGCCAATAATATTTTGGGTTACCCTTTTTGGCCACAAGGAAGATCAATATTGATATGCACAAGGGAGAGCTCACGATGAAGCTAGGGGATGAACGACTGACCTTAACCTTGTTAAACCCTCAAGAATTGACACCATCTCCTTCTGCTGTTGACATTCTCGCTTTAAGCACTATCGAGGTACAGGATCCTCGTAAAAAAACTTGTCTTCTGGAATTGAATGAATTTTCTGTTGTTAATGTTGCCCAAACGAAGGATGTGATGTCTCGCACAGTATGGAGGCATATGGAACCCCGATTAAGTAAGTATCCATTGTGTTGCTTGCAACCTAAATGGAATAAGAGGGTTCATCCACTTCTAACAAGTTCATGGTGAAGTGGGAGGCAACATACCCTCTACCGTTTCACGAAGGAGGGAAACAATAAAGTCTAGCTAGGGACATGAACTCTAGTGCTTCTTGGGAGGGAACCCAAGGAAAAATAAAATTTTGATGTGTGTTTGCTTTGTTGGGTTACTGCATTTTAATTTTTAGAAGTAGATTTGCTTATGTGTTCTTTTCCTTGTTGCCTTTAAAGAGGTTCAGTTTTTTGTATTTTGGCATAACACCTACAAATTTTGTAGAGAATACCTCAAATTTGGGGGAGAACTCTTGCACTGAAGCACCAAAATTCAACAAGGAAGCAAAGGTTTGGTAGATTGATAGTTTTAATTCAATAAAAACCTGGTAATGTACTCTTTACACTTTAGTCTAGTGGGTGTGCATGTTACTTGCATGTTATCTTCCTGAATGACGCGATGCTCAATCTCAATTAGTTACCAAATTCTCTGATGCTTTACATCGCAATATTCAACAATCGAGCGTCGTGATGTCCCATCGGGAATTTAGGTTAAGGCACGAATGTCGCAACCCTCCCTTGTTGAATGTCATGACACTTGTGCGAATTTAGGTTAAAATCTGGGGCTTGCGGCTCTGTTCTTTACTTTCTCACTTTTCTCCCAACGCCTACCAGACCTTCGTTGAGCCCGTTGACCCTCCCAAAGCCTGCTAAAGTAGTTTTGAGATTTCTTCTCTTGATTATAAGCATTATACCCAATTTATTTTCATTTCATCGTATATTATTCATGAAAAATTGACTTATTGTGGGTATTAATGGTTCTTTTAATGAAATATCAATTTGGTGGATGAATGTGAATGAATTTCTATGCTTTGGAATGTTTATACAGCTTGCTTCTGCTAGGCTGGGGCAGCTAGAGATGTAATCAGATAGACTTTTCCACTATTGGGAATACTACACCAGACATCTCCTGAAAATGTACAAATTTTTTACAAGGGGAGGCTCTGGCGAAATTTTTAGCATTTTTGAAAATAAAAGGTATCCACTATTGATTAATTTTCTTTTGCTTTAATCAACTAAGTATTGAGTGTCTAAACCTCTGCCCAAACATATACCATCCTTTGCCTTATGCTTCAATGTTGGTGTTGTTTGAATTTTGCTCTTTTTTTCCTTGTAGGACACCATGCCTTGGAAGACTACAACAAAGAGAGCTTGTTCCACGCTTTCCTCCGACGTGGGGAACCAATTTGTATCCCTTGAGGCTAAGGCCTGCTACACTAATAAGTTAGTGCAGAAGACCCTCGTTCCACAATAGGGGATTGATTTTAATTATGGTGCCCTTGCTTGCCACCAGGAGATGATCATATCATGGGGTTGGGAAACCTTTTGTTCCTAACCCAACTTAGCGGTGGTGCCTCTTGTCCGAGAGTTCTACGCGAACATCTCGGACCACAACTAGAATGTTGTTATGGTGCGGGTCCATTTAGACAATTCGACGCCAACACCATCAATACCATCCAGCGGACGTTTGCTATTTGAGCTGACCAGTACCATGTATGGCTGCGTAGGAAAGTCAACCTGGACGTTTTGTTCAGGGAGATTATTATTCCAGGCTCAACCAGGAATATGGCAGGAGGACGCCTCAGCTCTTTCAGTAGAGGAGTGGTGCGACCTGAGCGCAGGGTGTGGTTGTAGTTTATCTCGGTGAGGCTACAACCAGTGAAGCACACTTGCAGCATCACCAAGGATCCAGCGCTACTCATCTACATCATTATGCGAGGTATGAGTCTAGATACGGGTTGTTTCATCTATTGGTATATTCTCCACATGGCCCGTATCAACAGGGAGGGGCTTTGGTACCCTATTTTCATCATCGCTCTATGCACTCATATGGGAGTTCAATGGGGGAGGAGGAGGAGGCACTCTTGCCAAATGCCTCCATCGACTTTGCACTCTTTCAGCGGATGGCGCCATATCATAAGGACACTCTTTGGGACATCATCAACATAGCAGTCTTCACCACCAAAGAGGCCACCGACCATGGGGGGGTGCATCTGGCGGCTGGAGGCCAGATACGCATAGATGGAGCACCGCATGGATCATATGGTGCAGATGGCCCACCTCTACGACCACCTACAACGGATGGGCTTCTAGAGCTTAGTCGTTGATGTGCAGCATGATATGCCTAATGCGTGCTCCGTAAGTGCATGGGTTGGACAAGTAATAAAGTGGACTAAGAAGTCAGGTATCGAATCCTCAAGGACCTAGAAATACCAAAGACTAACTACTCGCATATTATCTAGCCTATCCAAGGGTTGTGGGGTTTTAAACTAAACTGAGTACTAAGTCTAAAGAAAAGATGAAATCAAGTTTAAACAAGGATGCGATGAAGTCGTAGGGAAATCGATCATAAAAGAGGAGTATCTGAGGAATGACTCCCCTTCGAGTTCTCACAAAGATAGATAAAGAATGCTAAGATCACTAGTTGCATTTATTCTGATGAAGGATTCGTAAAATGCTTTCATCCCTCTCTCGAGGTGATTACTAAACTAGTATCTTCACTGATAGGCATTCTAGGGAATCTATTGCTAGGAAGGGCTATGGGAACAATGCATATTAGGGAGTCGCTCTCCTTAGTGCCCGATCTCTCGGAGCACTCATAGTCCTCTCTACTGAGGTATGCTCGTACATGGGGAGACATTCGCTTCTTCCCCGGGTGTCTCACATTGGATAATCCGGGCTGTCTTAACAAAGACTACCAATGCAAAGAATAACACTCAATAGATCACAAGAGTAAGATGTAACTAGATAATCATTAGGGGCTGTTTGGTTACCTGTAAGTAGCCGTGAAGTAACTTGTTTCACATGTAAATTTTATTTTTGGGTGTTTGGTTTGCTGTAAAAGGCCCACTTACATGTAACTTGTTTTACATCTCAAGCCACTTTTGTCTCATTTCAACTCACGGCCAAATTGGCCGTAAGTTGAAATGCGGTAAAAGCATTTGGTTAAAATAACCCCTCAATTTACCAAATTTATTATAGGGGTTTTTTGCAAAATTGCCAAACTTTGTAATTTTTTTTAAAAAAAACCAAAAAAAAATAAAAATAATATTTATTTTTTGAAGGGTGTATGTGCAGTGCAGACTTTTCAAAATTGATGTCATTTTGCAAAAAACCCCCTCAATTTATCAAAATTATTACAAAGGTCTTTAAGCAAAACTACAGAACTTTGTGTTTTTTTTTACCAAAAATTTCTAAAATCCAAGTGTCTTTTGCATAAAACCCCTATATTTACCAATATATATATAAAAAAATGGATAATAGGGGTAACCTCAACACTTACTTTACTAGAAAAACTTACATTAAACCAAACAATGAAAAATTAAATACATCATTTTCATTTACTGGAAGCCAAACAACTTTGATGTAAGTTAAAATACAGTAATTTAAGTTACATGTAATTACACTTATACTGTAATTTTTAATACAGAAAAACCAAACAGCCCCAATATTCAATGTCGAAATTAAACTACATCTAGAAGGTTCATCATGCCCGAATACCTACAAAATTAGTTTCCCATCAAAGGGGAACAAAAATCCAATACAATGATAAGACCAAAAGAAAACATAGGAAAGTGAGACGCAGTTCCCATCAAGCATTGAGGAGGGCGTTGGCGAATACCCCTCCGATGCTTCGCTGCCAAGAAACGCTCTTCAATACTCCGGTGTGCCCTAATAGATGGATGATGGTGGTGGTAAGAGCCTCCAATGATGATGAATGAGATTAGAAGCTCCTCTCTAAATCCTAAACCTCAATATTTATAGCCCCAAACACAATTAGGAGGTTAAAATACAATTTCCAAGGCGTTTAGGCTTAATCAGTTTGACAAAACCGAGTGTAGTCCCTGGCTAGATAGGACCTCAAACGGGCGTCTGCTCACACGTTTGGTCACTGGCAAGACAGATAAGCCGTCCTCCAAGTTCAGACGAGACCGCCTGATGGTGTCACGCCCCAACCTGTAATCCGACCCCGAAAGTACGCGGAGCGCACCGGCCAGAACTGTGTAAGGCCCACCGCACTCGGCTACAAGGCCTCAGTAAGTAACAATAGATAACATAAATTCAAAATAAATATCTCAAATAACTTAATTAAAAAGTCACAACGCAAATTAAATCAAATAAGTGGGTCCATATGCCCTACAAAAGCCAGGCCCTAAATGGGTCCTACAAAATAAAATAGTCTCTCACAAAGAAATAGAGATCCTCGGACCACATCAAAATGCCCCAACCCTCAATCATTATTCCAAAACCCATGCAAATAATAAGCCATTTTACTTATGTTCATCCCATGATCAGTCACCGAGACCACTCTTGCATTTTAAACTTTAAGAAATCAGCAAGGCTGAACTGCCCAAACTAATCTAGGTAAAGGCTTATACTTACAAACAATCTACTTACCTTTTAACAGATAACCATGCTTGAAACCATCATGGCATTCAAGCTCTTATAAACCCTTATTAACCACATATTATCTTCTCCTCTTCAACAACACTAACCCACTATCGAGCATCACCAACCCTTACAAATCCTGAGAGTACTCAAGGTGCACACCCTACCTGCACTCAAACAATCCCACACTCCTGGCCATGCTCTAATATAAGGAATACTATCACCAAAACCCACACAACTAAACCATACCACACGATGCTAAGTAAAGCTTCCTCAATCCACAACCATTTACAACCCTTTCCAACCACTCCCTGTCCACCTATACAAGCACGCATTTATCCCTTTATATCCAAACCTGATCATGAAGAATCCATTAACTAACTAACATGAACTAACCAAGACTTCTTTATCTCTCTCTGATTCTCCACACCACCTATAACCATGTAGAAGATCTCATCTTCTAATACATAGGTCAAGACAAGCCAGGACCACACTAACATGCCTCTATTTTTTCATACTATGATTACACTTGAATGTGAGAATATTTAAATAAAGAGACCAGACGTATATAAGACTAGGCCATGTTCTCTAACACCATTAGTCTCTTCATGACTGAGGTTTAAGTGATACAACCAAAAAAAGAAAACCCCAAACCAATTTCATTGTTCTTCTCTCTCAACCGTTTAATGAACTAATCTTCTATCTCTTCATACCATGCATGTATGCCAATATACTCTACTGTTGATGCTGTACAAGAGTTTGGAGACTCACCGGAGTAGATGGTGGCTTGAGGGCTTCTAAGGAGGACTCCGGTGATCGGACGTTGCTCTGAGGAGGCTTCTGATGGTCGGCGTCCAGACTGCAGATGACTTCACCAGAAAGAGCGGTCTGCGATGCTCCACTGGTGGTCGAAGGCACCGGGAAAAAAAGAATTCTTATCGTGCAGTGGAGAGCAACGACGTTAGGGTTACGGAGAAGGGTCTCTTTATATAGAGGCTCGCAGAGGTGATCTAGATGAAATTGCGATCAAATTCTATCCAAATCCGGCCGGTATTAAACGCATAAATGATAAGGCTAATCTGAGATTCAAAATATTTGCACCGTTGTCCGTCCGTTTCCAATCAAAAATCCAATGAATCATGTGCATGCTCTTCTCATATTATAAAATATTACCATCTATACATTACCGTGCATGAATGGCTTATTTATTTATTTTTTAAATAAATCTTGACAATCATGTTATATATACATTCACCTATCAAATCATCAAATCATGACATCATCTATATGTGGTTGGTTTTTCATTTCCCCAGATTTGATTTGATTTCTCCCTTGATTATATGGTGCACCCTATGATGCCTTATGAGACACTAGCCTTGTTCTACCCTACACCTACAATATACAACCCAAAACCTCACTCTTGCACCCCATTTGTATGGGTTTGCACCCCAAGACAAATTGCCTTAGGCTACAAACCCAAGGTCTCTCAGAATTTACCTCGATTATATATATATAACAAATCATACAATCTTATCAATTACCCCTTCATGATTGATAGAATCCATCAATAAACCGAATGTATATTTATAATTATTATTTTTTATATATTTATATTTTAATTTATGACATCTTATGATCTTATCCAAATCTCCTTTATATAATATATATATACACACTATCCCTCCATCAAATTATATTCTTATTACAATTACACCCTCCTTTCTTTAAATGTTTACATTCAGGTCCTTCTCCATTTTAATTCATAAGAGAGAATTCAAATTTCGGTTAAGTCCTCATATTTTCTTGAAATTACAAATAAATCCTCAACATCCCCAAATTAACTCTAATTAAGGGATTAATAACTTTAACCCCTCATTTCCAATAAACTCCAATTAAATCTCAGTTTGGGAAATCTCTTTCATCAACTAATTAATCACCTAATTACCTTAAAGAGTAATTAGGGAATTTTATTCCAATTAAAATTTCAATTAACTCCAACTTGGAAACTTTCTTTTATTAATCAAAGAATTAGCAAAATTAATAAAAGCAAAATAATTCCCTAAAATTCGTGGATTTTACAGATAGAAGATGGGTTTGTTTGGGCATTTAAATTGACTTTTTTGATCAAGACGGGATCTCAGACGACCGTCTGCTCGCCCGTCAGGTTTACTGGCAAATCAGAAGTGAGCTTTGAGGTGTCTTGTGGTCCAGACGGGATTGCTTGGTTCGAACCGTATGGTTCTTTATTTCAGCCTTTTTCTCCTCGAACTTGCATAGAATCGCTCCAGAAACTGAACTTGCCAAAGAATTGCCCCTGATATGTCTTGTTTCACAAAAGTAACACAATTTAAGTACTGGTGGGCTAAATTCCAGAACAGAGACCCACTTAAACACCAATTAATTCCAACCCAAAAAATATTGTAGTGCAACAATTGCTATCTTTTTTTGCTATGAAAATAAATTAAACACCAAAAACACACACACACACACACACACACACACACACACACACACAAACAAACAAACAATCAAGGGGGGCGTTCACTTGGGGGAAAGTGCAGGGAAGTGCGAAGTGGGCTGAAGTGAGCGGAAGTCCCAGTTCCCGAAGTGGGCTAAAGTGAGCACTTTTGTGTTCATTTCCACCGAAGTGAAGGGGCACCGAAGTGCCCACTCCTCCAAATTTTTTATAATAATAATAATAATAATAATAATAATAATAATAATAATAATAATAATAATAATAACCCACTTCGGCCAAAGCCACTTCGGCCACTTCGGTGCATTTTATGCCGAAGTGGCCTTAGTATAAAATGGGGGAAGTGGCCACTTCACCGAAGTGGGCCGAAGTGTCACTTACGTGTAAAGAAAAGTGGCCGAAGTGGATCACTTCCCCACTTCCCCCAGGCACTCACCCCCAAGTGAATGCCCCTCAAACAAGTAAAGGAAAAAAAGATCTTTTTTCACATGGATTCCAAGAATAAAAGCGCCCTCAACAAAGAAGAGCTTTATATGACTTATGAGATTGAACAACACGGTGAGCCAAACAGCAGCCTGCATATTCAGCTGCCCTCCTTACTTCCTCTCAACCTTCACAATGAATGTTATTTGTGGGCCCAACACTTAGATAGCTTCTTCCCTTTATATGAGTGGAAAGTTTAGTTTTTTTTTTAAATAATAAAATAGATAAATTATATTTATTTATTAGATATTTAACTATTTATCCCTTGAATTGTTACTTAATTGCCTAGGAGTCCTTGAGTGGGGGTGTGTAGGGATTTAGTGTAAATAGGGCTTTGGGTGGGTAGGGTATAAAGGTAAATAGTGCACATATAGTGCTAGGGACTATTAGATAATTTCCCCTTTATTTATTTATGAATAATATTACATTAGGTGAAAAGCGTAGTGGCTCTTCCATGTTCTCCCGGGCGTCCTGGTTACAACCCCAAAAAAGCTATATTGTTACACCATTGTGTGCTCTAGGGTGACATCCTCAAAATTGTCTCCTCCGGTCTTCCTCCTAGTGTGTTTTCGGGTCAAAAACCAAACTCTGTTTGATAGCGGACTTCGTCAACCCTAGTTTCAACTTTTTGGGGGTAGTTGCTGTGTCAAACCAAGAAAATATTATAAATTTTATCCTTTGGATAATTTCTAATTTGGATAATTTCTAAACAAAAGCGATGTTTGTTGCGGAAGCATCATTGGTTCCTTTCGAGCTAGGTGCTACATGTTATGGCTATTACGGCCAGGTTCCTACCCATGCGCGCTTATTTGTGAAGCCTCTTACCCAAATTACAGTGACCCCAGAGGTCCTTCGTGGACATATTTCAAGGTAGAAGAGTACGTAGAAGCGATCCCATATTTGCTTCGTCAAAGGGCATTATATGAGTAGGTGATCCACTGTTTCTTCCACTTCATTACATCAATAGTACTTAGTGTGTTGCCCATGCCACCCCGGTTTGATCAAGTTGCCTAGTACGAATAGAAAGTTGGCAGACGGCAAAATAAAAGTGTAAAAGAGATAAAGGACAAAAAGAACAACCTGAGTCCCAGACAACTATCTTCAAGAAAATTAAAATAAACTCCTCTCACATAACACAAGGCAAAATAGAAGTATTAATCTATAAAAGTACAGAAATAAGCAAATGCCTACTTCAACTAATTTCTCTAATATTCATTAACGAAGCTAAACCACAAGTAAAAATCTCTATAGAAAACATAAACATTGACATCCTTACTAGATAAAATTAAGGACTCTTACAGCTGCTTTATCCATTAAAAGTTTAGGGTTATGAAGCTATAAAAAGAAAAAAAAAGATTCCTATGATCAAAGCTCTAAGAACAGGTATCAATAAAATTTAAATTCAACAAACAAACAAATAAAATAAAAATGGCATTCTCTCATTAACTTTTATAAAACCAATCTGACAAGTTATGTTGTAAAATCCAAGGATTTTATAGAAATAAAATGTGCTTAAATTCCTATTTAATTGGATTATTAGAGGAAATTTTTCTAAGGAAAAATAAATGATGGGAGAAAATGGGAATTAATAGGCAAAAACCCTAACTAGGGTCAATGGAGGGTCTGGAGGACCTTATGGTAATTTTAGAAAGTTTTGAGGACCAGGTGGAAATTGTCCCCTCTCTCAGAAGGAGGACTAAGATGAGACCTAGAAACAGTGAGGGATCTTTGGTAAATTTGTCAAGAGAAAACTCTATAGAAAATATTGAACGGCCAGGATTAGAAGATCTTTGATGATGCAGATCGCGGAGCATTATAAAGGCTCAGATGATGCCACGTGTCGAGCCAAGAATAGATCCATCAGATGAAGGTCGAGATCCGAGGCGAAAGAGTGGTTTTGAGTGGGGTTGACCTCACGGTGCGGGTGGATGTGAGCCGCACATCACCCGATCGTTTCTATTTCGAGGCGATGGGATCTGATCGGGGCCGTTGCTTCGCTTTTAATCAAAACCATTGATCTGAGCGTAGTCAGATCCGAGGTAAATAAAGAGGAGCATCCACCGTCAAACCCAAACAGAATGACTAAGCAGTCGGATCAAACCAAAGTCCGATCCCGAGGCACAGCTGCTGTTTCTCTCCGCTAGGCGAACCATCGCGAGCACCGCCTCCCTCCCCGGGCGTTACGCGCGGGTATCTCGCTCGCCGGACGATGAATTAACCTAGGGGCATTACCGTTTGCTTCGTCTACCCTCGGGCTATAAAAGCCATCCCCTGGCTCCTTCTGAGACATCGAGAGGAAGAGACTCGTAGGGATCGCCGGCGAGGTTGACCGGAGGAGACGAAAGAGAGGTTGGGAGCTCCGATCGACTTCAACCGTTGCTGGAAGATTGTGCAGACAGGTATGATCCCTCTCTTTAGGTTATCTGCAAGATTAACATGCTTATTGTAGTAGTTAGGGCTCGTCGGACTTAGGCTCACAGCCGGTAGTGAATGGAGCGGGAGAAGAGCCGTGGGAACAACTTGAGTGTGCGGGCGTGATCTTTGCTCGAAGGGGGACCTTGTGACATGGTTTTCAGAGAGAATGGGCTCTCGGACGAGGGGCTTCAATGCTCTGACGTTCTTCTCCGGCGAAGGTATGGACAGAGAAGGGAGGAGAGGCTGGCGGTGATGATGGTGGTCTTTAAGAAGCTCTGGACGAGTAGGGAACTCGATGCAGGCGGTTCCCGGCCACTGCATCTTCCCCGACGACCACCGTCGGAGCACCGTCGAAGCTCTGTCGTGAGAGAGTGATGGAAGAAGAAGATGATTAAAAAAAAAAAAGTTAATTAACTAAATAATTAATCATTGATTAATTAGGTTGTGACATTAATAATATAACAAACTATGGTTGGAAATGGAATAATTTTTATCACATTATGGTGTGACAAATACTAACCAAATAATACCTTTGTTGGGGATTGTATTAGTGTGACAAATATTTCGTTGATAAATTATAGTGATATAATTGAGAAAATTTATTTAATTAGTTTTTTAATCATAATTAGTAGTTAAATGGATAATTAACTAGCTAATTATTTGATGAGACAAATTAAAAGGTGGGGTTTAGTTTATTGTAGTGTGATACTTGTTTGCCCTATATAAGATGGGTCAATTAATTAGTCAATAATTTAATTAAATTGAAAAGGAGATTTAATTAAATCGATGTAACGAATTAATTAACATATTGTATCTAGATATTTAAGTAAGTAATATCTAGAACGAACAACCGATTTTCTTTTGATAACTAAGGTTGATTAAATTCGATTTATGGATTTAATTGAAGAACTAAAATGAAAATCGGATATAATAATTAATTAAAAGGATTTAATTAATTATTTCGATAGAGAAAAGAGCACAAGTAAGCCAAGTTGTTTAACGGGCTCTAAAGTGGGCCCAATCTCAACTAGGATGACTAGAGGCGAACAACTAGGGTTTTAAACTCGACAAATAAAATAGAGTTGACCAAGTTGGGTCTAGAGACAACAGAAGGTCATGGAAACATAAGATATGGACCAATAACCCGAGAGATGGTCTTTAGGACCCGTTAGTGGGCCTAGGCCCAACAAGAACGACAGGCATGCATGTGTAATTAGAGACATAGGGATTTATTAGAATTTTGACTCTAATAGGAACCCTGTATGTCAGATACTCTCGGGGAGTTGTAAGGCACTCAAGAGGAGACTAGAAGGACTTCTAGTTCCAACAAGAGGTAAGTACACTTGCCTCGTTCCTACCCGGTTTCGGGTTTTCTTTGGACTTGGTTTTACTCTTGCTTCAATGATGATATACATGCATCCTTGTCTATTTTTTTTAGATTCCTGTAGAGCATGTATGATTGTTTTCGGGATGTTGGTATCCCTGTTTGTTGTGGTCTACTGCCCGGACTCAGTGGAGCGTGGGGGCTCCCATAGGGGAATGCTCAGGGAAAGGACCCTCGATTTTCGCTTTGCCTTGCCGTAGAGGCGCATTCTCTAGTGGTCTTACTGCCGGCATGGTACTGACCGCGTGTTAACACGCATGAGAGGTAGTTTTACCGATTTGCGACGGAGGGTCGAATCCGACTGTAAGGTCGTGCTTACGACAAGTAGCCGGACATACCCGTGGGAGTGATCCTTGAGTTTTCTTTGAAACTCATCACAGCTCGAGGGCTTCGCTTTCGTGGGTCGTACCTTTGGATTGTTTTCCGTAGACTCCTAGGATTGTGTTTTCTTGGGATTGTGACTTCATTATTTGACATATTGTTTTCTTATGTCTTTGTGACTTCAAGTAGGGTACTTATCAAGCTTTCCATTCGAAAGCTCATGCATTTTTGCTCTTTCTCTCTTTTACAGATTCTGAGGTCTAGGGGTGGCACTGGAGAGAGATTGACTAGAAGGGATCATTAGGAGATCCGAGGTCTGGGGTCTTCTTTATCTTTTATTTTGCGAGCTGTTTACTTTCTGTAGGGCCCGTATAGGGACCAGACTTTGTATAGGGCCTATGGACCCTTATGACTCTATGTTCCTTTGAACTTGAGTTTATTTTATGGATTATTATCTGCTGTATCACATTTAGGCCTTGTATTTGAGTTGAGTTTGTCTCTGCTTGAGTACAGCCGGTCTGTTGACGTGCCCGAGGTCCCGGGATCCGGGTAGGGGCGTGGCAGATTAAAGTGGTATCAGAGCTGACTCTCTAGATAGAGCAGATAGCAGAACCCTAGATGCCCTTAGCCAGTTGCATAGACTGAGTGTGGGTCTGGGGTAGTATAGTTAGAGTACGTTAGTTTGATGCCTGGTTTTACCTACAGGATGTCGGGACCTTTGCACCGTCAGGATTCATCCGATGACGAGGTGGAGTCAGTTCGTGAGAACACTCCACCACCCCGTGCTGACTCGTCGGATCCTGCAGAGGTCCTTGCGGAGATGAGGAGGACGGTAGAAGCCACCAATCGAAAGATTGATAGGCTTCAGACCACGGTTACTATGCTCGTTCGTGGACTGAGAGACCAGGTTGTTGCTCAGAGGCCAGTGGACGGGGGCCCGAGGGTTCCACTGGTACAGGAGATAGTGAGCCCGAGTATCCCTCCTCGGCGAGTATGTCGAGCTCGTGACTACCGCCGGAGATTGGGAGTGCAGCTTGGGGATAGAGCTGTGGGTCCGTCTCCTACCGTTATCAGGATTGTCAGGTGCCGACGGTGCGGTGGATATGGACACCGCATGGCGGAGTGTAGGCGCCCTTCTCTCTGGTGCCGTAGCTGTGGCAGTACTGAGCACCTCGCCTTCTACTGCCCAGTTGGTGCACCAGGTCCTAGTAGGGGACCACAGGGGTCAGGAGGACATCTGCCCTTTGTTGACTACACCCCACTGTCTCCTGATGAGCATCACCTAGACTGAGTTTAGTTTGTTTGGAGGGATTTGAAACTACAATGACTTTTCAAATGCACTATTTATGGGATTTGGTATTATGCCTGAATCAGGCGTAATACCAAATCCCAATATTTGAAACCTTCACGTGACAGCCATGTGAGGGATTCACGGGATTTGGTAAGATTGTGAGAAATCGAAGGCGAGTGGAGGATCTCAGCACCTCTATCATCTTTGTCGTCCCGAACTCACCAATCACTCACCTTACAAAAGCTGATCTCTCTCTTCTCTCACCCCGATCTCTCTCTTCACCATTCTCTGCCTCATCGGATACTTCCGATCTCTCTCTCTCTCTTCTCCGTTGCTGGAGCCCTAGCTCCATTGTCCACTGCCGGGCACAACCATCTTCCTCCGGACCAAGGGCTTTGTAAGGGCTTCGTCGCGCCCCATTGAGGACGATGAGCTGAGAGTATGGGGAGGATCAGGAAGCTTGAATCAAGGTAGGCTGGGCATGAACAACTCTTTTCTCTACTTAAAGTCCTCTGACCCCCTTTTCCTTCATTGTTTTCTTGGTCCCAGGAAATCAGCACTTCGTCTCTCTCGGAGAAGAGCACGGAGGTCCTCACTAAGTTCTCAACTTGGAGATCTCGAAGCCCTGGCGCCCAAATCTCCTCTGCAGGTACGATCTCCCACTCGTCCTAGCTTTGAGGGGGGATTTCGAGAGTTTTTTTTTTTCCTAGTTCTATGCTTGCTGTTTTGAGACAAGTGCCTTAGGTGGTTTGAGATAAATTATATTGTAAAAATTTATTTGCTGCTATATATAGATGATACACTAGTTATTATAAAATAGAACACTTCAATTTGTCAATTTGTTTTTATGTTTCAGTTTTGAGGCTCTGGTTTTATAATCTTATTGTTTGGTTGGAGATTAATGCTGTAATAAGGTCATGTACAAAATTGATAACAACAAGTATAGTAGGAATCTTAATTCCTCTAAAATGAAATTATTCCCACTATTCTATGTATTTCAGTTCCGCCCACATGTTGGAACTGTGTTGCTTAGTATGGATTTAGGTTATCATGACAATGAATAACAAAAATAGTAAAGAAATATTTTCCTTATTTCTGTTTGATATATATAGAATACAGGTTGATACAACTTTTAAGTTCTATTTTTGATTTTGGGACTATTAGCTTGAATTTGATTGATTTCTGATGTATGAGATCATGCAGACCACAAAATTTTTAGTTATAATTGATTTTTTCTTTCTTAATTCTTGTATTTATACTTTTTTTTTCTTATGATTCCAATGGTGTACTTGTGTGATTATTGGCCAGCTTCTTTCTTTCTTTTATTTTTCATTTGGTTTTGGAAATATTAACCTGAATTTGATCTATCCCTAATGTATATATAATCACACAGACCACAAAACATTTGATTTCTAGGATGTCATACTTCTATGTTCTTGGACTTATTTCTCATATAACTTTGATCATGGAAACTGTTAATCATATATAATGTCAAAGTTGTCGGCGTATAGTTTCTCTCATTTATAAGTTGAGTACATCCTTTCTAATCCCTAGGATTAATTTTTCATCTTTGTATTTTAACTTGTAGATGGCTACGAATGACAGAAATAATAAGTTGAGGGTTGCTCGAACTATACTTTTATCAGCGACTTTTGTTGTCACATTACTTTTGCGTATTAAACGACGCAGAATTTGTAGAGAACCATCATGTAGTTGGTTAGCAATAAGGGAACAATATTTGTCCAGGTTGTTGAACGAGAATGACACCACCAGTATCAA
Organism: Dioscorea zingiberensis; assembly: GCA_026586065.1. Lineage (NCBI taxonomy): Eukaryota > Viridiplantae > Streptophyta > Magnoliopsida > Dioscoreales > Dioscoreaceae > Dioscorea > Dioscorea zingiberensis. Next base: position 27,608,901 of record CM048819.1, read on the forward strand.
CATGGTTCGTATAAAGAAATTCATGTGCTTCAATCTTTGTCTTATAATGAGACGAAGAGGTCTTATGAGAGATACGTTGCACATTACCATCGAAGAACAATTGTTGATGTTCTTACACATTAAGCTACATAACCAACGCAATCGTGTCATCGCACATAATTTTCTTAGGTCTGGAGAGACCATTAGCAGGTACTTCAAGCATGTGCTTTATGCAATTGGCCAGTTGTGTGATGAGTATGTGCACCCACCTAGTACACAAACCCCAACATATATAGCATCAAGGGCTACATTATACCCTTATTTCAAGGTATTGGTTTATTTTCTACTTCGATTGAATTCACTACCCATCCAAAAATTCTTAATTTTACAATATTAATGGTAGGACTGTATTGGAGCGCTAGATAGGACCCATATACATGCTTCTGTTCCTGCATCTGAAGTTGCAGCATTTCGTGGCAGAAAACCATACCTTACACAAAATGTGCTTGCTGCTGTAGACTTTGACTTATGTTTTACCTATGTCTTAGCTGGATGGGAAGGTTCAGCACACGATGCTCTAGTCTTAAGTGATGCACTTGAGAAGCCGAATGGCCTATCAGTCCCTGAAGGTATACGTTTTCTCAAGCTTTATATGGGTTTAACATATGGCAATAATCTAATCATTAGTATTTTGTTAACTATCATCCTCATTTTTTCCTAGGAAAATATTACTTGGTTGATGCGAGGTACGCTACACGACCACGTTTTATATCCCCTTTCAGGGGTGTTAGATACCACCTTAAAGAATTTGGCTCGTGGACACCGGCAAACCATAGCGAACTTTTTAATCTTTGCCACTCATCGGCTCGTACAACAATTGAGCGTGCATTTTGTTCTCTTAAGGGTCGCTTCAAAATTCTCGCGTCCAGGCTTTTTTTTCCTTTCAAAACTCAGGTTGACCTAGTCTTGGTTACATGTATTTTACATAATTACATCTTAACTGGGGGTGAAGATGCGCTTATACCATATGAGGAAGAATGGATTCCATATCGACCACCCTCACAAAGTAGCACGAGGGAGTTAAGAGAAGAGACGCAAGAATGTGTGGCACGCCGAGAAATAATTGCACTAAATATGTGGGCCACTAATTAGATACTTACTCTTTTTTCTATGTGTAACAAAATACACTTTCTATTGGACCATGACTTGGATTAATTTCGTGTTTATGGATTTCTTTTACTATGTTGTTGATGCACTACTTTTAATATGACAATGTTGTTTTTTTATTGTTTTAATGTCCTCAAATTCCTTCTAATTTATTGTTAATCCCTTCAAATTCCTGTTAATTTAAGGTCCTGTGAATTGACAACATCATCCTGTGTTATAAATTTAAATTGTTTGAGGTCCTGTGATAAAAATTAAAAAAACTGCAGATTTTTAGTTAGAATCTCTGTAACTGCAGATTTTCAGCTAGAAACTGAAAGGATGGTGTTGTATTCAAATATGTTTGTGTATGTTTGTGTAGATGCAAAAAAGCGTAATCAAGATGAAAAAGAAAGGAACTGCAGTGGTGCACAGGATCCTGCATAAACTCCTTTTGTTGTGATATGGACTCATAAACCCGAGAAAGTTGGACAGCTTGATTACGATTGGTATACATTTTGATCATAGTCCAAGGAACTTTTTTTGATAAATTAATTTTGATTAATTAAGATAATTAGTAGTCCCCACGTTCCCTTAATTATTTGATTAGACCCATGAACTAACGTCAGATTCATTTCTGAAGCTTACTTGTATTACTACTTAAATATAATCTCTAATCTCTAATGACATATATATATATATATATATATATATATATATATATGCTATTTTTTGATAATCTTATTGATACCGTTAGTGATAATCACTAATTAACAGCTTACATTGACTCTCTGCATTGCTTTGTACCTTGAGATCTTGTCTACCAATAAATTAACAAAAAAGCTATGTTTGATTAATCTAATAATTAATGCAATTGGATGGAAGATTACACTGAAGGAACAGTGAAGAATCTATAAACAATTCAGTGAGACTAAGAAAGATAATAGGAGAGATGTGGCTCATGGAGAGCTTCAAGTTTATTATAAATATATATGTATATATTGAAGAGAAGTTTGAAGACTAATGTGAATATCTACATAGTTTAATTTCATGCAAAAAAGTAGTTATATTGCAGAATTAGTTTCTGTTTTGTGATCAATATGTTAATTTGATTCTCCAAATTGATTGTCAGTAAGATAGTTATAAATGCAAAGTAAAAGGCCAGCTGAATAAGAAATTGAATATTCAGGAATGATCATAAATGCAGTTAGGTTAGAATTGAAACTGCCATTGCACCAAAAACTGGTAGACAGAGAGGGATTACTGACATCTATGCGCCAATAAAACATTTCATGGATTACGACATGTGATGAATTTTCCTAGTTAAGAAATTGCAAGCATATGGCTACTCTGGCCGTGATATCAACAAGGCATATGATTGGTTGATGGCCGATGAAAATAGAGCTGTATCATTCTTAACAAGAGATGAGGACATGAGGATGTATTGGGCTGAAGTATTTTTTATGTCAATGGCCAATCAAGGAGGAGGGTCACGCGGCCATTATTAGGCACACACGCAATGCTCAATGTCCTATTTCTTTTTTCTTCTGTAATTTCATCAAGTGTAGGATGATCACCTGTTTTTTTTTTTTTTTTTTCTGTAGTTTGGTTGTGTCCATGACTGAAAATGATGCATTACTCTCTTGTTATTCAGGGAAAAAAAACCCTCATGTTTGGACTACTATAACAATGATGTATTTGTCCATGTTTTGCAGTGATGTATTTGTTTTGCACTTTGGTTGTGTTCCAAATGTATTTTTTGTGCAGATTGGTTGTGTTCCATGTTCGACAGTAATGTATTTGTTCCCCTTGAGACTGGTTCTTGGAAATGTGATTTTTCAGCTATGCTTTATTTATGCAATGATTTTCAGCTAGTGCATAATTTGATACATAGGTTTTTTTTCTTTGCAGCTAAGCTTTTAGCTGAGCTTTTTTATTCCCTTAAGAGTGCTTTTTTATTCCCTGTTAATGAGGATGTATTTATCCCCTTCAGAATGCTTTTTTTATTTTGAATATGAAATATAATTGAGAATAACAAGCTTGAAGCAAAGTGGAATATGAGCATCTTTTTTGTTCTGCAGTGATGTATTTATTCCTTTCATAAGAAGCAAAGTGAAGCAAAGTGAAGATAATTGATAATGTATTTTTTCTGCAGTGAAGCAAAATGAAGCTTCTATAGAAGCTTATTTCAATGAGGTTTTATATACTTAATTTATTAAATAATTAATTTCTACTGTATTTCTTATAGAAGCTTCATGGAAAAAATTATAAAGAATAATTTCTTAAATAATTAATTTTTTTGAAACTATATATATTTTTTAATTATGTATTAATTATTCAATTTAATGAGGTTTTATTATTAATAAAATGTAATAATAATCAATGGTGGGGGTAACCTCACCATAAGTGACCATATACAAGAATTGTCAAATCCAGCACTCCTAATACATCAAACCAAACACATGCTTTTCAAATCCAGATTTACATATCCCTCCAATCAAACACAAAATTCCCAAATCCAGCATTTTTAAATACATCCAACCAAACACTGGATTTGACTCTACTATATTTCCAAATACAAGGATTTGCAACTACAATGTAATTCAAAATCCACTGTATTTGAAAATAAGGCCAAACAAACGCACTGTAAAGTCCAAGATTTTCTATGTTTTAAGTGTTGGTCTTTAGGGGTTTATGTTTTCTTTTTAGGATTTAAATAGTTATTTTTATTTTCTTGTTTAGAAAATAAGGGAGAGTCTCCCAAGTTTCGAATTGTTGGATCATTACTCGAATAAAGTTTTCTAATTACTCCTTTAAATGATCTAGTGATTAATTTGCCAATTAAGGAAGTTTATTAAACTTGGATGAAGGGTATAAAGAAAGATCAAAATGATTAATATCATAATTAGGGTTAATTGGGGTCATTAAGGACCTAATAGTAATTTTCAGAAAAATTAAGGACTAGAACATAATTATGTCTCTCTCTCCGCCGAGGGACTTTCATGTAAAAGAAATAAAAGAGGAGGGCTTAACTTTAAAGTGCCACAAAATTCATGCAGAGAAAGGTATTGAAGGGAATGAACAGTGGAGATTACATGATCGGGAGATGAAATGATAAGTTCGAGGCACAGGATGTAATCCTGGCCTTCCGTCCGTTTCATTGAGATGGAGTAACCACAACCGCTCATCCGCTAGATTAGAATAAGTTCAAGGCAAATATCGAGATCGATCCGTTCATCGTCTTAGTATCTTACCCGTTCATCATATCAGAGCTCCAATCACGAGGCGTTATAACGAGACGATAACCATCGGATTTCATGCATCAACCTTGACCGTCCGATTAAGGAAGTCGATCGTGAGGCAGAGCCAGGTCTTCTCCAGTGCATCGCCACCGCGTACGCCGCCCTGAAGCTAATCCCGGCCGTCGAGCTTCTAGAAACAGGTTTAAATCTTAAGATAAGCGTTATCCGAAGCAAAATTTAATCTTCGAGTTCGATCTGAACTCAACCAGTGGTTCTATAAGTAGAGAGGGATCCTGGAGCCCTACCTTCATCTATCATTGAAGGACCAGCGCCGCCGCTTCTCTGTGAGAAAACAGAGAGACAGAGAGAGAGAAAGGAGTGAGGAATCATTGACAGCACTCACTAGAGTCGGGATCTTTTTAGAGGAGTACAAGGAGGAAAGACAAAGCGTTACCGTGCGAAGAGATCGATGAACGACGATCCTCTGGTGAGTTCATCTTCTCTGTCTATCTGTTACCAGTCGTATGCATGCATATAGAAGTAGGGGTAGACGTCGGAAAAAGCTTCCGAAAACCTCCGTTGCCCTCGGCAGAGAGGTTGAATGCCAGAGAGGGGTGAAGCTCGCTCAAGAGGGAGGTGCTCCGGGAAAGGGAGAACGAGCACGATGGCTCATAAACCGGAGAACCCTCACGGCGCGCAGGCCTTCTTCGACTGACTGGGGCCAGGGGACAGAGGAGACTCCGGCTATCGGAACACCACCGAAGACCGCTGCACCACCTGTTCCTCCGGTGACGGACTAGTCTGGTTCAGAGTCCAATCTGAGAGAGATTAAAGAAAAGAAAAAAGAAAAAATTAGGTTAGCATCTAACGGTTTGATCAAATCAATTTGATTGGGTTCAATATAAGTCTAATTAGATTAAACTGATTTGATTAAGATGGTTGAGTCTAGACAAGTGCTTGGGTTTAATTGATTTAAAGAATTTGGGTTGGGTTAATTTGGAGAGTTAAGATGGTTAGTCAGGTTAGATTAAATTAGCTAGTGGATTGAATCTAATGTGATCAGGTCGAGTCTGATCTGGATTTAAGTCTTGTAATTTGGTTGAGTCAGGTCCTATTAAGTTGGGCTTGGGTTTAATTGATTAAAGTGGGCTAGTGTAGTGAAGAAAAAAAAAACCCCAAAAACATGCAAGGGTTGAGAGTGGAACCCAAGACCCCTACCATCACCATAGAGACTCTTAACCACTAGGCTATGGTGGCCTGGTTAGTAAAATGATGAGGTTTTACCTAGAAAAGGGTGAACTTACGACTAAAGCTAGGATCAACCATGACCAACAAGCTAGATGGACCAATTTGGTTGGTCCATGGACCACTAGTGAGATAGACATGTGCATCTAGACATATAGGAGTCATGCATGATCATCATTACTGATATAGATTCTGATATCAGATTTAGACGTAGCGACGCGTCAAGATGAAATCCAGTGGGATTCCAAACATCATTAATTGAAGTAAGTTACCTCTGCCTAGTTTCCCACCCATCATCGGGTTTCTTGGCTTTATTATTGCTATTTCTTTTAGCATATCTGTTGTCTCTCTGTTTATTGGAAAGCATACACATACCTGTTGTTTGTTTTCCTTCTTTGTATGTGCGTGGTTGATGTGCTAGAGGTAGAATTTTATTTCATTACCTGTTGTTTGGTTTGTTCGTTGGGCACACCGCCCTGTGATCGACATTTGATCATGGACACATGGTCTTATGTGCTGGCCAGGCAGGTGTGCGCCATATGGGTTTGATATTCTGCCGGTTCAGTGGAGCAAATGCTCATGTGGAGCACTCAGGGCTGAGGACACCCTAACGTTATGATAGTTCCATGCCAGGGGGAGGATACCCTGGCAGTCCAACCTGTCAGTGGGACGATATATTGACAGTGTCGACAAGCACGAGAGGTGGCGCTACCGATAAGCGACCGAGGTTGATTCGGATGAAATTTGAGTCTTGTCGAGAAGTTTGTTGAGCTTTAGGGCTGCTGTTTAATCTAGGAGTTCTTCTTTTCTAGTCTCCTAGAACTTTGTTTGTGTAGGGCATGGCCCCGGTTGTTTGACTTGTTGACTGTTGAATTTATGATATACTTTTATCATGTTTGTCGGTTTGATTTCGTTGTGATCCCTGCGGGAACTTACTGAGCTTTCCTTCCGGAAGCTCATCCCATTTGCTTTCCTTTTCTTTATAGGTCCTAAAGGATAGTTGTTTCAGATTTAGGAGCGGCGTAAGGAGTCAGAACATAGCTTGCCGAGGTTGGAAGATCTCAACTAGTTATAACTTGTAGGACCCCTGTAGGACCTAATTATTGTAGGGTGTATGAATTTTGTTTTTAATTCCGTTGTAACTCTAATTATTAAATTTTGAGTTATTTTGATATTTTGTTATCTGTTCCTAATTTACTTAGACCTTGTATCCGAGCGGGGCTCGTCTCCACTTGGATACGGCCGGTCTGTGCATGTGCACAAAGTCCCGGGAATCTTGTTGGGGAGTGACACGCACTTAAATGACTCCCAAAAACTAAATACCTTCTTAATATCTTGTTACAATTAGACGAACTTTATTGGTAATGGTTGCATTATTACTATTATATGGTTTCAGTTTTATCTAGCAGCATTTTCATTCATCTCTTGAAAATGAAAATACACTAAATAATATCCTACCATAATGTTAAATATTACAGGTAAAAACATACTTTGCTTGGTTATCATTAATTGTAAATAAACCAAACAAAATGTAAAATCCCAAAAAAGAAAAACTTATGAAAAACTTATAAAAACTTTTAAAAAATTTATAAAATTTAAAAAATATATATATGTACACACAACAATGGAAGCATGAGAAATATAATTAGTATTGAAACCGAAGTAATTATTGGAAACTTAAAATTAGTGTTAGAGAAGAGAGAGAGAGTATTAGTAATTAATAGAAAATTTTAATTATTACTTTATCGGGTTGGTTTAATTTTAAATTTTAAATTATCTTATATTTAAGCCGATTGAAACCGATGTAGTATGAGATTTTATTAGTAATTAATAAAGTTTTAATTATTGCCTTATCAGATTTATTTAATGTTAAATTTGAAATTATATTATATTTAACAGGCGGATTGATTTTATTAGTAATTAATAGAAGTTTTAATTTTTAATTTTTAATTTTAAATTATAATATATTTAGCATGCGAGTTGATTTTATTAGTAATTAATGGAACTTTTCATTATTTCTTTAATTTAAAATTTACATTATATTATTTGGCATTGGAAATATTGGTAACTTGGATCAATTTAAATCTTATGTCTAAAACTAAATTTATATATAAGGAATTTAGAACTAAGTGTTCTTTAAATTTAAAGTTTAACCAAATCAATTAATTTCTTATCCAGAAATCTATTTTTTATGTACATTACTTGATGTATATGATGTATTTTTATATTTATTGCCTCATGGTTTTAATGTTAGTATGAATGATTAATTTAATATAATTAATAATAACTATGCAAAATCTATTATAGGCTAGTTGGTTAGGATACTCGGCTCTTAACCGTGCCAACCCTCTAGCCGCGCGCGGGTGGCCCAACATGGGCCCGCACTCAGGCCATGCCTAGCATGGCCCCTTGAGACTGTGTTGATATGGGAGCTACAAATTTCATCGATTGCCCAAAAAACCAAGAGGTTACATGCGACGACATGGTTGTACTACCAAGTGATTGAAGATATCCTTTATTATTATTATTATTATTATAATTTATCATATATTGTCTCATACATTTAATGTAAACAAATCGATATTGGATAATTGATAACTAAAAACTATAATTAATATGAAGATTCGATATTTTAGGGTTTATGTAGAATTTTGTTTTAGATTGCATTATGCTAGTTAAATAAAAATCATAGCCTTCTCTTCTTGTCACTCCCTGAATCCTGGGACCTCCAGCACGTGAGCAAATCGGCCGTACCCAAGTAAGGCGCACCCCACTCGGATACAAGGTCTGTGTAATCAAAAGCAGATAACAAAATAACAACATAAAATCTCAAATGATAATAATCAAATAATCTTATTCTCAACGGAAAGAAAATCATAAAGGGTCCATATGCCCTAAACAATACCAAGTTCTATAAGGGCCCTAAACTCAAAATCTCTTACACAGAAAGAAAGACAAAGGAGGTCCTCCGACATTGGCAAACAACCCCCGACTCTCGCACAACTCCTGAGACCGAGTCACATACTACTCAGGACCTGAAAAAAGAGAGAAGGAAAAACAAGTGGTAAGCTTTCGAATGGAAAGCTCAGTAAGTACTTTTCAAGGATCATAATGATGTAAAAACCCAACAAAGATGATCATCGATAAGTCAAATATGATCAAATCCAAAAATCATCAATCATACAGGGGCTCCACCCCACACATCCAAAACCTAGGAGTCTACCACAATCAACAGCAATGGTACGACTCCTGTCCAACGGTAGCCCTCGAGATCTGGAAGAAAGTTTCAAGAAAAACTTAGCAAATTATCTAACGCAGCCTCGGCTGCAAGCGACAAACTTGTCACACCTTGGTAGCGCCACCTCTTGTACATGTCGACATGGTCAACGAATCAATCCCATTGACAGGCAGGACAACCAGAGTATCGTCCGTATAGCATGGCATGCTGAAACACTCGGAGTGTCCCCGTCCCCGAACACTCCTTAGGACAACCAGGGTATCGTCCCCCTGGCATGGTAAGCTGAAACGCCAGGGTGTCTCATCCCTGAATGTTCCCATATGGAGCCTCCTCGCTCCACTGCACCAGGCGGAAGAACAAACTCAGTTGGCACATACCTCCCTGCCAGCACACAAGATCATGTGCCCATGATCGAGTGTCGGCCCACGGGTGGGCATGTCCAATGAGTGTTTCAACAACCATACACATACATTATGAAAGAAAGCAACAACAATCAAGTATGTGCATGTATCCGATAATAGATCATCATGAATAAACCAAACATGCTATCAAATGGCAACAACAAGATCAAGAAACCCCAAAGACGGGTGGGAGCTATAAAAAGGTATCTTACCTGAACTGGTAAATCCAACCGACTGACCCGTGTCCCTCCTGACATGGCTCAGCGCTCTATGTCGATATATGGTAATGATAACTACAACTCAGTACCATCACCAAAAGAAAATTGTCTATTAATATTAATAATAATATTAATGCAGAATTCCTGAATCCGTTGCGTAGTTCCAAAGAATAGCTCACAACTTTTGATCCAGGAACCCGATTGAGTTGATCTAATACTCGTTGGAAAGATCGTTTCCTTATCTTTCCAACAATATATTATACGTCTCGATCGGATAACTACAGAAAACTCAGCTTTCATTTGAAAAAGATAGCCAGACTGTAGGCCACTAATCAATTTCAAACTTGACTAACCCACTCTTGGTCTTGAACATGGACTCACATTCAACTGGACTGAGTTCAGTTCCATAACTAGAAACCACTTAGCAAGCTCATCTAAGTACATACAAAACTAAAACTCATTTAAGGTTCATAAGACACAGTAGTACCTACTCCTTCCATTCCCCACATATGATAATAGAACCCACCCTTACTTTCACTAAGTACCACTCTCATACATACTTAGAAGTCTCAAAAAGCCTCAACAGAGAGCCATATATAATCTTTCCTTATCAGGAACCCATAAATAAACACCAAGTTCAATATGAAACCTCTATGTGAAATCAACCCACAAACTCATACATTGTCCTTTGAAAATCAGCAAGCATACTATTATCTAAACAACCCATGTATAATCACAGAGGCTTCACACTATTAGACACCATGCAAATCATGTACATAATCCTTCTGTAAATCAATTAGAGTAACACCAAGTCATCTAAATACATGTTTACAAAATCATAACCACATCCAGGTTATAGAAACTAACTCCCCACCAACCAACCCATCAACACCTTCTTCTCATTCTTCTTCTACTTAATAAGATAAGTATGGGTTTAACTCAACACTGACCCTTTATTAGCAGTGAGTGAGAGGTTATCAACATGGTTATTAATCCTATATCTTTACTTTTAGTCACGTTCCAAATACCAGAGACCCCATCCACATGCATTATGGTTCTTAAACAAGCTTCTATGTGCGCAGGTATACATATGGGTTTTCAGGAAAGAGAAGACCTACCGAACCCATGATAGTGGCCCCCTGCTCGCGGGAAAGATATCTAGCGTCCAGAAGAACGAGCATTCCCTCCCGGTGGCGGGGTGTGAGCACTCGACGGCTCTTTGCCAGAGACCGTCGTGATGCTGCTATGTAACGCCTCGCAGGATCCCGAGACCTGCACGGGATCGGTTGTCAGATGGCCATTATCCAAGTGGAGACAAGCCCCACTCGGATACAAGGCCTAAAAATGATAAGCAGTTAACATACATAATCAAAAGTTAATCAATAATAGACAATAAAATCCAGCGGAAGAGAAATAATCAAATAAGGGTCCCCTGCCATCTACATAATCCAGCCCCATGTGGTCCTAATAAAACAAAGTAAGTGTCCTCACACACAAGTAAATATCCTAGAGATCCTCGACCTCTCAAGTAAAAGCCCCAACCAACTCTACTCAGCCACAGAAGTCCGAAGTCAACCTACTCCTCGTGACCTAAAAATGAGAGAAGAAGAAAGTCGAGCTTTCGAATGGAAAGCCAGTACACCCCGCAAGGATCTCCAAGACATAAGATGAAGCATGATATCAAAAATCAAAGAATCATCAAGCAATGGGGATACACCACAATAAATAGCGGATCCTAGGAGTCCACCACAAACATCGCGAATCTGCATTTTACTCCTATCCAACAAATGTACCGAGGCTCAAAGAGAATTCCAATAACAAGCTTTCAACAATGATTTCCCTTTGCCAAGAACACACATAAAGATTCTGGCCGCTGACTTAACTGTCAGCCCAGAGCCTACCTCTCTCTCTCATACGACACGGCCGATCGAATTCCATCGATCGCGGGATGTATCGCCCCCTTCCGCTGAATGCGCCGAACGCCAGGGTGTCCCCTGGCCCCCAACGCCACAAAATCTGGAGGTCACCGCCTCACCGAATCCTAAGAAGAAACTCGGTTAGGCGCATGACACCTACCCGGCCAAGACACGAAAGTACCGCGATCTCCATGGTCTCATGCTGCATACAATGAGGCTATGTTTTCAGCCGAGCCCGCTCACTCCACCGACGCATACCTACCTAGCCGCACAAAAGCACCACGCAGTGCCTACAAATAAGTATCGCCACCTAAAAGCCCAACATGTAGCATTCCAGAAACAAAATGAGTGACAACACTACCACAAGCACATCAATCACACACATACGAGGAAGGAGAGCAATAAATATCATGTATGTGCATGCATCCAAAAAAACAGCAAGTACCACAAAGAAAGACTTGCCAATAACCAGCATTCAGCAAAACAAGAAACCCAAACAATGGATGGAATCTAGGCAAGAGTAACTTACCTCTGAATGCAATCACCCGACTCAGACCGTCCGCTCTCACTCCTCACAATATCTACCAAACATGGGTCCAAACTCAACACACCTCACAATTATTTAGAAATAAATATAATCTACAATGACATGTAAGAAATGGGCTCAAATCTCATAATAACCCGCCCATTAATAACTAGACTCAATTCTTTAAATTATTTAAACCACTTAAATAAGATAATCCATTCTAATTGAGCCCAAAAACCTTATTATTTAATCTCTTTGGTCATAGTCCATCAACCGGCCCAAGGCCCAATTAAAAAACAATCCAAACTCAAGGAACTTGTCTTGTTTTAACTAAACTCCATTCCAACTATACCCAGTCCGTTCTTATTAGTAGACCCGGACCAAAAGCCCAACTACTTGTCAGGTCCACCACAAAATAATTCAGCTACCACCCATTTACTCTATAAGTCTAAATCACCATGAAATCCAAACCAAGAAGATCAATAAGTTCCACAGAAACCATTCCAAATCTTAGCTTCTATCTCCTGCAGAAGCTATATCTAAACTTCTTTTCTCTGTCAATAGAGTGCACCCATTCATCATCCAGGTTTCAAAACTTTAAACCCAAGCATTACTATCACTAATGATTTGAATAACAATCATATATCAATTCAAAGATATCCAAAGTTAAACCCGTACATTCATCGTGGCCTGGAGACTCATTAACACCAATAAAACCATGATCCACAACAATATCTTCTTACCTAACTCCAGAATTAATCATAAAATAACCATTAAGATTCCCAGTTCATGAATACCAGCATACACATAAGATTTCATGAGTTAAATCCAGCATCCCAGCCACTCTATCCCCCACATGAAATCACCAGTACTCCTCTCTTACACGAACTAAAGAATCCACTGGTCCATCTTTGTCCCACATAAAATCATGAACCCTTCAATCTCTACATTCCACATCTTTGTAATACTTCAATTCGTTCCCAGAATACTACTACCCCTATTGGACACACTCACAGAGCCTCACAAATTTATTTTTTTTATTTTTTATTTTTATTTTTATTTTTATTTTTATTTTTATTTTTATTTTTTTTTACCATCCATCCTGTTTCTATTAGTCACAGCAAAAGGAGCACACATAACTCCCACTTCACTATTTTCGGTTCTTAAAGAACCCAAACCATGATGATCAACTCATCCTTAAACTCCCTCTAAACGGCATCTCATCTAACAACCCGACCATGAGACCTTTTAATCCCTTGATCATCCAACTATCTAATACTTAAAATAACACATGGGACCACCTACACATCCTCATATACTGTCAACAAGATCACACAAGTTCAGATCTTAGAACAAACTTAAACCCAAACCTTCACAGCCCGTTGTTATCACTCTAAAACTCAAAGGGTTTCCTAGACACCAGCAGATTTCTCCTCTCCTTGAACCGAGCATCCTCAACCCCTTCTAAACCTCCACAGGCTCCCAAATATTAATCCTCTCAGCCTCTCTCATCCTCCATAAAACCTCAGAGAGTTCTCATCATTCATTTGGTTATGATTTAACAACAGTTCATCTACCTTGTTACTTATTCATTCAACCAATATCAAGAACATCCACGATCAAACCCAGGAATCCTTACATCAACGTAAAACGACAGCTTCATCGGACCACACAACCCGCAACAATACCCCATGCATGCTTTCAAGAAAAAGAAAGAAGTCTGCAAAGACAGAAGGGAGACGAGGCAGCATGCCTTTATGCACGGATCCATTGCCGCCACAAAGCTTCCGCGTGAATCTGGGCCTAAGCCCTCCTTATCTCTCTCTCTCTAGGTTCTGTCTCATCGACAAGCTTCCCTACCGACCTTCCCTCCCCTTACTTCTCGGGCCACTGCAGTTACCCTGTGAGAGGTCAGGATCGCCTTCCTCCTCTCAGAATTCCACGCCGGTCACAACCGCAAATAAGGCAAGAACTAGGGTTTCTCCGATCTGCACTCTTATAGGGGTTCGTGGGAAGGCCACAAAGAAATCACGATCCCCCCCCTAATCTCGGCTGGGTGCGTATTCATATCTCCTCCTTGACTGGCCAGAGCGGTGATTGCGGAGGAGTGGCTGGCATCCGTTTCCAATCTCATCTTTACGCGGTTAAAAGACAATCCGGCCATGCATGCCATCCTCTCTCTATAACTGTAACCATTCATATTTAAACATAGATATAAAACATCTCAATGCATGACTATTAATTGTTAGCACTATTGCAATTACCCCCTTAGTCCTTCTCAATGTGACATGCCAACCCTCCATCATTTGACTTATGAGAGAGTGAAATTTTATACTTTGGTCCAACCCAATTGAGAAAAGCCATGTGCATGCCTACCCATTTGTCTTTACTTTATCCAAAACATATTCATATATAAAAATAATTATATCCAATCATCCATCATACAATCAAATCATGTTTGCATTGATTTCTCACCATAATCATGATCAGTATTCATCCTATCTATCATATCATGATGATTAGTCTCTTACCATTAAGGTATATTCATCCATATCTAAATATTATATTTCTATATAATCATATATATTTCTTCCCTAAAGCGTGTATATATATATATATATATATATATATATATATATATATATATATATACAACACATGAATACCGATTCTCAATCAAGTCCATGATTTTCCCAAAATTTATAAACAAGTCCTTGATGCCCCATTTAACCCGACTTATAGAATTTACCAATTAAATCCCTCCTTTCCAAATAAAATCAAGTTTGGGGAAAATTCCATCAATCAACAATTAACTAAATAAGTTTATTCCTTGAATTTTCCAATCAACTTTAATTAATTCCAAACTTTGGGTACTTCCATAATTAATTAAATCAAGTATTAAGCAATCAAATAAATTTCACTCCACAGAAATTATTCATTCGCTTCAAATTCTTCAATCTCAAATAATTACCAAAATGCCCTTGGAATTTTATTTAAATCCCCAAGATGTCCTTTGACACTTTAATTTAAAAAATTAAATTAGAGCAAATTTTAAATAAAAAATTAACCTCCAAAATCCTTGGATTTTACATGCTAAGTCCTCCGGCTCTCCTCTCTCTCTTTCTCTCTTTCTTTTCTCTACGATGGTGGCGGTGATAGGGTTTGGGTTGGGCTCTCCTCTTATAGGCGCTCGTGAGAGGATAACGAACTCGGATCATCGCTGGCCGGTGCGAAATAAACGGGAAGAGGTAAAGCTTGGGTTTTTTTCTCTCTCTATCTCTCTATACCCCTTCATATCTCTATATATTATTAAAAATATATAAGTAATATAACCACGTACACGGTTGGTTCTTACTTATTATATATATATATATATATATATATATAAAATAATAATAATAATAATAATAATAATAATAATAATAATATGTTATTATACTATATAATATAATATATATTGTTATATCATTTAATATAATATATGTTATTATATATGATATGATATAAATACGTTACGATAAAGTGCATGAATTTTAAAGTGATATTCTTCCCTTTTTGCAAAACAGTCCTTCACCTATTATATAATTTGTACCTTTGTCTCATGCATGAGTTCAAGGTATTTTACAAAAATGCCCAAGGTGCTTTTAACTTCTTATGCAAGTCCTTCTTCATTAAATTTCCATGAGATGTCCATTTTACAATTAAACCCCACCTCATTAAATAACTTAACATGCAAGTCCTCCCCTAATCCAACCTCATGAGAGATTAGTTTCTAGCTAACCCTCATGTTTTTTCCATAATCAACAACAAGTCCTTGATAACCCAAATCAACCCTAATTTAGGTGCTAACCAATTTAATTCCCCTTTTTTTTTATACAAAATCCAATTAACTCCAAATATGTGGAATTTTTTTAATTAACTAATTAATTAAATAATAATCAGAAAACTTTTATTCCAGTTAAAAATTCAATCAAATCCAACCTTAGGGACTTTCACCTTATTAACCATACTAAAGAAAAATTAATTCATAAAATTCTTGGATTTTACACTTATCTTTTGTTTCTTTTTTTTTCTCTTCTTTTTTTGTATTTTGTATTATTTAACATGGTATCAGAGCCAGGTTTCCAAGCTTGAGATTGTTGTTGCGATCGATTGATTAAACATGGTATTAAAGCGGATTGCATGGAAAGAAGTTTGCTGTCAAAACATATAAATATCATAAGTGAACTCATTATGGTCGAATATAATTTTTAAAAACCTTTAAATTTAAACTTAATTATACTACACAATATTCCTGTCAGATGTCAACTATTATTACACTAGTGAACTCATCATGGTCTGATCTATTTAGACCATATGATCCTCAATTGTTTTGGAGACATGAATGGAATGATCATGACCGATGTTCATTTCCATTGTTCAACCAAACTGCATACTTTCATCATGCTACACTCCTACTTTAAAATTTGGATCTTTTGAAAACGCTACGAGTAAGTCCATCCCTAATACTTACAACATAGCAGATTTGGAGTGTCATCTTAAAAAAATTTAAAATTAATGCCAAATTTATATGTGAAAGTTAAATAACATTGTAATAAGTGAAGTACGAGTTTGCGTTGACAAGGGAGGTGCCAATTTCATCAACTGTCCAAGATTTATATGCAGTACTTGCGTAAGTCTGGTTCTACTACTGCCTTGAATATACTATACATATATTTTTTTTAATGTTGTGGATTAACCAATTTCATTCAACTTACAGCTAATTTAACATGGTATTAGTGCCAAGCTTCCAACCTTAAGATTGTTGTTGTGATTGATTAAACATGGTATCAGAACGGATTGCATGGAATGAAGTTTAATTTCATAAATATGGTATCAAAAGGGATATAAAGGGCACTACCAATACAGAAGGATTTGGAGTAGAAAAAATTTCTTTTCAAAAGAAGACTTAAACAAATTTCTTGAACCAAGTCGATTATTTTTGTTTGTTGTTATGGTACATGCTATTTATATTTTACAATAATTTATATTGATAAAAAATATTTATATATTTAAAACTTTTGTTTTATTTTGATATGCAATGGCCTAACGATTATTGTTCGGATAGACGTTGTAACTCCCATATTCCATATTTCATTATACATGAGTTATAATCGCAAAGTGAGACAACATGGGACAGAGTCCCACTTAGTAATTATCCCTGCATTTGGTATGATTGGTCCATCATGGTAATAATTTTCATTATTGTATTCTTTAAAGTCTTTTAGTTTTAATTTAGCCCTTGTTTGGTTCAAAGGAGGAGTTTGGAGGGGAGGGGTGAGGGGGAGTTTGGAGGGTTTTGAAAAATTTTATGTTTGGTTCAATGGGGGAGTGAGGAGAGGGAATCTTTTTTTTGTTTGGTGGTGATTAGGAGTGAGAAAGAGTGTAATGTGTATTTGACCAATCTGCCCTTTAGTTTAAAATAGATAATGATAATGTTTTGTTATGAAAATTGAGGAGGGAGGAAAGTGTAATGTGTATTATTACTAATTAATATTAATTATTAAACAGATACAAATTTTATTACTATTAATTATATTAGTATAAAAGCTAGTATTAGCCTAATTAAAATTAAATATAATAAAGTTATTAATTATATTAATTTAAGTATAATTAATAATAATTATTAAACCAATATAAATTTTATTACTATTAATTATATTAGTATAAAAGCTAATATTAAACTAATTAATATTAATTAGTTGAATTTAATTTTAATTAAAATTAATTATTAAATCAATAATTATATTAAACATATTAATTATATTAATTTAAGTATAATTAATATTAATTATTAAACAAATATAAATTTTATTAATATTAATTATATTAGTATAAAAACTAAAGTTAAACTAATTAATATCAATTATATAAAAGCTAGGACATAAATGAAATTTTGAAAATAAGTGGAGGGCAAGATGGTATTTTCAAGTGATTTTTTTAGTTTAAAAAAATATACATTTTTCACACCTCCAAAAAACCCCGATTTGGGGGGATGGAAAATGAGGGGTGAGGAGGGGTGTCCCTCACCCCTCCTCACACCCCCAATTAAACACAAGAAAAACCCCAAACCTCTCGTCACTACTACAAAAACCTCCAACCAAACAAGGGGTTAATGATACTAAACATTGTTATCAATATTTTTTAGAGCCCTGAGAACATCCGAGATTACAACTTATCTTGCCAAATTTAATTCATCCAAATGATCCTATTTCATTTTAGCGACATCAATGGAATGACCATGGCCAATGTTCAATCCCAATTTTCTATTTAGAGACACTTTGATCATGTGCCTTACTTCTACTTGAAAAGCTGCATCTTGAGAATCTTTTAAGTGTCAAATGTATAGTTCCATCCCCAAATATCTATTACCTTGAAGATTTGGAGTTAGTTATCCTTGATGAATTCAATGTTATTCCCGTATTTAGATGTGTAAAAAGAAATATAACAAGCGAACTAAGACTATGTGTTGAGATGGGAGCTACAAATTTCGTCGACTGCTTGGGAAACCAAGATGTTACATGCGACGACATAGTTGTACTACCACCGTGATTGAAGATATCCTTTATTATTATTATCATTTATCATGTATTGACTTTTAAATCTAATGTAAACAAATAGACACTAGATAATTGAAAAATAAAAACTATAACTAAAATGTATATTTTAGGGTTTCTGTAGAATTTTGTTTCAAATTGCATTATGCTAATTAAATAAAAATTATAGCTTTTTTTTCTCTTTTGTTTCTCCTTTTTCTCTTCTTTTTTTGTATTATTTAATATGATATCAGAGCCAAATTTCCAAATTTGAGATTGTTGTTGCGATGGATTAGATATGGTCTCAGAGCGGATTGCATGGAAAGAAATTTAATCTCAAAAAATCCTCTAGATGTCGTAAAATATAATAATGTTGATCAAACTTGTAGCATGAGCTTAATTCAATAAAAATAAAAATAAAAAGATGCTTCTTTACGAATTGAGTCACAACATAGGCTTGTTGAACTTAATTGGCATCATTCTAATATATTTCTACTCGGTTTGGTATAAGATTAGTTTTGTGATATCTAGTACTTTGGCCACTTAAAGGGCATATTACTATCACGTGATCGCTTAACTTGCTATTGAATTCATAAGATAACAAGGCAAATGCGAACATTTCTGACCTTTTATACATCAACATGTAATAAATGGCATATAATTGCTCTATGAAGAATGATAAACCATAAGTTTTTCTGTTGGGGAGTCCATTATGGCAAATTCTTTCTTATCACATTATTTTTGCATCACTGTAAACATTAAAATAAATCACATGTATGAGTTGTTTTTATTATATATTTGCTAATTGCTCACATGAAGGAATTTCTATGTGATTATGCATAGCATTTTAAGACCTGTACTTCTTTCTATTTCTCTTCTATCCTTATGTTTCTCTATTTTTATGTAGCATCACTGCCGATGTTGTGGGAGGACATTGTGCAATGAGCATTCATCAAATCATATGGTAGACATTCTTCAATTGTTTTCAGTCCATCTTTTTGGTTAATGAACAAATTTGGAATTCATGTTCGATTATTATTATTATTATTATTATTATTATTATTATTATTATTATTATTTGGTTTTTTTATGATAAGACAAAATTTAATTTTTCCTAGGCACTACCTCACTTTGGCATTTATTCAAGTGTTAGAGTGTGCTCTGATTGTTTCAATAATTCTTCCAGGTAATTCCTTTCTTTATGCTGCATTGGAGACTTTTTTAGTTCTTGAATTTTTATCTAGAGAAATATTCACAGATCTCTGTGGTAATCTTTCATCAAAATAAACTGTCTTATCCTAGCAGCAATACTATGTCTGATTTTCATAACTCATATTGACTTTATATATCTAGTATCCCATATACATTAATTAGCTCTGACTCTTTCACTCTCATGTTTAAGTTTATTAAAATGCTCACAGATTCAAGTGTTTTTTTTCTAAGTTCTTACTGTAGTTAATATATGCCGGACAGTTGAATATAGTTGGTGTTATGACATATAAGTGGTAGTAATATGTAAGTAGGAATGTCAATGGGCCTCGACCTCGACGAGGCCAGGGTCAGGGATGATTTTTCTGGGGCGAGGGCGTGGCCGGGGCCAGGATTGAGTTCCCCGTCGGGGTCGTGGCCGGGGCCGGACGTGGCCACGGTTCAGGAACCGCCGGTTCCGGTTCAATGAAATGTTGAACCGGAACCGAACCGCCTGGACAAGGTTCCTAGCGGTTCGGTTCCGGTTCGGTTCTGGTTCCGGTTCCGGCGGTTTGGTTCAACGGTTCCGGTTTGACGGTTCATACGGTTCGGGTTTTTTTTTTAATTTTAGTTTTTTGTTAAATCAAATAATCTAATATTTTAAATTAAAAATGAACATGAATCATGCTATAGGTGGGAAAAAAAGTACAATATTTTTTTTACAAAAATGCAAGAATTAATTCAATACAATATTTTATATAAAAAATAAAGTATAAATTCAATACAATAATTTGTAAAAAAAATACAAGTACAACATGAGAAAAAAAATAATAAAGGGCTTGAACTTATTTATATTAAGTTGCCTACGTATCCTCTCGGGGTATAGAGGAATCAAAGCCCACGTAGTTCTTTTATTTTTATTATACAAATTTCCCCACATTTTCTAATTGGCTAATTGCTTGTTTCAACTTTCATCATCAGAGGAAGCTGCCGTTGTTGTACCAGAGCCATCATTTACCCTGTCACGCCCCGTCCCCAAAAGATCCCTGGTCTCGGGCACGTGAGCAGACCGGCCGTACCTAAGCAGGGATGAGCCCCACTCGGGCACAAGGCCTAAGTGACCACAAAGCAACAACACAAGTGCTGCGGAATAATGATAATAGGTCAGATAACATACATCAGAGTACAATGTCGGCGGAAGATAAGCACCTAGGGTACAGGCACCCTAATAGTCAAATACAAGTCTGACCCTATACGGGTCTAATACATAGTGTTTCCTCACACAAGATCGAACGTCAGAGGTTGCCAGCCTCAATCACAATCCCGACCGTAGCGCACGGCTCTATCAGCTCAGCTCAACTATCCCTCGGGATCTGAAAAGAGATGAAATCAAGTGTATGAGCTTTCGAATGGAAAGCCCAGTAAGCACCTCGCAAGGTGGTAAGCAAGTCATGAACATCAAGAGATCAGCAAATATAGCAAATCAAAGAACATGACTAGATAAACACATAGGGCTACACCCCGCACAACCAACCATCTAGGAGACCCAGAGACAAGCAATAAAAAGGGCTCCTAATGTCAACTACGGCCTCAAAGCCTGAAAGATCATCCGACAAAAGAGCTCTCAAAGTATCCCCGATATGGCCATCACCTCGGTAGGGATCATCCCGCAAACGGGAATTCGGCAGCGCTACCCTTGTACATGTCGATACACGCGGCGGTGTTTCATCCCATTGGCAAGGCCGATGGGCCAGAGTATCGTTCCCATGGGGATATGTAACGCCGAGTGTCCTCGGCCCTAGACGCTCCAAGTTGGAGCCCCCACACTCCACTGATCCGGGCGGAAAGATAGTACAGAAACACACCTCCCATAGATGCCAACAACCAACATACCAATGCACATAAATATGGAACAATAATCCAATGAAGTCATAAAACAGACATGTGCATATCATCAAGCGATAATAGAGGAATAACAACTAGATAATCATACTAGATCACATCATCAACAAGAAAGGGAACATGATAAGCAATAGCACTTGCGTGCACAAACATGGATATCGAAAGAATATCGAATAATGCCAAATAAGCCCATGTTCGGGCGGGAACTAGGCAAAGGCACTTACCTCAAATCGTGCTACGATCGATTGTCCGAGATTGTCTCGATAGGACTCGGTGTTCCTTGTCGATATCTGATAATTACAAGACTAAACTTAGCATACACTCTCAACTTGTCTCTATTATCACATGTGCAAACTATTTATGTAGTGGCTTACTTACAAGCCTTCTGGCAGAGGCTCACCATGCTCAGGTTGGGTTAATCCCCATGCTATTTCCCACCCCCTAATATAGTGATAATAGCCTTCTAAACTTCATGGCCATCCTCTCTATATACCCATAACTCACCAGGCCCTCCCCTCTTTCTCTCATACAACACCCCTGTCCCAACATGACCCACTTCTCCCCACACCGAGACCACCTCACTACTGAGCCATGCAGGGAAGCCGACTGAACTTATGACACGATTACTAGATGGTTGAAGAGAAAACTCACCAGGATGGTGGCTGTCGGCTGAGCTTCTCCGACGAGGTCTCACTGTCGCTTCGTGGTTCCCTTCAGCCCCTCCTTGCGGTCCTTCCCAGCTGTGCGCGCGAAGGAGAGTTCAGCAGCTGGTGTCAAGGGTTCTCTCTCCCTCTCCTCTCGGCAGGAGCAGCTCGCCTTCTCCTCTTGGTTCCCTGTCTTTCTCAGGGCTGCTTCTTATGCTTTGTGGCTCCCTGAACAGCTGGTGAGGTATCGGCAGCGAGCGGCGATGGGACGCCTCGCTGGTCCCTCTTCTTCTCTCGGGACTGTGCGCGTGGCGCCGTTCTTGGCTGTGCGCACAGCCTGCACCCCTATGGATTTGCTGGTACGGAGCCCCTGGTGGAGTGAATGCGCGCCTCTGTCGCCCAGGAGGGTGGTGCGCTCGAGGGCTGTGGGATGAGACGGCTCGCTGCCCCCTCTTTCTCCTTTACACGGCAGCTCCCATGCCTCCCCGTTCGTACATAGCGCCGAATCTCCTCTTTATTTCGGTTCAGGGGTTGAAGATGGAGTCATGGATCTGCAGTCCCCCATGCCTCGCGATCAGGTGGCCCGTGGTTTGATCGTGGACTTCAGGACGAGAGTACTCCCTCTCTCTTTCGGTTTTATCTCCCACTTTACAGATCAATCCCTATAACATTCATGCGTTACATGAACCCCCTTGGCTTCATGTAGATTGAGAGAGTGTAATCTTGGTAAAGACCCCCTCCACTTTGTCAAAATGTCCTACCTCTTTTGTATCTCATCTTGTGAGATGGTCACATTTGCACCCAAGTCCTCCTATTCCAATAATTTCACCCTAGGTCCCTCCTCCCTCTTGTGAGAGGGAAACCTCCCATTTAACCCCCCTCATTTATTAATAATTACACCTAGCTCAAGATACTTAATTGGGAAATGAGATATTTCATTAACCCATGGAAGGCATGGTCTTTACATACCCACTCATCTGATGATGATGAATGTATAAGGTCATCTTGACTTCGTAGTCTAGCTCTTTCCCAATCATCGAGGCAAGTTTGTGCTTCCAATGATTCTGGACCCAACCTTGATCGTCTTTAGTCCAAAATGTTGCCTCCATTACTAAATGTTTGTTCAACTGCGACGGTTGAGGCAGGAACTGCAAGGAGTTGTTTAGCAATCTTGGCTAAAGTAGGAAAATTCTCTGTGTGTCTACTCCACCATTCCAAAATTGGAAAATTTGGACCTGCATTATCACCAAACTCAAAAACTGTTGTTAGATATACTTCGAGCTCTGAATAGGAGCCTGATGTTCTAGGCTTCTTCCTCCTTTCTAAAATTTTGTTACCCCATTTAGTGAATTTCGAGGAGGATGGCGGTAAAGGAGGCTCCACTTCTTCATCATGTGTAGAAGGTGAAGCAAGTACTTCACATAACTCATTACACAAAGTTCTAATTCTAGTAACTATTAAAATTACATCAATATCTTCGACATTAAACCCCAACAAATCAAAATAATAAGTGTTCAACATCTCTATTAAACCTTCAAATTTACATCTAGGATCAAAAACCATAGTAGTAAGATAAATATCGGGAATAGTTTTATAATAACTCAACCATTTTTCTCTCATACCATAAACCGCATCATAAATGGGAGGATGTTTGAGTCCCTCCATTAAAGCACCACTAATATTTATTGCTTCAATTAAAAATTGATGAGAAGTTGGTTTGTATACACTACTAAATGTATGAGTAGCATCATTAAAAACACGAAAAATATCTAAAATAGTAGAACATATTTCCCATTGGGTTGGCAAAAGAGTATGTTGTGCAATATAAGTAGATGCAAAAGAACACAATAAATGTCTATACTCATAAGATTGATCAAGTAATTTAAATGTTGAATTCCAACGAGTAGAAATATCTTTTGAAAAACGTTTTGGTTTCATTCCATTTTGTTTACAAAACTGTAACGCCCCGACCCGGATTCCGGGACTTCGAGCACGTCAACAGACCGGCCATATTAAAGTAGAGGTAAACTCAACTCGAATACAAGGCCTAATAATGTAATAAGCAGATAACAATCCATAAAATTAATTAAACTCGTGTTCCAAGGAACATAGAGTCAACAGGGTCCATAGGCCCTAAAACAGTCTGGTCCCTATACGGGTCCAAATAACAATACTCATAAAGGAAAAGGTAAAGGGTCTCCTACAACCTCTGGTCTCCCTGTGTCCTCCACTCGGGCACGACTCCCTCCTAAACCTCGGACTCTGAAAAAAAAAAGAAACACATGAGCTTTCGAATGGAAAGCCCAGTAAGTACCCCTGCAGGTCACAATGTTATAAATAGGAAGTTTGACAAACAATGAGAGCATAACACTAGCAAGTAGTCCTGGGAGTCTACCACAAACAAACCAAAGATACGACCCCTGATACAGAAGCCCTCGGGTATGTCCAGCTATTTGCTGTAAGCACGACCTTTTGGTCGTTCGACCCTCCGGTCATAGATCGGTAGAACTACCTCTACTACGTGTTAACACGGTCAGTGTACCATGCCCACTGACAGGTAAGACCTCCAGAGATTTGCCTCTCTGGCAAGGCAGACAGGAACGCCAGGGGGTCCTGTCTCTGAACATCCCTTTATTGGAGCTTCCCTAGCTCCTCTGAGTCCGGGCAGTAGAACATAGCAAACAGGGACACCAACGTCCCGAAACAAACATACATGCTCAACAGGAATCTAAAACAGATATAAATAGCATGTATGACAACAGCAAGGTATGTAATAAGAAAACATAGCAAGTCCAAGAAAAACCCAAAACCGGGTGGGAACTAGGCAAAAGTACTTACCTCTCATTGGAACTCGAAGCCCTCCTAGTCACCTTTTGAAATGCCTCTTGGACTCCCCGAGAGTATCTAACAGATAGAGTTTCTATTAGAGGTAAAATTCTAATAAAAACCCTATGTTACTAGTTGCACATGCATGACTCTCGTTCTTGTTGGGCCTAAGCCCACTAACGGGTCCTTAAGACCATCTCTCGAGTTACTAATCCTTATCCCACGTTCTTTAGTTGACTAAGTCCCTATCTTGGTCAAACCTAGTCAACCTTACTCTACTTGCTGAGTCTAGACCCTACTTGGTCACCTCTTGTCATTTTAGTTGAATTCGGCCCATTTCAAGCCTATTACACAATCTAGCTTGACCCTAGCCCTTTTTAACTAAGAAAGGGCATTTCTGTCATTTGAGTGGCTATGATCCAAGGGTTTAAGGTCCTGCCCTACTACTTGAGTGACTTAGGGCTTAGTTCCCCCCTACCAACATCCCTTTATCCTACCTTTTATTTCTTTGTTATTGTCTAATAACAAAACTGGTTTGATTAAACCAGTTGAGCCCAGCCCATTGGGCCTTTACAATATTGGACCCAATTCCTACTTTGATTGGTCCATAATTTGACTTAGGGATCTTGACTAATTAATCTAATTAATCTTCTTAGTTTGGTTAGTCCCTTGACCTAACCATCTTTTTTTTTATCACCCCTTTCAGTTGGTTCAATTATCGGATTGAACCTAACCCATTTGATCCACTTGACCCAAACCAACTTGTTTCACTTAGTCTCATTCAATATGCTTATTCGATTAATCGAATATAATCGACATTTGAGCTAGGTCATGTTAGTCATTTTGATTAGACTAATTGGGTTCACCTTATCTTAACCCATTTTTGTCGACTAACAAACTAACCTACTCATTTAAGTTAATAATTTATATTAAGGCCTATTTGGTTAGACCAACCCAAGTTCAATTTCCAAACGATTAAATCCAATTGAACCCAATCTTTTAACTTTCAACCAAGTCATTTTAGTTTAATTAACTTCATAGATTGGATTTACACTTCTCATGATCATGTATATAAATTCAATTCATGAAACCACCCATGGAGATCAAACTCCAACCCTTGGACCAATTCTTTACTCATTCATTCCCCTATCTATCCTTATAACCAATGCATGCATGCATATATGAATCCTCATATTTATCACCACTCACAGCTAAGATGCAGGAATTTAGAGAAACTCACCGAGTATAAATGTCGACAGACACTGAAAACATACCGACCGTCCAAACCAGATCTCCACCGTTCAGATTGGGTCAGGACAAGTCTTCACTATGCTCACTAAAAATCAGCTCGATCAGACTAGAAATCATCATCCGATTGAAGCAGATGATGAAACTGGTCGGTGCAGGAAATCAACAGTGATAGGCTCTGTTTCACACCCCAGAAACCTACTCTCCCAGCCACTAAAAACAATCTTAACCGTTCAAATTGAAGAATAAGGATTCGAGAACAATCTCACCAAAAATCAGCACGATCCAACGGTGAAAATGGTCAGAATGACAATGAAAATAGAGCATGCTCAACACTCCTTTGAACAGAAGATCCTAGTCTCTCAAGCTTTCTTCTCTTTTCTTCCTTCCTCTCACCTCTCTTCTTGATTCCCAATGGCCCATAAACTTTCTCAAACTTCCTATTGCTCTATGCCAAGCTTCAAGATTACATGCTTTATATAGGCCTCACAAGTGTAACCTCTACAACTCTTCACATTCTTAACCTCCCCCATAAATCCCAAGATAACACCCAAATAATTCCAACCTTTCAAATTCATAACCCCATGGCACTCTTCCCATTCCAAACCTCCCTCATATACCCCAAAGACAACACCCAAATATTTCCAACCT
Organism: Dioscorea zingiberensis; assembly: GCA_026586065.1. Taxonomy (NCBI): domain Eukaryota; kingdom Viridiplantae; phylum Streptophyta; class Magnoliopsida; order Dioscoreales; family Dioscoreaceae; genus Dioscorea; species Dioscorea zingiberensis. Next base: position 27,635,843 of record CM048819.1, read on the forward strand.
TTCAACTTCATAACTAAGTTAACTTGACCAAGTTTCATTTAACTAATTCACCAATTAATCCAATTAATGGGTTAACCTAACCCATTTATTCAAATCCAATGTCAAGCTTAATCAAGTCATTGATTAACTTAAATTTGGATTAAACCACTTTGCTACTGGACCAACCCAAGTCATTCGATTCAATCAAATTAATTTAACTAGCTTGGATTCAACCCGATCCCTCTTTGTTACTTGACTAACCTTAGCCAATTAACTTGATTAGTTCAATTTTGTCACACCACCAAGGTTTTAAACATCTCATTAAAATATTTAGTAGCCTTACTAAATAATTTTAATCATGCAAGATAACTAATCAACTTAATCTTGTCACATAGAATAATCATACCATATAATGAATTATTCTAATATTTTGTCACACTACCAAGATTTAAAATCTTATCAAGATCCTTAAATCTTCTTTATTAATCAAATTATGTCACATTACCAAACTCCCATATAGTTATTTAACTATGCAATACGATTAATTAATTATGTGTCACACTTATAAAGTCACATTATTTTAACTATACAAAATAATTAATCAAATAATTGTCACACTATAGTTCCAATTATTATTTTAATCATACTAGATAATTAATCAATCTAATAAGTTGTCACACTACCAAAGTTAAAATCAATTATTTTGCTTGATTAATTAACCATTAACCAAAAGATTAAACAACAAACTAATTAATTAATTTAATTAATTAATCATCTTCCCCTTCTCTCACGGGCCGAGCCCCACCGGAGAAGCTCATTTGGAAGGACCGACTTCTTGTCGAGGACTCTCACCGCTGTGTCTCTGCGTGCCGAAGCCGTCTCTAGGCCGCTACCTCTTGCGCACATCGGCGACCTCCCACACCCTCTCCCGGAGCCTCCCCACTCGTGTCAACGTTCATCCTCTCCGGCGAGTTCAAGACCCTAGCTAGGATGCGAGAAATACAAAATTGAAAGTGGAAATCAGTTCATACCTTACTCCCGGTTCTCCTGGTGCTGAAAATGGCGATAGAGACCCCCTGTGGCCGAATCTCCCTTCTCCGGCCAACCCTCCCGGGCGACCTCCTTGGTTTCCTTCTTCTCATTTGCCGGGGCCAGTGGGGTGTGGTTTTATAGGGGAAAGGAAGGCGAACCGATCGCCAATGCCCCGCTTCATTCTCCGCTCGTGGCGGTTCTTCCGCTTGTAACGTCCGGGGAAAGGGGCGGCGCGCGCGGCGGCTCTCGCAGGTGGAGAAACGGCAGCCCCTGCCTCGGGATGGGTATTCAGCGATTAACGGCAAGGATCGCTTGATTAACATTAACGGTATCTAAACTGCCTCGGTTTCGACACTAGTTAGATCAACGTCCTAGATTGAATCCCGACCAACGATCGGATTCTAATCATTTGCCTAGGATCGAACAACCTTAAGATCAAGCGCTGAGATTTGAAACAAATCAACGGCTGGATCTTCATCTCCCCCCTCGCATCCAACACTCCAAAAGCCGGACGTCTCACAATGGGCCACGTGGCATCACGGATGCCCCTATAACTCCACTCGATCAGCACCAATCCCAGATCCTCCAATCTCAGCCACTCATTTGCTCGTATAAGGGTTTTTATCTGGCAAATTAACCAGAAGCCCCTGAAATTATTTAGGTTGCATCCAGGTCCCTCTGCTGTGAGAGAGGAAAATTTCCATCCAGTCCTCGAAACTTTTAATAATTACCAAAAAGGCCCTTCTGACCCCTAATTAGGGTTTTAACTTATTACTTGGTTTAATTACCAACTAATTAAAGGGAGTTAATACAATCCATGTATTCAAAGTTTGGGGAATCCTTTAACAAATCAAAAAAAAAAAAATTTAGAAATCTTGTTTCTCCAACTAAAATTTCATTTTGATTATAACTTGGGGGCTTACCTCGTTTACCAATCAATTAGAAAGCAAAAACCCAAAATAAAATTTTAATCCCTAAAACCCCTGGGTTTTTACAAAAACTTTCCCCATTCTTTCATAACTTGTGGATGCACCCAAATATATGAAATTACTTTTCTAATTGGAGATATATGTTGATTTAGTTCATTAGCCAATGCATCTTGTACACATAAATTTAAAATATGACATGCACAACGTATATGAAAAAATTTTCCACCAAAATTCGGTTGACAAGTCCTTTTTAACTCGAAAATGGAAGCGGTATTAGCCGATGCATTATCAAAAGAAATTGAAAAAACTCTATTTACCAATCTATATTCTTGCAAAATATCTAAAATCATTTTACATATATTTTCGGTGGTATATGCCTATCATCAAAACATCTATATGCAAGTAATCTTTTTTGTAAAACATTATTTTCATCAACCCAATGACAAGTTAATCCCATATAAGAATGTTCACACCAATGATCACTCCAAATATCACTACAAAGAGAAACATTAAAATCGTTGTTTTGAAAATATTGTATTAATTCACTTTTACGTTGTTTATATAATTTTAAAAGATGTCTTTTCAAAGTATTTCTAGGAACTTTTTTAAAACTAGGATTTACATAATTTTGACAAAAATTGTTAAAACCCAATTTTTCACCAAAGCTAAAAGATAAATGATCAATAGCAACCATCGAAGCTAATCCAGTTCTACATTCCATTTCATTATAATGAAATAATTTAGTAGAGTTAGAAGAAGCAAACCCGGTCATTTGAGATTGTCCTTTGCTCAATCCAATCTTAAGTGGATGCTTTGCTTGCAAATGTTTGGTAAAAGTTCCATAGCCACCTCCTTTTGAAAGTTTGTAAACTTTATGACAATAATTGCAAGAAACTTCAAACTTACCATCTCCTTTCGGTGTCTTTTTGAAATGAATTTTGAAGATGTCGGAATTTGAATCTCTCCCACTTGCCTCCCCTTGCAATTGCGATGATGGTGGTGGATTGCTTTCACTTCCTTGGGTTGGATGTTCTATTGGCATATTGACATCGTGTTGCGTCTCACCAAAACCACTTCTAGAGCTTGCCATTTTTTTAAATCAAAAAAATTATAAATGACTAGTAAATTAAAGATAAAGAAAATATAAGTAGTGAGAAATTGAGAGGAAATTGGTGCCGAGAAAAAAATAAAAAGGTTAAGACTTAAGAGTATTAATGGAAATAAAATCGTAGAAATAAATTAATAGTATAGAAAATATTGAGTATATGAGAATTTAGAGAATAAGGTTGCAAGAGAGAATTAGAGATTGAGAGAATGAGGGAATTGAAGATTGAAGACTTGAAGTAAGCTATTTATAATACAAAAATGTGAGTTTTTAAAAATTAAAAAAAAATCAAATGAAAAATCAATGGTCACATAATGTATGACCATTATGACCATTATGTGTCACAAGATTTTAGACTATTAACTTTTTTTCTATATAAATAAATCTCATTCAATCTAAGTTTGGGAAATCTCTAACCACTTAAAGAAATAATTAGAAAATTTTTATTCCAATAAAAATTCACTCCAAATCTGTGATTAATAAAAGAAAGTCCCAAGATTGGATTTGGAGTGAATTTTTATTGGAATAAAAATTGTTTAATTATTTCTTTAAGTGGTTAGAGATTTCCCAAACTTAGATTGAATGAGATTTATTTATAATATATAAATATCATCCTCTAATGCACCACCCATAATACGTTATCTAATTGACTCATATCCTTAACCATAAATCAAATATATATGTATAAGTAAAGAAATATTTGATTTGTGGTTAAGGATTCATGTCAATTAGATAACGTATTTATGGGTAGTGCATTAGAGGCTGATATTTATATATTATAAATAAATCTCATTCAATCTAAGTTTGGGAAATCTCTAACCACTTAAAGAAATAATTAGAAAATTTTTATTCCAATAAAAATTCACTCCAAATCTGTGATTAATAAAAGAAACCAATATGAAGTGAATTTTTATTGGAATAAAAATTTTCTAATTATTTCTTTAAGTGGTTAGAGATTTCCCAAACTTAGATTGAATGAGATTTATTTATATAGAAAAAAGTTAATAGTCTAAAATCTTCGGGTTTCACATAATGTATGAAACACGTGACTCACATTACCACATATACAATGGTGATCTTAATACAACGGTCACAACTGTTCAGGGTTTTAAAAAATAAAAAAATAAAAAATATTATTTCAACTTAAGTCACGTCGCTGACCGACTGAGATTTCGACTCTGTCTCTGACTAGCTGCGGTAGTGCAGTGAACAGTCACACACAAGTCACAAGATTCAAATTTTGAACTTTGAACAATGGTACAAATACAATATTTGAAATTTTGAACTTTGAACCGCCGGTTGAACCGGCGGTTGAACCGGCGATTCAACGGTTTTGAAATTTTGGAACCTGAACCGAACCTTGTATGAAGGTTTAGGTTCCGGTTTCAGGATGGTTACGGTTTTTCCGGTTCCGGTTCGATTTTTTTCGTTTCGGTTCCGGTTCGGTTCCACGGTTTCGGTTCAGAATGGCCACGTCTTGGCCGGGGAATACCCTCCCTGCCTCGGCCCCATCCCTGAAATATTTAATTTATATATATATATATATATATATATATATATATATTTAAATATATACCTTAATATATTTAGTAAATGATATACTAATAAGTATGTATGTGAGCATAAACTTAGACTAAATTATTTCATTTCATTTACCTTTTTTTTAATTGTCTTGTGTAAAAGCTTAATTTCCTCCCCACAAATTAATTAAAAAATATTGAAGCATTGCTCTTTTGTCAAATTTGTTAGGATTTTATAATACATGTACATGCTCTCTATAGAATGGATGTAATAAGGAAAGATATTTATAAATTATTTCATGCTCTTTTGTGAAATTTGTTAGGATTTTATAATACATGTACATGCTCTCTATAGAATGGATGTAATAAGGAACGATATTTATAAATTATTTAATGTTACAATTTTTTTAAAAAAATTTGCGGATGGGGAAAAATTTTTCCCCGTACCCGGGTTCGGAGCCGGGGTCGGGAATGGGGTTGAAAAATCGTGGTCGGGGCTGGTGAATGCATCCCCCATGGAATCCCCGCCCCGTCGACATCCTTATATGTAAGTAGTATAGTGCCCTTACTCTGTATAGTATCAGGAATTAAGCTAGATATGCTATTAATGCAATTCTTCTTCATTTCTTCCTTTCTTCTTCTTCTTCTTCTTCTTCTTCTTCTTCTTCTTCTTCTTAGTAACCATTGATCAATTTATATAACCATGGGAACCTTTTTCCAAATTTCTTTTTTTTCCCATAGACTTATTTCAAATTGTCGTTTGATCATTGAGTTCAGATGTAATTCCATCAATTATAAATTTAAAAGATTCTGCCAGATATACATCTTATTTATTTAAACCTCTTATATGATGACTCTCAACAGGGCTATACTGTTGTTTAAGTTTCTACAAAATCAAAGAGCAAATTGGTTTCTTGTTTTTACTTGTTTGACTTGACATGCTAGAACTTTTTTCTACTGTTCATTTTAGAAATATTTGTAATTGTTATTTTGGGTTTATGCATGTTTGAACAACTCTTTGTTGGACTTGAACTTTCTTCCACAATGGATATTCCCTAGATCAACTCTTGTGCAATATGTCTCTGGTGCTAAAAACATTGTATGACTCTGTTGCTATGTTTATGCTTATAGGCTTTTCTGACCTGTCAAGGCCTCTGCAACTTTTCCTTATGAAATCTTCTACGATTACTCTATACTTATTATTAATGACATCATTAGTTTGTTAATTTATTCACATCAGGTTAATTGAACTGGTATTGAATTACAGTTGTACCCAGCTGCAGTTGTACCTAGCTGCAGTTTCTTTACCTTTACTTTTCGTTCAGTGTATATGTATCCTTTTGCTTGTAAAGTTTAACATGGAAAAATGAGAATACTTTTCATCCACCTTTTCCCTTTGTTCTTCACTTCTAACATGGTATCAGAACTCCATTAAGAATCTGTGCCTCTGTTTTCTTACTTTGCTCAATCATGGCAGCCCAAGATGGAAGAGGAAATCGTTCTACCAACTCAGAGATCGAAGATAGATCTCTTCTGGATGATCCCTTTCATCTTAACAATGGAGATCATCCTGGTATGACCTTGGTTTCAAATCCTCTCACTGGTAGTAATTTCAATTCTTGGTCCCGAGCGATGCGAATGGCACTAATTGCAAAGAACAAATTCTCATTTGTTGATGGTACGATCTCTAAACCTACTCTTGATGATCCTTCTTATGGATCTTGGTCTAGATATAACAACATGGTCATGTCCTGGATACTACATGCTGTGTCAAAAGAGATAGCTGAAAGTATCATGTACATTGATAATGCTTACGATGTTTGGAAGGATTTACGTGAGCGTTTTCATCAAAGTAATGGACCCAGGATTTTTCAACTTAAGCAACAATTGAGCAGTCTCACTCAATGATCATCAAATGTTAGTGGCTATTACACAAAATTAAAGGCTCTGTGGGATGAATTGAAAGATTTTAGACCAGTTCCTCATTGTAACTGTGGAGGTTTGAAAGACCACATGGACTTTCTACATCAGGACTATGTTCTACAGTTCTTGATGGGATTGAATGATTCGTATAGCCATGCAAGGGCTCAAATTCTTATGATTGATCCTCTGCCACCCATAAACAAAGTGTTTTCTTTGGTTATCCAAGAGGAGAGACAGAGAAGTCTTAGCTCATATAATCCTTCTTCTGTTTTTTCACCAAACACTGCTGCCTTTGGTGTTGCTACAAGTAGTTTTAATTCTTACAAAGGAAGGCGTACCAAACCTCTTTGTACCCACTGTGGCTTCCTGGGGCACACTATCGACAAGTGCTATAAGCTTCCTGGATATCCTCCTGGTTTCAAGAAGAAAACTCCAGAACAAAACAAGGGCCAATCAAGACAGTATACACCTGTTGCTAATCAAGTGCTTGCAGGAACAGAAGCTCCAGAGGAGAGTATGCTCAATACAAACAATCTCTCTACAAATCAGTATCAGCAACTCATAGCCTTCTTGAGTTCAAAGCTTCAGAGTAACTCTTTGAATGATACTGATCAACCAATGGTTTCTAATCTTACTGGTATTCCTTCTCTTATCCCTCCTAGTGTATGGATATTGGATAGTGGTGCGACTCATCACGTTTGCCATGATTTAAAGTACTTTACTAGTTTTGAGTCTTCTCATAATGCTTCACATGTTGATTTGCCAAATGGAGGAAATGCTCCTATTGTTCACATTGGAACTATACACCTTACTTCAAGTCTCATTCTCCAGAAAGTTCTTTATGTTCCAAGTTTTAAATACAACTTGTTATCCATAAGTGCTCTCACAAGAGACTTAAACTTTACAATGATTTTTTCTGCTGATCATTGCTTGCTTCAGGACAATATTCAGGTCAAGCAGATTGGGATGGGTAAAAAGATAGGCAGGCTCTATCAACTGGATCTCCCAGATTCAAAGAATGCTCTTTCCTGCAGTATTTCTTCTTTGACTGCTGACACATTGTGGCATTATAGACTGGGACATCCATCCTCTAGTGTTCTTCAACATATGTCAAAAGATTTACAGTTGAAGTTTCTTCATTGTAAAGACTTTCACTGCTCAATATGCCATTTTGCTAAGTAAAAACGATTATCTTTTGTTTCCAATAATAATCTCTCTTCTTCAGCATTTGATTTGATTCATATTGACATATGGGGGCCCTTTAATACTGTTACTGTTGATGGCTTCAAGTATTTCCTCACCATAGTTGACGATTGTACACGATTCACTTGGGTTTTTCTACTCAAAGCTAAATCTGAAGCACAAGCAGTCATCCCTCAATTTTTTAGTATGGTTTTGACTCAATTTAAAGTTGTTATTAAAGGTGTTCGATCAGATAATGCTAAGGAATTGAACATGCTTGATTTCTACAAAACTAAAGGTGTTATTCATTATCTCTCTTGTGTTGAAAGACCAAAACAAAATTCTGTGGTTGAAAGGAAGCATCAACATTTGTTAAATGTGGGGAGAGCTTTACTATTTCAGTCTTGCTTACCATTAGTGTATTGGGGTGAATGTATTAAGACTGCTATTCATCTCATCAACAGGACTCCTTCATCTTTACTGAATCACAAATCACCTTTTGAGCTCTTATATCAGAAACCACCATCTTACTCTCATTTAAAGGCTTTTGGATGCCTTTGTTATGGTTCCACACTACTTAGGCTGTGTTTGATTACAAGATGGAAAATTGGGTGGAAAAGAAAACTTTTCCATGTAAAAATTTGCCATGGAAAAGTTTTCCGTGGAAAATAAGAAAATGGTTGTTTGATTGGCTGTATTTTCCAACTACATTTTCCATGGAAAATTCATATTTTGCCGTTTGATTACCATTATTTTCCATGGAAAATCTATCATTTTCCATGGAAAATGTCAAATTTGTTGTTTGATTGCATAAATTTTCCCTAGAAAAAATAACATTTTCCATGGAAAATTTTTAATTTTCACCCTGAAAAAAATATATTTACCTATTTTTTATCACTACTTAACCTTAACACAAGAAATTATTATTATTATTATTATTATTATTATTGATCCCTCCTTTTATATGTTCCGTATATATAAAATATATATTATATATTATATAACCTATTTAAATAGATATAGATTCATCTGTATATTTTACATAATATATGGATTATAGATAACCCTATATATATATATATATATACAAAAACATTGATTTCACACATAAATAAAAAAAACACAATACATAAAAATAAAACACAAATTTGAAACAACCCAATAAAAAAGCATGTTCACATATTTCACCAATGAGAAAGGTTCAAATATAAAAAGTTTGAGTACCTAAGCATGTTCACAAATAAAAAGCATGTTAACATAATTCAAAGTACACATTTCTTCCGATAAAACAAAACCATAATCCGAGACATAGATCACTTGCCGAGCTTGCGATTCAACCAACCACGCAAAAACGCTTCATCATTCATCTCAAGGAAAAAACTACCCTCTTCCTTGCTAAGCACAAATATTTGCATGAGATCTATAACATCACATTCCACAAGTCCCAATCCTCGGAGTTTCTCTAAAATTGCTTGCATATCGACACGACTTGGAGGTGCTTGCTCCTTCAATGCAATGGCTAAATCTTGCGAGGATTGAGCTATCATTTTGAGGCTGAGGCGGCATCATCCAATGGTTTCCCACGTTTACGTTTAGCTCTTGAGCCTCTCCCTTGTGCGGCTTCATTGGGGGTATTGGGCACGTTTAAGGGAGTTGGGTGTGTTTCCTCCAACTCATCTTCATCCACTAGACCGGCTCCCACTGGGTTGTTGATTTCAACTTCATTCATTGGACCAAAATCATTCCCCGAGATAGCTCGATCTCAAGTTGCAATGTCATTTCCAAAAATGGTTGCCAAATCATAATAGCGAGGACATGACTTCCCCTTCATATTTTTTGCATCCGGATTTTCCTAAAAAATCATGAGACATAAAACCATAAGAAATTATTAATAAACTACTAAACCAAATAAAATACTAAAGTTTGTAAAAACCAATGGAACATTATCTACACAATACAAGGCATAATGAATAAACAACTACTTTTCCATATAAAAATATACTAAACAAGTCCTATTATTGTTCAGATGCACAGGTAATGCATGAAATCGATAAAAAATGTCATCTTCTGATTCAATAACCAATAACATTAGATTTTATTTGATATAATTGATAGATAAAAACTTAAAACTTCAACTAAAAAAATAAACATATAAAAAGAAAAACAAAATACATGGAATCAATTGCAACCAAACACACACACACAAATATAGAAGAACAATGTAAATAGAGATTTACACTTTTTTCCAAAAAAAAATATATTTCAAATCAATAGTATTCAAAATGAGAGTTGAGACATGATATTCCACTTGTGGTTCAATGTACTACAATGCAAACAGTCGTTGGGAAGATGAAGCATAAAAACCAATTGAAAGTTACTATTCTTTTTAATGTGGAATGTCATGGCATCTAATAAAACTTTTAAAAAATGAACTCTAATTATTATGAATAAATGAGAGAAAAGTCATATTTACTTGAAGGTACTTCTCCCAAACAAGAGGATCCGCTGAGACTCGGCCATTTTCATCCAAGCCAAACCCGCTTATCTTGAGCAACTCCGTGATCTCCTTGTAATTTGTTTTGAGGGTCTTCAATCTAGCCCTCACATGAGTAACTCCAACAGCCACTTGGCAACATTCCAGTACTTTGTTGACAACCTTTGTACATTCCTCAGACTTAAATCCATTTTCAGTTCTTCTTGGCCCCGCAAGCACCACCTCTAAAAGAGTATTAATCAGTGCTTCATCCATAGCGTCTGATCAACGAACTTGCCTTTTTCTTGTTTCCACTTGTGAGGAAGCTGGAGTGATTTCCTCAACACCATGTATAGAGTTGGAGACTGTAGCAGGCCTAGGAATAGCAAATGAGCCTTGATTGCCAATTCGACGACTTCCCATTTTCTGTTTCACTTTAAAAATCAATAACAAAACCAGGAAAACATAGTACATATATGGCTAAAATATGCAATAAAAGCTAATAAATGTGAATTGTAAATTTATGATATAACATAACATAAGTTGCTGAAATTTGCAATTAAAAATACATAAATGTGCAATATAAAGATATGACATAACAAAACATAACATAAGGTGTTGAAATTAATAACATAACATAACATAAATCAATCATCGTAGGTCGCGTCAAAGCTGTTAGCGTCGAAAGCATCCCACATAATGTTAGACAGTGAATCTCTTTGGTTGGTCCATGTTACTTCAGGTGTGATTCTGATGTTGGCATTAACATGTGAGTCTTCAGGCACATCGACATGTGGGGGGTCTACTTCATTGTCACTAACCTCATCATCACTACAGAGATCATCTGAGTCATCAACACGTAAGAAGTTATGCAAGGCACAACATGCAAGGACGATCTTCGCTTGTGTATCTATATCATGAAAGGGTTGATGCCTAAGATAGGCAAACCTCTTCTTCAACAAGCCAATGGTCCTCTCAATAACATTACGAAGAGATGAGTGTCGAAATTTGAATAGCTCCTTGCGGTTTTCCGGAAGTAGACCCCGAATGTCTCTACGATGATAGCATGTACCCCGATAAGGTGTAAGAAAACCAGGGACTAAGGGGAACCCCGCGTCAGCAAGATAGTATTTACCTATATTATTAGAAGGAAGAATTAGGGGTATAGTCATATATTCTTCTTACTGTAATAGATCAAGGGATATATAATATACCAAGAGGAACTGTCAACCTAGCTCCTTGTCATTGAGATCAAGACTCCCTCAACAAACGACCCTTATGTCTTGCTCCCTCCCAACCGGCAAGCACATAGGTAAACTTCATATCAAAAGTGCATGCCACTAATACATTTTGAGAGATGACTTGTTTCCTATTCCGATACCTCGGTTGTTCCTCCACAGGGACATAAGCAGCAATATGAGTACTGTCTATAGCACCCACGGCATCCTATTAGAGGTACAATATATTTGAGTGGTAATTATCTAAATCCTAATGTAAATAGAAATCAATCTTATTATTATAAACATCTAACACGAAAGTAATGGAACCAATCTTGAACATTCTCCTTATCATTGCAGGGGAGTTTTGAGCAAGCGTAGCATTGGTGACAACATCTCTATGGAGATTAAGACATGCATTTAACACTCTATGAAAATAATAGCTAACGGATTTGGCGGACCTAAAAATGTAAAACTTCCAACTCATTTGCGATGGTCATGGCCAACCGTGGATAGGAAAATAGCTACTTGCTCTTGACACGCACAAATCGGCTATGAGCTGTTGTAAGCACGTAGTTTATTGCACAAATTGTGGAATGCACCCATTTTCATCCTGAGTAGCTCATGACAAGTCCTATCACTGGTGTTGAACATTCGGTTCAATACTAACTCTCTCTCAGCTCTCCAATTACTATGAGGAGCTCTATGGAGAATTCGGTTATGATAGTATTGCCTCATATAATCATAGATCGTTGAAGCTTGCATGACCATCATCCAAAACATTAACAAAAGTTGCCTTTGAGTCGGTGCTCTCGCCATTCAATAACCTATTTAAATTATTAAGTAAAGATAAATAAATAATATCATTATTAAATAAAGATTAAAAAAATAATGTCTAATTAAGAAATGATGATATGTATTAAAAAGTTGTTATGCAACAACTATTTAACAACAAAACTATGTCTCACATCTCAATTATATATTGTGATTATACCGTCCACTAAAAAGCACTATTACAGGTCCCAGAGAAACTGAGAATCTCATGAGAATGATAAGGATGATAAAACAAAATACAATAAGACATAGTTCCAACATTAATAGGGAGATAGTATTTAAAGATTGCTTAACATAATACCAAACAATATGTTTAGACATAAATAAGCTGACAAGCCTCAGCTTGTATATTGAGGTACTTGATAAACATAATGAAAACTCTCATAAAGTAGATGTAGCTAACAGTACAGTGACAAACCATATTCAAAGTGTGTCCTAAATTTATCTCTCTCCCTAGTACATCACCCATGTTTATTATATTTCTGAGACTTTATATTGTGATACACTCCATCTTATACAAAGAAGGTAGATGTTAATAGAAACTAAAATTCAAACAATTCCCCATTTCCCGAAGTTTCATATCCAGTGGATAATTGGAGATAATTATAAGAGAAGCAATAGATCATAAGGTTGAAGTTTTCATGCAGACAAACATGGTGTCAGTCTGCTGGAAATAATAACTGAACATATATAGTTTGCCCTCCTTAAGCTTGCACTATTTATATTTCTGCATTTCTGCAATTCTGCATTTTTGCATTTTTATTTCAATTAGAAATTACAACCAAATCCAATTTTTAAATAAAAAAATGCTGCATCTGTAATCAACAATGGAAACATACTCCTGATTTTGACTTGAACCAACCACCATTAACAAATGGCTGGAAATTAACAAACTATTTCCACAGAGATGGTGACAAAACCACCTTAATTGGCATACAATTCATTGACAGTAACTTATCAAGCAACAACAGTGAAGAGGAAGAGAGATAAACAGCAAGGAAGGCCTCTATTTTCATTAAATATTACAACACAAGAAGTATATAAATATTACAGAACACAACCTTATTAAATATCAGAATAATTTATAGGAATAAAAAATTTAAATGATCAAATAACAACAAAGGATGGCAACAGTGAAGAGGAAGAGAGATAAACAGCAAGGAAGGCCTCTATTTTAATTAAATATTACAACACAAGAAGTATATAAATATTACAGAACACAACCTTATTAAATATCAGAATAATTTATAGGAATAAAAAATTTAAATGATCAAATAACAACAAAGGATGGCCTCAGCTGTATTACAAATCAAAGAAAAAAAAAATTAAAATTACATCCTCCCATTCATTTAGCAGCGAGGAATGAAGGAGAAGAAGAGAACATTACCAATATTGTGACTGCCGCTTCGCTAGTTGGAATAGAAGAGTACCACTTCAAGTCAAAGGATGGCCCAGCTGTATTACAAATCAAAGAAAAAAAATCAAAATTACATCATATCATTCATAGCACACTGTGATTTGTTAGGAAAAATATTCTTCTTATGAAAAAAAAATTTACCAAAAAAAAAGGGTAGAGATGGAAGAATTTCTTAGATGAGGATGTGTTTGAAAGAAATATATTTAAAATGTGTTGAAAGATTTTCGTGACAGTATAACTGATGAAAGTGATGGGACTATGATCAGCAGGTGAAAGTGACATTCTAAGAAATGGCAATTAAAATTTGTCCATGATAGTAACACAATTTAGTGAAACAGAAATATATTTGACAGCAGATGCACTCACTTATAGTGATATCCCAAAATTTCAACAACTAACCCATCAATACCCAACATATCCAATAAGAGAAACAACTACAAATTGATACAAATAGGAAAACTTCCAAATAATTCATGCCACATCCAAAAAATTGATGCTCCTGTGGAAAAAAGGATAGCTGATAGAGGCTAAGTTAAACTTCCAGGGTAAAAAAAGACATAATGAAAGCAATATTGATATGGATGCTGCATATTTATGATCAATTGAGGTGAAGTTTGAAATCCTACTAATCCTTACTTCAATACCAATGAAACAGTCTCTAGAGACCAGGTACACCTCCATCTCCACAACAATAGTGAACAAATTCAAATCTTTAATCTTCACATTAGTAAATAAAATGGTTGTTACATTTCAGTGGGAGTAGTTGGATTGCTAAACTTACGATAAAATGAAAAACAAGCAAGCCGGAAGTGGTAAAGAAAGAATAAAAATGGACTGCAATTTTTAGTAAAGAAAGAATTCAATGACAGACAAGAACAAATGAACATAAAAAAAATATGAAAGGAACATTATTAATTCAAAAGAAAAACAACCCATAAGATCTCTGCAAAGCTAATGCACACCAATAGCCACAAATCAAATTGAATGGAAATCCTAATAGGACTTCTTGATCAAATGTGTGATGAATAAGGTAATAGAAAGCATGCAAGACTGTGATATTAAATCTATGGTACCATAAGAATATATGATGTCAAGATGGTAACAGAACAAATACACAAGCAACCAAAATCACATGAAAAACATAACCTTTTAGGGAAACAACCAACAACAATGACAAGCTTATGGAAATCAGTGTTTCACAATAGAGAAAGAGTTATGCAAGGGAAAATATGGGCACATACTCCTTGAATTCTCTGGAAAACTCCCAAAAAAAAAAAAGAAAAGAAGAACCAAACTCCCCAAAAAAAAAAAAGAGAAGCTCGCCTGATCGGTGAGAGCGGAGAGGGATAGAAAGGAGGGATAGAGAGAGAGGAACCCTAACCTGAGCGGTTTGATGCTCGCCGGAGGTTCGATGGGTGGGAAGAGCTCGGCGGTGGGAAGATCTGATGAGCGCCGCGGAGTGGGAGAGTCTCGTTCTAGGGTTTTCACGATTCTTTCACGATTCGGTGGATGTCGTTCTTTTGTTTTTGGTTTTTTTTTATAAAAAACACCCTCTGTTTTCTCTGGAAAACTTTTCCTAGGGGGGGAGGCTGGAAAAGTTTTCCATCTATTTGAGGGAAAATGGGGTCACGTGATGGGGTTTGTGGAAATGTTTTCCAGGGAGAATTTTGGCAATCAAACCGTCCAAAAAGCTGGAAAATCGCTTATTGAAATATTTTCCATGGAAAATATTGTCAATCAAACACAGCCTTTGTTCTCGCAACAAATTTTCTCCAAGATCTTGAGCCTGCGTTTTCATTGGATATCCTACTGGTATGAAAGCATACAAATTGTTGGACATAGAATCAGGCATAATTTTTGTCTCCAGGGATGTTCAATTTCATGAATGCATCTTTCCATTCTCTGATCCGAGTTCTATTCTCGATTCTATGGACTTGTTTTCTGATAAGGTTTTTCCCCTACCTGTTGATGATATTTCAGTCCAGGAGCTCACATCACATAGCAATCTTCCAGGTTCTTCTCTTGACCATCCTTCTGATTCTGGCATACAATCCAATGGTCAAGTGACTAGACCAACACGGGTTATTAAAAGACCAGTATACTTACAAGATTATCATTGTAATCTAGCTTCCAATGATTTCCCAGCAAGCTCTGCCTCAACTCTTCATCCTTTGTCTAATGTTATTGGATACAAGAAGCTTGCTCCTCATTTCAGGACTACTGCTCTATCAGTTTCAACCAGTGTTAAACCTCAAAATTATTTGCAAGCTTGTGGCATCCAGATTGGAAAAAGGCTATGCAAACTGAGCTACAGGCTCTTGAGTCAAATAGCATTTGGTCTATTGTAGATTTACCACCTGGACAACATGTTGTTGGGTGTAAGTGGGTCTACAAGTTAAAGTATAAGGCCGATGGTACGATTGAGAGGCACAAGGCTCGTCTTGTTGCTAAAGGGTACACACAACAAGTTAAAAATCTGCAAGGCTCGTCTTGTTGCTAAAGGGTACACACAACAAGTTAAAAATCTGAGGACAAGTGACTTTGCAATAAATAAAAAATAAAACATTTGATTAGAGTTCTCAATGTTTACTTACATCCAACCAAACATGCAACTATTTTTATAAAATTAAGAACTCATTTTACATGCAATCCCAACATCCAGCCAAACATGCCAACTACTTTTATAAAAGAACTCATTTTACATGCAATAATCCCAGCTACTCAACAAGCAATAACTCATCTCATATGTGACTTTACTGATACATGAACTCAATTTGTATCCAACCAAACAACCTTTGTACTTGATCTTGATAATTTATTTGTATGATCTTGTTGGCTTTATCTTCACCTGAGCACATCATTATATAGTATATACTTGATGTTTAATCAAAGCTAATTAAATAGTCAAAGCTATTTAGAAATTTTAGATAGAATAAGTAGGCATTGTTTGACCAGTGACTGCACATTTGAGCAAATGAAACATAACACTTCCATTATACCCACATTTCACATAACAATCCATCAGTACTGTTTAATCAAAAGATAACTTGATAGAAATCATAACAAGTACATAACATAATTCATCAACATAATAAGAAACAGGTGCCAAAAGGAAGACATAACATAGTCCATTAGAAGCAACATAAAAGAAGGCTAGAGTACTCAGTCTATAGCAAAAGAAAGCTGTCCATGAAACACAGCTGGTCAACATGGAAGATGCGAAAAGTCAGGAACGTAATCAGTCAATGAGGACCCAAGAGAATTCATGTCAACGCCCGAGGAAGCTGTCCATCCACCTCTTGCGCATCCCTGGCCTACGATGCACAAAACCACGACCATCATTTTCATTATGACGAAGGTGATCATAGACCCTATCAAGTTCTTCTTCAGTGTACTCGTCATCCATGGAGAATAGCACTGTAGACAGATTCTGGAACCAATGGATTTTCGATTCTCTGAGTGTGCATGTCAGTTCCCCCACACCCTTGGCAATCTCATCCATGGCACTGTCAAAGGCCGCCCTTGATGATCAACTTCCCCTGGAGGCAGTTGGGGCAGAAACAGAACCACGTGGTGTTTTTGGTGGCAGACTTCCTTGCTCACTAGGTATTGTATCCATGTCCTCGACATCAGGTTCAGTTTCATTCACCCCTCATTATCACCTACCCCAAAATTCTCATAGATAGATCATGAGAACTGGCCTGTGGCTTGATCATCACAGCAAATCAGGCGTAGCTCCTCAAGATTATTGATTGGTTTGTTCAAGAACTCCTTTGATTTTGGGTGTGCCTGCCATTTTTTCAATCATGTAAATAGGGGCTTCAACATCCAACAACTCATCCACTTGAGCGGTATCCATTAGAATTCCTATGACATGTGTGTGAAATGTGCAACAATTAGTTACGAGATCATATTTCTTTTGAATCTTAACATGCAAGCCCTAATCACAAACTAACTCCGAAACAAAAGGGGAAAAATCACACAGAAACAAATATTTCAGAATATATTCATAGATTGACAAAATCATAGATTCACAGTATGACAACCATGATTCAAGAAAACATTTAATAAGCAAAAACAAATAATGAGGAAAAAAATGAAGAGAAGCTAAGATAGTGTTATGTATTAAGAACATGCCATAAACTAAAGCAACAAGCCATACAACAACATGTCATAAACTAAAGCAACATGCCATTAGGAAAAAAAGACCATGTTTACAGCAACTCATAAAGGAAATAAGAAAAACTACCAAACACACAACATTTCAATTCAGGAAAATAATCAAGCAAACAAAAAAAAAAAAGTACAGAAAAGAGAATAAATAAAACAAACAAAAAAGGAAACAAAATAAAAGAACATGCCATGATTAAAAAAAACAACAACTAAACCATCAACAACTCACATATGAAATTCATGGCATTCAAAGAGAAAAGTAGACACAGGAGAATGAAATAGAAAATAGAAAGAAAAATTCCTAAAAAAACAAATATTAGAAGAACATGCCATGATTACCAAAAATAAAACATGTCATAAAAGAAATTAAATCCACAATAGGAAAGAAGACATCCAAGAATGAAAGAAAACATAAAAGAAAATGTCCAAACAAGAATAATAATAAGAAGAAGAACATGCTTAATTTGATTAGAAAAAAAGACCATGATTACAACAACTCATGAAGGAAATAAGAAAAACTACCAAACACACAACATTTCAATTCAGTAAAATGATCAATCAAACAAAAAAAAAATGGTACAGAAAGGATAACGAAACAAAACGAAAGAAACAAAATAAAAGAACATGCCATGATTTAAAAGATTAAACTAAACCATTAACATCTCACTCATGAAATTCATCACATCCAAAGAAAAAAGTAGACAGGAGAATGAAACAAACAATAGAAAGAAAAATTCCAAAAAAAAATAATAATAATAATAGCAGAACATGCCATGATCTAAAAAAAAAAAAAAAAAAACACGGCATCCAATATCATCACTCATGAACTCTTAAAATCACCGGAAAAACAGGTAAATTTATTTTCAAGTAGGTGATAAATTGGGAACCCTAAACCCTAAAACTGCAAAACTAGGAGGAGAATAAAGAGTATATACCTGTTCGTCGAGGAGGAGCTCTCACTGGAAGAGGAAATTAAAGTCTTGAGTGACTGATCTATGAGAAAATAGGCGAAATTCGTAAGGAAAAAGAGAAAGGAAAAAGGTTCGATCCAAAAAAACCTCACCAAACATGAAGGGGATAGTCGATCTTGGGTTGCAGTGGGAATACAAATTTCGATGAACCCAAGCCGAGATATGTGATAAAATCGGCTGACCTTGGTGAGGAGAGGAAGAAAAAAAAGGGTATAAGAAGGAGAAAAAACTTACGTAAGTTAGGTATCTGGCCGGAGAACACGAGAGCAAAGAGGATCTCGTCGGAGCGCAGGTGTGGATGGGCGGAGAACACGAGAGAAAAGCCAAAGTTACCGTAACTAGGGTTCGCGAGAAGAAAAGATCGAGAGGGAGACGCGTGGAGTTCCAACTCACTTCTATAGGGCCGCAGAAGTGGCTGAAGTGATGGTTATATAGTAAGCCCACTTCAACGACTTCGGTCCAAAATTGACCTAAGTCGCCCTAGCTCATTTTTGGCTGAAGTGGCCACTTCTTGAAGTGGGTTGAAGTGGTACTTCTGTTGAAAAAAACACAGATAGTGGCCGAAGTGGCACACTTTCCCACTTCCACCCCTCACCTTCCCCGAAAAGAACGCACCCTTAGCAGATCACCCTGCAAAGAGACCCCGTGGTCTTGCTGAGGATGTTTTAGTTAGGGTGGATAAATTTGTATTCCCAGTAGATTTTGTCTTGTTAGATGTCGATGACGGCGTCGAGGTCCTAATCATCCTAGGCCGTCCGTTCCTTGCCACAGCTGGGGCACTGCAGGATCATCATGAAGGAAAGCTGTCATTAAGGGTAGGCGATAGTGAATTAGTATTCAGACTACCGGATGCCATGCGTTGCGCCACATTAGACCACGATGACACATCGTACTGTGTTGATGACATCGATTTGATCACAGGAGACTGCATGCAAGTGGCCTTAGATGTTGATCCTCTGTAGGAAAATTCGGTGAATTGGATGACCAACAAAGTGAGACTGACAATGATACCGTTGAATCCGCGAAGAAGAGAGATAAAGGGGAAGAAACAATACAGAAGAAGAGGTCCCTCTCTAAATAAAAGTCCTAGAAGAAGAAGAGTAAGAAAAAAGTTATCAAAGGCAATACTTCACAATTAGAGGTAGGACAATGCTCTAATATCCAGCATGGTGAGTACTTGGGTTACTCTAGTTTAGGCTTTTCTTTATTTGGATATAATCACACTGGCCGAGCTGGAGAAGGGATTCATATATTTGAACAACCATGAGTAAGAAAAAGGTAAATCATATTCGTGACTTTAAACAAGTACTTCTTAGGAGGCAGCCCAAGGTTTTTAAACAATTTTTCTTTAATTCTGTTTCATCAGTAGAGTAGATTTAGAGTTCATTAATTCAATTAGATGCCCGATCTAAAATCCTTTGCTTAATCTCTCCATTGGTAGTTAGTTAAGGTGGGTTGTAGGCCTCAAAGTCCGTAATTTAATTGAATTTAGTTATGCTTTGTAGTGATATCAGAAGGAACAGTAAGGCTTGTAGACTGTCTTGTCTGCCTTAGGGTGTGTTCATTTGCCCGTAAGTGTTCAGAAGTCAGAAGTGGGCTGAAGTCCCACTTCCCCCGAACTCAAGCGAGGTGGGGGAAGTCTCACTTCTGGTGTTCATTTCTACGGAAGTGAGACAGCACCGAAGTGACCACTTCCCCCACTTTTTTTGTTCATTTCCACGAAAGTGAGATTACTTCAGCAAGCACTTCTGTAAATGTGTTCTTTTCCAAGAAAGTGGGGAAGTCATATGTATAAAGTGTAAATTAGTAAAGATTTAGATTTGGTTTATTTTATTGTAAAAATGAAAGCAAGTTCACAGAACAAAATTGATTTTAGAAATTCCTATCTGTTTCTATATGAATCTAAACATGGATCTACTTCTTATGCATCAAGGATGAATCAAAGACAATGAAAAATTAAACAGAACAGCATGAAAAATTAAACATCTGCACATATCTAATCAAATGAACATAATCAACTGAACATGTGCACAAATCTATTCATTCATGTATAGAGGAAAGTGTGGTAACAATGTATCATAAATAACATACCAGCCATATAAAACAAGTTCAAAGGTTCCAAAGTATTGAATACAGGACATACAAGCATGTCTTAAGTCCATCATAACAATGTCTGCAGCAACACTAGAATGAAAACAGAAATTCCAAATATTGCAAACACATGAAAACATAAAAGCATGTCTATTGTCCATCATAGCCATGTCTGCAACAACTAACACACATGTCTAATTCATGTCCATACAAACCACCATACCAAGTAAATAAAAACAAGAACCCATGACATAGTTCATGCAAACAGTGAAAACAAAAACATAGTTCATGACATAGAAACAAGAACTCCATCACCAAGATCTCAAGGCCTGGACGCCTTTCTCTGAGCAAGAAAATCATCAACAAAAAAGATGCGCAGAGATTGCGTCCTCATGTAGAAGTCCTCGGCGAGGGGTCGATCATTACGCAGAGTCACATATAACAGATTCATGTCCTGCACACTATATCCTTGCAAGGTATCCAGAGCATCGGTCAATTTATCCTTCCAACTTTTCTTTTTCATCCCCTTCATTGAAGCAGCTATTTCACCAATGCTATGAGCAATGTCGGACATTGCAGCATCCTCATTGCTAGACCTTGATGCCCGAGGAGGCCTATTGTTGCGGTTGCTTGAAGAGTTGATTGGTTGTTCATGGTGAGCAGTGCCAGGTGAAGGATCCGATTCCATGTCATCATGTCCTTCAGTCTCTGTTTCAACAACTTGCTCTGAGGCACCAAAAGGTTGGAAGATGGTACGCGCAAATTCACCTGTGGCGTGATCGTCACCACACACCACTCGCAGCTCCTCAAACAATGGTATCGGCTTGTTTAGATACTCCTTTGCTTTGGGATATCCCTATGAAGACATGTTGATAAGTAATAGGAAAAACACAAAACGACAAAAGTCTTCCATGATTAAAAATGATCAGCAAATATAAACATTTACCTCCACAAGTGTCTTGTATGTTTCATCCTCGAGTACTAACATCTTTTGTGAATCATTCCATCCAACACCACTCAGATTCATAAGCTTCTTAATGTCTTGATATTTTATCTTCAGCCACCGCAACCGGTTTTCCACATTGTCGGCATTCATATTAAATGGAAACTTAGCATTTACAATTTTTACAGCTTCAACAAAGGCTTGTCGTTTGAAGGACTTGTCAACCTTCAACCCTGCCTTCGCCATATCTACAAGACACGGGATCAACACATTATCCATATGTTGAGTCCATCGCTTGTTTGGCGTGCCCTTGCGCTTGTGGCCTGATCGACTAGGACCAGATATTGTATCGTTATTGAGTGGTGCCGACATACTTATAGTGTGCAAAGTCCTGCAACAAGTTTATTGTTAGAGCTGAAAACAGAACAGCATGAAAAACAGAACAACAAACTCTTTTGTGAATACAGAACAACAACAGGAAAACATAATGAAAATTAGAAAGAAAACAGACCAACATGAAAACATAATAAAAAAAAACATAATAAAAAAAACACATTCCAGAGGGAACAACCACTCTTTAAATACTATTAGATCATAGCCTTTGTCTTTTCTGGTGATTGGAGAACCAAAAGGAATCTAATCCAGTTCTCACATAAGAAAACAAGACTAATCTGCCAGAAAAGATTAATATTTTATGAGTGTTTACCACCATACACTTCCTGCATTTCTTATGGTTGCTAACATACAATTCAACAGAAAAGAAGATGCCTGGGCATCTGCCAGAAACCATTGAAAAGAGCAGTAGAGAAGTGAGCAATTAAAAGGTGGCTTTTCTTCTCTTTTAGCAAATAGACTACTCCAGAATCAAAGCCATTGCTTTTATTTATTCCAAAACAAGTAAAGCAGATTCTGGGATGATGCAAGGAGACCCCAGCTATGAGCAGTAGGTAATTGCATCACTTGCAAGTCATTAGCACTTATTAGCAAAGATGGGAATCAATAATTTCTAAAGAGTTCATCAAAGTTTATAATCAGAACATAAAAGCATTCAAAGGAGGTGGGGATATGGACCATGAAATCTAAGATAAAGAATAAACAGGATGAACAACTATATACTTGATTTCTGAACTTAGATATGACTTAAATAAAAATAAATACACTTCTACCATCCAGGTTTTATAATAATAGAGCATGTATCATGTAAAATTCAGCCACAATGATACACTTGTCATGTTTTTGTTCCATCAAAACAAATCATACCATAATATCCAAAATAGTTCAATAGACAGTGAAAATCAAACTACAAATTGTAGAGTTGAAGACACTTTTTGAAATGTTACAACACCCTAGAATTGTAATCACGCCACATAGCTTGGGCTATTTTGTCACGGATTGCTCGCCAACGTTGGGAAGTAATTCTTTGTTCATAAAATGTCCTCGGATTCACGGGTGTAGAAACTTCTTCATCAAGAACTGCTTGGTCCATGAAAGCATCGGTCGGATCAACGACTTTTATAAAATTATGCAACACACAACAAGCTAGGACGAGATCCACTTGTGTAACAAGTGGGTAGAATGGCCTTGAATCTAGAATCCAAAACCGACTCTTAAGAATTCCGAAAGCTCTCTCTATTCTTGTTCTGAGTTGAGAATGGCGAAAATTAAATAGCTCCTCCGCACTTTATGGTGTACGGCCTTCGTATTCTTTTAGATGATACCTAACTTTCCGATAAGGGGCGATGAACCCTTCAGTTGTTGTGTAACCGGCATCAACGAGATAGTATTTGCCTAGGATTAAGAATCGGAACATTTTTAGTAGAACTAAAAAAAAAATAAGCTTAAAATGGTACATTATCGTCAACGGTATTAAACCTGGAGGAACGGATAGACCACACGGTGTTGGGCGGGATTGTGCATCCTTTAGAACTAGGTAATCATTGGCCGAACCTTCCCAACCAGCGAGGACATATACAAATTTTAGGTCCGGGTCACATGCGGCAAGCACATTTTGTGTGATCCCTTTACGGCCCCAAAATTTGCTTTGAAGTTCTATAGGCACCCTTGCATCTATATGTGTCCCATCAAGGAACCCAATACAATCCTAAATAATTAAAGCTTATTAGATACTTCTACAAATATTCCAAAACTAATGAGGATGTAACGCGGAGAATACCTTGAAGTAAGGAAAGAAGTGTGGGTTGAACTCTATATTTGGATGTAGTGAAACGCCCGGTTGCTTCACAAATTCGTCCTTAATTTCGCATATAGCTTGGATCCCATTGAAATATTGGCTCACCGTAGCACCTGATCTAATGAAATTAATTTTCATTGATCGATTCTTAGAATGGTGCCCTACTATATGCATGAACATGACCACTTGTTCTTCAACGGACACATGGATAGTATCCCTTAAATGGCCACGCTCTAGTAGAACATAGCACAACCTTAGAAATGTGTCCTTCGTCATTCGTATGTATTCAACACAATTATGTACTCCTCCATCTAATATTCTGCACATATGCGCATTCCTATGGATATTCCTAACCATTGAAGGTTCCCGATAAATTATGCATTGTCTTCGTCTCCATCTTAACATGACCAGTACAGCAACCATGGTTACCTACACCGGTATTTTGGTGCGGATAACATCGCCCAAGGCATCATTAGCCATAGTAGTTTATTTTCTCTTACTATGTTCCAGTCCTATAAATTATGAAAGGGATTAGCTCAAGAAGATGAGATTAGACCAATAAATGGATTAGTTTATGTCTTATGCATTCAATATAAATGGATTAGTTTATACATAGGAAAGAGGAACTATAGATTTTAATATAATAAAACAAATCAAGGTTAACTATAGATTTATATTAAACTCAATATAAAACAAATCAAATGAAATTAGCATTAAACTCAATCCAATTTTAATATAAATGCACACATAGAGAAATTCTGCAAACTATAGATTTCAGAAAATGTCATTAGATTCTTCCAAAGCTTGAATGTCTTTCTACTCATTAATAAGCTGAAACAACCAATTTTATCATCAACAACTCACCAGTAATGACAACCAATTTGGCTCTTAATAAATTCACCTCCCAAAAGATTATGCAGGTTAGGACCATATCCCTAGTAGGAAATCAAGGTTGAGCCATTCAAAATATTGCTCCATCTAAATATTTCAGAGACAACTCACCCTTAAGACTAGATTTCAAATAAATGAACTCATAACTTTTACATTTTACATTATATGGTGTCTTGCAAGTCAAATTTAATGATTTGTTTCTAATTTATTATCCTCATCATGGAATCTGATCCACCAACTGGCTGTATTCAGATTTAATTCGAACAATGTCACATTAAATAGATTCACTTTGACCAATTTCTGCTGAATGATCCCAAACTTAAGTCAATTTTAACGGAACTTACTTTCAATTTTAGACCAAATTATGCTTGATTAGAACTGATCCATGCTTTAAGACCATAGGCTTTCAAAAGAATCAAAGCCATGTATACAAGGTCCAGACCTGATTGTTACAAACAGGGACTACATAATTATGCTACCATATAAACATTTCAATATCAGATAAAACAAAAGTTGCAGTCTGAGGTCCTTCACTGTACATCAGCTTATAATTTTCAGATGCTACGCAAGTATCTCTCAAAATGGATATCATAAAAACAAAAACAAAAACAAAAAATAAAGATTTGGAAATGAGAAGTTAAACATTCAAATAGCCTGCTATTAATTTTGCAAGGAAACAAGAGGATCATCATAAAAAAGCTACCAATCAGATCATGTAATTATACTACAGTACTGAGAAAACCTGGTGAGAAAACCTGAATTGATACAAAATAAACCCTATTCAACATCATCCCCAACCCTAATCCCAATTTCAGTCATCACAAGAAAGATCACAAAAAAAAAAATAGTAACTTTCAAACAATTATAACACAGGGATCTTCAGGGAGAAAAGGAGAGAGGGAGAGAGAAAGAAAGGGAGAAGGAGAGGGAGACAGGAGAGAGGAAGGGAGAATGAAGTGATACCTAGCCACGGAGAAGACCGGCGAGAGACGGATCAACCTAAAAGCACAACTGTAAGAAAGACGTTCATCAGAGAAAGGGAGAAAGGGGGGAGTGAGAGAGAAAGGAAGAAGGAGAGGGAGAGAGGAGAGAGGGGAGAGGGAAGGAGAATGATGACATACCTGGCCTCGGAGAAGACCGGCAAGAGACGATGGCCACGGGGGAGACCGGCGAGAGAGAAGACGGCGGCCGCGGAATTTCTAGGGCACAGGGTTGGGGCTGGCTCTCGCGATCGAGATCGGGATGGAGTTCGGGTGGGGTGGGGAAGTGGCGAAAGTTGGGTTTATATACTAAGGGTACTTCGGCCACTTCGGTCCAAATGTGGCCGAAGTGGATATAGTGTAAATTTGGGGGAAGTGCTTACTTCGGGGAAGTGGGCCGAACTGCGACTTCCCCCGAAATGAACGCTCGTAGTGGCTGAAGTGGGCCACTTCCCCACTTCCCCCTGGCACTTCCCCCGAAATGAACGCACCCTTAGTAAAACTTGGGGAGAATTTGTTTTACACTATCAAGCGGATCCGTCTGCTAGCCAGACAATTCCGTCTATATGTGAAAATCATGAGGGGTTCAATTTGTGAAACCAGACAAACCCATCCATATTTTTAGAGAGTCCCGTCTGACTGTACAATTGTGAGGAAATGTAACTTTGTGCTATCAAACAGATCCATCCATACTTCGAAAAGGTTCCGTCTGGTTATGTGAATAATGAAGTTGGGCAAATTTGTGAACTCAGACGGAACCACTTGAGAAATTATACTGATCTGCTTGAGTATACTTCCTAAATTGATAATTTCATGAAGCCAGACGATTTCGCCTATAAAGAAAATGGAACCATCAGAGCTAAATTTTTTAGCACATTTAGGAAAGAAAATGGGCTGTGGCTCTTGATTTACGTCATTCACACAGAGCCACAGTGCGATCCTCCAGTCTACCCCAGCCTCTCCTTGTGCTTCACTACTCATTGGAGCCATTCTTTAGTCATTCTACACAAGAAATCAAAAGTTAGCTCTATGATCCATGATTTAGTTATGTTGATTTGAAATAGACCATCTACAATGTTCTAAGGCAACAAATTAGGGTGTTGAATGGGTTCCAATATAGTTTGAAGCATGCTAGGTTCAATTAATGGCATATTCTGCATAACCTTGCATGAATTAGGAACCCCCTGCCCAGTTTGTGGTCCTTGCGCCATGTAGAGGCACCCTGCAAACACCAAAGCGTCCCTGGCTTGCACAAGAGAGCTAGACGATTCCGCCTGGGACATCACATGAGACCGCGAACTAATACAAATTCAAATATTAGTGGGAATTACATGTCCAGGCGGTTTCATCTGGAATTTACATGGGACCGCCAACTAGTAAAAAATAGGGGTTTCGCGAAAATTGTGAGCAAAGTGGTTCCGCCTATCGAAGTCCACGAGACCGTGAACTAGTGTAATTTAGAGCAACTACGGGAATTATACTAACAGAAGGAACCGTTTGATATTTCAGACGGCCATATGGTAATATAAAATTTTTGGCAAATCTGGGGATTATCTGTATTTTATCTGACGTAATTCGATCTTTGTTTACCTAATTTTCGTTTGCAGATGCCACCACGATCAAAGCTTCTGCCTGTAAAGCGCAAGAGGGATGAGGGAGGATCCTCCTCTACCCTTGAGTTTCTTAAGAAGAGATTCAAAGCAAGATATGAACGACTGCCCACCAAGGAACTCAAAAAAAACTTACACCATAGATTGGGATATAGCGAGGGAGATTGGGATTGAAGACAAGGTCAGAGAGCTGGTCTTGTTTGAAGGATGGGATCGCATCTTGGTGATCGATCAACTTGTCTACAAGGATCTTGCATTGGAAGTCCTGAGCAGCTTTGTAGTGGATGATTCCCCCTTCACTTTATGGAAGAAGGAAGCCATGAGATTTCAGCTCGGGGGAGAGATTTAGAAGATGAGCTTCACAGAGTTTTCATTAGCCATGGAGCTATATGACCACGCCTTCGTCGACATACCTGAGTACGACGCATTGGCCATGGGGTTCCCCGGAGATATATCCCTTACTAGATTCTGGTAGTCCATCACTTTCAGAGGCAACGTTGACTACAAGAAAAATTCCTTCAGCATAGACCCAGCACACCAATATATCAATGCCGTAATCAATCGTTCTATTGCCGGCCTCTTGGATAGCATAGGGTCGATCACTCAAGCCGACAAGTATATACTCTACAGCATGATCCACCGCCGCCCTATGTAACTTGGACATCTCCTAGTTGACTTTTTAGCTCACCAGGGCCAGTATCCACGACTACAGGCGATCTCAGTTGGTCCGTATGTCACCTAGTTGATTGCCGGCATGGGCATGCCCCGCGGGATGTGGAACATGACTTGATTATTTACCGTTAGCCCCCAGGGAGCCAGCAAACTCGTTCTGATGGGGATGATCAGGCGCACTGCTGAGGGCTTCCACCTTGTTCAGCGAGACTCGAGGGAGGATCCCATTACAATGGAGGAGGAGAGTACCGACACCGCCTCATCATATTCCGATGACTCCTCCCCTCTAGCGTCACCACCTCCCAGTTCCTAGACTTCAGTTCAACTGATAGAGGAGCTCCTCACAGCCATCAGCACCTGTTCAAGATGCTGCAGAGCCTGAGCATGGTACAGGAGAGGATGCAAAATGATACGCAACAGGTCTTTGTGCGCTTCCCTGATAGCGCCTCTGCTCCAGTCCTTTCTCTAGAGACAGCATTGCCCTAGCACCTCCATCTCCTCCCATTGCTGCTCCTGCATCACCTGTTCCTCCAGCTTAGCCTACCCTAGTTTTTTTCTCCCAATGGGAGTAGTTATATTGTGATCAGAACATTTTTTTATGATTTTGTACTAGTGTGCAGTGTGCAAGGGTTTATCCCTGCTCACTTGTTATCTTTCTATCTCTTAGTGGTTTGTGACTTTATTTTCTCTCTTATATTTCTGGATGCTATAATCACCCCCTCCTTGCTTTGCAGATTTTGAAAGGCCATAAAGTATGCTCGAATTGAACTTTACCCCTCTGGCCCCTACGATCGAGGAATTCCACTCAGTAGAAATGGGGAAGTCTCAGTTTACCCTACTCCCTATGTTATTCTATTTTTCATTTGCATGTGTTCACATGTGCATTGCGGATAATGCACAATTTTACAGAAGGAGAGGGACTAGTAGCTTCGAAGCTCAATTTTATTTCAAATTCATTACAAAATTTTAAGTGCGCAAATAGGTACCCAGGAATTCATTGCACATCACCATGTTTCTCTGACTTAGAGGGGTAAGTATCACCTTCAATGGCTCCAAGAGATTTCGTGACACTAGTTCAAGTATCTGACCTTCATCATTTATCTTGGTGGACAAGTAAGAGTACAAATAAAATGTTAAGTATACATAGGAGTTGTGAAAATAAATTGACAATGTTCTGCTGCCCTTGATGATGAAGTAGCTTGAGGTTTCGGGCCCCTGATCAGGGTATTCTTCAAGTCGAAAAATTTTCTTGTAGGCATGAACACAACCATGTAGAGTTGTAATTCTTCCATGTAAGTTGGATGTCCCTGTGCCTAATTAGCATGTGCATCCTTCCAAAAGGGAAATCTACACTCCACATTAGTCCCAAAAAGTCGGATCCATTAAGGATGCCCTACCGGAATAAAAAAAGAGAGCAAAGTTTCTAGTTTGTTTGATTTATACCTCTCAAACTTGTTCACCACTATTGCACTAGGGCTCAGTTGTTTGTCCATAGAGTCCCAAGAACTCTCTAGAGTCCATTTAGGGCGTGCTTCCCCCTCTAAGACTTAAAAACGTGGCATGTGGAGTGAATATGCTTTGTCTAGAATTGTAATGGCATTTGTCATCGGATTAATCTAAGTCTTGTGTCAAACATGGAGAATACGCATATCGATGGTGAATCTTGAGTAAAGTGCAACTATATAACTTTTGGCTAAAGGTCAGAAAAATTATTATTTTTTCATTTTCTGTTATTTCTTTGCTTGAGGACAAGCAAATATTTAAGTGTGGAGATATTTGATAAGTGTTTGAACTACCATATTCTTGTACTACTTTGGTACATATATAGCATAGGAATTAGATGAATTACAGCTTTTCGGTACTTAATTCACATTTTTTTTACTCATCAGGACACACCGGAGGTGATTTGAGGGCATTTATATGAAGAAATTTCTATCAAGTCAAGGAAAAACAGGCTGGAATATACTACTAGACGGTCCTGTTTGAAAGTTATACGGGATCGTTTGACAAGAGAAAATCTGGAATGTGTGCCCTCAAATAGCCAGAAAAGCAGACGGGCTCAGAGACGTCTGCCTGGAGACCCGCAAACCCTATGCTGTGCAATTTTCTTGTACTAAACCGTCCCATTTGGTATAATGCACAGAACCGTCGGCCTTTGAGTAATCACTAGGATACCCGCAGATAGAACCGTCTGCTGACTAGACATAACCGTCCAGTCTAATCCGTATTGAAAGGTTAAGTCATTTCCAAACAAATACAAATCCCTTCAGAATCGTGGGGACATATAAATAGAGGGACCTAGGATTTGGAAAGGCATCTTTGGTTTTGGAGACACCCTTGGGGGCTCTCCCACTAATCAAGCACCATCTTCCACATTTAGGGCATCATTAAGGAGCTTGGAGAAGAGTGTGAACATACCCCTCCATCTTACCGATAATGAGGCCTGAAGGGGGTGTAATAGTGGTCCTCTAATGGTTCTCTAATAGTATCTACAATGAAGGGAGCTTTAACTTTCATTATGAATACTTTTGTCTCCATTGTCATTTTTTATTTGTCTCCTTCCCCAATAGAAGGCTAACCTTCCTAGGTATTCGTGCATGTGGACCCTTTGGACTAATGTTTAATATTTGATGTTGAATATTAATATGTAGTAGTTGCATCTTTTATTGAGATTTATTGGGAGTCATTAATTGCATTGTTGATCTACGTTATCACAGCTTAGATCATTCAATCCGACGCACTGGGGAAAGAAGCGAACGTCTCCCTGAGTGCGGGCATACCCTAATAGAAAGGATTGTGTGTGCGCTAAGATATTGGGCATTTAGGAATTGGGATCACTAGTATTCTTTCCCATAGTCCTTCCAAGCTATTGATTCCCTAGAATATAGTGTAGTGAAGGTACTAGGTTAGTATTTCACCTCAAGAAAGGAAATGAAAGCATTTTAGGAATCCTTGGTCCGATTAGTTGCAATTACCTACGTTAATACCCTCCATCTATCTTCTGAAGAGTCCGAAGGAGAAGCATCGACCGAATACTCCTCTCTTGATTGATTCTCTCGCAATTCATCACATCCTATCTTACTCTTATTTTCTATATTTAGATTAAGATAACATTCATCCACACTAACTCTTGTTCATCTATTTCAGAGGTAATCAGTAGCTTTAGTTCTAGTCCTTGAGGATCGATACCCGACTCTTAAAAGTCCACTATATTACTTGTCCCACCCGTGCACTTACGGAGCACGAATTAGGCATATCATGGCCCTTGTAGCCGACAACTTGTAGATTAGAGTCCGAAGGAGTTGATGTTCCTTGAGAGTTTCCATATGATAACCCCGGGTGACTCCAATTGGGCATGTATGGCTTGAACTGAGTGCCTTGAGACCTTGGAGCATTACCCATGTACTGTACTTGCTCTATCGAGGCCAACTTAATGCTTGTAATAGGGCATTGAGTAACATCATGCCCTCCTCGACAGGTACTGCAGGAAATAGATGCAACTGAGTTCAAGCTACTAGCAGTCAACTAATTGAGCTTTTTGGATAATTCTGCTACTCGGGCTACAAGGCTCGAATCTGTGCTCACTTTATAGATCCCAACACCACTAAGCTGCCTTCCTCTTAATGACTAGAGTGACTCGGTGCTTTCTATATCTTCAAATAGCTACTCTGCTTCATTTGGGTATTTATTACTCAATGAATCGCCAGTTGTGGCATTCACAAGCTTCCTAGTGTGGGTTTTGAGACCATTGTAGAATGTATAGATCTTCGTCCATGGCTCAATACTATGGTGGGGTTATAATCGTTCAAATGACTATAATTTTGTATCACTTTCATATACATTCTTGCATGCAATTTGGAGAAATTATGGTCAATTGGTACTCAATTGATAAGTGCATGATCATACATATTTTCCTACTAATATTTACATGCATTTATGCCATTTTCGGGCATCAATTCTCTATTTGTACTTCTTTGGGTTTTCTTTGGTGATTGGACAGGTAAACAAACATCTAAGGCAAAAGGAATTGGAGAAAGAACACCCGGGAGCAAAAAGGGCAAAGAACCATACTTGCAAAGAAGAGCACGGGTGTGCTCAAGGTCAACACGGCCGTGCTTATCCATCATGGATGTGCCCAAGGCCGTGCAACTCTCTGTTTAGGCAACGTGGTGTAAATATTACAAAACATGGATGTGCTTCTATACAACACGGCCGTGTTCAAGCCAACACGGGTGTGCTTCAGATCAACACAGCAGTGCTTTAAAGATTTAAACTCTATAAATAGCCACCGCAGTGAGACGAATTAATTAACCTTTGGTGGAGCAGTCTTGAGCGAATGTTGCTACGACAGCTAGGGTTTCAGGAGGGAATTGAAGGCAGAGGAGGCGATCCCGTGAAGATTTCTATGTTTACCTGTATAGCCTCCTCCTGTATCTTAGTTGTGGTTGTCCATAGTATGAGAGGCTAAACCTTCTGTAGTGCCTTGGATACATGAACCCTAATATGAACTTGTTTAATAGATTTCCTATTATGATCAATTTTTATTAATAACTTTTGAGTATTGAATATCTGTGTTGCAATTCTGTGTGGTTTTACTTGCATGAGCCCGATCATTGGAGCCCTTAGGGGATAGCATGAGCATGCATTTGTGATGTTAGATGGTCGTGAGGTTATTATTGTATTAACCCGGAGTTGATAACTTTCTTGATATCCTTGCATGTTTACTGTGCGTAACCCTTGAGTCATCTACCCTAGTGGGATAGAGCATCACACCCTTCGTATTTGTGCGGTGATTCAACATAGTTACTATTAAAGCACTAGCCCGGGGATTTATCTAGATAGGTTGTAGCCAGACATAGGTATGGCGACTAGCATGAGCATTACGAGAGATCAGGTGTTGTACTGAGAAAGTGAAAATTGATACATCGTCCAAGAATTGTCAGTAATTAGCCAATAATAGGAATCAATCATCAAGCAGGGGAATCATAGGGGGATTGTGATCTGAGGGGCCATATCACATCTTTGAGAGATCCCAATCCCCCAATTGTTCACATTAGTCTTTAGTTAATGTAACCAATATTACCAACCATCACACTTATTTTAGTCCAGGCTAGGTAATAAAGGATAACTAGTACTAGTGTCTAGTCCCTATGGATTCGACTACCCTACCTTTGGGTACTTTACTACTTGATCGATCCCGTATACTTGTGGATGAGTATTGCGCATAATTGTATGCTCATCATCAATTTATGTTAATTTTCATTTACAGGGCATTTGTAGGCCTCAAGAGCAAATTGGAAGCATTTCAATATCAAACAAGGGAAAATCCAGTGCAAGACAGATTAAACGGGCGTGTGCGCAATTTTTTGGGCCCCTGTAAAATTATACGGGCACTCAGGTGCCCCTTGTGACCTGTTGTGTGGCCTTCATGAGAAGTACACGAGCGAACGTACGCCCATGGAGCATCCCGTTTGGACAACCTGAGCGCTACATGAATGCTCCGACACCACAGCATCTGTCTGTATGACCCGAGGAGTACACATGCACTCAGGCGCTCATGGAGCTGCCCGTGTGGATCGAGCTAGACTAACTTGATTGTAATTTTCTCAGTATTGGACTTATTGCAAACCTGATTTGACCCAAATCTTTTGGGAACTATAAATACTTTCAATTAGGGTTTTGAGAGGAGTTCCAAGTTCCAAATTCCATAGACTACCCTTGGGAGCTCCTTTTCACCATCAACCACCATCCATCCTAGGCATTATTGGCATAGAAAGGAGTATTGCTTCATCGGAGGAGGAAAGGATGGAATCTCGCCAAAGGTCCTCGCCAACGGTGGAGGCAACGGTGTATTACATCCTATTCTTTCTTTTATATTCATTATTGTATTGGATTTGTGTTTCCTTTTGATGAGAAACTAACTTACTAGGCATTTGGGCATGATGAACCTTCGGGTTGTATTTTAATGTTCGACATTGAATGTTAATGACTATTTGGTTGCTTATTAATCTTATGATTTATTGAGTGTTAATCCTATCAATTAAGTAATCTATGTTGCAACAACTCAGATTATTCAATACAACTCACCGGGGAAAGAAGCGAACGCCTCCTCGTGTGCGGGCATACCCCAATAGAGGGGATTGTGAGTACAACGAGAGATCGGGCACTTAGAAGAGAGACTCCTTCATATGCATTGTTCCCATAGTCCTTTCAAGCGATAGATTCCCCAGAATATCATTGGTGAGGGCACTAGGTTAGTAATTCACCTCGAGAAAGAGAGAACGAAAGCACCTTAGGAACGTTTTACTAGTCTTGGCATTCATTGTCTATCTTATTAAGAACTCGAGGGGATTCATTACTCGGATGCTCTCCTTTCATGATTGATTGCCTTTGTGATTTTATCACTCGTTAAAATTAAATTTTTCTTGTTAGAATTAGAAATTAGGTTTAATTAGTACTAAGCCCACAATGCAGAGTAGACTAGATAATAAGTGAGGAGTTAGTACTAGTACTTCACATAGTCCTTGAGGATCGATACCCGACTTCTCAAAGTCCACTATATTACTTGTTCCGACCCATGCACTTGCGGTAGCATTGACTCGCAATCATGGGACAATGGCAGAATAAATCTTTAAATCTTTCATATACTTAAAACTATGACTCTGTTTCCCCTTGCTTAAATGATGAGATCTCTTGTCTAATTTATGCAGCTTTACTTGGTGGGAAGTACCTTCCAAGAAACTTGTCTAGCATATCTTTCCATGTCCTTATAGTTTTTGTAGGCAGTGAAGTGAGCAAATTGTATGTAGCATCCCTCAAACTAAATGGGAATAATCTCAATCGGATGGCGTAGTCAAATGCTCCATTAATTCTGAACATGTTACAAATCTGAATGAAGTGCGCCAAATGCGCGTGTGGGTCCTCTTCTTGATGACCATTGAATCGTGCTTGTTCTGAATTATGCTTATCGTGCTAGGCTTTATCTCAAAATTATTCATGTTCACCGCTGGAGAATAAATGTTGAATTCTTCCCTTGTGTAGTTAGGTCTTTCATACTCTGATAGCCTCCTCCTTCTTTCTGCCATGATTGGAGGGTTCTCCATTTCTATATTCACTACCTCTGAGGTTTGATTTTTAGCCTCTGAGGACTACTCTAAGACTGGCTCTTCTTTTTCTCTGAGCTTACGGTACAAATTCCTTTGAACCTTACTATCACCTTTGACCTGTTGGCCTTGCTCGGGTCGTGCACCACAAATTTCTCGCAAAACAGATAGAAAAATTGATGAGCATGAAGAAACAAGAGTTATCAAACAAAAATAAAAAGAAAGAACGAGAAATAAAAAAAGAAAAAGGAAAAACAAAAATCAAAAACTAATTTCTAAAGTAATAAACTCCTAGCTCTTCTAGTAGTCTATGTCTCCGGTAACGGCACCAAAAACTTGATATGCCTAATGGGTGCTCCTCAAGTACACGTATCATACAAGTAATAAAGTAGACTAAAAAGTCACGTATCGAATTCTCAGGGACCTAGAAATATTAGTTCTAACTATTCGCCCATTATTTAGCCTGTCCAAGGGTTGTGGGGATTTTAAACTAAACTGAGTACTGAGTCTAAAGAAAAGATGAAATCAAATTTAAAAAATGATATGAGAAAGTCGTAGGGCAATCGATCATAAAAGAGGGGTATCCGGGCAATGACACCCCTTTGGGTTCTCACAAAGATAGACAAAGAATGCTAAGATCACTAGTTGCACTCATTCGGACCAAGGATGTATAAAATGCTTTTATCCCTCTCTCGAGGAATTTACTAACCTAGTATCCTCACTAATAGGCATTTAAGGGAATCGATTTCTTGGAGGGGCTATGGGAACAATGTATATTAGGAAGTTACTCTCCTTAGTGCTCGATCTCTCGCCACACTCATAGCCCTCTCTATTGAGTTATGCCCCCATACGGGGAGGTGTTCCTTTCTTTCCCAGGTGTGTTGGATTGGATAATCTGAGCTGTCACAACGTAGACTACCCATGTGAAGAATAACACTCAATAGATCACAAGAGTAAGATGTAACTAGATAATCATTTATATTCAATATCAAAATTAAACACAACCCAAATGTTCATCATGCCCGAATACCTACAAAATAAGTTCCTCATCAAAGGAGAACACAAATTCAATACAATGATAAGAACAAAAGAAAACATAATAAAGCGACACGCCGTTCCCTCTAGTGTTGGCGAGGACCATTGGCCAATACCCCTCCGATGCTTCGCCGCCAAGCGACGCTCTTCAATGCTCCTATGTGCCCTAATGGATGGATTATGGTGGGTGGTGAGAGCCTCCAAGGATGATTAATGAGATTAGAAGCTCCTTTCTAAACCCTTAACCTTGATATTTATAGTCCCAAACGAGATTAGGAGGTTAGAATACAATTTCCAAGGTGTTTAGGCAGAGTCAAGTCCAGAGCTAGACGAGACCTCAGACAGGCGTCTGTGATAAGTGCATGATTATACATAAATTTTCCTTATATTCACATGTACTTGTACCGTTTCTTAGTATCAATTCTTTATTTGGGTGCTGCTTTGGGTATTTTTGTATAATTAAATAGGTAAATAGGTACCCAAGACCAAAAGGAACAGGAATCAGACATTTCAGAGCAAAAAGGGCAAAATAGAGCACATGCAAAGATGAGCACGGCCGTGCTCTTACTTAACATTGGCACGATAATGAAGCACCGGTGTGTTTAACCCCGTATAACTCTCTGTTTATTGAAAACGCGTTGACCGCGTTGCCTGGCCAAGAGCACGGGCGTGTCAAGATAAACACGGGCGTGTTTGGTTCAACAAGGCCGTGCTTCTGATCAACACAGCCGTGCTTCGCTATTTCGGAAATCTATAAAAGGCCGTCCACATAACCCTAACGAGCAACTTTTGGCGGAGTAGTCTTGGGGCGATTTTCGCAGTGACGGCTGGGGTTTCCCTAGAGGAATTGAAAGCATAGAAGGCGTTATCGAGGGAAGATTTCTATGTCTGATTATATAACCTCCTCTATTACTTTAGTTATGATAGATCATAGGATGAGAGGCTAAGCCTTTTATGGTTCCTCGGACACCTGAACACTAGGATGAAGTTGTTACTGATTTCCTATTTTTATTTGGTTTCTTCTTATTAAATAATTCCTATATCGCGTCTTGATTGTTTGTGCTTGCAATTCTTTTTGGTTGTCTTATGCATGAGGCCAATCATCCATCCCCTCGGGGGGTATCAGTACTTTAGTGTCTATGCTGGATGGTTGTGGAGTTTGTGTTATATTAAACCAAGAGTTGTTATCTGTCTAGATATCTTTATGTGGCTTTCCCTTGAGTGAGCCTCGAGTCATCACCTCAGTAGGATAGAACATCCAGCACCATGAGTGCTTGTCCGATGTTTCAGAATGGCTAGGGTATCGTATTTGCCTTGGGATTCTTCTAGATATGTTTTTAGTCTGATAGGGGTGCTAGGGTGTGCATGAGTATCACGAGAAATCGGGTACATTGTTGAGAAGCACATTATTACATCCTCCAGGAATCATTAACAATTAGCCAATAATAGGAAAGCGATTGTTAGCAAGGAATCCTAGGGGATTGTGATCCGAGGTTCCATCTTTTATCTCTGATTTCCCTCAATCTGCCAATTGTTCACATTAGTTTTTAGTTAGGATGTTCAACTAGCTTGATCACACAATACTTCTTATAGTTAGGCTATGTAATAGAGGACAACTAGGTACTAGTGGCTAGTCCATGTAGATTTGACTAACATATCTTTGGGTACTTTACTAGTTGATCAACCTTGTATACTTGCGGGAGAAGAGTTGCGTATACTTTTGCGTGCATAAATTTTTTGGCACTGTTGCCGAGATTGGAATCTCTAGGACCATTAGAATCTATTATTCTAGTTATCTTATCCTATCTTACCTTATCTTATATTATCTTTTATCTTAAAAAAATTCAAAAAAAAAAAAAATCCTACTTTTAACTTGATTTCGTTTTTTCTTCTTTTCAGGTGCTAGTACATGACCAGAATTAAAGTTCCATATCTAGATGAAGTACCTGACCCAGATTTCGGGAGTCACCTTCGTCGTCAAATAAGAGAAGCTCTTCTCTAAAAGATGACAACAACAAAATTTATCTCGAAGGTTAACCGACTAAGACCAATGGCGGCATCAGCTTGATCCATATCAGATTATGCAAGACCAAACTTGGATTGCATTGGCTCAAGTATCATCCCACCACCAGTCATAGGCCATACTTTTGAACTAAAGCCCCATGTCATCCAGATGATCAAACAATCATGCCAATTTGATGATTTCCAAGATGAAGACCCACGCATACTTACAAAGCTTCTTGGACATTAACGATACGATTTTAGTGAACGAGGTACCGACTGACACCATCTGTCTCAGGTTGTTCCCCTTCTCAATCAAACGAAGGACAAAGCAGTGGCCTCACAAATCTATCAAATCATGGGCCTAGTTGACTGAGAAGTTTCTAATGAGGTATTTTCCACCGGCCAAGATAACGAAGTTATGGCGCGACATTTCTTCCTTTAGACAGATGGAGACAGAAACGCTGTATGACACATGGGAGAGGAACAAGGAGATGCTCAGGAAGTGCCCTTAATATGGTATAGTGGATTGGATACAAGTTTAGAAATTCTATAATGGACTAAACATAGCCACCAAGCAGATATTGGATGCAGTAGCGAATAACTCACTTTGTAGCAAGGATCCTGATACAACCAGAGAACTAATTGATGAGATGGCCACTAATGGATATCAGTGGAGTTCTGAGAGAACCAAATAGAATAAGGTGGCTGGGATACATGGGTTGGATATTTTGACTAAATTGGTAGCCAGGGGAGAAGAGATAAGCCATAAACTGGAGAAGATCGGTCTTCAGCAACCGACACTAGTAATAATGTGCAAATCATGTGGGAATAAGAGAAAGGAGGGGCAACCATAACAAGTGGAAGAGGTTGATTATATCAGAAGATCTCAGAACATCCCATACAACTCTACATACAACCCCAAATGGAGGAACCATCCCAACTTCTCCTACAGTATCCCGATACAGCATCTGGGGCAACCGAGAGCAGCCCCACCTTAAGGAAACCTACTGTCACTGCCGAGTAGTCATCCAAGTCAACAAGAGAAGAAAACCACAGACTTGGAAAACTGGCTAGCATAGTACTTTCAATCAAAGGAGACACGGCTCACCAAGCATAAAGATATGATGAAAAATCATCAAGCATCACTTCAGAACCTCGAACATCAAGTGGCCCAGATAGCTAAGTCACTAGTAGATTGATCAGCGGGCACTCTACCAAGTAACACAGAAGTCAACCTAAGGAAGTCCGTCAAAGCCATCACCCTCAGAAGTGGAAGGGAGGTGACCCCATCACATGACAAGATAGCAAAGGACTCACCCATCATACAACCCGAGGAGCGCAAGTCTGAGGATAAAGAAGAGACGGGGACGGATAAGAACAAGGAAGGACCCATAGTGCCAGAGTACAAGAAAAAATTACCTTACCCAACCAAGCTAAAAAAGGACCAACAAGATGAGAAATTCAAGAAATTCCTGGAAATGTTCAAGATGCTGCACAACAACGTTCCATTTGTGGAAGCACTTGCTCAAATGCCACGATATAAATGAGTTGCTCACCAACAAAAGGAAGTTGGAGGAAGTGTCTACCGCCACATTGAACGAACAATGCTTAGAGATCCTCACCAATAGCCTCCCGAAAAAGGAAAAGGACTCAAAGAGTTACATACTGCACCATCTGAGGATTGGTGGAAGAAAATGCCTTGGCGGATATTGGAGAAAGTATCAACCTCATGCACTATAAGATACTCTAAAAGCTGGGGATAGGAGGGCCGAAACCCACAACAATTACACTTCAAATAGAAGATAGATCTATCCGGCACCCCAGAGGGATTGTTGAAGACGTACTAAATTGACAAGTTCATATTCCTGATGGACTTCTATATTTTGGACTTGGATGATCAAGTAGAGGTGTCTCTCATTTTTGGAATGCCATTCCTAAAGACTGCAAAGGCTCTATTGAACATTAAGGATGGTCGGATGACCCTGAGAGTTGGAGAAGAAGCAGTAAGCTCAAGGATGCGATGCGACATCCCATGGAGCTTGACGACTGTTTCTATTCCATTGACCTCTTTAATGACTGTGTTTTTGACCATGTGCAGGATGTGCTGGTGAAGGATTAGCTAGAAGACCTATTGGAGGACGAACCATCCAAGGAAGAACTGATAGAAGGAAAAAAGAATCATGAACAAACCCCACCAATGATACGCAAATAGAGAAGAAAATCATGGAGGAGAAATCTGATGAATGGAATAAGGTGTCGATCCCTTGCACCTGCTGTAACCAATTCAACACCACTCAGCAACAACTTTTGTGTGTATGAATTTATATCTTTTTTGAGTAAACAAGTTGTAGGACGCAACACTCAAGGTGAGGAAGTCAGGGAAACCCGATTCTACGACCCTTCATTAGCTTCAAGGTACGTAAAGGAAGTGATATAAAACAAGCGCTTCTTGTGAGGCAACCCAAGTTTGGTTAGTTTTTAGTCTCTTTAGGTTAGTTTAGGATTTTAGTTACGTATACATTATTGGTGAATTTCAATCATCTGATGATGTTCGTCGATTATATGTTTCTCAAAATGTTTTAGCGACTATTTTTTTTTTGTGCTTGGAGACACTAACACACAGGAAAAAGGATAACATGGTAGATCTGATGAAGGAAAGTAGCAATAGAGAGTTGAATTGCCCTAAGCACAGCCGTGCTCAAGGCCGTGCAACTCTCGAGTAACTGATGGGCAAAACATGATGAATCAACATGGTGGTGCTTCCAAGAAGCACGGGCGTGATCTTAAACACTGGCATAAAGGAGGCCGTGTACTTCTAAGGAAACCGAAGCCAAAAGGAACACGACTGTGCAACTCAAAAGCACGACCATGCTTATCAATCAAGACCGTGTTTGAGAGAAAGGGATCGACAACTGAGATGAAAGTTAAGGACCCATGCCGCCACAGAACCTCCCTTGACCTAGATCCCTTCCCCTTCACTTTAGGCCTCGTCGGCGAATTCCCTCCGACGATGAGACCCCCATCCACCGTAGCCATAGACCCCACCGGCCACCTTCCTTCACCACATCTTCTCCTCCGAAGCACGACCGTGCTTCTCTATAGCACGCGCATGCACCTACTCCTCCGGAGAGCTTCCATCGGCGACTACCATGTCTCCACGCAAGATCGTCACCCCAAGCTCAGATGCGAAGAGGAAGAAAGGAGAGGCGAGCTCTCAATCACACCTGGAGCCCTTATTCACTGTGCTTATGCACGCGGGGAGGTACTACATACTTCGACAATTTAAGTTTGGCGAGGCCCGACACATCGATTAGGATCCTCTTTAGGAGATAGGCCTCACCACGGGCATGAGGAGATACCTGGAGGTGGGGTGTTGGAACCGCCTCCTATCCATCCGAGAGACGACATACAAAGAGCTGAACCTGGAGGTACTTGACACCTTCACCCTTGCCTGGGGTTTCGTCTCATGGGACCAACCTGATTAGATCGAGTTCCAGTTGGGGGACACCATATTCCAGATGAGCTACATAGACTTCCCTATCCCACTAGGACTGTACGACGTCGAGTTCACCACCTCACCTGAGTACTAGGCAGTCATGATTGATAGACCAAAGGAGGAGACACCAGAGTCCGCAAGGAGGAGGATCAACATAGACCCAGATTAAGACCCATGGCAGACGAAGGAGGAGGATAAATATAGACCCACATTAAGACCCATGGCAGACGAAGGCATGTACCCTCTGGTCCCCAGTCCTCAGATACATACACATGGCTCTGAGCCATTCGGTCGTAGAGCGAGGACTGAGTACAGGCGTAGTCAACTCCAGGGACTTTTTGCATGCGCAGAGCATGGGGGACAGATTCCCCATCCACCTTGGATGGGTTGTAGTAGAGCTCTTTAGGCATCAGGCATCGGACACCAGGATTACAGCACTATTTATGGGTTCGTACATCATACGCCTGGTACAAGGGCTGGGAGCTCTCCCTTAACATATCAACGGAGCGATGACGATAGTCGAGGGTCCATGCGGATCACAGGGGAGACCATGCGGTTGATGGGGATATTGCAGCCTAGACAGACCACAAAGGGCATCAGATAAATGGTTGTATCCCCCTTAGAGACTGTAGGACCCAACAGAGTACCCCCACCATCGACCGCAGCACCTCCACCACCAGCCACCACATTCACAGAGGGTAACTGAGCCTTACTCCATTGGCTGGTGGGCGGAGTAGACTACCTCCTTCGGCAGGAGGAAGCTGATTATCCACGACCACCTTTTTCCCCAACTCCACCCACAACAGCGGCACGGGAAGACCCTAAGGATACAACCACTGTTGTAGATGCCAAGGACTTTACCGAAGGAGATAAAGAGGAGGATTACCTTATTTGAGCATCATTACCACCTTTTGTTTTTCTCACCACTTTTGTACATTTTTACTTTAGTTGAGTTAGTTTGTAGATAAAGTTTTCTTTCGATATGCTATGGAGCTTCACCTTTTCTTTTCTTTCAATGATTTCACGATACATTAAAACTCACACTAGGCAGGAAACACAAATAAAAGGACAAGACACATCACGACGTACAATAAGCTATGTCCACTTTCCCCCATCTTGCTATTACTTATCATTCTCCTTTTAGTGCATATATCACGTGCATTAATGGGGACAATGCACAATTTAAGTGTGGGAGAGGGATTATCATTGAGTTATTAAATTACTTATGATAGGTGTTGATTTAGGATGATTTATGAACAAATTAATGAGAGTCCTCTTTGATTGTCTAGGTTGACATTAGCGTTAGGTGCAAACTTTTTCAAAAAAATATATATTTAGTCTTGCCTTTGCTCAATATCTCACAAAACTTTGAGCACAAGCCCTGAATGTATTCTCTCTTGACCACTTAGGTTTGGATTCAAGTTAGTTTAACCATGAGAGATGTTTTTGCTTATTAAAACAAAAAAAAAAGATCTTAAAGCGGGTGGCATAACCGAAAAGTAGGATCCATTAGGGATGCCAACCGGCTGAAAAGTCGGATCCACTAGGGATGCCATGTCGGTATAGAAAATATGGTAGAAAGAGCTATTACCTTTGAAGTGTGAAAGCCGCCCTTAAGAAGTCTGATCTTGGGCATCACAAATGTTTACTTGATGACCTACCAAGGGAAAATGCTACCTCATTGGATGTATGAAGCTACTACCCCAACCAAGAAAGTTAAGGAAAGTAGTTAGTGAATAAAGGTCAGACTAGCTGGGCAGAGCCTGAGTTGGTAAGGGACACTATAGGAAGGGTTATACACAAACACACACACACGCATGTGGGGAATCAAAATATATGGTAAGACCTATTTTCCATAAAAATCTTCTGGCACTTAACTCTATGTTTCTTTGGGTACCAGAGGGACTCCCAAGTATTTTGAGGTTGGAGATCATGCACTCATCATTTCTCTTGGAAAGTGTTTTTCCTTTGCTTGAGGACAAGCAAAATTTCTAGTGTGGGGGCATATGATAAGTGCATGATTATACATAAATTTCCTTTATATTCACATTCACTTGTACAATTTTCTAGCATAATTCTCTATTTTTGTGCTGCTTTGGGTATTTCTGTGTGATTAGACAGGTAAATAGGTACTCGGGAGAAAAAGGAATAGGAATAAGACATTTCGGAGCAAAAAGGGAAAAATAAAGCAGATGCAGAGAAGAGCATGACCGTGCTCTTACTTAATACAGGTATGTTGATGAAGCACGGGCGTGTTCAACCCCGTGTAACTCTCTGTTTATTGAAAACGTGTTGAGTGCATTGCCAGACCAAGAGCACGTGTGTGTTAAGATCAACACGAGGGTGTTTAGATCAACACGGCTGTGCTTCGCAAATTTGGAAATCTATAAAAGGTCGTCCACATAACCCTAACGACCAACTTTTGGCGGAGTAGTCTTGGGGCGATTTTCGCAGCGACGGTTGGGGTTTCACGAGAAGAATTGAAGGCAGAAGAGGCATTATCGAGGGAAGATTTCTGTGTCCGATTGTATAACATCCTCTATTATCTTAGTTATGATAGATCATAGCATGAGAGGCTAAGCCTTTTATAGTGCCTCGGACACCTGAACCCTAGGATAAACTTGTTACTGATTTCCTATTTTTATTCGGTTTCTGCTTATTAAATAATTCCTTTATCGCATCTTGATTGTTTGTGCTTGCAATTCTTTTTGGTTGTCTTATGCATGAGGCCAATCATCCGTCCCCTCAGGGGGTAGTATCAGTACGTTAGT
Organism: Dioscorea zingiberensis; assembly: GCA_026586065.1. NCBI lineage: Eukaryota > Viridiplantae > Streptophyta > Magnoliopsida > Dioscoreales > Dioscoreaceae > Dioscorea > Dioscorea zingiberensis. The sequence continues at coordinate 27,680,385 of CM048819.1, forward strand.
GTCCATGCTGGATGGTTGTGGAGTCTGTGTTACATTAAACCTAGAGTTGTTATCTGTCTAGATATCTTTATGTAGCTTTCCCTTGAGCGGGCCTCGAGTCATCACCTCAGTAGGATAAAGCATCCAGCACCACGAGTGCTTGTGCAGTGAATCGAAATGGCTAGGGAGTCGTATTTGCCTTAGGATAGGTTTTTAGTCGGATAGGGGTGCTAGGGTGTGCATGAGCATCACGAGAGATCGGACGCTTTGTTGAGAAGTGCATTGTTACATCCTCCGGGAATCATTAGCAATTAGCCATAAATAGTTAATCGATTGTTAGCAAGGGAATCGTAGGGGAATTGTGAGCCGACGTGCCATCTTTCATCTCTGATTTCCCTCAATCCAGCAATTATTCACATTACTTTTTAGTTAGGATATCTAACTAGCTTGATCACACAATTCTCCTTATAGTTAGGCTAGGTATTAGAAGATAACTAGCACTATTGGCCATTCTATGTGGATTCGACTACCTTATCTTTGGGTACTTTATTACTTGATCGAACTTGTATACTCGAGGGAGAAGTGTTAAGTATAATTTTGTGTTCATCAATCTGCTCGCCGATCTAGTTCACTGGCAATGAAAAAAAGCCATCTTCTATGTTAAGAAGGGACTGCCTAATAGCAGACGGGTCCGTCTGGGTATTCAAAATGACTTCTTCGATTAAGACGGGACTTTAGATGACCGTTTGCTCGCCAATCAGGTTTGCTGGAAAATCAAAAGTGAGATTGGAGGTTTCCTAAGGTTCAAACATGACCACCTTGTTCTAGACGGTTCCATTTGGTTCTTCATTTTACCCTTTTTCTCCTTGAACTTGCATGCAATCGCTCCAAAAACTGAACTTGCTAATGAATCGCCCTCAATATGTCCTGTTGCACAAAAGTAACTCAATTTAAGTACCGGTGGGCTAAATTTCATCAAATTCACATGCTAAGTGTATATAAATAAGATATAAAAATATGATGAATTAAACACTTATCACAACACTTTCCACCCGCTCCCTATACACCTTTAATGCTAGCGGAGGAGGATGATGATGATGAGGAGGAGGACGAGAATGACGAGGGAACTGCCTCATAGGGGATTGTTCTTCTGACTTGACTTCTCATTTATAATTTTCAGTACATTTCTTTTGTAATTCTTGCATCAATGACATATCTTAGTTCGGATGTGGGGTTTCGTTGTACGGAAACTATGCTTCTTTTTATACATGTTGCTTATTTTAGTTCAGTTTTAAATATTTTTGTGCATATTGAAGTTTTTTTTTTTTTATAGTTTATAGACCCATATTTACAAATTTAAGTGGTTGATATCCTAGTATTATGCTTATGACACCAGTTGTATAGGAGGGTTGAATTTTTCAAACTCTAGGAAGGTCATATCATTATATACACTTGTGTACTTAGAAATTCTTTAGAACTTCATGAATGTCTTTAGTTCTCTTTCTATGTTGTATAGAAAACATGTATGCCTTGGAGAATAGTAGGGTATGAACCTCTTCGAAGTCAAGTTGTGCTTGAAACATAGTGGAGAATATAGTAGTAGGGGACAAGTGAAATTTTAAACATTGCGGTGATTCTCTTTCCAAAAAATAAAAGAAAAAAAAAGAGAAAAACATTCTTTGGCCATGAAAAATAATAATAAAGAAACTGATCTTCAAATAACTGAGAGTAATATAGCTTGAAAAACCACGATAGTTTTGTCTCCTACTAGTAGATAGAAATGAAAGTCTAGATTTTGTAGATTCGTACATCTAATTTTATTCTCTCTTGCATGCATTAATCATTATGACACAAATGGAGTAATGGCATTACAATTGTTAGAATTCTAGTGCACGGTGTAGAATATCTATTTCATGCCTTGTACTTGGTTTGAGATATTCAAACTCTTTATTCATTGTGTCATTTTGCACTGTGCTTCCAATGGAAAGGGAGATTCAACGTAATTATTTAACTTTAGCTATTGAGTTGCTTATTCGATTGTCCATTGCTTGCGGACAAGCAATAGTTTAAGTTTGGAGGTGTGTTTGCTCTCTGAAGAGAGCTATTTTACAGTACACATTATATGTTTTAGAGCCAAAATATAGTTTTTAGAGTGAATTTATCAACATTTTGGTTCTAATATGCACTCATTGTCAATCTTGGTTTGTGATACTTGATTTATGTACTTTTTTAATTATTTTCACATTTATAGGCTGATGAGATGAATCCGCAAGTACACGGGTCGTGGTCAAGTAATAAAGTGGACTATGAAAGTCGGATGTCGAATCCACAGGGAACAGAACTCACTAATATAAACGGCTCTTCCTATTATCTAGTCTAAATCGATAAATTAGGGGTTTTGGATCTAAACCTAGAAATCTTAATGAAATTTAGATTCACTCTAGAAATCGGGATTAAATTGAGGGTTGAATATATCAAGAGAGGGAGATACTTGGGTATGAATCCCCTTTGGATTTAAAACATAAAGAACTCATAAAGAAATCTATGAATTGAAGATTGGTGATGCCTATGCCAAAATTCCTAAATTATATCCAACCCCTCTTCCGAGGTGATTGGATAACTAATCTCCTAGGATTGTCTTAAGATCTTGGGAATTTATGTTTTGGAAAGATTAAGGGGGTGGAGTTATATTAAAGAGTCTTTCAACCTTCTAATACCCGATTCCTCGGTGTATTCCTAATCTTTTCTAATGAAGTAAGTTCCTAACACAAGGAGGTGCTAGCTCTAGCCCTTGTATCGCACACAAGTACTCTCTCCGGGAAATTCGCTACGTAGAGAGATTACAATCAATACAAAACATTCATTAGACAAACAAACATGCTTCCAATCAATCAAAGCATAGAGATCAAAATGAAATTAAAGCATTATCCAAAGGTTCGTCACACCCAAGTATCAATGAATTTAGCTCCCCATCAATGGGGAGCTCAAACCTAAGACAAAAAGATTACAATCGATAGCAAGCATGATGGAAAACACCATTACCTACTCTAATTGAAATCAAGATGACCGATTCCTTCTCTAGCTCCAAGATTGGGGGAGAAGATCCCCCAAAACCCTAATCTCCTTAATAGCCTCTCTCCCAAGCCAACCCCATCTCTAAACCCTCCAAAACTCTATTTATATCCTGTACCTAGGGTTTAGCATTAATATTTACAAGATTGCCCTTTCTAGAACTCGTACTAAGAGAAAGTTACGATGTACGGGCTCGTAAACGGGTTGTACACGTGCCCGTACAGAATGCAGGGCCTCGTGTACGCCCGTACATCAAACCGTTCAGAACGCAGGACCTTCTGAACGCCCGTACACCATCCCATTCACCTGACCGTTCTTCATAAACGAGATGTTGAACGTCCGAGAGTAAGCTGCAGTGAAGCCGTTCACTTGTACAGTTGTGTACGGCCGTACATCTGCCCGTTCATCAACCCGTTCACTTCAAAATAGCTATGTTTCCGCTTCGTTTTGACCTGGAATGCTTCCTTTCTCTCGGGGTGGTGTATTTGTGCCCTGTTTACAAAGTATAAAGCTTTTTGAGTAGCAGCGGGCCATGAATCATTGCATTTAACATGAAGACATTTAGAAAAGTGATATGAAAATATGTTTATTTGAACACTTATCATAGGCTATGAATAAAGTGGATTTTACTTTTATCAGGTGTTGCTGAATATGGAGCAAAGACTTAATGCGGAACAAGGTCGAAATCACCACAAAGGTAAACCAAGAGTTGATTAGCAAGAAGTTGGTCTCTGAGGGTCACGACGTTCAAGGGTCAAGATGTTCATAGAGTAAGTGTCACGATACTCTTTATAAAAAATACATAAGTTCCCATCATCATGATGCTTAGTCAACAATAGTCGCGACACTGGGTCAGCGGTTATAAATAGGAGTGTCCTTCTAGTTTTTTTAATCAAAGGTTGAGCCGTAGACCTAGTCCTTGACGGTGATCCGGATGGGTTTTTGGCTTCTAAAGGTGGGGAAAAGCACAAGAATGGGATAAACTTGAAAGAAATATATGTGTATGGATTGTGCATGCATCTTAAGGTGGAGGTCCGGTGTGATAGGAGACATATATATGTCATAGTTGTTAAGGGTCAGGGTATAGACTAGGGATCAATAAGTTCTCACTTAACCCATAGACATATGTTGAAGAGACCGTAGATGTATTCACTATACGTAGGGAATTATCATCTGTGCACTTTCACATAAAGTCCCCTAGCTTGGTATTGAATTGTCCTTGTCCAAAGCATAGCGAGCCTATATAAATCATAGAAGAAAATCCCTCACATATCAACGAGGTATACTACCCTGGAATATCATCACTGAGAAATCACCATGCGCTTCGTCAGCATTTAATTAGTTTCCTGGATTTTAGAGTAGTTTAGAACTTTAAAAACAATTGATCGCTTGAATGATCATAGTCCAAATCAAACTCCTTAAAGAAATCAAAATTGGAACTTACCGATCATAATTACTTTGACCACGTATGCTTGCGTGGGAAGACATGGTGTTTACACTTGCTGCTCGTCATAAAGTTCAACAATGGAAAGAGGCAAGTGAAGTCACATCCTTGATCAAATTGAATAAAACACCATAGGGTGTAATGGCATCCAAGAAGCTAAAGAAACTCATCAAGATTAACGCATGATTCTTGGAGATGAAGTTCAAGATTCGAGGTATCGAGTTCTTGAAGAAAAGATCGAGACACTAACCTATGCACTTCAGAATATGGAGCAACAAGTATCTCAACATCTACAAACTACTCAAGCCCCGTAACCCTAAAGACATGATCCATACGAGAAGGATAGCAAAAATCGCACATCAACTAGCATCATAGGGTTACGTGAGCTATGATCCAAAAATTCTCTAAGAGCTCGATTCAAGGTCATGTTATAAGAAATGAAATAACGATCTAGGTATGTTGCTCAGATGATTTCCTATTTCATCTTAGAAATTCCTGATGCTTTGCTATCAATGGGATTCAGAATGCTATCGATTGAGACATATAATTGCACCTCGGATTGCATCGATCATTTGGAGACCTTTAAAGTCATGATACTGCTCCATGGCTCCCCTAATGAAATCATGTGCATGGCTTTCCCAGCTAATCTATGGAGTGCAGTCTAGATGTTGTTCTCAGATTAACCGCTTGAATTTGTCTCTTTATTTTGAAGTGTTAAGCAAAATCTTCGTCAACCATTTTATCATTGGCAAGAAACGAAAGAAGACAATTGCCATGTTGATGATAGAAAAATATCATAAAGGAGAAAGCTTTCGAGGCTATATTTGTCATTTTAACAAAGAAATGTTCGAAGTACCTGATGTCGATCAAACCTTTGCCATAGCCACATTGATGGAAGGATTACGCCGTTCTCTGTTCCAATTCTTCTGTTTCAAGAAATAGCCTAAAGATTTGGCTAAACTCTGTCCTAAGAATGAGAGCCAAGATTCTCATAATCATTTTAAGTAACAGAGATTCAAATCGCAAGAAAGGAATCAGAAGAGAATTATTGCTTATTTTCGCAACTTTGCCCCAATAAACGCTAGTTGAGAGGAGATCCTTATGTAGATCTAGGATCCGAAGATCGTCAAGTGACCCACCAAAATGAAATTCATTGTCGGGCTAAATGATATGAAGAAATATTACATATTCAATCAATATGATACTGAAGAATACATATAGTTAACAGATGAAAAAGAAGACTTGATCTAAAGAGGACACCTCTCCAGTATTTTCGACGAGACCTTCAGAAGGAAGGCCTGCGTTCTCCAAAGGCCGACCTCTTGCTGGATTTATTCACTATTCTTATAGGTGAAATCTCACCAAACACATGGTATGATCCAAGGAACTAAGGTGTCACTATCCCATTAAAAGAATATATGCCTAATAGGATCTTCTAGAATGCGCCAAAGTATCCAAGATGCGAGAAGGTTCTACCTAAGATTTCACAAGGCTAGTTCTTATTTGGCATCCAAGCCACTGCTTACTTGGTGCCCAAGTTATCTCTAACTGCCCTACGACCTCCCAGAAGGTATAAATGGGGACGAAGTGAGAAAGCAAAGGGACTCCAACCTTTTCTACAAGCTTCAGCTCTCTAAGATGTCTCTTTCGCTCCTTGTTCATTCTTCCACTGTTGGATTCAAATATTTTTCCCAATGCCTTTGTTAGAGGTCTTCGATCTCTCTCCTCCTCACCATAATTTCGTATGCTGACTTGTTCATCCAAGAGTCTGGAGATAGACCACACACTTTCCTTACAAATTATCTGAAGCTAGATTTCGTCATTGGGAGGTGGTCTTCCTATTGGAACCATCAACGGCAACTTATCGTCTTTCTTGTTTCTAGCTGAAGAAGCTAGCATCTTACAAAAACACATTGGTTGATTCGTATCAATTCTGATCCCAAGAAGGAGCAGATTCCACATATCAACAGTTGGTGGCATCTGTGGGAAAATCTATCGAGAAGGTGTGTTGTTCATGGCAATGATGAGATATAAGAAGAACCAAATCTTATCTCTAACCAAGGGAAAGATTACTAGATATGACGCGTTCCTTGAGATCATAGACACTCCTTTAGAACATACGACAGACCTGGAGGTGGATCTATAGGATCTCTAGAACTAGATGTTCTAGAAGTAGCTAGATGTACTTGAGCTCTTGCTTCGTAGTAGAGTCAACCTAGACTATAAAACGTTCTACTTCACATGCTTTAAAGCATAAGTCAAGCGTTTAGAAAAAGGAGTAGAGTTCCCCCACTTTCAATAGTATAGGTTCGACTTTACCCCGAGCTTGATGTGAGGAGCCCACTCGACTACGATGCCAGATACAGAATTCACAAAAGAAGGATCCATCTTCTTAACCCACAAACCGACCTCCTGAAGGAATAATTTACTTTATTACCGGAGGACCAAGCAGCGATAGAGTGGATAGTTTATCCCACAAGAGCCACGCTCGGACACCTCCTCCCCCTTGGGCACCTAGGAAGAGACCACGGATTTATCCTCTGATATCTTTCTCGGACAACGATGACATCAGTAGAGTTTTAGTTAATAGATTCAGTATCAACTTTAGTGGGGATCATGATAAGTGTTCAATTGAGCTTAATTTTATACCATATTCATGTATGCTTTACATGCTATTTTGGTGAAAGTATAGCCCGTCGGTACTCAAAAGTGTTGATATTAGTAAACAAGGCATAATATCGATATATCGTGAGAAAGAAAGATTTAAAAGGGAAATTGAGACCGAAATGAAGCAATCCTGGAGAAAGCACAATGGCATACGGGTTTTCATACGGCCCGTATAAATCTGCAGATTCAAATGTTCTTTACATTTGGTCTCCCAAGTCCACATAGAGCCCGGTTGGGGCCATACGGGGTGTCATATGGTCTGATATACGGTCATTTGAGTTATCATGTGTTTTATATTGGTCTGCATGCGGCCCATATGAACCCCCGTATGGCGTAACTTTTCCTGACGTTGCGACCCCAGGCAAGAGCAGAATGTTAAATGGCACTCGAAAACCTAAAGGGGAGGTATAAATACGACTAATTAGGGCTTTGGAGGAGATAACCAACTTGGGATAGAGAAAAAAAAAGCTTGAATTAGTGATTGAGAGCTCCATCATCAATACTTGGAGAAAGAGAAGACAAGGAATAGAGGAGGAATCAATAGAGCCACCAACGGTGTATGTAATAGCATTTCTCATTATGGTTCTTTTGATTTACATTCTCTTTGTTTTGGATTGTTGTTCTCTGATAAGTGTTCATTTGAGCATAATTTTATATCATATTCCTATATGCTTGGTATGTAATTTTGAAGACTTTTTGCCCACCGACACTTAAAATGTATTCATTCTGATAAACATGGCAGAATACCAGAACCCCGAAAGAAAGCATTTCGAGAGAAACCGGGACCTTATAGCACCCCGAAGGGCCCATACGGGCATTTATACGGGCTGACATACGGCCATATACTAGCACCTGAAGGAAATACGGGCCAATATACGGCTCGTATGATAGGTTGTATGGAGATAGCTGGCCTGTATACGGGCTGATATACAACTCATATGATAGGTTATACGGAGTTGTCTGGCCCGTATACAGGCTGATATACACCCGTATACGGGCCAGTATATCGTCAAGTTCAGCGAATCTGCAGATTTAGAAGGGGGTAAATTGATAAATCTCACCCCAAAAACCCTAGAGGTATCAAAGCCGACTAATGAGGGTTTAGTAGAGGAGGAAACAGCTTTGGGAAAGAGTCTAATCTTGGGGAAGCTTGGAGATTGTCATCTTGAAGATATTGGAGCAAGAAGAAGGGGAATCATTGGAAGATGATCAAGGAAGCCATCAACGGTGCATTCATTAGTGTCATTCATTATGATTTCCTTGTTTGCTTCCATCTTTGTTTTGTATTGTTGCCCCCCTTTCATGGAGGGCTAATCTTATAGATGCTTGGATAATTGATTAACCCTTGGACATGTTTTAATTAATGTTATCTCTCTATCTTTGATTGTTTGGTTGAATCTCATTGAGTCTATTGGATGTTTTAATGTGAGTTAATCCCTCTACATTGCAAGAGCCTGGAGGGATTTTCATAGTCCATATGGGGGAAGAAACGAACGCCTCCCCGTGTGTAGACCATCTCCAATAGAGGGGATTGTGAGTATACCGGGAACACGGGTACTAAGGAGAGCGAGTTCTTTAGATGTATTATTCCCATAATCCCTCCAAGAATTAGGTTCCCTAGAACATTATCGGTAAGGGCACTAAGAATAGTAACTCGTCTCGAGAGACGGAGTGAACGCACCATAGGAACCCTTGCCAAGGATCAACCAAATGTCGAGATAGAGAGTAGCATTCACACTTTAGAAGTCCAAGGGGGATTCAATTGTCCGAGTATCCCCCTTTTATGATTGTTCAACATTAAGAGCAACTTGATTCCCTTGTTGGTGTTTTCAATTGATTAGTTTAGAATTAGTATAACCAATCAGCTTTGTATAGACTAGATAGTAGATGAATAGTGGATGTTAGTACTTCCATCTCTCTAAGGATCGATAACCCGACTTTCAAGTCCACTCTATTACTTGTTACGACCCGTACACTTGCGGATATCACATCATTCTCTATTCATGGGGAACTAACTTTGTAGATACTTGGGTATGATGAACCCTTAGATTTTTCATTAATGTGATGTTGCTTTCTATAATTGAATTCTTGGTTTAGCTTATTGTGTGTATTGAATGTATTGTTGTGTTAATTCCTCTACGTTGGGAGAAGCACGGAGAGATTTTCATAGTCCATATAGCGCCTCTCCGTGTGTAGACCAACTCCAATAGAGGAGATTGTGAGTTTACTTAGAGCTCGGGTACTAAGGAGAGCAAGTCTTTAATTTGTCTTATTCCCACAATCTTTCCATGATGGAGGTTCCTTAGAACATTATCGGTAAAGGCACTAGGTTAGTAATTCACTTCGAGAGACGGAGTGAAACCCTCTTATGAACTCTTGGGCAAAGCTCTGCCAAGTATCAACATAGAAGTCATCATCTATCTTATAAAATAGAAACAAAAGGGGGATTCATTACCCAAGTCTCCCCTTTTTTATGATTGATTGTCATCAAGGTTAAGTCTCAATTTCATAGCTTGAGTTGTTAATTTCTTTCATTTAAGTTTAGACTACAATCACCCATCTTTGGATCAACTAGATAATAGATGAATAGTTGGTCTAGTACTTCCTTCTCCTTGAGGATCGATACCCGACTTCTTAGTCCACATTATTACTTAATTCAACCCATGCACTTACGGATTCTTCGTATAAGATCAATACAACCAGAATAAATGGCCTCTCCTGACTTACGACAGGAACCTATCCCAAGTAATCTACGGTGATGACAAACTTCCTCACTATCAAGTCTCCTTCCCCTTATAATTTCATTCTAGGGCGACCGACTCTGAATGTATTACGGGTCGCCGTGTCCACCTCAAAGTGGCCCAGCCCGTGACAAGACAATATAATATAGCCATCCTCAAAGGCAAGTCTCCAGAATCCTTGGCCATTGAGTTTCTAAGGGAATTTGAAGATAAGTTGACCCAGAGAGCCCCCCCAATAGAGGAATTAAACATTATACCCTTATTAGAGGATCAACCTGAATTTCTTGTACAGATTGGAGCATAGCTGCAAGGGTAAGAGAGAGAAAATTTTTTGGCTTTCCTGAGGAATTATGCAGACGTCTTTGCCTAGTGGCCAAAGACATGCTGGGGGTAGATACAGGAATCATGGAACATCGCTTCGATGTTAATCCCTCTTTCAAGACAGTAATTCAGAAAGGAGTCATTTCATCCTGGAAAGACAACATGCGACTGATGAGGAAGTCGGTAAGCTCCTCAATCGTAGGTTCATCAAAAAAGTACAATACCAAGATTGGCTAGCTAATGTGGTTTTAATCAAGAAGGTTACCAAAAACTGGAGAATGTGCATAGAGGTTACCGATTTGAATAAAGACTATTCGATAGACAACTTCCCTCTTCCCATGGTTGATAAATTGGTGGACTCCATGGTCAGACATAGCTTACTATATTTTTTTGATGCTTTCTTTGGTTATAATCAGATCAAGATGGCCAAGTCGAATACGAAGAAAACCTTGTTTATTACCGATAAAGGGACTTACTGCTACAGGGTTATGCCCTTCAGTTTGAAGAACATAAAAGCAACCTTTAATAGATTAGTAACCTATGAAAACCTCAAGAGAAATGTCGAAGAGTATGTCGATCACATGCTGATAAAGAGTAAGAAGGTTGACAAAACATTCTTGAACTCGAAGAAACCTTCAGAATGCTCAAGAGATATAGGAAGCGCCTTAATCCAAATAAATGTGCCTTTCGAGTTAGGTTGGGAAAATTTATGGTAACTGATGAGTGCATGATTATATATGTTTTAATACTATATTTTCATGCACTTTGCTTGTTCTTTCACATAGATTTCTCTATTTTTGTACTATGTGGGGTATTTTGTTGTGACTGAGAAGGAAAAAAGGCACCCAAAACAAAAGAAATAAAATACAGAGTAATTTGAATCGAAAAGAGCCAAAAAGTTAAGCACACTGCCATGTACACGCTCGTGCAGATGATAGAACTATTGCAGGGTTAAAACCAGAATGTGCTTAGAGATACAAAGATATGCATGGTCTGATGCATAGATATGCACTTGCCCGTGTATCTCTTGGGATTCTAGAAAACCGCATGCACCACGTTGCAGGAAGAAGATACACGACCTTGCTTAGATCTGTACAACCGTGCATCTAGTGGTTTGAAACCAATAAAAGGGGCGCGTAATGTGAATTATTAGGGAACTTTTGGTGGACCAGCCTTCAGTAACTTTTCGGTGGAGGTTGAGGGTGAAGAAGACATTGACTCGGGGAGTAACTTTTATGACTTTTATCATATCCTCGCCTTTAGATCTTGTGCTAGGTTTTCTTAGTATGAGAGGCTAAACTCCTTGTGGTGCCTCGGGTCCTTGAACCTTAAGACGAAGTTGTGACTTTTTCCTATTTTTAATACTAGGGTTTTCTTTTCTGAATTATTTCTGTGAATTATCTACATGTGCTGAATGCATGTGATTTGTTAGTGCGAAAGAGCTGATCACATAATTATAATTGCTTGATGCATGACGAGAGATCACGGTCAAGCTAGGCCTAAGAATAGATAATCGGGGGTCGGGGGTTGGGTTTGGGGGGGAGGGTGGGACGTCAAGAGATCGGGTGATTCACCGTATTGTTAACGTAGAACCAACTTATTCTCCGGATTAGGGTAAAACCTAATAGACGAACCATAGAACACTTAATAATGATAATGTAGTTATATGGCTAGGTCGATGTCTGGGACTAGGGTTTGGCTGTCACGAGAGATAAAGATTAAACTAATTTAGGGTTCTCTACGGTCCAAGAATATTTCAACTAACTAGCCACTATTAGGAAATTATTCAACAAGGGATTGCGAGGGGGATAGTGATCCGGGGTGTCATGCTCTCCGTATTTATAAAAACCGTTGATTTGCCAGCTGTTCACCGTAGTCTCTTTAGATTTCTTTAGTTAGGATGAGATACCACATATCTTTTTAGGCTATGTAATAGAGTTTTAGTTAGTACAAGTTGTCGGTCCATATAGATTTGACTACCCTACCTTTGGGTACTTTACTACTTGAGCGACTCCGTCCACTTGCAGATAGAAACACACCAAGTTTTTATCGCCGTTGCAGGGGATCAACATTTTAGGACCTTAGGATTTTATTGTTCTAGCTATCATATTTATTTTCTTTCTTTACCTTTATAACATTTTCTGTTTCTATTTGACGATTGTTATTAGATCAAGCATGTCTTTTCATCCAGGAATTATTGACTACTATTAGTTTGGTGCATCAGTTTGCAGGGGACTGCATTAGAAGAACTTCTACCGCAACAGAACCAGTTTGGGAAAATGCGGGGAGATTAAGGAATTAGATTTGGAGGTAGAGCTTCACAAGTTAAAAATGAGTTCAGATATGTTTATAGGCTCATTCTCCAGTCAAGCAAACTCTGTCCCCTCACTGGTACTTGCAAAATCCCACCTTTGGAGTAGGCCATGTCTATCTCACTGAGTTTTGAAGAGACATATGAGCTAACCGATGAAGAAACAAACCCATGTGAAGAACTCGTAAAGGAAACCTGGGTGAAACTAAGACCTTCTATCGTGGAGTCCCCAGAATTGGAGCTAAAACAACTACCGGCACATCTTGAGTACGCTTTCCTAGAGGAAAATGATAAACTCCATGTCATCATAGCTTCTGATCTAGAAGCTAATCAAAAGGAGAAACTCTTAGAAATACTAAGGAGGCATAAGAAGTCCATTGTAGGGAAGATAGTAGACATCCGAGGGATCAATCTGTCATTCTGGATATACAATATTCTCATGGAGGATGACCACAAGCCCAAGGTGCAACCTCAGCGTAGATTGAACCCCAACATGAAGGAAGTGGTTAAAGTTGAGGTGAAAAATTTACTAGATACCAGAGTAATTTACCCAATTTTTGACAATACAGGGGTAAGCTCGGTCCAAGTAGTGCCATACAAGGGTGGTATAACAGTAGTACAAAATGACAAAAATGAACTGATCTAAACAAAAACCGCCACAGGATAGAGGGTGTGCATTAACTACCGGAAGCTTAACGATGTCACGCGCAAGGACCACTTCCCACTATCTTTCATTGATAAAATATTAGAGCGATTTTTGGGCCACATGTACTATTGCATTATCCGAGGCTATCTTATGGAAATTTGCAGGCACCATAAACCCCTCCTGGATTTAATCAACTTCAAAGACCTCTAGTGCCCAAATTCAACATAGAGGATGTTTGGCTAAATTCATGCTCATCACAGATTCTAAGTTTGAAACCATCACTACTACCATGAGGAATATGCAACCAAACATCCAGAACTTAGAAAATCAAATGGTGCAGCTTGCTAAGAACACTTCAGAGAGGCCTTAAGGTAGCTTGCCTAGCAATACGGAACCAAACCCCCGGGAGCAACTAAAGGCAATAACTTTGAGAAGCGGGAAGGAGGTGGAACTACTAGTGAGGGCTCCTTCCAGTTCAATTCCTCAAGTAACAGTAGAACCAATAGCTAAAGAAGGCACTCTTCCTGCATCAATAGAGCAAGATAAGGACAACGAAGTAAATCAGCCACCTGTATAAGACTATCAACCTAAACTGCAATATGAGGAAAGGCAGAAAAAAGATAGGGAGGACACACATTTCAAGAAATTCTTGGACACCATTACATATCTGTATATCAATCTACGTTTGGTTGAAGTACTCTCTCACATGCCCAAATATGCTAAATATATGATGGAGCTACTCACCAACAAAAGGAAATTAGAAGGGATGGAAAGCTGTCATATTGAATGCACAATGTTTAGCAATTGTATAGTCAAAGCTACCGAAGAATCTGAAGGATCCGGGAAGTATGGTAAATCCCTGTGTGATTGGTGATGGGCTTCTTGAACATGCACTCGCCGAATCTAGAGCCAGTATAAATGTCATGCATACAAATTATATATGAAACTCGGATTAGGAGAACCAAAGGCCACATGTATAACTTTAAGGTTGGCAGATCGCTCTTTGAAGAGACCTTGTGGTCTTGCTAAGGATGTTTTGGTTGGGGTGGATAAATTTGTATTCCCCACATATTTCGTCTTGTTAGATGTCAATGATGACGTCAAGGTACCGATCATCCTGAGCCGTCCATTCTTAGCCATAACTAGAGCACTGTAGGATCATCATGAAGGAAAGCTGTCATTAAGGGTAGATGGTAGTGAGGTAGTATTCAAACTACCGGATGCTATGCATTACACCACATTAGACCACGATGATACATCATACTGTGTTGATGACATCGATCTGATGACATGAGACTGCATGCAAGAGTTTTTATCTATTGACCCTCTAAAGAAGTATCTAGGTGAATTGGATGACCAACCTAGGGAGACTTACAATGATGCTGTTGAATCTTGGAAAAAGAGGGATAAAGGGGAAGGAACTATACAAAAGAAGAGAATCCTCTCTAAATCAAAGTCCTGGAAGAAAAAGAGTATGACAAAAACTATCAAGGGCAATACTTCACAAATGGAGATAGGATAATGCTCCAATATCCAGCATGGTGAGTACTCGGTTTACTTCAGTTTAGGTTTCTCCTTATTTGGACACAATCTTAAAGGCCGAACTGGAGAAGTGCTTCATGTGTTTGAACCACCATGAGTAAGTAACAGGTACATCAAGCTCGTGACGTTAAACAAGATCTTCTTAAGAGGCAACCCAAATTTCAAAATTTTTTTGTCCTCTTTAAATTTTTCTTTTCTCCAATAGAGTAGATTTAGACTTCAATAATATGATTAGATGCCTGATTTTAAATTCTTTGTTTGATCTCTCCATTGGGGGTTAGTTGGGCTAGGTTGTAGGACCCAATTCTTGATTCAATTGAATTTCGTACATAAAAATAGCAGTAGACATTAAACTCAGCCTTGTCCTGAATCTTCTATTTACTGAAGACAGACAGGACAGTCTGGAATTTAAGACGGTCCTGTCTGCATGTGTAATGTTGGGGAAATTTTTATTTGCACCATAAGACGAATCAGTATGAAATTCTTGACGGTTCCGTCTGCTTGAGAAAATACGAGAGGAGGTCAAGTTACGAACTTAGGTGGATTCGCCTACATTTCAAGACAGTCCCGTCTAATTGTGCAACTAGAAGAAGAGGTTGATTTTATGAACTCAAACAGATCCGTCCGTATTTCTAGATGGCTCCATCTATTTAGGTAATCTATAATCAGGGGAAAACTTGTAAACTTAGACGAAACCATCCAAGAGGACACACGAGCCTGTCTGCCTACACTTTCTAAAGGGTACTTTCATGAAGCCAGATGGTCCTGCATGAAAAGAGAATGGAACTGTCTGAGCTAAAATTGTTTGCACAGTTAGAAAAGAAAA
Organism: Dioscorea zingiberensis; assembly: GCA_026586065.1. Lineage (NCBI taxonomy): Eukaryota > Viridiplantae > Streptophyta > Magnoliopsida > Dioscoreales > Dioscoreaceae > Dioscorea > Dioscorea zingiberensis. The sequence continues at coordinate 27,695,934 of CM048819.1, forward strand.
TGGGCTCTGGCTATTCGTTTACTTCATTCCCATGTAGAGCCACAGCAAGACTACTCAGTCTCCCCCTCAAACTCTCGCGCAAACCACTCCCTGGAGCCAATCCCTAGCCATTCAACATAGGAAATCAAAGGTTAGCCTTCTGACACCTGATTTTGAAGTGTCAATTTGAATTATAGCACATGTATGGTCTCTAGGGCATCAAATTAAAGTGTTGAATGGAGTAACATGTGGTTTAGGGCATTCAGGTTCAAATTAATTGTCAATCTTGTATAACATTGCATGAATTAGGGGTTTTCTACCTAGTTTACTACACCCTAGCTTGTAGACGAGACCCGCGAATACCAAAACGCTGCCTAGCTTGCATAGGCGAGCCAGAAGGTTTCGCCTAGTAAAACACACAAGACCGTAAACTAGTACAATTTCAGGCTTTCGAGAGAATTATATATCCAGACGGTCCCGTTTGGAGTTTATGCGAAAATTAAAACTGGTATAAACTTGGGTGGTTGTGAGGATTTATGCTATTAGGTGTAACCGCCTGGTATTTCAGACAGTCGTCTGGTCGTTTAAATTTCTGAAAAATCAAGGGAATTCCTGCGCTTCATTTTAATGCCAATCCAATTATCTTTCTCTCTAATTCTATTTTGCAGATGCCCTCATGAACAAAAGTTATCCCCAAGCGCAAGAGAGACGAGGGGAGCTCCTTCTCTCCTTAGAGTTCCTCAAGAAGAGATTCAAAGCAAGATATGAACGGCTCTCTACTAAAGAGTTCATAAAGACATGCATCATAGATTGGGTCGTATTGAAGACAAAGTCAGACAGCTGGTCTCATTTGGAGGATGGGATCGCATCGTGGCTATCTGTCATCCTGTGTACAAGGAGCTCGCACAAATGATCCTGAGCAGTTTTTAAGTTGTCAACTCCCACTTCACTGTGGATAAGAAAGACGCTATCAAATTTCAACTCGGGGGAGAGATACAAGAAATGAGCTTCACTGACTTTGCATTAGCCATGGATTTGTATGACCATGCCTTCGTCGACACACCAGCGTACGACGCACTTGCAGTGGAGTTCCTCGGAAACATGTCCCCTACCAGGTTCTGGCAATCTATCACTTTCGGGGACAGTCCGGACTATTAGAAAGCGACATTCATCGTCGACCCGGTACTGTAAAACCCAAGGGTTTTATGGGTAAATTTGAAATTTTCTCATTTTAATTTTAATTTTTTTTTGAGATGAAGGCTCTAACTTGGTTTAATTGGAGAAAGGATGAATAAAAGGAAATTACATTTTAGTGAGTTAATGGGGAGTTAATTGGTTAAATCCTATTTAATAAATGTTAGTATTTTGAGGTTGTCAGGGACCTAAGTGTAATAAAATATATGGGGATTGAAAGGAAGTTTGCCTTATACTCCAGAGGAAGGATCTGCAGGGGAGTAAATGGACAATGGAGGATCTGGAATTAATTTTCCAATTCTACATTAGATGAACTGAATAGAATCAAGGTGAAGTAGAGGGACTTATTTAGAAAAGTCCACGAAAAGTGCATGCACTCAGTGGATCAGACCCACTCTTCGCCTGCGAACGCGCATTGCCGCGTTGCTCGCCGAATCTAACGAACAGTTGTACTATAATCTTAACGAAGAGATAAGCGTTATCTTTAGATTCAAACCCACGTTCCATGTCTTCTTGTGAGCGTCTATAAGAAGAGGATTAATTCCAAAACCCTACCAGTGCCGCCATCTTAGTAGAGGAAAGAAGGCCAGCGCACTGCAGATTTGGAACTCCACTGCGAGGTCGCCGTGCGCAATCATTGTCGGTAAGCCGCCTGTTCTTTTCTGGGTTTCTGTAGACCTGCGTTTTATTCATAGTATGCATGGCTAGACCTCTACTATAACTGATTTCAGAGATGGTTTTGGGTTAGTTATTTTGGGTTTGTGTGGTGATTTTGTTGAGGATTTATGATGGATATTCTCAGGGGGATAATAGGGAGAAGAGGTTGTAGGTGATCATGAGCTTGGAGGGCTGTGTTCTTATGGGAATTTTACCTTGTTGTTCTCAGGAGGATGAGTGGAGATTGGAGTTTTGGGTTGGGCTCCTGTAGATATTAGTGAATGGATGAAGAGGAATAGGCTTAGTGAAAGTTCAGGAGAGTGGCTGTGATGAGATTTTGAGGGGGTTGGGCTAGTTCTGATTACTAGCATGTACAATTTTAGAATATCTAGTAAATCTATGCTTTTGAGTTTGCTGGACATCAATGAGATTAGTGGCATAATTTTAATGATTCTCTCTTGTTAATTTGAGAGGGTTTGTAGGCACTGTTTTGTGTAGTGTGAACATGATTTCCTACTTGATAAGTGTTCAAATGAGCATCAATCATACATGAAATTCATGCATACTATCTTATGTTTTGGAAGAATATTGGCCCGCCGGTGCTCAAAAAGGCTTTGTTTTTGTAAGCGAGTGACATCATGAGAGAAAGGAAGTGTTTTCGAAACGCGGGCCAAAAGCTAAACGGAATTTGGAAGAAGGTCCATACAGTCTCATACGGACCCGTATGGACTGAGATTCCTACGGACTCTCACGAAGCGGACCGGCGGGACCCCGTACACGAGGACTGAGAGATATACGACTGCATAACACTCCGTATGGTGGTCCGTATAAAGGGATATCACAGGTCGTATGAAATACATCGGGTCATTATCAAAGTAAAAGCTACTTGCGATTTCGGCCGAACCGGTGGGCAAAGTCGGGAAATACACCCAAAACCCTAGAGGGGATATAAATAGAGATGTAAAAGGGGTTTTGGGGCATCTTGGAGGGAGATTAGAGCCAAAGCTTCAAGGAGGGAGAAGCCATCATCATCTTCTCCACCATCTTGGAGGAGATTGAAGAAGAGAAGAGAAGGCTCAAGAGGGCTAGAGAGAAGAAGTAAGGGCTAAAGAAAAAAGGGAAATCTCCAAGCGGTCATCATCAAGGGTTTGCTTCATGACTCTTGTGTTTGATTTCTTCTTTAACATTGATTGTAACTCTCCATTGATGGAGAGCTAAACTTTGATACTTGGGTGTTGATGAACCTTTGGGTTATGGTTAATTGATATTGTCTCTTCTATGTTGATTGATTGGTTGAATGCATCATGGTCTATTGAATGTATTGTATAGTGAAAGCATTAACCTCTACGCTATGAGAGCCCGGAGAGGTTTCTCTAGTCCATGTGGGGAAGAAGCGGCGCACTCCCAGCGTGTAGACAAACTTCAATAGAGAGGACTAGGAGTACACCGAGCCCGGGTACTAAGGTGAGCTACTCCTTTAAATGTCTTATTCCCTTAGTCCTTCCAAGAGATAGGTTCCCTAGAACTTAACTAGTGAGGGTACTAGGTTGAGTAATCACCCTCGGCGAGGGATGAAATCGTATTAGGAACCTTTGGCCAATGATTCACCAAGATTCAAAGATAGAGAGCATTATCCACATCTAAGGAAACCCAAAGGGGATTCAATCACCCAAGTATCCCCCTTCATCGATTGACATCTCCAAGATCAATTGCATTTGTTAATTTGCTTTATTAGCCTTAGAGTTAGAATTAGTATCATCAACCCGAATTGATTGACTAGATAATAGATAATTAATTAGTACTAGTATTTTCTTTCTCCCTGAGGATTCGATACCCGACTTTTTAATAGTCCACTTTACTACTTGATTCGACCCGTACACTTGCGGTTAGAACGCATCACTACTTGTGAGATGTGCTTGGGCTTGTTTTTCAAGTGAATTGATTTGGTCATAGTTGTGAGGGTGTATAAGAGAGATTTAATCTGTTGGGATTGCTTAATACTGTGGCGTTATATACATGTGCTGTACAAAGTGAGCTCTCTTGGAAAGCCTAGTCTACTTTAGTTATCATGAGGCTTTGAAAGCTATGGTATAAACATAAGAATGGGTTTTTGACTTAGCTGAAGGTGCTTTTGTGACTTTAAAATAGTATGTCATTGAATTTAAGAGCAATTGAGGGACATGCATGCTACCATTGTTCTTCTGGGAATCAGATCTAATATTCCTTAGAAGGAGAAGATTGTGTACTGCTGGCTTAGGAATTCAGTGTTATATTTATGGACAGTGAGTTTAAAAGAATGATATAAAAGGCTGATAGAGTCTAGCTTGCATTGGTGAGGTAATGAATTTATATTGCTAGACTTCTAACCATGTTTTGGCTTTTTTTTAAAAAAAAAAAAAATTCCAAGTATTTCTGGAATTTTTGTGGAAATTAATAAATAAGAGAATGGCTTGAGGTTACTTTAAAATTGTGATAGAAAGGTGATTAGTTGCATTGGGCCGGACCTGTGGGCTCAATTGGGAAAGTTAAACTAATGGTTTGAGTGGTGAAGTTAGAAGGATGAATTGGGTATATTTAATGGGCCGGACCCATTTAGTTGCATGTAAATATTAGACAATAATATTCTTAAACACTCGTACCCATATTGAGTATGGATCTGTGTTTACCAGATATTGTCGGGGAGCGTGGCACTTCGACAGGGCAGATTTAGAGCATTCAGTTGGATTGCGCTTAGAGGTAAGTTACTCTTGCCTCGCTCCTACCCATTGCTTGGGGTTTCTTGATTTGGTGTATGCTATTTGTTAGCATGTCTTTTGTTTGGAATCTGATATTCTTGGATCCATGCACATACATGTTTGATTGTTTCCCTCCTGGTATGTGTTTGGTTGATCTGTTGGTAGTGTTAAGCTGCCATTTGTTGAAATACTTAGTTGGACTACCCACCCGTGGGCCGACACTTGATCATGGGCACATGGTCTTGTGTGCTGGCCGGGAGGTACGTGCCAACTAGGTTCTGATCTTCCGCCCGGTTGCAGTGGAGTCTGAGGCTCCGTTTCCCTGTCAGTGGGGTTGATTCGCTGGCCGTGTCGACACGTAGAGGTGGCGCTACCGAGTGAGACAGGTTAAAGCTCCGCCAGAAATTTTGTTGTTGCAGTCTGAGGCTGCGTTACATGATTACAGCCTGAGGCTGGCTGTCCGGGGGAAATCGTTGCTGAGCTATCTTTGGACTTCTCATCCAGGGCTCTGAGGGCCGTAGCTGGATGTTAGGATCTGTTTGTATGGGGTGTAGCCCCTTTGTTTGATGATCCTATGTTATTGATATCTGTTTCAGCTGACCATTGTGATTCTTGCAGGGTACTTACTGGGCTTTCCATTCGAAAGCTCACGACTTTTCTCTTCTCTCATTTCAGGTCCTGAGGAGTAGGTAGACTCGAGCTTCGAGGGGGCCGGGGAGGATTAGGCGGAGTTATTCTTTGAGGTTGGAGAACCTCCCTAAGTTATTTTATCTTTGTGTGTGAGGACCTTGTTTGTATTCCATTAGGACCCTTGTAGGGCCTGGATTGTGTGGAGGGCTATGGACCCTTATTTGATTTTATTATGTTTCCGCTGAGACTTTATGGTTTATTTATTGATTATCTTTTGTTTAAATGTATTATCTGCTTATCATTTTAGGCCTTGTATTCGATTGGGGCTCGTCTCCTTTCGGGTACGGCCGATCTGTCGACGTTCCCGAGGTCCCTGGATCCGGGTCGGGGCGTTACAGGTACATAGATACCTTCAAGCCTTGATGAGTCGCTCCATTGTAGGCCACACAAATAGCATAGGATCGATCACTCAGAGAGACAAGTACATCCTCTACAGCAGGATTCACCGCAAACTTGTGCACCTTGGACATCTTTTGGAAGATTTTCTAGCCCACCAGGGCCAGTATCCCTGTTTGTAGGCGATATCAGCTGGTCCTTATATTACTCAATTGGTTGCAGGCATGGGCATGCTTCGAGGGTCACGGAACATGACCCGTCTTTTCAAAGTTAGCCCCCTGGGAGCCAACACCCTTGTTCTTATGGGGATGATCAGGCGTACCGCTGAGGGACTCTAACTTATTCAACGAGAGACGAGAGAGGACCCAGTTCAGATAGAGGAGGAGCGTGCCGACTCAATATCATCATTATCTGGTGGCGCTTTACGATATCTCAGATCCGAGGAGCTACTCGCTGGCCAGCAGTGCTTATTTGAGATGATACAGAGCCTGAGCACAAAACATGAGAGGATGCGGAGCGATATGCAGCAGTTCTTTGCGCGCTTCCCTGATCACACCTCTGCTCCAGCTACTACACCTGAGCTGGCAGTAGTCCCAGCACCTCCATCACCTACCATTGTAGCTCCTTCACCACCTACTGACCCCTCACAGGCTACCCAAGTTTTTTTTCCCTATGGGGAGTAGTTCTATTTTGATTAGGACATCTTCTATGATTAAGTATTAGTGTGCAAGGGTTCATTTCTGTTCACTTGTTATTTTTCTATCTCTTAGTGTTTTATGACTTTATTTTCTCTATTTTATTTCTGGATGCTATAATTACCCTCTCCTTACTTCGTAGATTTTGAAAGGTCATGACTTGCGCTCGAATTGAACTTTAACCTCTGGGCTCCTACAATGGAGGAATTCCAGTCAATAGAAATGGGGAAGTCTCAGTTTGCCCTACTCCCTATGCTATTCTATTTTTCATTTGCATGCGTTCACATGTGCATTGCGGACAATGTACACATTTACTGAGGGAGAAGGGAGTAGTAGCTTCGAAGCTCATTTTTCTTTCAAATTCATTACAAATTCTAAGTGTGAGATAGGTATCCAGGAATTCATTGCACATTTTGAGTAAATCCATGATAACATAGACTGAGAATGGCATGTTTAGAATGTTGATCTGTTTTCCTTTACATTTGGTGACACCATGCACAAAACTGATTTTCCTAAGAGACACCATGGATAATTAGAGAACATCCTGTGACACAAACATTTGTTAGTGACAATAGATAACCCATCGCCATGTTTCTCTGACTTAGAGAGCTAAGTATCACCTTCAATGGCTCCAAGAGATTTCGTGACACTAGTTCAAGCTTCTGACCTTCATTATTTATCTTGGTGGACAAGTAAGAGTACAAATAAATATTAAGTGTACATAGGAGTTGTGAAAATAAATTGACAGTGTTCCGTTGTCCTTGATGATGAAGTAGCTTGGGGTTTTCGGCCCTTGATCAAGGTGTTCTTCAAGTCGAAAAGTTTTCTTATAGGCATGAACACAACAATGCAGAGTGGTAATTCTTCCTAGTAAGTTGGATGTTCCGGTGCCTAATTAGCATGTGCATCCTTCCAAAGGGAAATCTACACTCTAAATTAGTCCCGAAAAGTTGGATCCATTAGGGATGCCTTCCGGAATAATAATAAAAAAAAAGAGAGCAAGGTTCCTAGTTTGTTTGATTTATACCTCTCGAATTTGTCCACCACTATTGCAATAGGGGTCATTTGTTTGTCCATAGAGTCCCAAGAACCCTCTAGAGTCCATTGAGGGTGTGCTTGTCCCTCTAGAGTCCATTGAGGGTGTGCTTGCCTTGATTTTGGGAAATCACTAGGAAGCTCACAAACGGAACAGTCTGCTGTCCAGACGGAACCATCTGGTCCAAACCCAGTTGATAGTTTAAGTCATTTCCAAACGAGTGGAGATCTCTTCAGAATCATGGGGACATATAAATAGAGGGATCCAGGGTTCGGAAAAACATCTTTGGTTCTAGAGACACCCTTGGGGCCTCTCCCATTGATCCACCATTTTCTTCCATATCTAGGGCATCATCAAGGAGTTTGAAGGAGAGCATGAAGATACCCTTCCACCTTCCTAACAGCGAGGCTTGGAGGGGGACAGGTCAACGGTCATCGCACAGTACCGACAATGGAGCAAGCCTTTACTTTCTTTATGAATACTTTTTTTATGGATTGTTGTTTTGTATTTGTCTTCTTCTTCAATGGAAGGCTAACTTTCTAGGTATTATGTCATGTGGAACCCTTGGACCAATGTTTAATGCTTGATGTTGGATATTAATGTTTGTAGTTACATCTTTTATTGAGATTTATTGGGAGTCATTCATTGCATTGTTGATCTACGTTGCAACAGCCTAGATCATTAAATCTGACGCACTTGGGGAAGAAGCAAACGTTTCCCCGTGTGCAGGCATACCCCAATAGAGAGGATTGTGTGTAACACCCATCTCCTTTTCAAGGGACACGTGTCACACCAGCCAGGTCAAGGAAATGAACCCTAAACCTAAGGTTGTAAAACTGCTAATCAAATGTAAATCAAGTAACTTGCGGAAGCTAATTAAAGCAAACATAACATATTATAAATTCAAACTCCAAATACTTTTTAATAAACCACCAAATAAAATACTGTCTTAAACTTAAAGGTCTCTAATGCACTCATAAAATAACATAAAGATAACTAAGACACGGGAGTCAGAGCCAGGTACAAGACATCTCCACTTGATTCGTGATTAGACAAACCCTCTATCTGGTCTTCTGTCTATCGCCTGTAATCAAAATGTCAAGAGAAAGGGGCTGAGCTACTGGAGCTCAGTGAATTGGGAACAAAACTGTTGAGTGTAAATCGTACCCGTATAATAAAATAAAAACTGTAAATCTGAAGCATAAAATATGAATATAAAATAATTGAAATTAAATACTGTAACTGAAGATAAATACTATGCAACAGAATATGGTAGTTAGTGCATTATCTTCAATCTATTTAATCATGTCAATATGCATAAAAATCTCATGTATGCGGATCTGATTTTCTGTTTCTTTGTTCTGTGAATAATTTCTGGAACCGACATTTCCCTTGGTAATCTTTACGAATAGCCTCCACGGTCGAGATATACTCAATCACCGAAAGGTGGGAAATACTGAATCTTCTGATAATCACAAGACTATAATCTCTAACTAAACATCTTCTTCAATACTGCCGGACCGGCAACCAACGGCTAGATCTATCCTCGCTACACAGAGTCAAATTATATACGTACACTAGGCACTCCAAGACTACGGAAAGGGGGTTTTAATTTTATAAAAAGGAATGTTTTAAAAACAGATAGTTCGGTAATGAAAATCAGAGTTTAAAATCACCCCTTCCCTAACCTAATGTCGTACTCTCTGGCTCTATACTAGCCACCACTGATGCCGACAAATATATCAATAAAGTATAGTCTCTCTATTTCTGTATATGTTTCTCTATTGTGTTACTGATTACTGTGCATGAATGATTTTCTAAGACTCTGTAAGTTTTCAAAAAAATTCTAATTCATGCTTTTAAAAATGAATTCAAATCTGTAATAAAATGAAAATACGATGAAAACTCGTACAGCTAGTTCCCTCACCTGAGTCTGGTCGGAGCTTAAGACTAACTCGGTCTTTCGGCAGCGGCTGACTTGCCTTTGCCCTTTCCTTTTCCTGATAATCAAAATATGAAATTTATGAATACGGAGACCGTATTCTTGACTTGTACCCTAGTTTAAACTCAATAGAATATGGTAAAAATATGAAAACTATTACATGCTCGTATTTCTCCATACTTCTAACTATTCTTCACTTATACTTAATTATCACCTTCTTAACTTAATAACTAGCATATAAACATGGAATGGAACTAATTAACTAAACATGGGAGCATGAAACTAAATCTCAAATAAATTCTTAACTCCTATAGATTTCATGCAAAATCGGGCATCATCTCCTCTATTTTTAGGCTCCTGAAATTAATACATACATACACACATTAAGCACTTAATTAACTACATAAAATATATTTCATTCAAACAATCATTTCACAACTCTAATATCCCATCTATCAATTAATCACCAACTCCTAAACCTTAAACTGATTCTCAAGACTCAAGTTGTAAGTTAAACCATTTCATGAAATCAACTTAGGGTTTCCCCCAATTTCAAGCTCGCAAGGAGAAGGAGAAATCTCGTAGGTGTTCAGTAGAGGTGTAGTCCCAACGAAGTTCGTCGGCGCTGAAAATAGTGGACTGCAAAGCCGGAGGAAGGGTTGTTGGTGGCGAGACATGCAGTGGAGGCGCGCTCGCAGACCAAGGGTTGGCCGAAGGGTAGTTGGGTCGCGACTGTAATCCGGAGAGGGCACCTGAGCCGGCTGCATGGGCTACGTGCAGCAGGGACGGCAGGGCGGCAAGCTGGCCAGGCGGTGACGCACAAGGCTGAGCATAGCGGCAGCGTGGGCAACCAGGCGACCAACACGGCGGGGCTACAAGTGCGCATGTGTGGAGGCCGTGCGACTATCCGGTGGCGGCTCGGTGCTCGTTGGCGGCGCTCAGATTGGATGGTCGCGTGGATTGGCTGGGGATCTCTGGCGTGGGTGATGCCCTAAATCAAAGATCGAGAGAGGAAGGGAAAGAGGGCAAAGACTTCTCAGAACTTTTGATCGGGAGAGTGAAATGAAACTTCATTCTCTCTCTCTTCTCATATATATATATATTAAAACACTATTTTATTTTATAATATTTTAAATCTAATTATATAACTTATATTTATAAAAAGTATTTGATTAAACTATATTATCTTCTAAAATATCTCCTACTAAAGGCCGAACAACTTTTCGTTGATCTTATCTTGTTACTATGCCATCATGAGGGTGACTAATAATATCATTTGGCTCGCCTCTCTCTCCGACCCAGATCCTAGAATCCCGGATCATACGACCCCAGTGACACGGGATTACTGTAGCATCACAAGTAGTCTCTTCTCCCTACCCAGATCCGTGTTTCTCAACTTTTGACTAGGCTAGATCTACTTTATCGGGACTCTAACTTTTGTCTTATATCTTCTACTTAATTAATCTCGATTAATTAATTCTTAATTAATTTTTCATTTAATAAATCCAACTCTGTTGACTATCCACCTCCAACTATACTACGTAAATTTGGCCTAGCCCAATAAGGCCTTCTCTCGGCCCTATAGTTGCGAGACTGGGTTTCGGGTCCATTAATTCCCGATTTTCTTTAACTTTGAGGTTACAATAATTAGTCAGATTTTTGAGCTAATTAACTTTGTTTAAAATTTGAAAATTTATTTAGAAAAATTCGGGATGTTACATTGTGTATGCACCGAGAGATCGAGTATTTAGGAGTTGGAGTCCCTATTATTCTTTCCCATAGTCCTTCCAAGTCATAAGTTCCCTAAAATATCATGCAGTGAGGGTACTCAGATTAGTAATTCGCCTCGAGAAAGGGAGTGAAAGCATTCTAGGAATACTTGGTCCGATTAGTTGCAACTACCGGCATTAATACTCCTCATCTATCTTTTGAAGAGTCCAAGTGTGAAACATCGCCTGTATACTTCTCTCTTGCTTGATTGTCTTGCAATTCATCATAGTCCATCTTATTCTTGTTTTCTGGTTTTAGATTAAGATTGGCAACCATCAACACCAACTCTTGTTTATATAGTTCATAGACGATTAGTAGTTTTAGTTTCTAGTCCCTGAGGATCGATATCCGACTATTAGTGTCCACTATATTACTTGTCCGACCTGTTCTTTTGCGGAGCACACATTTGGCATACCAATGCATATGAAAACGTGACTGCATATAAGGAACACATGAAGAAATTCCACGATATGCATATCAAGAAAGACCAACAATTCCAAGTAGGTGATCACGTATTACTATTTAACTCACATCTTAAGTTGTTTCTAGGCAAACTCAAATCAAGGTGGTCCGGACCTTTCACAGTAACCCAAGTTTCTCCCCATGGAGCAATCGAAATCAGACACCCAACCAAGGGGACCTTCAAGGCAAATGGTCGAAGCTTGAAACCATATGTTTTGGGGGGTCTTCCCCCTATCAGGAAAGCTGAGAGGTTTCACTTATTTGATCCTCCACGAGCATAACAGGTACGTCAAGGTAGTGACGTAAAACAGGTGCTTCTTGGAGCTGGTGACGTAAAACAAAAAATTCTTGGGAGGCAACCGAAGCTTCTTAGTTAGTTTTTCGAGGCTAGATTTCTAGTTAGTAGTGACTTCATCTAGTTTTGGCTTAGATATATATTAATTGTAATTTCTATACTTTAATGATTTCCCACTGATTATGTGTTTTCCAAAGTTTCTAACGATCAATTTTTAGTTTTTGGAGACCATAATGCATAGGTGCAGGTAAATACAGGGTGAAGAGAACACTGAAGAAAATACAGAAAGATGCACGAGCGAGAGCACGACTGTGCTTGAGACCGTGCAACTCTTTGTAAAATCATAAGTTATGAAAGGCCAAGCAAACATAGTCGTGTTTCCGGGCATGTTAGAGATGCACGAGCGTGTACTATTCCTATAACGAGACTTCACTAAGATAGTAAGACACACGAGCATCTATACGCCCGTGTATTGGACTATGCACAGACCGACAAACGCAACCTAGTGTGTTAAAGGCGCAATTGAGCTGACAACCACTAAATCTCTCGCCGCCTCTTCCAAATTATTACCTTCACAACATCGCCCAAGCAAATCAGAAGAGATTTTGCGAAGTTTATCGCCAATTCGATCAAAATCCGACCGACATCATTTCTGATCTTCCATGACAAAAGCACAGCCATGCTCCCAAAAACCTTGAAGATCTTTTTGCGGCTTTGCACAGACTATCCACCTCCACTCCACCACATCACAGACCACCACCATGCCACCCAAAAAGAAGGCCGCAAAAGGATCAATGACAAAGAGGAAGCGAGGGGAAGAAAAATCTCATCAACGCCTCCCACCACCATTACTGGCACACAACACCTTACCAGAGTTGAGACTCATCTCACCGGACCACAGATCCTGGCACTTCCTTCTCCGTCAACTTAAGTTCAGCAAAGCCCGACACATTGATTGAGATGTCCTCCAAGACGTGGGCCTCGCCACCGACGTCCGTCAGCATTTGGAAGTAGGAGCATAGAGCCACCTCCTTCCTATTAGAAAGAGGTCCTACCGAGAGCTGGCCCTAAAGGATCTGTCAACACTCTACATCATCAAGGGAGAGATCTTATGATACTGGCAGGAACATCTCGAGTTCAAGATAAGGAGTACTTGATATCAGATGAGCTACATGGTTTCGCTGTCTACCTCGGTCTATACAATATCGATACACTAGGACGGTTGACTACGATGAGCTGCGTATCCACCACCCATCAGGGAAGATACAGGAGTAAGTCTGACAGAGGCTCAGCATATAGTCAATATACGACCAGCGGTCAAAGGCATCCTCACTTCACTTCCCTACACTTAGGTAGATCCATTATCCTTAGTTATTTTATTACAGTACGGGGAAATAGTACAAGAGTAGTGAACACTAGAAACTTCGTCTTCGTCCAGAGTATGATGGATAGGTTCCCACTCCAACTGGGATGGATCGTAGCCCACTTTCTACTACATCAGTCGTCAGATTCCAGATAGGAGTCATATTCACTAGGCCCTACATCATGAGCTTGGACCGAGCACATGACTGTAAGGATGACGTTGGTTGGGGGTTCTCATCCAATCACCGTGGAGACTGATGTGCTCCTAGCCCGTAAGTGCATCGGGTCGCTCAAGTAGTAAAGTACCCCAAAGGTAATGTAGTCGAATCCATAGGGATCAACATCTAGTACTAAATAGAACTCTATTATCTTGCCAAGAAAGTGTAGATGATGATCTAATCCTAACTAATGAATATAAGAGACAACGGTTAACAGTTTGCAATCTAGGGTTTATAAATGTAGAGAGCATGGCACCCCGGATCACTATCCCCTTAGGAATCCCTTATAACTAATTTCCTAATACTAGGTACCTAGTTGATGTATTTCTGAACCATGGAGAACCCTAAATTAGCTTGACCCCGATCTAACGTGACAGCCAAACCCTAAGCTCATACAATGACTTCGCCATATTATTGCATTATACTAATGATTAGTGTAGGTTCTATGGTTCCCACTATTAGGTTTTACCCTAATCCGGAGAGTGAGTTGGTACTGCATTAACAACACGGTGAAAACACCCAATCTCTTAGCGTGCGACAAATATTTCTAACTATGTGGTCGGCGCTTTCGCACTAACAAGCCACAAGAATTCAACACACACAGATAATTCACAGAAATAATCATAGAGGAAACCTAGTATTAAAAATAGGAAAATGTCACAAGTTGATCATAAAGTTTGAGGACTGGAGGCACCATAGAAGGTTTAACCTCTCATACTAGAAATAAACATCACAGATAATAAGTAGGAAAACATTATGATAATCATAAAATTCTTGCCCAATGTCTCCACCGCATTCAAAACAGAACAGACGACCTTTTATAGACTTGGATTTTACGCCACCTGCCTATATCCTTGCCCAAAGTCTTCAGGAAGTGTTTTTATGTGGCATCAACGTGTACATGGTCTCGTATACAGCTGCCACACGCTTTTGTCAATTGATACACGGCCATGTCATCTGACACAAGGCCGTGCCCCTTAAATTTGAGCGCGACCTCGAGTAAATTATCTTTCAAATCTACAGACCCTTACACACGCCTATGTTGATGACCATGTCACTTTCCGTTTTGGCCCTTTTCTCTCTAAATGTCTCCAAAATTTGCTTTTGTTCTCCTAAGTACCTAATTATCTACCAACTATACAAAACAACCCAATAATGTAGAAAAGAGGAAGAAACCATAGGAAAAGATATGAGATGTGCAAGTAAACATAATATGAAAATATGTATATTTATGCACTTATTTGAGACACTGAGAACGATGGGGATGCTGCAGTCTACACGCACATCGCACGGCATCAAATACAGAATTGCCACCACCTCCAGCTCTAGGACCAACACGGCACCGCCACCTCCAGCCCCAGCCCAGCCTCTGGCCAGCCGAGACGCACTCCTGCACTAGCTGGTGGACGGAGGTCAGCAACTCCTAGAGCATCATGGGATCGAGTATCCACCCGCACCACTAGCACCAATACAGACAAGGAGAGACACATGGGTGGATGCGTAGGACTCTTCTGACGACGACAGCTATGAGGAGTTGATCCGGGATTGAGGAGGAGCATCAACACTATCTTTTTATCTTTTACAACTTTTCTATTTTCCTTTTTATTTTAAAATGTCGAGGGACCCATGATTTTTCCTTCTCTATATATCTTTTGAGTTTATCTTATGTGCCTTCAATGTTCATAGGATATTTGGGGGTTTATTTTTTGGGTAGGTACCGTACTTTGCCCATATTTCAAATCGGGTACTGAATTTCAATTTTTATCAAAACAGGAACTAAGTTTTAATTTCATTTCATGGGCTGGGTACATTAGGGATTTCGATTGAAAACTGCCTACGTGGCCGCCGAAGCTCCATGTCATACGATGCAACGTCAGCAACTTAATCCACGTGGCAACTTAATAAAAAATAATAAAATTTATAAAAATTATAAATAACTTTTCTAACTTATTTATAATTTTTTGAAATTATTTATAATTTATTTTAAATGATGTCAACCACTAACCAAAAAAAACTAATTTGCCACGTGGCTTAAGTTGCTGACGTGGCATCGTATGACATGGAGCTCTGGTGGCCATGTAGGCAGTTTTCAACCGGAATCTCCAATGTACCCAGCCGGTGAAATAAAATTAAAGCTTAGTGCCCGTTTTGATACAAATTGAAATTCAGTACCCGATTTAAAAAATGAGCAAAGTACGGTACCCAACCAAAAAATTTACCCGATATTTTGAATTGTATAAGTTAGAAGTATTGACAGGGAAACACAACGAGAGCAACCGTACATCATATATTGAGTAAAACCCAATAATCCCTCTTTCCTTTTTGTTCTTCATGTTATGTCTTTTTATTGCATATATTGGGTATATTTGGGACAATGTACAATTTAAGTGTGGGGAAGGGATTAGCTATGCTTATATTGCTTATAATGAGTGGAAATTTAAGATGAACTATGATAGTTAATGACTTGGAGTCCTTTTTGAATCTTGGTTGACATTAATGTTAGGTGTCAAATTTTTTCAATAAGATATATGTTACGGAGATATTTGGTAAAACACGCATCCCTTACCTAAATGGCCACCTGTCACACACAGGGCTGCGTCCCTTTGGCCACGTGGCAATATCACCAAACATTCTAGCGAAATTCAGTTCGGCAAATAAGAGTGAGGGTTCAACCCTATAAACAAATCCGTCGGAATTACAACAACTTTTTTAAAAACCGTCTCGTAAGGTGCCCTATAGCCATCTAGGGAAGAAAATATCTAACGCCTCTACAGTAAGTAGATCTTATCCACTTGCCTCTACAGTGGGCAGATATTTTCTACTTACCTACATAGTACCTACACAGTAGGCACAATAGGCAGATATTTTCTTACCGCCTCATGAGATATTTTCTTACCGCCTTACTCACCGCCTTTCCTACCGCCTTTCAGGATATTTTCCTAAACCGCCTTTAATTTGCTATAAAAGAAGAACAATGATAGTAAGAAAGGCACCCCCCGGAAAAATTACACAAAGACTTAACCTATGTCTAAAACTTCCTTCTCACAAGTTTTCTGACTTAAGCATCGGAGTTAAATCCGGGCAGAAAGGCCCAATTCCGATCACTTCCCTCTCCCTTTTACAGATTAATCCCAAAGTAAAGAGCAGACAATTCCGATCGGCATTCCAGAGCTCCTCATGTTCAAAATCTGAAGTAAGTGTCCACATCAACTATAAATTTCAACCGTTTATCAAAGGCTGAGACCAGATCACGAGGCAACAACAACCAAAGTGTGAGGTGGACCAGTTTTTGGCATCAACAGTTTGGCGCCGTCTGTGGGGACCCTTACAAAAAGCTAAATGATTACTACCAGAAGATCTAAACGAATTCAAGAGCAAGGAGCACCTAGTAATACCGAAATACCCGGTGAAATCCGGAGAGATGGGGAGAATCCGTCGGAAAATCCACCCATCTTACCTCCGTCGAAAAATTCACCCATTTTACCTCCACCGGAAAATACAGCCATTTTATCCCAAGAACCCATCTCAGAATTTTATCTCAACATGCGGCAACAATTAGAGCGATTGGCTCAGGCTGTTCACACTTTGGCCCATGCACCACCTTGACCCACACAAATTCTACCAACTATGCCGACAACCCCACTAGCTAATTCCGAAAGCCGAGGGAGGACAAGGACTCGCACCCATGGAGAAAGAAGAGAGAGGACTGCCTTCTCTGCTAGTTCGGAACCTCCCTCCGTTCGCCGTCGAGAGCAAGCTGCCACAAGAACAGAACGGAACACAAGAACGGAACGGAATAGTCCATCTGTTCCAACTGTCGATAGAAGAACACAACGACAAGGCCCCTCTCGAGGAAACCGGAAATCCGAACGGCATGTTCTCAACATATGCTCGCCTTTTATCAAGGAAATATTGGAGGAGCAAGTTCCTGATAGTTTCCGACCACCTGCTATGATTGCATATGAAGGCAAAACCGATCCGTCTCGTCACCTGAAGTCTTTCCGATCAAAGATGCTGCTTTCTGGAATCACCGATACTCGTATGTGCCGAGCTTTTCCCGCCACCTTAGAGGGAAAAGCGCAAGACTGGTTTGTCGATCTTCCATCTAGCACAATTCCTTCTTTTCAAGTTCTAGCAGATCGCTTTCTAGGTTATTTTGCCAATTATTCAAAGCAAAAGAAAACTCCATCTACCCTTGTGCGCGTTAAGCAACGAGGGGTGAAACACTCCAAGCCTATTTAAATCGTTTCATAGATGAAGCAGCAAATGTTGCGGACCTTATTCTACGAATGGCTGTAACCATCTTGATGGAGGGTTTGCTAGAATCCCCTTTTCGTTTCTCCCTCACTTTGGATCCGCCAAAAACCATCCCTACCCTCATGATCCATGCCCAAAAGTACATCAATTCGGACGAGATTTATACGTGTTGGGAGGAAGAGGCTCGACGCATCCCAACAGAAGTCCAGAAAGGAAAAGCCCATCAGAATGTCAACAGAAGACCCACAGAAATCCGAAAGGAAGGAGGATCACGTAAGGATAATAAGAATGAGAATAGAGGTCTGGAACCTGCAACACGCCCTCAGCGACACATGCTACAGCCCAGAGAACCTTCAAGAGAAGGGAAAATAGTCAGATATGATCACCATACCCCACTAAATCAGACCAGAAGCCATATCCTTATGCAAATTCAAGATCAAAAAATCTTGACATGGCCAGAACCTGCAAAGAATCCCGAACGACAAAAGAATAGTAAAAGATATTGCAAGTTTCATCAAGCTAGAGGACATGACACAGAAAAGTGCACTCATTTGATGAACGCCATAGAAGATGTCGTTAGAAGAGGACAACTGGAGCAATACATCAACATTGATGTTCAAGAGGAACCTGAAACCTCACAGCCTGAAGGAGAAAAAGGAGAGATGGTCGGATTTATTAGTGGTGGTCCTGGGTGTGGTGGTGAAAGTTCCGCCTCTCGGAAAAGCTATGCCAGAATGGTGGGAGTGGGGCAGGAAACAGAAGCGCCACAAAGAAAGTCTCGGCCTAGGGCTCCCATCATTTTTTATGATAATAATGTCAGCAGGGTTCGCCACCCTCATGACGACGCCCTGGTCATTGCCATCATGGTTTCCAGTTTCCAAATGAAAAGAGTTCTGGTAAACAGCGGAAGTTCAGTGGATATTCTTTTCTGGAGCGCCTTCGAAAGAATGAGGTATGACGCGGATAACTTACTCCCCGTAAAATCATCTTTGGTAGGATTTTCCAGAGGAGTGGTACAACCAAAAGGGATGATCACATTACCAGTTACGGTAGGAAATTCGCCAAGATCATCAACAGTGACAACAAATTTTCTAGTTGTACGCTGTGCTTCAAGTTACAATGTGATTCTTGGTAGGCCAACCCTCAACGCCTTGAAAGCAATAATCTCTACTTATCATCTTCTCCTCAAATTTTCGACCGAGAGCGGCAGTGGAGAAGTAAGAGGGGATCAACCCTTGGTAAGGCAATGTTATGTCTCAACCCTTAAAGGAAAAACTCAAAACAGAGGCAAAATAAGAGTTTCAGAAGCCATGTTTATCAACAGAATAGCAGAACGGGAAGATGAAGAGCTCCGGCCCACACCAGTTGAAGAATTGCTTGTAGTTCCTCTAGACACAACTAGAGTGGAGCGCACTGTGCGAATTGGTGCGGATTTGGCAACAACACAGCAAGAAAATCTCATGGTGGTACTAAGGACAAATTCTGACCTCTTCGCCTGGTCATCAGAAGACATGCCAGCTGTAAAACGTGATGTCATTGAACACCGCCTCAGCATAGATCAGTCGTTCAAACCTGTCAAGCAGAAAAGGAGAAATTCCGCCCCAGAAAGGCAGAAGGCTGCAGAAGAAGAAGTATCAACCCTTTTGAAGGCAGGATTTATCCGAGAGGTGAACTATCCAGAATGGTTGGCTAATGTGGTTCTGGTAAAAAAGCCGTCCGGAAAATGGAGAATGTGTGTGGATTTTACGGACCTAAATAAAGCTTGTCCAAAAGATTCCTTCCCCCTACCTTCAATTGATGGTTTGGTTGACTCTATGGCCGGGCATGAGATACTGAGTTTCTTAGATGCTTTCTCAGGCTACAATCAAATCCGAATGACCAAAGACGACGAAGAAAAAACATCCTTCATTACTAGCAAAGGAACTTATTGCTATAAGGTGATGTCGTTCGGTCTAAAGAATGTCGGAGCCACCTTTCAGAGGCTCATAAGTACAGTCTTCAAAGAACAAATTGGCAGAAATGTCGAAGCCTATGTGGATGACATCTTGGTGAAGAGCCGAAAAGCCGATGAGCATTTGTCAGATTTACAAGAGGCCTTTCAGTCACTTCGGACTTATAATATGCGCCTAAATCTGAACAAGTGTGCCTTTGGTGTCCGATCAGGGAAATTTCTAGGATTTATATTGACTCAAAGAGGAATAGAAGCAAATCCAGAAAAGATCAAAGCCATTCTTGACATGGGATCACCCAAAAGTCTTCAAGAAGTACAACGGCTTAATGGACGCCTAGCAGCTCTTGGAAGATTTATCTCTAAAGCCGGAGAGAAAAATCTCCCACTCTTCCAAGCCTTACGTAAAGCACCAAAAATGGAGTGGACAGAAGAGTGTGAAAAAGCCTTCCAGGGGCTTAAAGATTATCTCCGATCGCCTCAGTTGCTAGCCAAGCCGCAAGAAGGAGAAGAACTCTATATCTATTTGGCCGCTGCTCCTCGAGCAGTCAGTGCAGTTCTATTAAGAGAAGATAAAGGAGTTCAGAAGCCTGTCTATTATACAAGCAAGATCCTTAATGACGCGGAGTCAAGGTATCTACCACTTGAAAAGTTAGCCTTTGCCCTTATCACATCCGCACGGAGATTGAGGCCTTATTTTCAAGCTCACAAAGTTACTGTATTGACTGACCAGCCCTTAAAGCAAGTTCTCCATAAACTTGAAAATTTCGGGCGTTTGGCCAAGTGGGTAATAGAATTTGGTGAGTTTGATCTCACTTATAAGCCCCGAACGACAATCAAGGCTCAAATGCTAGCAGATTTTATCGCGGAATTAACCATTCCCGCGGAAATTCCATCACAAGATCCAGAAGAAAGCCCTAGCATTCCATGGTCCTTATATGTCGACGGATCAGCAACTGAAGAAGAGTCAGGAGCTGGCTTCGTCCTTTATTCTCCTTCTAAATGGAAAATTGCAACAGTTCTTAAGTTCCAATTCCGAGCGACCAACAACGAGGCCGAATATGAAGCCCTCACTGCAGGATTGCATCTGGCCCGGGGGTTCGGAATTCAGCATCTACAAGTATATTCCGACTCATAGCTAGTCGTTGGCCATACATTGGACAGTTTTGAAGCAAAGGAGGAGAACATGGTCAAATACCAGGTAGTGGTGAAGAAAATAGTTCCATGCTTTGCTCACTTCCAGATTGAAAAAATCTGTCGAGCACAAAATGAAGAAGCTGATGCTTTATCTAAAAAAGCCACTGCACCCAATGGAGATACAGAATCCTCTTTCAACCTACAGTACCTTCCCACAAAAACTATTGACGGACTGGTAGGAGAGGTACAAAGTGCAGCAGAAGAGTCAAGTTTGATTGATCCCATTAAAAACTACCTGCAAGGTGGACTTACGCCATCCAACAAAACATAAGCCAGACAGATTTCTTACAAAGCCGCTCGGTACACTATGATTGGTGAAAATCTATACAAGAGGTCCTATACGCAACCCTTCTTACGGTGCTTGCGTCCCACAGAAGCTAACTATATCCTTCAAGAAATTCTTGAAGGCATCGGAGGAGGTCATATAGGAGGAAAAGCCTTGAGTTTCAAAGTCCTGCGACAAGGCTATTACTGGCCAACACTAACTCAAGATGCAGTGGCGTTTGCCCGAAAATGTGATGCCTGCCAACGGCATTCTAAGATTCAAAGGCGACCACCAACATCGCCACGCCAATTGTTAGCCCTCGACCGTTTGCTATCTGGGGAGTTGATCTTCTAGGGCCATTTCCTACTTCGACTCGACAAATGAAGTTTCTGATAGTTGCTATCGACTCTTTCACTAAATGGGTAGAAGTCGAGCCCTTGGCCAATATCACGGAGAAAGCTTGTCAGGGATTCTTATGGCAAACGGTTATCTGTCGATTCGGAATTCCGGTCGGCTTCATTTCAGATAATGGGCGATAATTTGATAACAAGGCTTTCAAAAGTTTTTGTTCCGAACTCGGAATTGAATCCAGGTTAACTTCTATAACACATCCTCAAGCCAATGGCCAAGTGGAAGTGACGAATCGCACCTTGCTTCAAGCTCTTAAAACCCGGGTGTCCAAAAATGGAACTAATTGGGTTGAGAAAATTCCGAGCGCTCTTTGGGCTTACAAGACAACCACAAGGACCCCCACAGGAGAAACTCCATTCTCTCTTACTTATGGGGGCAGAAGCTGTCATCCCTACAGAAATAGGAATGCCTACCTTACGGACACAACAAACTTTCTCATCAGAAGAAAATGAGAAGAATCTCAGAGCCGAACTTGATCTACTTGAAGAGCGAAGAGAAGTTGCGGAAACAAAGGCAGCCATCTATCGCCAAAGAGTAAAAAGGTTCTACGACACAAGGGTGAAAAGAGTCTTCTTCCAAATCGGTGATCTGGTCTTAAGAGGAAATGAATTCCAGGGAAACAAAAGCCGAACGGGGAAGCTAACTCCTAACTGGGAAGGCCCTTACGTCATACAGAGAATTGTCCGAGCAGGTACCTATTATTTGGTAAATATGGAAGGAAAAACGCTCAAGCGTCCATTTCATGCTGAACACCTACGACGCTACTATCAGTGAATTCTGTAGTCATCTCCTAAATGTTTCATGAAATAAAGCTTAAGTTTTTTTTTTTCAAATAAAGATGAGGTGAAAATCCCATTCTACAAAAATGAGGTGAAAATCCCATTCCTAAAAGATGAGTCGAAAATTATCCTACAAGGATAAAAGATAATTCTCATCTAGAAACAAGGGGCAAAAGTCCCGATCGAAATATGAGGCAACAATCTCATTTACAAAGGGAAGGGTCTTACTCAACAAATCAAAGTCCCACAATTGGACTAAGAAGAGAAGAACTCGCTATGAAGCTTTACAAGCCAAATGAAGAAAGAAAGACTTTAGAAAGGACTTCTTAAATGGTTAAAGATAACCACGACTCGGAAATAAATCTTCACCAAAATAAAGGTTTGTGTTTCATTCATATAAAGTAGAAATTACATTCAAAATGCCTAAGTCTTCACAAAAACATTCCATAAAACAAAAATCCCTAAGAGCTAGGGCCTTCCGGGTGGTTATCTGCTTCTGGAGGAATTTGAGTCGGAGGTACAGAGGAGGCTGGAGCAGGGGCCTCTGAAGTCTTTATAATCTGTTGCTCCTTCAATTCCGTAAACCTCTTTAAGACTCCAGCAAGCCCCATCGCTAACACTTCTGCAGGAGGAACATGATGGCCGACCTGTTGTACTACTGAATATATACGGGTGGCCCCCTCTTTCGCTTTCGCCCTAAGCCGAGCGACCTCCTTCTCTAGCTTATCCGCTCGTTCTATTAAATCTTTAATTTCTTGGGAGTCGGATTTAGGAGTTTTTTGTCTGGAAGCTAAGTCTTCCTTGAGTGTGTCACGCTCCCCTTTGATTTCCTCCAACTCAGCCTGAACGGCGGCAAGTTCAGCAACCTTCAACTTTAAATCCCATCGGGCTTCAGCTCGCTCATCTTGAGCGGATTTAAGTTCCTCTTTCAAGCTGCTAGAGTCATCCTGTAATTTTTTGATATTTTCCTCAGCAGTATGAAGAGAGCCCTCGGAAATAACCAGCTTGGCCGCTAGATCATTTTTCTCTTTTTCCATAGCAGCCAGCTGTTGAAGCCGCTCGGCCTTATCTCGCTCAAGAGCATGGATAACAACGAGCTGTTCCTTCTCCTTTCCCTCTAAAGCCGCTACCCTAAAACTTAATTGTGCAATTTCTGCCCCACTCGCTTCCATCTTTGCCAAGTCTTCTTGACAAAGATTGCTGACTAGATCCTCCCATTGAGCAGTCTACAGAATAACAAATGAGTTATGGGCGATAATACTGAACTAGGAAGTAAAAGAATTACAAGAATAGTCTTTACCAGCATAGCCGAGCGGAAAAAATGGCAAGTGGCCTCTTCCCTTCCAGCCCTTCGAAGTCTAGTGGAGAATTGTTCAGGCCTCATAGCCATCAAAACATTCTTCACGGAAGCAGCATCCCGAAAAGGGATGTCTTCAGAAGGCAACTCCGTCCCTTGAGTCGCCGGTTCTTTGAGGACCAAGTCTACCTCCCTTAGTTTGTCCAGGAGAGCTGCTTCTCCTGCCTCCACTTATAAAATAAACCTAAGTCAAAAATACTTAGTGAAACAATAGACAACCTTCAGAAGTAGACCCTCACCTCCTTAAGGAGGATATCTTATGGTCAACTAGAAGAAGGGCCCTCTGAAATTGGCGATAAAGCCGGGTGAACCTCTTGCTGAGGTGAATTCGCCTGTTCTTCTGTAATTCCGGGACCCGATGTGTCCTCGGAATTCTTCCTCTTCGTCCTCCTCTCCCGTGAGGACCCTGCAGCGGGGTCGCCTTTAACCCTCTTCTTGGAAGAGTCAACATCTTTTCTCTTCCTTTTCTTTCGTTCTTCTTTTGAAGTATCAGCGCCCTTGCTGGATGATACCTCCTTCTTCTTTCGCCCACGAGGTAAGGGCGGATGAACTTCACCTTCGAAGGAAGCCGGGATGCCCTTAACGTAACTTAAATCTTCGTCCTCCATCGTATTTCCTGCAAGAATAAATTCCGAAGTGAGTTAGACATCACAATTCAAGATTAAACTAAGTTAGACGCACAAACAAGTCCTACCAGTAGCTCCTATTAAATGACACCTAAGGAGATTTTCCTTAGTTAAGAAGGCATCCATGTAAACCTTGGACATCCCCGTCATTGACTTAAGAAGAACCTCCTCTTCTTTTGTCATCTCCTCACAAACAATATTCGTTCGGGGAACCTCCCACTTGGTTCAGACATCCCACCCGGACTTACTTTTGACAAAGAAAAATTTACTCTTCCATCGCTTAATGGAAGAAGGGACTTTCCCTAGAAACATTCTCCCGGGACGAGCCGAGAAGTAGTACCAATCGGCGTTAGACTCTAAACACAGACTAAATAACATACGAAACGTCCGGACAGTCGGATTTACCCCATAGTTCTTAAAAACGATAACAAAACCGTTGAGCAACCTCCAAGAGTTCGGAGTTAACTGTGAAGGACACAAGCGATATTCTTCCAGAATCGCCTTATCAAAACTAGAAAAAGGAATCCTAAGGCTACCCAACAACGCATCCTGATAGATGGCAATCTCCCCCTCCCTAGGAGAACTTTCCCTCTCCCCAGAACATGGAGCCCTAACCTCAAACAAAGACAGATCTATCTCATACTTCTCTACCAAGTCATCGACATCCTTCTGCCCAAGGAGGCTTATGAAGGTGTCAAACCCCCTACCCATCGCCCTAGAGGCGGGATGAATCCGCAAACCCTGGACCGGAACATCCCTAGACCCGCCTGGAATCGCGACGGAGACTATGGGTTAGGACAGAGAAGGGATCGAAAGGGGTTGAGAAGCAGCAGGTTTATGAGATTCATGAGAAGAACCAGAAGAAGAAGACGCACTAGAGTCACTAGCCATACCTTAGAAGAAAAAGAGGTGAAAGAACGCAAGAACTTTAGGACAGAGCTCGTCGGAGTGGAAGACACTATTGCGATTTTCACAATAAAGCCTTCTCTGCCTTTACGATTTGTTGTATGAAAGGGAGACAAATTCCTAGCCGTTAGATCCCAACACTACGCCCCGATCAGACCGTTGAACCAAAGGTCCCCAAATCCAGACCGTTCAGATAGCCATCATCACTTCTCCTTAAAGGATTCAAAATTCCATCCACGTCAGCATACCAAATCCCGCCTGACACACATGGGTAGCCGCGCCCATCATGATGTTGACAAACGCGCACGCCACACACGTCGCGCCATCATCTCCCTTTAATGCTAAACAGTAGGATAGACACGTGTCTTCTCAGGGAATAACAGACACTGTATAAAAAGTAGAGCCCATACCATAGAAGACAAAACACACGCCCCAACATAGGATCACCAGTGATTATTTCAGGAAGGTACCAAAGAATTTATAAGCTAAACGACAACCTTTATTTATTCATGTTACAAAGATAGTTACAAACAGCAAACAAAAAAAAAAAAAAAACAAACAAACAAACAAACAACGCAACAAGTCCTAGCAAACATTATTCTCCGTCGGAATTCCCTAGTTAACAGTCCACGGATCCATCCGAGGACTCGCTCGGATAAGACTCGGAGGAGATGCACGGACTTCCGCAACCGTCGCTGTCCTCGTCATCACTAGGAAACCCCGGCAAAGCACGTGGGCGAAGATTGGGGTCCACCTCTTTGCGGCATGAATCGCTTCCGAATATTTCAACTTCGAAGCGCATGCCCCCTGCATAAGTAAAAACTAGAAGATCCCCTGCCTCAACATCATGATCAACATGAAAATTTTCCCACCTTTCCTCAAAACAAATTTCACCTAAATCCGTGTCAACAGCCAAAAGAGACTGCCATACGCAGCCGTTCGGACTTATCAAATGAACGACTCCAGTCCTCAAGCCCTCTAAATGTTCATAAAAAGAGGTTGGAATTCGCAAATGACTTGAGGATTGGGTGAAAGTAAAAAATTTGAAGAAAGACAAGCGCTGCGCCATTATACAAAGCTACAAAGATAACAACAGAATGAATAAAAGCACTACCCATACAAGCTCCTTAAATAGAAAAATCTATGGACACTATAGGCGAAAATTCCGGAGAAAGATCTACCTCGATTCAAAACAACGAAAAGACAACACAGCAGGTGTCAGCCGCCTATTAAAGCACATGCGCCTTATCATCCTAGAGACAAAATCTACACCCACATAGACATGCCAACTAAGGAAGATATTTGCTCTCGAACCAAGCGAAGAGTACGCTTAGCTTACTCCTCACTTAGATTTTTCGAACAAGTACACCTTGGGGGGACTAGTGTTACGGAGATATTTGGTAAAACATGCGTCCCTTACCTAAATGGCCACCTGTCACACACAGGGCTGCGTCCCTTTGGCCACGTGGCAATATCACCAAACATTCTAGCGAAATTCCGTTCGGCAAATAAGAGTGAGGGTTCAACCCTACAAACAAATCCGTCGGAATTACAGCAACTTTCTTAAAAACCGTCTGATAAGGTGCCTATAGCCACCTAGGGAAGAAAATATCTAACGCCTCTACAGTAAGTAGATCTTATCCACTTGCCTCTACAGTGGGCAGATTTTTTCTACTTACCTACATAATACCTACACAGTAGGCACAATAGGTAGATATTTTCTTACCGCCTCATGAGATATTTTCTTACCGCCTTACTCACCGCCTTTCCTACCGCCTTTCAGGATATTTTCCTAAACCGCCTTTAATTTGCTATAAAAGAAGAACAATGATCGTAAGAAGGGCACCCCCCGGAAAAATTACACAAAGACTTAACCTATGTCTAAAACTTCCTTCTCACAAGTTTTCTGACTTAAGCATCGGAGTTAAATCCGGGCAGAAAGGCCCAATTCCGATCACTTCCCTCTCCCTTTTACAGATTAATCCCAAAGTAAAGTGCAGACAATTTCGATCGGCATTTCAGAGCACCTCCTGTTCAGAATCTGAAGTAAGTGTCCACATCAACTATAAATTTCAACCGTTTATCAAAGGCTGAGACCAGATCACGAGGCAACAGCAACCAAAGCGTGAGGTGGACCAGTTTTTGGCATCAACAATATATATATATATATATATATATTTAGTCTTGCCATTACGTGACCTCACAAAAATTTTGAGCACAAACCCTAAATTTGGTTTCACTTAGCTGCTTAGGTTTGGACTCCATTTAGTTTAACCATTAGAGAAGTGCTGATATTTTCTGATTATTTTGAGAAAAAAAAGATATAAAAAAGATAAAAAGAAGAGGAAGAAAAATAAAGAAAAATAAAAAGGAAAATATGTTAGAATTTCTAGAATAACCGGAAAGTCGGATCCGTCAATGATGCCCTACCAGCCGTCAAGTCAGATCCTTTAGGGATGCCCTGTCGTTATAGAAAAGATGGTAGAAAGAGCTATCACCTTTGAAGAGTGAAAGCCATCCTTGAGTAGTCCGATAATGCGCATCATAACTCTTTATTTGATGACCTATGGAGGGAAAAGGCCACGTCATTGAATATATGAAGCTACTACCCCCATCTAAAAGAATTGAGAAAATTAGTTCAGTGAATAAGGTTTAGACTAGCTGGGCAAGGCTTAAGTTAGTAAGCGGTATCGCAGGAAGAGTTAGACACACATGGGGAGTTTGAGTGTAAGGTAAGACCTATTTTCTATAACAACCTTCTAGGCACTTAACACTATGTTTTCTAAGACACCAGAGGTACTCTCAACTATTTTGTGAGATAAGAGATCATGTACTCATCTTCTTTCTTGGGTTTTATATTTTTCTTATAGATGTTTTGATACTATATTTGCATGCATTAGGCTTGTTCTTTCTTGTAGATTTTTCTATTTTTGTGCTCTGTTGGGTATTTTGTTGTGATTGAGCAGAAAAATAGGCACCCATAACAAAAAAGGGAAATATAGAGTAGTTCGGATTGAAAGAAGCCAAAAAGCCAAGTATATGGTTGTGTACAAGCCCATGCAAATAATAGGACTACTGCAGCAGTAAAACTACAACGTGGTTAGAGATACAGAGACATGCACAATCTGATGCATAAGCATGCACTTGTCCATGCATCTCTAGGGATTCTAGAAAACCGCATATGTCGCGATGTAGGAAAGAAGATGCATGGGTGTGCTTAGATCTATAAGGCCATGGATCTAGAGTTTCGAAACCTATAAAAAGGGCACCCAGTGCGACTTAGGGGAGGGGGGGGGGGGGGGCAGGGAGGACTTTTGGTGGACCATCCTTCGGTAACTTTTCAGTTGACGGCTAGGGTTTCGGTAGAGATTGAGGGCGAGGAAGACATCAACTCGGGGAGTAACTCTTATGACTTTTATCATGTATTCTCTTTTAGATTTTGTGCTAGGTTTTCTTAGGATAAGAGGCTAAACCCCTTTTTGTTCCTCAGGTCCTTTAACCTTAGGATGAAGTTATGACTTTTCCTATTTTTAATACTAGTTTTTCCTTTTTTTGAATTATTTCTGTGAATTATCTATATGTGATGAATGCTGTGATTTGTTGGTGCAAAAGCGCAGATCACATAATTACAATTGCTTGATGCTTGATGAGAAATCACGGTCAAGCTAGGTCCTAGCATAATCAAATGGGGCGGGGTGGGATGGGGTTGGGGTGGTGGTGGGGGGGGGTGGGGGGAGGGGGTGCATGCAGAGGGATCTGGTGATTCACCATGTTGTTAACGCAACATCAACTCACTCTCTGGATTAGGGATAAACCTAATAGTGGGAACCATAGAATACTTAAAAATGATAATGCAGTCGTATGATGAAGTCGCTGTATGGGACTAGGGTTTCACAGTCACAAGATATCGAGGTCAAACTAATTTAGTTTTCTCCACGATTCAGAGTTATATCAACTAGGTAGCCAGTATTAGGAAATTAGTCAGGAGGGATTCCAGGGGGAGGGGGGATAGAGATGCAAGGTGTCATGTCATCTTGATTGATAAAACCCTGGATTGCCAACCATTCACTTTAGTTTAGTTCACTTTAGATCTTTAGTTAGTGTTAGATCATCATCTATATTCTTAGGCTAGATAATAGGATTCAAATTAGTACTAGCTCTGCGAGTCCCTGTGGATTCGACTATCCTACCTTCTGGGTACTTTACTACTTAAGCGACTCCGTGCACTTGCAGGGGACCGGCGCTCTAGGAACATTAGGATTTTATTATTCTAGCTATCTTAGTTTTAGTTTTAGTTTTATTTTTTGTTTTAGTTTATCTTATCTTATCTTCTCTTCCTTTTTATCTCAAATTTTTTTAAAAAAAATATAATTTTTTAAAAATAATTTGAAAAAAAAAAATTTCTAAATTTGTCCTGATTTTAGATTTCATTATCTTTTTGCCAAATTAAATATTTTCTATTGAATTGATAATAGCTTTTCTTTCAGGTAAAATAGATTGTAATCAGTTGGAGGAGTCACATTAAGGACAACCATCATTAGAAGATCTCCTTGTGTATGCCATCTATCATAATAAAAAGAGGTCGAGAGAGTTAGAGCCCTTATTGGAAGAGTCGTGCAAGCTTAAAGAAAGAACGGACCTATTCATGCACTCGTTCCCTAGCCGAAGAACCACATGAGAAGAATTGGATTTGGGAGAATCTATGGAGGTCGAGGAAATAGATTTAGAGTAAGCATTGAGTAAGTTCAAGGCAAGCATAGATGGATTCAAACAGGAGTTCTTCGGTGAACCAACCTATGTTTCCCAGTCAGAAGTTGTCGAGGGACCTTCAGTCGAGCAAGTCATATCTAAGTCCATGGGCATAGATGATGTAGTCAGTGGGGATGTGGAAAATCGGGAACCCCAACACAACATTGAGGAAGACTTGAAACAAAGCATGGACACAAAAGCAAAAGAGTGTTTTGAGGAGGCAGTTGTGGAGGCCTTTGGAGAAACCAACCCAAGTGAAGATCATGACACGGAAACACCATCTTGTATGGATAATGAAGACACCCATCCTCCACCTCCTTTTTCTCAATGGGTGCTACCACAAGAACTGAATGAACAAGTCCAATCCATTTTCCAAAAAAAGGGATAAAGTATGAAACTCTGATCGAAGAACCCTAGCATTGAGGAAGAATGTTATATCAACCCCAACATCAATGCGACTTCATTTCATGAACTAATATTTTCTCATTGATGAAGTTGTAGATGGCATAAGAACACACTTTCAACAAGAAGATTCGAACGAAGATATCAGATAGTTGCGTTGAGATAGTTGTTGGGAGTAACGGAAAATAGATGGTTGAAATCCTCCATGTCCACTGAACAATCGTCTCTACAAGGCGTTGAGCGATTTGTCGATCGAATCAAGACTTCAAAGAAGCAGAGAAATCAATACAAAGGGGAAGGTCTTGAGAAGGATATCGTTGCTCTTATCATCAAAGGACAAGAATAACATAAAGGGATGTAGCTAGAGACCTAAAATCATGTGCTTCTTGGGAGGCAACACAAGTCTAGTTAGATTCTTGTTAGGTTTCATAGTTAGTTTCAATTTGAGGATTAACATAGTTATACATTAGTGGTGTTGATGATTTTTGGCATTTATGTAATTTCCAAGGTGCTCAACAACTAATTTTTCGTCTTTTGACTTAATAACACATTGGTGCAGGCGGAAACAGGGCGAAAGACAAGGTTCAAGAGTTTAGAGAAAGGTACACGTCCGCGGACATGGGCATGTGCTTGCCCGTGTCACTCTCGGGCTGGAGAGCAGAGAAAGAAAAATAGATACACGGCCACCAAACAGGCATAAGGAGGCCGTGACGCACCCTTCCAAAACTTTTGTCGATGAATAGAGAGATACACGCTCGCCGATACGGGCGTGTGGAAGGTGTTCCTATCGATATGGTTCAAATCCTCCTTACACACCCGTGTGACACCCCCGATCATCATCAATAATTTTTCTTTTTACCACTTTTGTATTTTTCTTTTATTTTATTATACTGAGGGACCAACTGCATAGTCATCTCTATATCTATTTTTGAGCTTCACTTATGTGTCTTCTATGTTCACAGAATATTTTGGAATTGTATAACTTCGAAAAGCGAACAAGGGCAAACACAACAAGATCAGCTACATATCATATATTGAGTAAAGTTTCACAAACCCCTTTTTCCATTTTTTTTTTTTGTTTTTGTTTGACATGTCATATTCATCTTAGTTGCATATATTGTGTAGATCAGGGACAATGTACAATTCAAGTGTGGGGGAGGGATTAGCTGTCAGTTATATTGATTATGATGAGTGTTGATTTAAGATGATCTACAAGAGTTAATAATTGGGAGTCCTCTTTGAATATATGTTGACATTAGCATTAATTGTCAAATTATATATATATATATATATCTTGGTTTAGAATTTATTTTTGCACTTAATGGAAAAGATGGTAGAAAGAGCTATTACCTTTGAAGTGTGAAAGTCGCCCTTATGTAGTCGGCTAATGTATATCACAACTGTTCACTTGATGACCTACCGGGGAAAAAGGCGACCTCAATGGATGTATGAAGTTACTATCCCGAGCTAAAAGAGTTAAGAATAGTAATTTAGTGAATAAGGTTTAGACTAGCTGGGCTAGGCTTGAGTTAGTAAGCGGTACCATAGTAAGGGGGTATACACACACACACACGTGGGGAGTTTGAGTGTAAGGTAAGACCTATTTTTCATAAAACCTTAACGACACTTAACACTGTGTTTTCCAGGGCACCAGAGTGACTCCCAACTATTTTATGACATCGGAGATCATGTATTCATCTATTCGTTTGTGATTGCGTATATTCTTTTCTTAAGGACAAGAAAACATTTAAGTGTGGGGGAATTATGATGATTGCGTATATACATATTTTTATATCATATTCACATACACTTTACACATACTTTTCCATTTTTTACCTCTACTTTTGTGCTCTGTAGGGTGTTTTGTTGTGATTGGATAGAACAATTGGTGCTCGGAACATAAGAAGCAAAAATCGAATCAATTCAGAGCAAAAAGAGCTTGAATTAGGAGCAGAGGTCAAGAATTTATTACAAGAGCTACAGAACTCTAAAGCTGATCACACTATTCATATTGATAAACAATGAGTCAAGAACACCAACTTAAAATTTTTTAATCAATACCGAATAAAATGGTCATCCGATCGAGCTTTTGATTAAGACTGCGTAGACCTGAAAAAATGAACACGGGCATAGAGCTCCTAACACGGCTGTGTCAAGTCCGCCCTATTCCTACAAAGCCTCAACACGAGCTTGTCATCTCTTGCACGACCATGTTTAGATGAACACAGGCATGTACTGTACATATACTAGCCATGTATATCTAGGATTATCCAAACCGCATCTACTCAAATCAAAGAGATCCCAGAAGATAAACACCACAAGCACAAATCTCGAGATTATCCATATACGCTTGCACACATATATTGGCCGTAGGATCTAACTTGTAAAGGGGCTTTTGGTGATCCGCTGTTTGGCGGCTAGGTTTTCGGACGATCAACTTATGGCGACTCGTCTACCGAATGCAAGGGTTTCTTAGAGAGATAGAAGGCGGTGGAGACATCGGCCCAGGAAGTTTATGATCTTTATTATGTCTTCCTCCTTCATTTTTGCTACTTTTATATTTAGTTGGAGATGCTAAACCTTCTGTGGTGCCTCGGTTCCTTGAAGTTTAGCATGAACATGTAATGAGCTAAACATGTCAAACAAGATTACTAAATAATGAAGAATTATTACACTGTGCCTGAGAATTCTATTGATGTAATGGCCTTAGCTAAGTGAGGGTCAAAAAGATAAATACATGCATGATGGAATAGAATTAGAAGCATAGATCTATGTAGATCTACATACATCTACATACATGAAGGCGGAGATGTCCAACCTTAACTTTGCGGCCTTGCTAGGTGGAAAATAACGGCCAAGAAATTTATCAAGCATCTCGGCCCAAGTACGAATAGAGCCTGAAGGTAGCGAGGTAAGCCATCAATAAGCTCCTTCTCTCAAACTGAACATAAAAGTCTCAAGCAAATTGCATCATTGGAAGCTCCATTGTTCTTGAACATGTTACAAATTTGAATAAACTTTGCTAGGTGGGCATGGGTCTTCATCTGGCCTCCCATTAAACTGAGCTGAATTCTGAATCATGTTTAAAGTGCTTACCTTTATTTCAAAATTGTTCATCTTTATATTGGATGGATGAATACTGAATTCCTCCCCTGTGTAATGAGATCTCTCATACTCGGACAATGTTTGTTTTCTTTCGACCATGATGGGTATTACTCTCACTTCACCACTAGCTTCAGTAGGTATTGAATTCTCTGATTTTGAAGAGGACCCTGGAATTAATCCTTCCCCTTCTCTGTACCTTTGGTGTAATATTCTTTCAATCTCACTATCCGCTTCAATTAATCCCTTAGAATTTTTGCAGGTCATGCATCAACACCTCGCAACAAGATATAGTGAGAAAGAAGATTAGTATCCAAGAATTAAAGTAATTAAAATAAAACAAAGAAATAAAGAAAAATGACTAAATTAGTAAACTCCTAGTTTTTCTAGTAGTCCAAATCTCCCCAACAATAGCGCCAAAAACTTGATGCGATGCAAACTGCAAGTGTACAGGTCGTATCAAGTAATAAAGTGGACTCTTGAAAAGCCAGGTTATCGATCCTCTGGAAGATGGAAATACTAGTACCCACTACTCATCTACTATATAGTCAATCCAAAATTGAGTGATTAATCTAAGTCTAAACTAAGGAATTGCAAAACACAAGCAACAGGTTGAATTACTCTTAAATTAAACAATCGTGAAAAGGGGATACTTGGGTGATTGATTCACCCTTGGATTTCTAAAGGATTGATGGAACTCTCTATAATGATTCTTGGTGAATTCTTGGCCAAGGGTTCCTAAGCTTTCACTCCCTCTCTCGAGGTGAATTACTAATCCTAGTGCCCTTACCGATGATGTTTTTAGGAACCTAAGTCTTGGAGGGATTATGAGAATGATACATCTAAAGGATTTGCTCTCCTTAGTATTCGGGCTCCCGATATACTCACATTCCCCTCTATTGGAGATGGTCTACACATGGTAGGCGCTCACTTCTTCCCCCATATGGACTACGAAAATCCCTCCAGCCTCTCGCAACGTAGAAGGATTTACTCACATTAAAACATCCAATAGACACATAGATTTATCCAAGCATTCATACATAGAAAGTAAACATCAATTAAAACATATCCAGGTGGTCATCAACACCCGAGTATCTATAAAATTAGCTCTCCTTGAAAGGAGACCAACAATCAAACACAAAGATGCAAGAAATCAAGAAGTTCATAAGAAACAAGGACATTACTTACACCATTGATAGATTCCTTTTGACTCCTCTTTAAGCTCTTCCCTCCTTTTCTCCTCTTTCTAGGGTTGATGATGAAGATCTCCAACCCTAATCAAGCTTCCTTTTCTTGCACAAAGCTCTCTCCTAAGCTAGCCTCCTTCCAAAACCCCCAAATCCCGCATTATATACCCCCTTCTTAGAGTTTAAGAGCGTCATTTACATTTTTGCCCTTGCTTAGGCCCACAAATCCACAAAAAACTTACGCTATACGGGCCCGTATACGGGCCATATATGAGCCCGTATAACTCTCAGGTGCATTCATACTGCCATATGAAAGATCGTATGGGGCCTCTATGGGAGATACAGGGTAATGTACATCCCCAGAGGAGATTGACTGTATGGGCCTCGATTCTCCAAGTCCATGCGGGCTGTATGGAAGCCCGTATGCCTGGGTTCTTTCCCCAAGAATGCTTCATTTCTGCCTCAATTTCCCTTGAAAAGCTTCATTTCTCTTAGGGTCTCGATATCTTGCCTTGTTTATCAAAATAAACACATTTTAAGTATTGGTAGAGCAAAACTCACAATTGCATGAAAAGCATACAAGAATATGGTATCGAATTATGCTTAAATGAATACTTATCAAGAAGATAGATCAAAAACCTCCAAGGAATTGTCTCATGGCCTCCGCTGCTTCGATCTCTTACCAACCACGGCCCCCCGCGAGCTCGTTAAAGGCTTCAGGAGACCAGTGGAGCGGGCCTCTGTTGCTGCTTTGATATTGATCTTCCCGTCACGGTGGTGGCTGGTTGCCAAGTCGGCACATAATGGGAGCTGATTCGGAGAATCGATTCAATTTTTCTGGCGGCGAGAGAAGTACCAGTTTCAAATGTAACACTCAGGAATTTTCACAATAAATGTCTAAATAAGTGAAAATAATTATCGAGGTTAATAAGTCAATAAAAAGTGATTAAACACTTTTAAATTTCTAATAAATAAAATAGGGACAAAACAGGCATTGAATTTTGTCCAAGAACATTACGTTATAAGAATGCACTTAATGGACCGGGCCCAAATGGAAATTCTCGTATTTCTTATTAATAGGATTCAAATTTTGTTAATTCTTTCTTAAGCCATAATGATTCGGTTTAAGAAAAAGGAATGCCAATTATTGCAAAGAGAATAAATAATGTTTTTATTCATTATCTATATCCGGATTCCCGGATCTTAGTTGGGTCAAAGCCAAGATTTCAGATCTAGGTCGGCTTTAATTGGCAAACCCATGACATAATAGTAATGGGCATTGAGTAAGTTGAATATTAAATAAAATATTATATTATATAAATATAAGGGGTGAGATGGATTAGGGTTTTTAAAATCTCATTAAGGGAGAGAATAAAGAATCATTGAACCGGTTGATTAGAAATAAATAAAGATTCATTACGGTTAAACACAGCTCTTCACCGGTTTAAAAGCGATCAACTAGCGCCTGATCGCGCGCACTAGAGGGCAGCCATGACAGCTGGATCTGCTCGGCTATCCTTCTCTTCTCTCATGAGCTCACAATAATCCCCATGAGACCACAACAAGGCTCTCGTGTGCCTACAGAGACTAGGAGCTCCCAATTTATTTCGACGATGCAGGAGAGGGTAAGAAGCCTTCTTAATAACCCTCGCCATTGCTCCATTCCCTGTTCCCAACTGTGGAAGCTCAACGAGGAGAGAGTCCGGTGGAACTACGGTGATACTTACGACCAAGGAGATCTGGTAGCTGACGTGATTAGTACTACACCGGCAAAGCAACGAACCTACCTGAAAATCGACCACGTCCAACACAAGCATCCTCATCTAGAGGTGGGCACGAGCCTGGTTAAAACCTGGCCTGGGAAAACCCACCGGGTTTACTGACCCGGCGAACTTGGCCAGAACATCGTAACTGGCCCGCTACGGGTCCCGTTAAATGAAACCCGTGACCCGACAATTCTACCCGCAGGGTCAGATGCGTTGACACGCCGGTTCAACCTGCCGAGTCAGCCGGGTTGAACCAGCGGGCTGGTAACAAATTGGGGCCCAAAATCCAAGCCCCAATGACAATATAGTGATGATGGTCACCATTGGTGACCATGTCCATATGGTCACCAATGGTGACCATATCACCAATGGCTGACTGACATAGCCTTTGGTTTGTTTTTTTGTTTCTTTTTTCTTTTAACTTTGTTACTTATATCTATATATAGTCTTCCCTTTCTATGCCATACTTCTCTTTCAATCTCACACCAAACACTCCATTCTCTCTTAATTTCTAAAGTTTTCAATTCTCTCAACAATTTTCTTCATTGGTTCGACTTACCGAAGGGAAATAGCATCACTTGGTGGTAGCTCTAGGGGAAAGGTAATTGTTGGTTCGGCCTCCTTACCTACTCAAGAGAGCAATGAATTGCAAGAATACGAACGTGTAGCTGACGAACTGACACCGTCTACTGCGCCCTCAGATACTTGAGAAACAAATCCCACTACAGAAACAATACCAAAATCTGATATTTTTAAAGTCCATTTTACAAAAGTGTATGATAATGATGACATTATAACTCATGCTAAATCTAAGTATTGTTCTTCCAAATTTAATCATAGCAAGGGAGAAGGGTATAGCACATTTCTAGACTTATGGAGAAAAAGCATCAGAACAAGGTAGGAAACCTTCAGAATCAATCTCAAATTCGATTCACCGTAGATGAACATACGGGTTCCCATTCTTCTTTATTTACATTTTCTCAACCGAGATATAGGGATAAAATCGCAGAGACAATTTCAGTGGAACACTTGCTATTCAACATTGCGGAGCGATCCCAAGTGCAGGAGTGCATCAATAAGACATTGCAACTGGCATGCAAAAAGGTATCAAGGAGGGCGATTCAAAGAATGATCTTCAAAGAATACAAACATGGTAAAGAACAACTTTGTGAGTATTTTCGTGCTTGTACCTCCTGTGTTTCTTTATGGTCTGATATATGGACTGATGTATTCCATAAAAATTCTTTTATGGGTATTACGGCACATTAGATTGATTACTCGTGGAATATCCAAAAGGGAGTCATTGGTTTTAGGGTATTCAACGAGTCTCATACCGCCGATAATATTTATAGGATGATTCGTAGGATCATCGAAGAATATGGTTTGAGTTTTAAAATTTTTTCAATTTCATTTGATAATGCCTCTGCTAATACGACCTCGATTAGACCTTTAGAAGAATATTTTAGGCCTTCATGCGGCGGAAATATTTCCATATTAGATGTGCTTGTCATGTATTGAACTTATGCGTGCAAACCGGACAAGAGTCCCTAAAAAAATTTGTAGGACCAATTAGGGATATAGTATCATATATAGGAAGGAAAATGACATTGATGAAACAATGGGGTCGTCATTGTAAAGCACATAAGATGAGGCCCAAAAAATTCCCGAAAGACGTTAAAACTATATGGAACTCTACCTATAGGCTTCTTAATGCGACATTTCCTTATAAGACATTCTTGGCTGCTTTTGTTAATGAAGATTTGCCTGGTTTTAGTTTATTCGAATATCAATGGAATATTGCTACTAGAGTTATGGATTTTCTTTCTATGTTTAAAACATGTAAAAATTTATTTTTGCAAGTTTATTTTCCCACCGCACTTTATTTTTGGATGGTGTTATTGATGTTGCGGAACAAATGTGGAAGTTTACATTAGATGCTCAATTGGTTATGAGCCTTGTAGAGATGAAGGTAAAGTGGTTGAGCTATTATAGAAATATACCTCATATTGCTTTAGTTGCATTTGTTTTAGATCCTAGGCAAAAATTAGAAGGTTTAAATGTATATTTAGAAGCTTATTACAAGTTTTTAGGGTATAATGGAGATCAGGATTCTCAAACATGGGCCATGAGTGAGTTAAAGACTCAATGGTATGGACCGGGGACTGACATTTATATGGATGTTAGTATAATTATTAGTGAAGTTAATTCGGTCGCAACATTTTGAACTGTATGAGAGCTATTGCTCTCATTATGGTCATATAGTTCCACAAGTTGCAACTAAGGTTGTAGGACAGTCTAGCAGTAGTGGGGGGAGAATCATTTCGACAAAGGCAAGCGAAGAAGAAGCCTAGGGGTTCTCAATACACAGAGGTCAACATGTATTTGAATACTACCTTCCGGTTCTCTGAGGACGAGAATGTAGATATGTCTTTCGACATTCTTTGGTGGCAAGGTAATGGAAATCTGTATCCTATTCTTTCATTACTTGTAAATGATATTTTTGCGTGCCCTATATCTACAGTAGCATGCGAGCAGACTTTCAGTGCAAGTGGAAACATATCGGATTCAACACGTTCCCAGTTGTCGGCACCAAACATTGAAATTCAAGTTTGTACGGATGATTGGAAGCATGCACAACGACGACAAAAAGAAGCAATAATGGGAAGTCCAGAAGCGAGTGACTTCTTCTTCACCAATAACATGATGAGCACAACAACAACCCTTGATACAAAGTAAGAGCCAGAACCTGATGCCGATGAATGGGTAAGTGGGTGACAACTCCAGTCCAGTTTAAGGTAAGAGAACTACGTTGGCTTTGATTCCTCTTACACCCAAGAGGATACGTAGGCAACTTAATTCGATAGATAAATAAATTAAGTACAAGCCGTAATTATAATGCCATAGTTTTATTTTTTTAAATTTTCGCATTCTATTTCTATATATCATATAATCATAATATCATTATATCATAGTTTTCAAATTTTTTTCTTCATTTTTCTCATTTTATTTCTATATCATAATATCATAGTTTTTAAAAACAATAAATTACATTTTAATTTTCTTTTAAAAAAAAGAAAACTATGATATTATGATTCATAATATCATAGTTTTCAAGTTTTTTTCATTTTCCTTATATTATCTCTATATCATAATATCATAGCTTAAAAAAAAAATTATAATTTTTGATATTTTAAAATTAAATTTTATTCTTTTAAGAAAATTGAAAACTATGATATTATGATTTATGATTCATAATATCATATTATCATATATCATAGTTTTCAAATTTTTTTATTTACATTTTCTCATTCTATTTCTATACATAAAATCATAGTTTTTTATGTTTTATTACCACTTTTCCATATTTTTTAATATATACTTTAATGAAATTATACAATTTAGATTATATATTAAAAAAAATAAAAACCGGCGTGCCTGCCGGTTAATCGGCGAGTTGGGCCCGGCCCGCTAGTTCTACAGTATGGCTCAGGCCGGTTACGGGTCACCATTGGGTGACGCGTGACCCGCTGGGTCAGGCGGGTCAACCTGGCCCGGCGGGCTACTAATGTAGCCTGATCCGGTTTCGAGTTGGTCTTTGGTCTGCCCGTAACTGGTGAGTTGGGCCCGCCGGGCCAGGTTAACAGACCCGTGCCCACCTCATCAGCCCCTTTCTTTAAACCCACTCTTCGGGCCTACTGTCAGGAGGGTATGGTGGGCTAGTCGGAGATTTGGTAGGAAACTTTTTTCTGAGGAAGGAGGAGAGGCACAGAGGGTACTGAACAACGGCCTAGCTTAGTCCTTCAATGCCAAGAATACAGAGTTAGCCCAGGACCCCACCGAGCTGGGACTTAAACTTCAAGTAAGCACGAGATGATGCTGGGTTTGATCAATAGATAAGATAATGTATTAGCTTAATAAACTGGTTGTAGATGCATGTATGGTAGCTAAATCCTAGGAATCTCTAGTCTGTATGTTTGACTTGTAAATAAAGGAAATTCTGATATACACTTAGCATATATCAATGGCATGATTTAGCTAGTACATCACATGTTTGTTAAAATGCCACATTAATGTTAGTGGCTGTGACGAATAAAATTAAAGTCATGTTTGTTGTAAATAATCTCATGGATGTCTGGTTTGAATGAGATTAGGACTAAGGATAAGATTGTGGTGATGAATTGGGGGATTTGAACGTGCACATAAACTACTTGAAAGAATGCTTATAGAACTAGCCATATGAGATACCTATCTTAATAAGCATATGTATACATAAAATCTTTCTTTTGAGCAACTATGAGTATGAAGAGAATTTGGGAAGATTTTGCTATACTATAATTCTCCCATTTCCATACTAGTTCATTAAAGGATGAGAGATTCTTTTAGTTCACTTGTTTAATTTTAAAATGTGGACATGTTTAGGGGCCAAGGTTCAAAATAAAAAGGCCTTGCATTTGAATAAGATGAAGGTATGTTCTAACATTCCTTAGGTATTTACCAAAGTTCGCCTAACTTTTGTTTTGTGACCGGCAATGGCCAGTCGCACCCAATCTTAATAGAGCTGCACCTTTTCTCTACCTAGCTGCACCCAATAGGTGCGCCTCCATTTCACTAATGAACAGTAAAAGTTCACACCCAATCTTTGTTTGGCCGTACCCAGACCCTACCTACTACGGTGCGAGCATGTGCAAATTGGGTGCGACCCTTCATGAGTTGGCTGCGCTGCCATTTTCACTAATGAACAGTAATGAACAGTAAAAGTTTGCACCCAATCTTTGTCTAGTCACACCCAAACCCTACTTACTACGGTGCAAGTATGTGCAAATTGGGTGCACCGCCATTTTCACTAATGAACAGTAATAAACAGTAAAAGTTCGTACCCAATCTAAATAGAGGCGCACCCAATCTATGTCTAGCCGCACCCATATCCTACCTACTACGGTGCGAGCATGTACAAATTGGGTGCGACTCTTCACAAATTAGGTGTGCCGCTATTTCAACTAATGAACAATAATAAATAATAAAAGTTCACACCCAATCTAAATAGAGCCGCACCCAATCTCTGTCTGGCTGCACCCATACCCTACCTACTACGGTGCGGGCATATACAAATTGGATGTGACTATTCACAAATTGGGTGCGCAGCCATTTTAACTAATGAACAGTCATAAATAATAAAAGTTCACACCCAATCTGAATAGAGCCGCACCTAATCTTTGTCTAGCCGCACCCAGACCCTACCTACTATGGTGTGAGCATGTTCAAATTTGGTGCGCCCTTTCGCAAATTGGGTGCGCCACCATTTCAACTAATGAACAGTAAATAACAATAAAAGTTCGCACCCAATATGAATAGAGTCGCACCCAATCTCTGTCTGGCTGCACCCAGACCCTACCTATTACGGTGCGAGAATGTGCAAACTGGGTATACGGCCCTTCACAAATTGTGTGCGCCACCATTTTACTAGTGAACAGTAAAAGTTCGCACCCAATCTGAATAGAGTCGCACCCAATTTTTGTGTGGCCGCACCCAAACTCTACCTATTACGGTACGAGGTACGCCGCTAATAAACAGTAATGAACAGTAGTCCCTCAAGACATCTTTATTGTGATCAGTAGTGAACAGTGATAAATAGTAAAAGTTAGCACCGAATATGAATAGAGCCACAAAAATTATTTATGAATGGTCATAACTCCCCGAGTAATCAAGAATTTCCCTATTTCAATTACTAGGGAAAAGTAAAGGCAAAGGCAAGGGCAAAGCAGGAGTTGCTGAAGGCCAAGCCAGCATTAGAGCAAACTAGACTAAGGTGAGGGAACCGGCTGTACAGTTCGGATATTTATCGTATTTTCTTACAGTATTGATTTTAAATTGAAAAGCATAAGTTAGAAATTTTATGAAAATTTCCTGAGTTTTGGAAATTATTTCATGCATATTGATAGATCCCCAGTTGTGAATAGATTCCACTTTCAGAACTCATGCACTGTAATCAGTAACAGAAAAGAGAAATAGATACAGAAATTAATAGACTACACTTTATTGATTTACTTGCCTGAACCAGTGGTGGCTCATAGAGAGCCAGAGAATATGGCATTAATTTAGGGAATGGGTGATTTATAACTCAGATTTTTAATACTGAACTATCTATTTTTAAAACCTTCCTTTTTTATGAAATTAAAACCCCCTTTCCATACTCCCGTAGATGCTATGGGCCTATCGCAAAACCTATAGAACTCCAACACAATGTACACATTCTCTAGTATTTGGAACTGAAGCGGTCCTCCCCCTCGAAATCCAAATACCCTCATTGAGAATTGAGAATGGCAATGCAAAATGAAATTTAAAATGAAGATAATATTCGACTTCGCTTGGATGAGTTGGACTCTCTTGACGAGAAAAGGATGGGAGCACAACAGAATCTCGAAGTCTACAAGGCCAAGATGTCTCAGGCCTACAACAAACTTGCTCGGTTTAGGACTTTTACCAAAGAAGAAATGGTTCTTGTCCTAAGAAGACCTATCATCACCAATAAACGGGTCGGGGGCAAGTTTAAAGCAAACTAGGAAGGTCCGTACGTTGTGGAGATCATCTACGAAGGAGGCACATACCAGCTCATCGATGCCAACGGAGAAAGACCAATGCCACCCATCAATGGTCGTTTTCTGAAGAAATATTATGCTTAATGTAAAAATGTTTGCTTGTAACGGAACGTCTGGTCCCTTATAGGGGTAGACTAGTCATGTACAATTGAACGTACTTACTGAGGCAAAACATTAATTTTTATGTACTTTTGTATCAAATTCATTCAATGAAATAAAGAGGCATGTGTTTGTCTACGATGGAACGTCAGGCTCCTAGTTGGGGGTAGATCGGTCATGCACAATGTGCTTCTTGAGGCAAACACATTGACCACTTATTTTTCCAAAAAAAAAAGAAAAAGAAGAAAAAATCACCCAAAAAAATTCAAAAAACAAAAAAAAAAAACAAAAAAAAATTAAAAAAAGGGAGAACGGAAGAGAACTAAAAAATTTATTCAAGTCTAGGGTTGATAACAAATGTCTCAAAGTCAACTACCAAAGCATAAATAAACTAAGAAATCAAACTAAAAAAAGAGAAGGGAGGGAGGGCCCCTTTTAATGCCCAACAAATTTAAACAATGAGTCTTTTGCCTCCTGCAACTAATTGAGCCATTTCAAGAAAACATCAATGAGATGAGTATCCGGCTGATCTCCGTGATCCTCGGCGAGCTGTGCCTTGGCCTCATCCAACTCAATTTGAAGATTCACTTGTGTGTGCTCAGAAGCTTCGAAAAAGTTCGTTGAAGTTGCTATCTTCTCACCCAAAGTCTTCATCGCACCGAAAATTTCACAGAGCTCGGTCTGTAGTTGATGATGCCTCTCAGCAAGCCTCTGATACTCCTCTTTATCCGTATTTATGTCATTAGCCCAGTCCACCCTGAGTTTGTTGAGACGTTCAAGTGCTAAAGTTTTCTCATGCATACGTGCCTTGGCTTGTTGATTACGGATATGAACTTGGATGCTAGGATTCTCTAAAGCTTCTTTAATATAAGTCGCACATCGAACTATTTTTACTAAGAAAGGCTCATAACTAGTCAAATCAATGCCGAGGGCTTCAAAAAGTGAAGTTGACTCCTTCAATTTATTGATAATGTTTTGATAGTTGTGGTAGTTGAGGGACTTGATATTGCTCAGTATTTCATCCCGCCAGGCTAACACCATATTTGGTATGTTCCTCGGACCTATAAAAAACATATGCAGATAAAATTCAAAATTCAAAATTCATAATTGAAAAAAAAAACACCTTGGTCTTGCTTTGGTCCGGCGTTGGCATCAACGCCATCAGCTCCCAACTTTTCCACAGGGACAAGAGTATCCGCAACAATTTCCTTTGAAGGACTTCATCTCAGAGACAAAAGACCGTCACCTTTTTGGGCAACTAAAAAAAAATTCACCAACCTTGGTCTTGCTTTGGTGAAGTTGCAAATCCAGCATGGGTGTTAACAGCATCACCTCCCAATTCCTCCACAAGAGAAAGAGAATCCCCAACAATTCCTTTTGAAGGAGTTTGCCTCGAAGACGGAGAGTCACCATTTCTTCAGGCA
Source organism: Dioscorea zingiberensis (assembly GCA_026586065.1). Classification (NCBI taxonomy): domain Eukaryota; kingdom Viridiplantae; phylum Streptophyta; class Magnoliopsida; order Dioscoreales; family Dioscoreaceae; genus Dioscorea; species Dioscorea zingiberensis. The sequence goes on from CM048819.1 coordinate 27,740,376, forward strand.
ACTAGATTTCAAGAAAAGTTGTCAACATGTATATATATATATATATATCTTTAAAAAAAAAGCTTGATCTTGCTTTGGTGATGTTGCAGCTCCGACATCAACATTAGAACCGCCACTCTCCAACTCCTATGTGGGAGTACGAGTATCCTTAGCATCTTCTTGGATAGCTAAAATAAATAAATAAATAAATAAATACATAAATAAAAGGGGGGTTGATGATCATGAAAAAAAAATAAAAAAAAACCACCTTCATCTTGCCTTCATAAAGATGTAACTTCCATATTCACATCAACATTGGCGCCATCGCTCTCTAATTTGTCCATAGAAGAAGGGGCGTATTTAATGAAGCTCGCAGAAGGAATCTACCCAAAAGATGAAGTACTTTCATCCCCTTAGCGGCTGCAGTTCAAATCGAAAAAGAATATATATATGTATATATCAAAAAAAAAAAAAACTTCTTGAATTATTGGCAAATTTTGTTGTGGTTCATCTTGAATCACAAGAACATTCTGCAGTGGCTCCTCTTGAATTATTGGCAAATTCTGAAGTGGCTCCTCTAGAATTATTGGCAAATTCTGAGGTGGCTCCTCTTGAATTATTAGCAAATTCTGCGATGGTTCATCTTGAATTATTGGGAAGTTTTGCGGTGGTTTATCCTCCAAGGTAATTGGTATGTCCCCTAAAATGAATTTGAAAATAAAAATTAAAATTAAAATAAAAATAAAAAATAAAAAATAAAAAAAACTGGGGAAGGATAAAACCTTGTGGTGGATCAAGGAGAGCCTCCCTGGCTCCAACATTGGAATCAGGAGGATTTACTTGACCTGAAATCAAAAGTTTTTGTCAAATCCTCTAAAGATGGATGAACAATTGATTAAAGAAGTATCTACCAATAGAAACATAGAGAGGCATCCCCGAATCTGATGGAGGAACAACCTAAACCCTTGGAGCTGTTTGGAAATTTGGAGGATTAAAAAAAAAAAGTCATGTACTTAAATGAGAAAGTTTTTTGAGAAAGCCCTTGGCAAAAATAAAATATCTCATATATACATTCAAAAAAAAAAAAAAAAACAACGTGGGCTCAAATGAATATATTTTTGGAAAAGCCCTTGCAAAAACTATTAAAACAAAAAACGTGGGCTTGAATGAACATATTTTTGGAAAAGCCCTTGCAAAAAATAACATATTGCAAAAATAAAAAATAAAAAATAAATAACGTGGGCTTGAATAAACATGGGCTTGAATGAACACATTTTTGGGAAAAGTCCTTGCAAAACAAAATATTTCAAATCAAAAAAAAAAAAGAGAGAGAAAGACCTTGAGTCCGTTGCCGCTTTGCCGGGACAAGTGGGTCAACAGTGGGATCAATAAAGATGCTTTCATCAATAAAATGGGAGTTCCTTGAAGATTGGCCTCATTCCCTATTCCTTATAATAACTCTTCTTTCTCTGAAGTCATCCTGAATCAAAGATGAATAGTCTTGATGGAAAAAGGCCTTAACGTTCCTGAACCATTTTTGTGCATAAAGCAGTGTATGTCTCCCTCTTCTGTCATGCTCATGAATATAAAATGAACTGGAAGTCCTCTGGCGGGAGAAGTGAAGCCAATAACCCGCAAGAATCCCAAGGGAAGGAGCCCTCCGTGGAACATCAATATATGCCGGAGTATGTTGATCATACCCAAACTGGCACCCAAATCAGTGCGGATTGTAAGTCTCCGTATAGAAATCTCCAGCACACCGCAGGGGCAGGACTCCACAACGAAGACACATCACATACTCCATAGTATACAAGTCCAATACTTCGGGCCCAGTCGGATATCTGGAATCTCGCACTGTCTCGTTGTTATGATGCATAAATAAGAATGGGTGGCTTATAAAATTCTCCTCATACCTGATGAATTTCCTTACCTTCATAGGATTGATAAAGGGAATCGGGGAGGCATTCATATAATATAGCATTTTTGGTATTCTCAACAGCCCGGGGATGCTTGAAGTGTTATCATCTATTTTCCTCTCGAGATATATCCTTTGAAAATAATAGCTAGCCCATGTATATAAGAAGTGAACAGGAAATACTGTGGTAGAAAATCCAGGTCCTCTTCTGTGATTCACTATAGCATTTAATCCCAAGTACAAACGCGCCAACACTGCAGGGGCAAAAGCTACTTTCCTCCCATGCGCAATATGACATGCCATCATAAAAACTCCAGGTCTAATCACCTTACAACTGCTCGTCATAATAAAACAGCGGACCCAAAGAGCCACAAAGGTTGCCAAATCCGTGTTAAAAATAGGCTTTGGAGGGGGATCAGATGTCGAACCACACCGGACACCAAGTCTTGATTTCCTGAAAAAGTCCAATCAATCCTCAAAAAATATATCTTGGTTAGCACTTCTCCTTGCGAGCCACTCGAAAATATCAAAAAGATTTCTCCAAACAAGAAATTTCAGGATTACTCTTTCGGCAGGTTGTTTCATTAGGAGGTACGACTTCATCGTACATGTCACCAGTAACCGGAAGCCCTCCCAGTTGATTAATATCCCATAATGAAATCCCAACTTCCCCATGCAAAAAGCGGAAAGTATTGGTCTCTGGACACCATAATTCCACTAATGCTTTATAAAAATTCAAGTCAAAGTCATAACAGCCAACCGACGCCACAATCTCGCCAACTAGTTCTGCTTGGGATAACTCTCGTCGATATCTATGGACTATGTAGTTGGCCCACTCTGCATAATAAGGGAGATCAATTAAATCACTCTTAATGGGTTCCCTACCCTTCCACCCTGGACGGTAGTTGATGATCTTATATCCGAGGGTTTGGAACATACTCTGATCCCTTATATTCCCTTCAGGCTTTAAACAAATCGCATCGGTCATACCATCCTCATACCAGCGATTTGTACCCAATTTGGAAATAGCTATACAAGTGGGATAACGCTTCACCCACTCTGAGTGCTCCTCTCCTTCGTATCTGATTGCGGATTCCGATCCAGAGTCAAAGGCAGGGTAGTGACGGATGAAGATTTGACCTTGAGGGTCCTCGTTGCAATCTTGGGCCATATCCCAAAAAGGTTAAGAGATATTGGCCATGTCAAAAAGAAGGATTTGGGGATTCCTACTTCTCTCACTCAATAAATTTCATGAGAAAAGTAGGAAGGGGGCATTTGTTTATATATATAAAAAATAAATATATGATAAATGTCGAAATAAAATTTAAATCTTAATTTAAATAGAATTCAAATATATCCGAATCTTAATATTTAGGATATTTATGATAAATAAACAAAATTTAATATGGGATTCTTTATGAGATAAATTGATTGTATCTTGGGCCAAAGCATAAATCCCAAGGCAGGTCCAAGGCACAAATTCCAAGATAGCCCGACAACACATATCTCGAGGCGATCTCAAATTCCAAGATTGCTAGAGAACATATCTCGAGGCGATCTCAAATCCCAAGATAGCCATGAGAACAAATCTCGAGGCAATCTCAAATTCCAAAATAGCCCGAGAACAAATCTTGAGGCAATCTAAAATTCCAAGATATCCCGATAACACATATCTCGAGACAGTCTCAAATTCCAAGATAGCCAGAGAATACATATCTCGAGGCAGTCTCAAATTCTAGGATGGCCTGAGAATACATATCTTGAGACAATCTCCCAGAAATACATATCTCAGGGTAGCCCGAACACAAATCCCGAGGCGATCCTAAATAGTAAATTAGCACAAATCCAAAGAAACCCGAATACAAATCCCGAGGCAATTATTTAATAATAATAACAATAATAAAAAAATTGAAAATTGATTAAATTTTTAATTTAAAATTTAATTAAAATTTTAATTTAAAATTTAATTAAATTTTAATTTAAAATTTAATTAAATTTTAAAATACCATTTAGTCTTATCCCCTCACCTCGTTACGAGAGTTAGGATCTCGCGGAGGCAGGCATGCTTGAAGATAAGGATAAGACATCCTTTTTAAAGAGGGGGCCAGACAGAAGATAAGGGAGAAAAAATTTTGTCACGAGAGAGAACTTCTTGCCTAAGGAGGAAAGAAAAAAATTTATTAGGAGAAACTACTTTTAGTCGAAGAAGCTTATTGTCTCTTCAGAGAGGAGCTCGCTATTATCCACCAAAGAGAAGGTGATTATCTTATTATTCTATATATATATATATATATATATATATATATATATATATGTAATAAAAGCATTAGAACCCCACCCTTTTGATCGTCTCGGAGACTCAAGGGACATAAGTAAACTTAGTTTTGAGGTTGAGTGAGGATGGGGAGTCATAAGCAGGAAATAAAAAAAGAAGAGTGATATATGTTATTTAATATATATATATATATATATTATATAATATAGTTGAAGAAACGTTGTTACATTTAGGGACGATTCATTATCTCTGAAATGTATATATATATATTACAGAAATAAAATAAAAAAAATAAAAAAAGGGATGGGATGTTCTCCTCCTCCGCGCCTCTTCGCCACCGATCCGCCCAAAAGTTCGCCCAAGCATCGCTTCGCCGCCAGCCACTAGAGAAGCCCTCTGCACTCCCGCACCGCTGGACCATTGCAGCTCCACCGCCTTCCTTTTTAGCGCTGCCGTTATTCTATCGGAGATTGATGCTATCGATGCCCTTTCGATGCTGAGCAAGATCCAATCGCCGCTGAGCCATCGGAGGAACTTTCTGTGCTTCTACGCCATGGAGGCACCGAAAATTCCATCGCCTCTTTCCCTCTCCGGTCTGGATCCGATCTCGAGAGGGACTTCAACAGTATTCTCACGAGATGAAGACAAAGAACCTACAGCGTTCTCCACCATGTGCCGCCTCTCACGAGTTCACTACCACCAGATCTGAGGTCTATGTCATCATAAATCTCTGATGATCACCGCCAGGCCGCCGTGTCCCCGCTGATGTTGCTGTTGTTGCAGACTTCACCGCCGTTGCTTTTCTGTACTGCTGCACCACCTGCCACTGCCTCCAGAGGAAGGAATTGAAGCCACCAAGTTTCGGCCAAGCACTGCCTACTGCCGATGTGCCCTCTCTGCGCTCCTCTGCCATCGAGCCACCAGAGTCCTATCGTATCCCTCTGCCGCTGAGTCGTCTAAGCCTGTCGACCCATCGAAGTTCTGTTCCTCTCTCCATGTTTCTACGCCGTCAAGCCACAACAACTTACAAGAGGTCTGAGATCACCTCTGATCCTGAAGTTGCCGAAGAGAAGCAAGAGAGACTCTATGGTGAATGTTGGAGGTGCTCAAGGCCCAACCCAAAGTCTAAGTAACCTCTCTAAGGGCCTGCATAGCGAGCAGATCGCCGACTGGCCTCTCTGGCTCCATGTCGCCACTGATGAAGCCATTAATCACATGACATGCCATACGAGTAGCTCTATAAGATACAAAAGTGACCTCTCTTAAGAGAACAGCCCCGATTGTTTGAGATCAGACCTGTTGCCGGCGAGACGTCATCACCATCAAGACATCTGAAGCCAGCCCCATTACTGGTGAGGTGTCCAAAATCAGCCCATTGCCAATGAGAAGATCATCCTGTCACCAAAGACCACCGCAGTCACCAATACCGTTACCAATCCCTTCTGGATGATCTTCGCAATTTTGAAGAGACGTTTCCAAGATCACCCCTTTGTTGCAAATTTTCTTCTGAGGATGCACTTGGACTGGAGCGAGCTGGAACCTGTTGGACGAGTGTTTGATCAAATGCAGAATTGGAATGTATTTTCTTGGAATTCAATGATTCCAGGCTGTGTCAAAAGATGGGAAATATCAATCTTGCTCAGAGATTGTTTGATGAAATGCCTGAAAAGGATAATGGGCTTATGAAGTATGATCTGTGTGATGCTGTTGATCTTTGGCAACATTGGAGCTCTTAAGGCAGATGATTCTAGCTGTTATGGGCTTTTGTCAAACCTGTATGCAAAGTCAGAACAATGGGCAGAAGTTAAGAGAATCAGAAAACTGATGAAAGAAAGAGGTATCTAGTTGCAGCTCAATGGTGATCAAAGGGGAGGATGCATGAGTTTCTTGTGGGGGAAGAGATGGATGTAGAATAGTGGTTCTTTGCAAGTTGAAGAAGGTCATATGTAGATTAAAGGATATGAGCCTAATCTGAGCCAAGTCCTTGTCGATGCTGAAAAAAAGAAGATAGCAATAGTTTATGGGCTGACAAATTTGGACAGAGGGGGTTCTAATGCACATAGTGTGCTGCTGATCCACGCCATGGCCGCTACCTCAGTGCCTCAGCTGTGTTCCGTGGGAAGATGAGCACCAAAAGTGGATGAGCTAGTGATCAATTTGCAGAACAATGTACCCTTCCTACCTTGTTGAATGGACCCTCAACAATGTCAAGATATCCCATCCAAGGGCGTCAAGATGGCATCCACATTCATTGGCGAATCAACCTCCGCCCAGGAGATGTTCCACGGAGTAAATGAGCAATTCACAGCCATGTTCAGGAGGAAGTCTTTCTTGCACTGGTGGAGGCTTAGAGCGACATGGATGTACTGTCGATGGTTGAGTGGATGAAGCCTTTAATATCTAATTCTCAGTTTCGATCCCTTCCGATGGAGAAGAACTGTTAGAACCTGAGGATTTCATGATGAAAACCCCCCTATGTCTTGAAGTTTCATGATGTGAGCCTCGTAGCTACATAGCTGCGATGACTCATGTAAAAGATGCCTTTCCTATTGCTGCCTTGCTGGTTCTTCAGAGGATGCTGAGAAAACGATAGTTTTTTACTACTGAAATCAATAAAAAGTCGAAGCTGACAGAAATGTTGAACTTCATTGTCCTTTGCTTGAATAAATGTGCAATGTTGAGGAAAAGCTACTTCCAAAGGTGACTTGTTGTTGCAGACCTTGATGAAAAGGTCTCAAGAAAAGATGTCTGGCGAGCTTCATGTTCTGTTTGCCAAAATTGGTGGAAAAAGACATCTCGAATGTATGTTAAAAGTGCCTTCAAGGCGTTCGAGTGAATGTTCGAATGAAGCTGCCATGTTTGGAGTTGCTCACATTGATAAAGACAAGTTGTTGTTCTTTAAATAAAGCTCAATAGCAAGTTCATTAATGTTCAATCATATAAAGTGCACTTTAGGTGATTTGATAAAAATGATTGAGAACAATCATTGGGTTCATGGGTATATTAGCTAATGGGCATTGGGTCTAGAAGGTTGCTGCTCTTCCTAGTGAACAAACTGAAGCTATAAAGCTAAATGAGGAAATCCAAGTCTGGCTATTGATGATGCTTGTAAAAACATGGTTGTGCCAATCAACTATTTGAAGTTACAATGAAGCAATTTGTTGACCCTTTTGCTTAAGAATCTCACTTACTAGGATCGATATCAGTTTGGTGTTTTATGTTCTAGACCAATCCTGATGATGCTGCTGCTAGGCTGTCACCGCTGTTATGTTGTGCTGCCAATGTTGATGCCACTGTTATGCTATTGCTGCTGCTGTGAAAGATTAAGAAAGTGCTATTAAACATGAAGAAAATTGATGGAAAAGAGCTCCAAGAATTCAGCGATAAGAAGTGGAGGAAGAGAATTAAAAAATCAGCTATCAAAGAATAAAGCCTCTACACCCTTTTATTGGCTTCATTGTTGGGCTTTCGGCCTCCGGTCTTGCCTTCAGTTCTGCATCTCTTGGCTGTTGTCAAACTCCGACGAGCACTGCGATTGATGAAGAGGTTACTATGAGGTCAAGTGGAGTAAAATTATGCTTGAAGGAACAATAATGGATATTCAAAACTGATTTTGGAAGACATGCCACTATGTTGCTGCAGAATAAAGAGAATGAAGAGGGAAAAGATGCTTCAAATGTTGCCAGATATCTGGTTGTGCCCTTCTAGGGCTTGATGAAACACCCCTCCGTGTGCACCTAAGAATCTGATAATTCTAGAAGCCTTCAATGGAGTTATCTCATGTTGATAACAAAGTTATACTTTCAAAGTATTGGCGTCAAATAAGGCTCTTGTCAAAGGCGAAGTTGCAAAATAAAAAAAGAGGAGGAATTGCTGTTACTTTTTGAATTGCATATTATTTATAGATGGACCTCATTCTTGGTTGTTGTCAATCAAAGCAAAAATGAAGGGCTGTATTTCAATAAAGAATTTGTTGCTTTGTTACAACTCTAGAGAGAATCAAGCTAGCAAAAAAGAGATATTATGGAAATTGGAAGGATGATTGTGTGATCTAGATAAATCCATTGAGATATGTTATGTGACTATAGTGATTGTAAATTTTGTTGAAGGGATATTCTAAACATGTCTAAGATGTTTAGTTATGTAAAGTGCATTTTAAATGCTTGATATACTGCCTCAATGAAATATATGAGAGGAATTTCTGAAGTAAATGTTTCTAATGTTGAATGTTAATGGGACATTCAGTGCCATTCAAAGCCACTTATAAGATGTCCAAATCTATCAAATATTTTGAAGCTATAAAGGGCTGCAGAAGTTATGGAAAGTACCTATGATTGATGTCTAAATATTTAATTGATTTTTTTGCCAACGGATATATCCCAAAGCTATAGAAAGTGCTTAGTTGGAAGAGTACCCTCTTGGTATTTGACAAATGTTTCAAAGAGATTATTTCACTGTTGGACTAGTGTATTGGAATTAAAATTCGGTCCTTAAGTTCAGGACTCAAATGATGCCATTATGGATGAAAAGGAGCTGGCGTTCTTTATTGGATTGTGATTGATATTATTGGACACATGGCTTTGTTGACTGTCCAAGTATGTTGCAGCAAAAAAATATCAAAAGCAAAGTTGAAAATGAAGTATTAAGATTTTTTTTTTTTTTTTTTGTGTAAAGAGAGGGATCAACAAAAAAAAAAAATCATGTAAAAGTTTCGAATGGGTAAATATGCAATAACTCTCGATGATAAATTGGAAATAAGGGACAAGACAAAGATGTTATATTGGAGGTGAAAGAACCTTAGTGGAAATTGGTGATAAAAAATTAATGCCAAAAAGAGAGTTGGCCCCATTTTATATGAAAAGGAGGGCTGATTTTATTAAAAGAACATCTTATGAATTGTCATAAAATGGAATATTATGACAAAGATGTAATCAAGGGAAGAGATTTGAACTCATGTGCATGTATCTTGAGGCAGTGATGAGAGACGCATATTGAGATGGCTCAAAATTATAAATCCCAAAGGGGTGCGAATCTCAAAGTTATGACGGACACGTATCTCAAAGCGCTGATAAATATTAATCCCAAAGTGATATGTGACCAGTGAAATATAAATCCCGAGGTGGCGTGAAGCGTTCGATGAAAGTACGAACCCTAAAGTGGCACGCACCCTGAAGCGGCGATGAGCACGCATCTTGAGGCAGCTAATAAATACAAAGTTCAAGGTGGTACATATCTCAGAGCAGCGGTGAAACACTCAAATCTCAAGGCGGCGACAAAGCAGGCATTTGAGGCGGCGATACAGTGGCACAAAATCGAAGGCGGCGTCGAGACATATAATGCGGCGTTATTTAAATAAAATAAATAAATAAATAAATATATGTATACATCTATATGTAATAAATAATTTTGTTCTGCGATAAATTCTTTTTCTCAATTGCCTCTACCTGTACTCTTTTGCCCTTAATCGGAGGTTCCCAAGACCATGTCTGGGGTAATTAATAATAGAGGCTTGCCTCTATTAGGAATGGAAGAACCCGCAATACCTGAAATAAAATGAAACAAACAACATTTGTGATTCAATGTGTCAGCTCGGTGTCTTACACTTGCATTACCGACGATGCGAGTAGTTGTCAGAAACCCACGAATTTTAGGAATAAAACTTTTCTTATATTCCATAAAATGAAATTCATAAATTATTTAATTCCTTAAGCTTGGAGGATGGAGAATTTAAAAGCTTTAAAAAGGGAATTAAATTAGATTTTGAGACCAATTAGGAAAAAAAAATGGGAGTTGAAGGACCTTTTAGTAATTATTAAAATTTTGAGGACCTTTCGGTAATTTTGAAAAGTGTTAAGGACTTATGAAGAATTGTCCTATCTCACAGGAGAGGGACTTGGATGTGATCTATGAAAAATCAAGGACTAAAAGGGAATTTGTCCACTCACACGTGGAGGGACCTAGTTGTAACCTAAAAAGAAAGCGAGGGGCTATTTGGATAATTTCCAGAGAAAACCCTTATAGGAGAAGAGCGAATGGTCGAGATCAAAGGATCTCGAGATACGTACATATCATGGAGGAGGGTTATAAAGGGTTCCTGAGGAGGCCACGTGTCGGACCTGGAATAAATCTATCTGATCGCGGATCAGATACGAGGCAAAGAGAAAGATTGATAAAAGTAATCCTACGGTGAGGGCTCATCAGAACCGTTCGTCTAGAGATGAGATACGATCTCGAGGCATAAGTTTTTAATCAGGCCGTTGAATGCAATACGATTTGAACCGTTGGATTTAAGTTGTGCTTGATCCGAGACTCATTGATCTAATCGGAGCCGTTGAAAGAGATCAAGTGATCTCAACCGCTTATCGGATAAAAGAAGCCTATCCCGAGGCGCCACCTTCTCCTCTTCTCAACCGCCTGAGAAATGAAACCGCCGCTTGAAGCGCCGGCCGCCATGAAGCGTTACTCACAAGAACTTCGGTAGTTAGACGACGGTTCGGCTCGCAAACGCTTCCATCACCTTCGGCATCCCTCGCTCTATAAAACCCACCCTTGGATCGTCCTGAAACAGCAAGAAGCAAAAGCTCACAGAGCTCACCGGCGAAGGTTGGTCGAAGAAGGGGATTTCGGCCGTGGAAAGGTCCCAGTCGCCACCAACATCACCAGGGGAACCGGAGTTTAGGTATGACTCCATCCTGGCATTTAATTTCCTAGTTTCATGCGTCTGTGAGGGGTATTGAGTTCGCCGGAATGGTTGAACGCAACCGTGAGTGGTGCGCAACGTGGAGGGGCAATCAGGGGCTGTGGGTGTTCGTGAACAGACGGCAAGGCAGGGACGAAGCTTCCGGCGGCTTTAGCGGTGGGAGCTCTGGCCGAGGGAGATGCCATTTCCGGCGATCTCCTCCGGTGAAGCTTGCACGGAGAGAAACAGGCCACTGACGGAGAGATTGAAGGCCTGTAAAGGGATCTCGGGGTGTGGGGGAGCTCGAAGCAGTGGAGACACAGCGAAGGCGTCCCTCCCTGATGTCCCGCGAATTTCGGGCTTCGGTCATGCGGTGAGGAAGAAGAAGACAGTAGAAAAAAATAAATAATTTATTTATTTGATTAATAGATTACTGGTTAATTATTTAATAAAACTATACTAAGTGTGACAAAATTTGTTGATTAATCAGTAAATAATAGTGTGACAGTTAATTGACTAATGGCTTATATAGTTAAAATAATTATAATGAAACTTAGGGAGTGTGACAATTAATCTATTAATTGTTAAATAACCCTAAGAGACTTTAGATGTGTGTGACAAATAATAGATTAATTGTTTGGTATAGCTAGAATAGCTATATGGAACTTAATTTGTTAGTGTGACAAGTTAATGGAAATTAATCTATGTGACAAATTGTATAGTTACAAAGAAATTATTTGGTAAGGTTACTAAATAATTCATTGGAATTTATTTTAATCGACCTAAGTAGTGTTACTCAATCATTTAATTAATTAATTAGATTAATTAAAATGATTATATGGGATTTTATTAATGTGACAAAATCCATGAGTATGATTAAAATGATTTAATCATTTTTAATAGGTCTAATTGACCTAAGTGTTGTGACATAATCATTGGATTAACTAGGTTAATTAAAATGATTATTGGAACTATATAGGCGTGACACCATCAAGTTAATAAATTGTATAATGTGATTAAAAGGATTTAGTAAATTTATTAAATACCTTAAATGAAGTTAGATTAAGGACTTGGGTGCGTGACACTAAAACTATTTGATTAGGGTCAATCAAATAAAGATAAAGAGTCTAAACCAAGCTATGAAGATTAATAGGATTAATTAATCAAAGACACCTAAGTCAGACTATGGACCAATTAAAGGGGAAATTGGGTTCATTACTTGGGAGGCCCAATGGGCCGGGCTCAATTGGTCGAATTATAACTGGATTTATTATTATCTAATAATAAGGATGACAGTATAGAAAACTAAACCTTGGGTCACTCAAGTAGTCGGGTATGACCCTAAACCCTAAGGTCATAAATTACCAAAATGACCAAAATGCCCCTCTTTAGTTAAAAAGGGGGCTAAGGTCTAGCTAAACTATGAAATAGACTCGAAATGGGCCCAATTCAACTTGAATGCCTAGAGGCGACCCAATGGGGTTTTAGACTCGACCAATGAAAGTAGCGTTGATTAGGTTTGACCAAGCCGGGTCTGAAGTCAACTAAAAGGATTGTGGAACAGGGGATAAGGACCAATTACCCGAGAGGTGGTCTCTAGGACCCGTTAGTGGGCCTAAGCCCAACAAGAACGAGAGTCATGCATGTGCAATTAGAGACATAGGGTTTCATTAGAACTTTAACTCTAATAGAAACTCTATTATCAGATTTTCTCGAAGATACTCAGAGGCATTCCAGGAGGAGTCTAGGAGAGGCTTCTGGCTCAAGAAGGAGGTAAGTACACTTGCCTCGTTCCTACCCAGTTTCGGGTTTTCTTTGGACTTGCTTACGCCTTGAATTGCTTATTGCTTCATTGATATAATAATTTGATATGATTGCATACACTCGTATTTTGTTTCTCTTGGACACCTACTTCGATGTTAGTGTGTGCATGTTGAGATGTTAGCATCCTGTAGGGTATGCTTGTGAGTGTTGAGTGTGCCTACACGCTGGCCAGGCTGCGTGGCCGTGGAATCACGCGTGAGCTTGTGTCTTTGGCGAGGAAGGTATACATCAACTATACCGCTTCAAGGATTCTCCCATCCTCGTAATCTTTGTTTCCGCCGGGGGTAATATCGGTAATCTTTGTTTCCCCGATTGGGGTAAAAAGCCCGGTAAACTTTGTTTTCCGCCGGTGGGATGATACCGACGAAAATACGCCTATGTTTAGTAGCACTACTAGACCATGGACCGAGGGTCGATATTGGTGAGGTGATAGCGACTAGGGAGATGACTTGTGAACTCTCAGGAGTACTTTGTTGAGATCTTGTGGTTAGGAGCCCTACCGTTGTAGAATCCCAGGGTTTTGTTTTGAGCGGGGCGTGGCCCTGTTGGTGTTGATTGATGATCTTTGATTTGCTCATTTTCTGACCTATCATACGTCATCTGTACTGGTTTGGATTTCCTTGAGATTCCTGCAGGGTACTTACTGGGCTTTCCTTTCGAAAGCTCATGCGGTTGCTTCCTTTATTTCTTTTTCAGGTCCCGAGGAGTGGGTGACTCGGACTCGGGAGCTGTGCGAAGGACTAGGTTGACTTGTGGAGGTTCGAGGACCTCATTCTTCCTTTGAGAGAAAGATGTTTATATTGTAGGACCCTAATAGGGCCTTGACCATAAGTAGGGCATGTAGACCCTTAATGATTTTACTTTCGTTGTGACTCTGATTTTATCCAATTATTAAATTTGAGTTATTTGTTATCTGCTTCTATTACTTAGGCCTTGTATTCGAGTGGGTTTCGTCTCCCCTTGGGTACGGCCGATCTGTTCACGTACTCGAGGTCCCTTGAACAGGGTCGGGGCGTGACACGGGTATTTTCTATCCCACAAGGATGAGCCCACTTACCCTCACTCTGGTTCCGCAGTATTGAAGTAGATGTATAGTTAGTGATTATAGTGTTGTGAATATCAGATGACTCCGTATTTCCCACCTCCTGATAGTGATTAGAGATCCACCATTGAGGGCATTGGTACACATTACCAAGGGAAATGTCGAAAATTCATTCACAGTATAGAGGATTACATATGAGATACGCATACATGAGATTTTTATGCACATTGGCATGATTATATCAGATTGAAGATAATGCATTGACTAGCATCTTTAGTTGCTCAGCATTTACTTTCAGTTACAGTATTTATTTTCAGTTATTTATATATTCATGGTTTTATGTTTCAGCTTTTACAGTTTTGTTTGATATACGGGTGTAGTTCTATACCCAGCAGTACTGTTCCCAGATCACTGAGCTTTAGTAGCTCAGCCCTTTTTTCACAATGCTTTTATACAGGCGATAGACAAGAGTCCAAGTAGAGGATTCTTCTACTCGTGAGAGTATTTGAGGAGTATTAGTTGATGGCTCTGGCCCTCATATGTACTTTATTATTTAGTTATTGTTGTGTATTTAGGAGAAAGTTGAACACCTTATTTTAGAACATATGTGTATTATGTCAGTATTTTCATTTGATGATGTATTATGACATGTTTTATTTCAGTATATGGCTTTATGATCATATATCGTATTAGATTTCAAATATGTTTTAGTTTCAGTTAGACAACCTTAGACTCAGGGTTCAACCCTTAACTTGACTTGTGTGACACGTGTCCCATGAATTGGAGATGGGTGCTACATCAAATGTGGTTATTTAAGAGAAAGGAATGGGAGAAGAGGTGATTGATTATGAGAAGTTGGCGGCGGAGTTGGAGGATTCGTCGCCTTTGGAGATCATGGACAAGGCATTGGAGTTAGGGATTTAGAAAATTTGAATTAGGGATTTTAGTTGTTAAATTTTTTTTAATAAATTAAAGGGTGGGCTAGTCCGCCCAAAGCCCACCTCGCCCCACCCAAACCCATGAGCCGATGCGGGCTAGCCCATTTAGGCCCGCTCGCAAGCGGGCCTACAAAAGGCCAGCCAACCCACCTATTTTTATTAGCGGGGCGGGCCAGCCTGGCTGGCTTGTCCAGAATTGACAGCTCTACCTATTTGCGATGTAAGATTGCTCCTTGGGTGCCTTAAAGGCAAGAGAGATTTGCTTCTCGTACCGTTTCCCGATTTGTTTATGAGGGTGTGATGCTCCTCCACGGAGCCCAATGTCAGATCATGTTCCAAGCCTTCTTGGCTATAATGAGAGGGTCGGCACGAACCTAGTATTCTAATCTCCGACCAGAGTCTCTCTCATCCTTTGGAGGCTTGCATGAGCTTTTCATGAGCATTTCATAAAAAACAAGAAGCAAGGGAAGACCTTTCCTATGTTGATGAGAGTTAAGTAGCAGGGAGGAGAGAACCTCCATGGATATATCCACCCTTTCAATATGGAGTAGTGATAGCTCTCAGATTAGAGCTATTTTAGTGCATGGTTGTTAAGGATTTTAGAGTTGGAAAGGGCATTATTGAATAAATTACATGTGCCTTAGCTCTAAAATACATTGTTTGTACTTCGATGACACCTTGTATGCTTTTGTAGTGTTTTACACCTGTTTGTAAAAGATAAATACTGAAATGAATAAGTTATTGTTGCAACAGGTCATTTGAATAGCTCAAGGTATAACATCGCGATGTGGGAACAGAACATCGTGATGTTTCAAAGCAACTGAGTGCAAAACTCCCCAGATTTAACAGATCGCGATGCTCCCTTTGACATCGCGATGCAAGAGTCCAGCCCACTCAAAGGAAGTGAAAACATCGCGATGACGAAAACGTACATGGCGATGTTTCGAACAAGCTGGATGCAGTTTTAATAGTCAAAATCAGATCGCGATGCTGGAAATCGCGATGACACCAGTTAGAGTTTCAAAGATTCATAACATCGCGATGTCATTTCTCGACATCGCAATGTCGAATGCATTGGGTATAAAAACTGTGAAATTGTTAGGGTTTTGTGGGGACCTTTTGTTGGGTGGCAGCTGTTGGCATCTGCAACTGGTCTTGAAGGCAATTTCCAGCCCTTCGGAGCTGGAGAGGAGTCGTCCATGAGGGGGAACTTCTAGTTTCTTTTGCTTATTATTGTGGAACATTTACTAGATCATTATGGAAGATTGTATGAGAGTTTTCATTGCTTTTGATGTCTTATTTGCAATGATAGCATAACCACTTCATCTAGGGTTGTAAGGTTGCTATGACTTAACATATCTATTATCTTTGGGATACTTATGTTACCTTCATTGTGATTGTGCCTTTGAATCTATTCTTTTCATTCCTCAATTGTCGAGAGAGATTGAGTATCTTTAACTCCATGCACTATGAGAGATCTAGGCTTGTGAGTAGAATAGAGGACAGGGTGGTCGGAGTGACACCGATTTGACCTATTGCTGAGAGATCAGGGTAGGCAATTCCAAGGTAGTGATTAGTGTTGTCCTATCATGTATCTAATGCACCATAGAGATATGGGCTTAGTTGCATGACCCATAGAAATAAGGTCCTGTATGATGCACCCGAAGTGCAAACAAGCACATGCTATATCATATATACACCCACATTCGCATTCAAGTACACATAACATCCCGAGGAGAAAATCAGCATAAGTCTAGCAACCCATACAACCCTAGGTCCTCCATATTGAGAACTTCCTTCTCTTAGCCTTCTAATCATCACAACTCACTCATAACATCACACATCTGCACCACGTGTCACTAAAACAACTTGTTAACTCAGTCTTACACAAAGGAATTCACCTCCGTTCTCTTGCGATTTCGACCCGGTACTCACCGGTTATTACTTACGACCACGTACGCTTGTGTGTGGAAGCTTGAGTGCTTGCACTCAAGTTTTCTAACAAACATCTATAGATCCTTATTATAGACAAAACTTTCATGATCGTGTCTATTGTTGAAGGGTTACACAAGTCCTCATTCCAATTCTCCTTGCCCAAGAAGCAGCTGAAGGATCAGGCAAACCTCCTTGCTAGGGCAGAGAAGTATATTAACACCGAATAGGTCTAAGCTACCAAATACTGTGCAAGTCTTACACAAGAACTATGCAAGCAGTTCAATAAGCAGATATTCTTCACTTGGGAAGACATCAATAAGCCCAAGATGCGGTTTTGTAGCTACACGCACTAAACTCTAGCTGGGTCGAGATCCTTATGAATATCGAAAACTCGAAGATACACAGGTGGCCTGAAAGGATGAAGTACTCGGGTAAACGAAAAGATAGCAAAAAATATGGCCGCTTTCACGTGGATCAAGAAGTTGATCTGTAGAGGGCACCTGACCTAGTACCTAAAGAGGAGCAAGCAAGAAGATGGCCTATCCTCTCCACAAGGAGATCAAGCGCTCGCAGTTGTAATACACATGATTTTTGAAGAGAAAGCTACTCGTCTCTAAAGAGGTATGCTAGAATGTCATCCCATGTCAGCTCATAAGGAAAAAGGCATCTAGTAGGGCCATCTTCCATCTTCACGAATAACGACTTACAGGGGGTGCGACATCTGCATGATCACGTATTATTGGTTACCGTAAGCATTGTTGGGTATGAGGTCAGGAGAGCCCTCGTAGATAGTGGAAGCTCAATGGATGCTATTGTAATGCCCTGAATTTTCCCTAGTAATTATGGTTTAATTCTGTAAAATAAATTGGAATTTTTTATCACGAGGGTTTAATGGGCCAAGGTATTATAACCAAACTAATGAATTATGAAGGCCTTAATGGGCCGGACCACAATTCCCTGCCATAACCTTAACAAATAAACGGGTTAATAGAAGATGATTTAAATTTAAACTCAAAACTTAATGGGCCACCAATTGAGAGAATGTAAAGGCTGTGGAGATGGGAAGGGCCCAAATGGAACCTCTCAAAGCTTTCATGACATAAAATATAATGGAGTGGTTAATATTGATTAACTAATTGATAGAGGTTAATAAATTTAATTAGACCTAAATTAATTGGGCTTAATCAGAAGGCAATTATTTGACTTCACCAAGACAAAATTGATACTATGACTTCACATTTCAGATCCAGAATTTTTGGATCTTGTCGGGACAATGATTCAACCCATGACAAAACAATGATGCTATAGTGTAACATTGGGTAATTTAAAATATTAAACATTTCATTGATTAAATAGAGAGAGGAGTATGATATGTTTAAATTAAAAGATAATTTAATAAATCTTTTTAATAGAATTAGATCTTACAATAGTGTGGAGATAAGTTAATTAAATATTTTAAGGGCCTGTTTGGTGCTTTGTAGGGAAAGACATTCCCTGCAAAGTTCTTCCTTGGAAAGACCTTACCTAGAAAGTCTTTCCCTGGAAAGTAACAATAAATGTTTAGTATGTCCAATAAAAATTGTTATTGAAATGTATGCAAAGATAAATCCTCCGTTTAGTATCAATAGGCATTCCATGCAAAGTAATGTTTATTCTCAATTTTGCCCTTGATTACTCTAGTTAGTAAAATCGGGTTTTATATAACTCAAAATTGCCCTGATGTTTAGTCTCAATTTTGCCCTTGATAATTGATCTTTGATAGGAGTTGAACCATTGTATTTTTGTAGATCACATAATAAATGCTTCTCTCTTGTCGAACCCTAAACAATTATCTGTGCTTTAAGAAAAAACTTCTGAGTTGCTCAACTCATTATCTACCAATAAAAGAAAGGCTACAAAATGATAAAGATTTGACTATAGAGTTAACATTAAGGAGCTTATTCAAGTGTTGTACTAACAATAAAGTCACACCTTAAATAAATAATAGCCACACGAAAAAAATAGTCCAAACTCAAAAGTATCATAAACCTTTTATAATTATTTCTATGAGATGAATATTGATCAAATTCAAATTCATATATCCCCTTTTTCATACAAATATTTAGAAGGTGTTAGGAGATGGTCATTCAGTTCTCCCACAGTCATCCTAAAATAACTAGTCATCTCATGCTAGTGCTTAACTAGACATCTCATGTTACTGAATATTAGTTAGAAAAATAAACCTTTGTATACGCATAAAATAAGATTCCCAAATAATGTCTCAAAAATCAAAATCATGGCTTTGCATACGCACCAGTTCTAACATAGGGCTTCTCAAACACTAAGGTTTTGGAGATAAAGAAGAACGGGGGAGCATTGATGTTTCTTAAATGGAAGAAAACAGGTTTAGAGTTTTTGAAAGTAAGACTAGACATGAGAGGAATTTTTTATTTTATAAATGGATAGAATTGGGATTTATCTCCCAAACATTCACACCCATGATGAATCCTTTTCACACACCCCACCCCTGTGAATCACTTTCCCTAGTTAAAGTGAAAATAATTACAAGAAGACTATTACTTTCCATAGCTTATTTTTATACCAAACGTGTGAAAGTGTTTCCCGGACTATACTTTCCCTGGAAAGTTATTACTTTCTCACATACCAAATGACCCCTATTAATTTATAAAGTTAGATGGAGAGAAATTATTCATCTCTCTCTCCTTCTTTTTCTCCCTTTTGTTGACCAGAAAACTTGAGTGCAAGTACTCAAGCCTCCATACTTATAAGTGTACGTGGTAAATAGTAAATAGCAAGTAAGTCTTTGGGTGAAATCCCAAGAGAACGGAGGTGAATTCCTTTGTGTAAGACAGAGTTAACAAGATGTTTTAGTGACAAGTGTGTAAGATATGTGATGTTGTGAGTGAGTTGTGATGATTAGAAGGTTAAGAGGAGGAAGTTCTCAATGTAGAAGACCTAGGGTTGTATGGGTTGCTAGACTTATGATGATTTTCTCCTAGGGATGATATGTGTACTTGAATGTGAATGTGGGTGTATATGTGATATAGCATGTGCTTGTGTGCACTCCGGGTGCATCATACAGGACCTTATTTCTAAGGGTAATGCAACTAAGCCCATATCTCTATGGTGCGTTAGATACATTATAGGACAATACTTTTCACTACCTTGGAATTGCCAACCCTGATCTCTCAGCTATAGGTCAAATCGGTGTCACTCTGTCCACCCTGATCCTCTATTCTACTCACAAGCCTAGATCTCTCATAGTGCATGGAGTTAAAGATACTCAATCTCTTTCGACAATTGAGGAATGCAAAGAATAGATTCAAAGGCACAATCACAATGAAGGTAATATAAGCATCCCAAAGATAATAGATGTGTTAAGGCATAGCAACCTTACAACCCTAGATGAAGTGGTTAAGCTACCATTGCAAATGAGACATCAAAAGCAATGAAAACTCTCATACAATCTTCCATAATGAACTAGCAAATGTTCTACAATAATAAGCAAAAGAAGCTAGAAGTTCCCCCTCATAGATGACTCCTCTCCAGCTCCTAGGGGCTGGAAATCACCTTCAAGACCAGTTGTAGTGGCCAACAGCCACCACTCAACAAAAGGTCCCCAAAACCCTAACCATTTCACAGTTTTTATACCCAGTGCATTCTACATCGCAATGTCGAGAAATGACATCGCGATGTTATGAATCTTTGAAAACTCTAACTGGTGTCATCACGATTTCCAGTATCGCAATCTGATTTAGCCTATTAAAACTGCATCTAGCTTGTTTGAAACATCGCGATGTACATTTTGGCCATTGCGATGTTATCACTTTCTTTGACTGGGCTGGACTCTTGCATCGCGATCTGTTAAATCTGGGGGGTTTGGCACTCAGATGCTTCGAGACATCGCGATGTTCTGTTTCCCACATCGCGATGTTATACCTTGAGCTGTTCAAATTACCTGTTGCATTAATAACTCACACATTTCAGTATTTATCTTTTACAAACATGTATAAAACACTGTAAAAGCATACAAGGTATCACCAAAGTACAAACAATGTATTTTAGAGCTAAGACACATAAAATTTATTCAATAATACTCTTTCCAACTCTAAAATCCTCAATAACCATACACTAAAATAGCTCTAATCTTAGAGCTATCACCTTTCTTCTCATAGGACCCACGCCCTTCTCTCTCTCTGTCTCATGCAGTCAGCCGCCCCTTCCCCGTGTCCTCTCTCCCGATGATCTCCTTCTTCCGGACAAACATCGACGGCCGACATCTCCCTTCCTTCCTTGGAACCAGGAGAGAGCTCACTCTTCTTTTCCTCCCTCTTCCCTCCATCTAGTGAGAAGACCGGCAACCCTTGACTGTATCGACAAGAGATCCAGCACAGCCCGCAGAAGCCTCGACCATCCACGACGAACCAACCGGGGCTTAGTTTATGAGATTTGGATTAATTGATTTAGAGCTTGAATGATGAGTTAATTAATGGTTGTAGAAGTGAAATTGTGTTGAATGAATGAATGATTTTACAAATTGGAAGCTTAATAAGTAAAACTATCTTGTTATTGTTTTAGAAATTGGAATACCTACAAGATGTTTGTTAAAATACTGTAAAGAGATTTGTGGGTTGAAATTGATGTTATGGAGGTCATGTTGGACTAAGATTAGTCTTATAAGTAAAATAGTTGTTGCTGTTTAGGCTCAATGGAAGTTAAGATGCTTGTAATCATTCTCTTAATATATGACATGTATAATAAGGAATTACATGGATGTTTTTCCATGTATTGGTGATGCTTTTAAGCATGCATGTTAAGTGTTTGAGCAAATGCCCTATGAAGCATTCATGGGAATAAATGAGTTTGCCTTGATGAACAGTTAGTAGGTTTACTCTTCAAGTGTTTGATTGTATAATAGAGAATTTAGAAAGGTTTTGCTATATATAAGTGAAGAAATTAATTGTGCATGTTAGATGTTTGTTGAAATGCTCCAAAGGGCAATTAGAGGCCTTGTTGGACTTGGTATATGCTTGTAATCCCTACCTTAGTATTGGATTTGTATCATAAGAAATTAAGTGGAAGTTCTACTATGTATCGATGATGCATTTGAACTTGCACATTAGGTGTTTGTGGAAATGCCTTAGAAGACCAACTATACTAAATACATGCTTGATGACTTACTAGCATTGGTTAATGCATCTCATGTGAAAGGTCCTATAATGTCTTTGTTAACAACCCATTGTACTATGATCCATGCAAACCTAATTGAGGAAATTAGAAGAGTAGCTATGGCTTGTAGGATAGGGGTTATGAAATTATAAGTGAGATTCAATATGCATAGATACTAGAGGTTACATTTTTAATGTGGCCAAACTTAGTTCGTTGATTCATGCTTCCTTTATTTTCTAAACTTAATGAACAATTCTTTTACATCCAAGCTAATGCGTTAAACACGTGTTATACCTATGCATGGAGAAATTAGTTTAGTAAATGAATTACATATAGTTACATATTTTGTACATAGTTGGTAAATTAAATGCATAAACAAGATGTATTTGATCACATGCCCTGTCATGTTATGAACTTTTGAATCCATTAATATGATTATTGATATATAGAAACATAAGGTTATAGTGTTATTAAGAGTACGAAGAAGTTAACTTAATTTGTAGTTTTCTAGGCTATCATTTGCGAGTGTCATTTTAACATTTATATTGCTCTGATCAAGGTGTATGATATACCGTTAGAAATTTCATCAAAAGATCTTTCAAACTAATCCTAGATCAGTAAAATCAGACTTCCGGATTAGAAGATATATATAGTTCTTTCTAACTGGACAAAATGAACAGAATTCTGCAGTTATACAAATAGTAATTTGAACACTTTTCCGAATGGCTCGAAACTTGGGAAGGTGTATAAACTAGGGAAATAGGGAAATAGTATAGGAAGGTGTATAAAAGCCCGGGGTCATCAGTTATAGATTAAAAAGCTGATATTTTGATGGAATTATGATTAGAGTACTTAAATGCATGTAATGCATTCCGATGGTTATGTGATGGAGCCAAATGCTAGTACTTAATACCGCAAGTGCACGGGTTGTATCAAGTAATAAAGTGAACTAAGAAGTCAAATGTCGAACCCACAAGGACCGAGAAATCCAAGTACTAACGGTCTTTCCACTATTTAGTCTATCCAAAAGTATGATGGTGTTTAATTAATCTAAACTAACAAAACCTAATAATTGGATATAACTAATGATATGATTAAATCTTGGGGTAAATCAATTATAAGAAGGGGGTATTCGGGCAATGAATCCCCCCTGGTTTCCGAATAAGATACATACTGGATGCTAAAGTTAACAGTTGCAACCGATTAGACCAAGGATTCCTATGTCTCTTTCACTCCCACTGTCGTGATCAAATTACTAACATTGAGTAGGGCTCTAGGAAATCTACTTCTTGGAAAGATTGTGGGAATAAGATATATGAAAGACTTGCTCTCCTTAATGCTCGGTTCCCGGTACACTCACAATCCCTTCTATTGAGGTAGTTCTAATATGAGAAGGCTTTCGCTTCTTCTCTCATATGAACCTATTAAATACTAGGGCTATCGCAACGTAAACGATCAATGAATGGAATAACGCTCAATAGATCTCAAATCAAAGATAAGCAACTAGATACCATTAACATCCAACATCATAGCTAAACTACAACCAAGAGTTCATCAATGCCTAAATATTAAAATATTAGTTCTCTATAATGGAAGAACCCAAATCCATTACAATAAAAGAAGAAAACATCAAGATAAGTACAAATAAACCTCTCTCCAATGTTTCCTCCAATGTTGAGGCGCGTGTGGATCTGTAGTAATGAACTCCTTTCAAGCCTTTGCTATCTCCCAAAAGGATCCTTCCATACCCTAGCCATGAATGAGCTCCAAGATCTCTAATACAGCCAAAAAGGTGGCCAAAGGCCAAGAGATGGATTCCAAACCCTGAACTTTGGTATTTATATGGTTTCCAACCTCTGCAAACTATCTCACATGTTTTATGTTTAAGTAGGACCAACTTCTATGAAAACTGGGTGAGAATCAGGTCCCAAACGGTCTTTGAAATGGTTCAGACAACCTCCAGACGTTGGCTGAAAATACTATAGATGGGCTAAAATACTATAGCAGATACTGTAGACGGATCCATCCTATAGCAGACGGGTCCGTCTCTGTAGCAAACTAGGTCAATTTCAGCCTCGTTCATATAGCAAACGAGGTTGTTCATAACCTCGTTCATATATGAAAACACTGTAGCTACAATAAAACCTGAAAACATTGTAGAAGAATATTTCCTCAGCTTCTTTGGAGTGTCCAAAAATTCTCGTTTTGACTCCAAATCTTCGGGGAACTTTTCCATAATTTACGGGAGCATTTGTAGGTCCTTTGTGTCTCGTTAAATTTACGTTTTGCCCTTGAAACAACTCCAAAAGTCTTCTTTCTCCCAAATCAGCCCCGATGTGTCTTGTTTCGCAAATTTAACACATTATAAGTACCAGCGAGCTACAATTCATCAAAATCACACGCCAAATGTATAAAAATATGATATAGAAATATGGTAATTTGAACACTTATCATTATGAAATGTGAATGGTTAATTATTATGCATAGGATGTGGTAAAGGTATCGAGGACTCAGCGGGAAAGTCGGGGTCGGGGTAGTAGGTGAGTGGACATTACTGTATACTATGTCTTACGTATGTGTTTTATCGGGATTTGATTTATTTGTGATTTGTATGAGATTTCAGCCTGTTTTGTGAGTACCATGGGTTTTTACTACTATTTTATACTATTTGAACTTCATGTGCTATACTAGTAGAATTCATGTGTTTTACTTGCTATCTGATTGAAAATAGCAATAATAAAAAGAG
This sequence comes from Dioscorea zingiberensis, assembly GCA_026586065.1. NCBI lineage: Eukaryota > Viridiplantae > Streptophyta > Magnoliopsida > Dioscoreales > Dioscoreaceae > Dioscorea > Dioscorea zingiberensis. The sequence continues at coordinate 27,764,878 of CM048819.1, forward strand.
AAATTAAAGATTAGAGAGGAAATTAATATCGCAAGTTGTACCTTGCCTATATCCTACACTGCCCGACCGGTGAGGGCTCAGGGATAGAATCAAGGAGGTCTTCGGACAATACACAATATCAAGTTAGGAAGGGAGTTTTCAAAACTTAGTTTTACTAACTAAGAAATGTCTTTTCTAAAAATTGTTTTCAAATAAGAACCGTTCCTGACCCTTGGGATGCTCGGCATCATGTCCCCCTATATTTGTAAGGTTGCACGGATGATACTATACGGGTTTACTTATATGTGCCCATAGAAAAAAGTTGATCACGGATGATACTATGGTGACTATGGTTATCTTGTCTGATGATGAGGTTTCTGGTTCATTCATGCACTTTGTAGTTAAGCTGGGTACCTTCTCCATGTAATATGAGGCCTACACTTTATATGATTTTGATAGGTTATTGTGTATGCTATGATCAGATGATATGTTTTCGGGTTTTTTTCCAATTTTTTTGGCATACTAAACCCGATTAAATATAATTCATAGACATACATGTTTTGAATATTCTTATATTTGTAATACTATATTGATAACACATATTTTTGAGATGACACAGGTATGTATAATACCTGGTAGTAGTGTTTGACTCATTGAGCTCGTGTAGCTCATGTCCCTCTCTTATTTTTTTTATGTTGCAGGACTTAGACAGTGATCTGGGCAAGGGTCGAAGTGTAGTTGTGGCTCTAGTATACCTTAATGTTTGATGTTGCATTAAATAAAACACATGTTATGTGTTAGACTTCCTCCATATTTGGGCCATTTTGCCTAAACAATATTTCTATTTGTATTTATGATCATCTTTGGTATATCTTTACTGTAATCAGGTCTTATTTTGTACAGCCTTAGTCTCAGGATATCCTTCTGACCTAGCTAGTGTGACATCAGTCTCATTAGAGAGATAGGTGTTACAGCTATGTTTTGGAGCGACAATGAGAAACTAGGAATCGACGGTAGTTGTTGGGTCCGACGGTTCCCCTTTTTAGTTGGTTTCGCAGGAGGATCAGTCCAGCCAGAAGGAATTGTAAGCCTTTAGCTCACTATCGGGACCTCTCCCACCCAATCTGAGGTAACCATGTGCTTTTCAGTGGTCAAGTTCCCCTCCAGCTATAACTTCTTACTAGGGAGACCAACATTGAACGCATTGCGGGGGTTGTATTGACCTACCACCTAGTAATGAAGTTCTCTATCAAGTACGTCTGTGGCGAACGTTTAGGGGACCAATTGATCGCGTTATATTGTTACGTGGTACTCCTCAAAGAGTTGGAGGCTGAGACATCAGGAGCCAATGCGCAGGAGAACCGAGCGGACTGGTTCGGCCCTAATGAGAAGAAGATCCTAACCTTGTGGTCCCATGGACCATCGACTATAATCCAGCTTGAGAAGCCATCTTTACCACTGATAAAATGCCTAAAGGCCATATGTTTCCCCAAAGGGTTGTGTGAATACATATCTTGTCTACCAATTTTTGACATGATCGCAAAGTCCCTTTTCAAAGCTAAGTAGAGCTACATACACATATTCGTTTCAAAGTCTGACTTACGAGCCGATTAGCGGAGCCTCGCTTGCATTCATCGCAAAGTCTCTCTTAAGGGTCGACTAGTGGTGTATTGCTATCTGCAAGTGCACAAGGTCGCTCAGATAGTAAAGTACCCAAGGGTAGGGTAGTCAAATCCACTGTGACCGACAGTTTAGTACTAATTTAAACTTTATTACCTAGACTAAAAACATATATAGTAATCTAATCCTAACTAAAGAAACCTAAAGATACTATAGTGAACAGTTTGCAAATCTAGGGTTTAGTCAATGTAGAGAACATGGTATCCTGGATCACTATCCCCTAAAGAATACCCTGCTTGACTCAATTCCTAATACCGACTATCTAACAGATATATTCTTGGATCATGAGGCGTCCTATATTATTTTGACCCCGATCTCTCGTGACAGCCAAACCCTGGTCCCATACAACGATTTTACCATACGACTGCATTATTCTAATTATTAGCATTGGTTCTATGATTTCCACTATTAGTCTTTACCTTAATCCAGAGAGTAAATTGTGTAATCACAGCGATTACCCGATCTATTAACGTGTGTGCACCTCCTATTATCTATGCCATGATCTAGCTTGACAGAGATTTCTCTTCATGTATCAAGTAACTACAGATTTTGTGACCGACGCTTTTACACTAACAAATCACAAACATTAAGCAAACATAGAAAATCCATAGGAATAATCAAAATAGAAAAGCCTATATTAAAGAAAGGAAAGGAATCACAAGTTCATCCTAAGGTTCAAGGACCCGAAGCACCATAGGAGGTTTAGCCTCTCATACTACGGAAACTTAACACAAGATCTAAAAAGAGGGAGACGAGATTAAAGATACTGTGATACTTCCTCGATCGATGTCTCATCTGTCTTCAATCTCCACTGAAACCCTAGTCATCGGTAGGAAAGTCACCCAAAGTTGATCCCCCAAAAGTCCCCCTTACAAAGTCGTATTGAACTCCCTTTTATAGACTTCAAAACTCCTGATGCATGGCCATGCAGATTAAAGCACGCCTGTGTATCTCTTCCATAATGCAGTGTTATGTGGTCTTCTAGAATCCTGAGGGATGCACGGGCAAGAACACACTCGTGCAACAGGCCTTGCATGTCTCTATATCTTTGACCACACTCTGGTTTGATCTTGGAGTTACCCAACAATTATGTATGGGCGTACACATGACCGTGCACTTGTTTTTCGGCTATTTTCGATCTGAATTAATATGAATTTCACTTCTTTTGTCCTGGGTACCTATTTTCCTTCTCAATCATAAGAAAAAATATCCAACAGAGCACAAAAATAGAGAAATCTATGCGAACAAACAAGCAAAGTGCATGCAAAGATGATATGAAAACATATGTAATTATGTACTCACCATAATACCCCCATACGAAGACTTTTGCTTGTCATTTAGGAAAGAGAAATATAGAATCCGAGAAATAAGATGAATGTATGATCTCCGATCTGACAAAATAGTTAGGAGTACATCCGTGTCCTGAGAAACCACGATGCTAAGTGTCATGAAGGTTTTTATGGAAAATAGGTCTTACCTTACACACATCCCATGTGTGTGTGTGTAACACTTCCTATGGTGTCACTTACTAACTCAAGCCTGCCTCAGCTAATCTAAACCTTACTAACTAAAATCACTTTTCTCTATCCTTTCAATTCTGGGTAGTAGCTGCATATATCCAATGATGTAGCCTTTTTGATGCAGGAGGCTCGAGTCAAATATTGGTACCGGGTTGGCGGGTCAACGTAAAGATGGAAAGTTACCGAGTCAATTCCAATATTTGGTTGGTTTTTGGTGTGGTTCGGTATTTTGGCCATAACTTTGGCTACCAATATCAGAATCGTGCGTTTGACCCCAATTCGGAAAACGTTTTGCGGCGCGCACGACATAGGGATGTCATATTTAAGATAATTTTAGTTATTTTTTTATATTTTTAGAAATATTTAATCCCCCGAATTAGGGTTTTAGGTCTTTTTTCTATTTTTGGTAATATTTCATATGCACAATTAGTATAGGATTTGAATCCGATTTGATCTCGGATTTTTAGGAGTTATCTTATTTGTTTATAGTTTTAAATTTAGATAAGTTTAGTTTTAAATAATAATTTGTCAATTTTAGCAAATTTAGATTAGATGATAAGGTTTCTAGGTTAATCTTTTGAGCCTATTTAACCCTGCTTGTGGGTTAGTTTTTTATTATTGAATTTTGAGTAATAATATTTTCTTAATTTCAGAATATTTTCTTTGGTTCTTTGGTTCTTCGTTTGTTCTTCATTGCAGTCCTTGGATCCGGCTAGCCCGCGGGATAATCGCTACCCCGTCCGGCGTCAATTGGTATCAGAACTCATCATCTTCTAGGGAAGCGTCATCAGCGACATTAATGACTGGTGGTCGTGGTCGTCGGGTTGAATAGATTCCTGCTGAGGAAGTCCAATACCGCGGACCTCGAAGCGACCGAGGCGATGAACAAGGATCTACAAGGGCAAGTCGCAGAGTTAACCCAACGGTTGATGATCAAGGATTTGCAGAGGCAAGTCAAGAAATTATCAAGGCGTCTGGCGGCGATTGATTTTGATCATGGTTGTCGTGGGCAGTTTCCGGCTGAGGAAGTCCAACACCATAATCATAGCGATCAGAGGTTTGGCCAACCCATCTACCAACCCATCTACGACGATGATGTGGAGGAGGAGATCTCACCCATCTTCAACGATAATGTGGAGGAGGAGATTTTTCCCATCTTCAACGATGATGTGGAGAAGGAGATCTTTCCCATCTATGACGACTACGAGGAGGAAATTGGCGAGCCCGAGGAGGAGATTGGTAAGACCATCTATGACGATGATGGGACTAGCATTGCGTTGGTATCTCGATAGGAGGAAAACCCTCCTGGCCCGATAACCAACACTACTAACCTACTTTCAGTCTCTAGGGTTTTGATTGAGATCAAGCATGGAGATCCAAACCTACCAACAGAGGTGCAGTCGAACTCGGGGTCGAGTTCTTTCCAACCTGGGGTAACTGATGTAGGAGGCTCGAGTCAAATATTGGTGCCCGGTTGGCGGGTCAACGTAAAGATGGGAAGTTACCGAGTCAATTCCAAGATTTGGTCGTTGTTTGGTATGGTTCGGTATTTTGGCCATAACTTTGGCTACCGATATCAGAATCGCGCGTTCGACCCCAATTCGGAAAACTCTTTGCGGCGCGCACGACATGGGGACGTATATTTGAGATAATTTTAGTTATTTTTTTATATTTTTAGAAATATTTAATCCGCCAAATTAGGGTTTTCGGTCTTTTTTCTATTTTTGATAATATTTCATATGCCAAATTAGTATAGGATTTGAATCCGATTTGATCTCGGATTTTTAAGAGTTATTTTATTTGTGTAGAGTTTTAAATTTAGATAAGTTTAGTTTTAAATAATAATTTGTCAATTTTAGCAAATTTAGATTAGATGATAAGGTTTGTAGGTTAAGCTTTTGAGACTATTTAACCTGGCTTGTAGTTTTGTTTTTCATTATTGAATTTTGAGTAATAATATTTTCCTGAATTTCAGAGTATTTTCTCTGGTTCTTTGGTTCTTCATTTGTGCTTCCTTGCGGTCATTGGATTCGGCTAGCCCACGGCATAATCGCTACCCTGCCCGGCGTCACTTTTCCCCAAGTAGGTCATCAAGTGAACATTTTTGATGCGCATTATCCAACTACTCAAGGGAAAATTTCACTCTTTAAGATGGAGAGGAAATAACAATTATGGTAGAACACATCATAAACATATCCTCTCCACCCTGCAATAGAAACATACTATCTATATCATGTACACAAGGTCTTTTAGTGGTTGACCACTAATCCAAAATACCCCTTTCAGCAACTAGAAGTATGAATACATTATTTTCCACATTAAACAGAAACAATTTATATACCTAAAAGGTTTAATGTGTATTTATTCAAATTTAGAAGAACCATTTGCGAAAATGATTACTGCATAGTAGCGAGGTAGCAAGAAAATAATTCCATGCAATGCTTCATGCTACATTATCATTAGAGTAAGAATTTGTTGTATAGTCTCCAATTGATTTTTTTGGTAAATCTACTTGTCAAAAAGATAGTGCAAATTACTATCTTTTTTTCATTGTATATTCTGTATAGTTATCCTTTAAAAATAGTGTAACCACAATAACACTAATCATATTTTCATTTATTATCTAAAATTGGTAGGACACGATAAGTGCAATTGTTGGTAATCACATTTCTGTCATAATTGAGAGAGAGATTTAGTACAGATAGAAATAAACATGGAGGATTAAGCTTGATTGTTATGGGTATGATCTTCCTTAATATCTATTTTCATTTTGTGTGTGTTGCGCCAAAGGATTTAAAATTGACATACATATACTACAACATTACATTTACATTGGAATCTTCTCATTTTTAAGTCAAATATTTTGTGCATGTTTCGTAACTTGTAAATAGTTGTTCTATAATTTCTTTTTTCATATAAGTTCTATTTTTACTTGTTTGATTTGATTTAAGTAAGGTACTTACATATAATCCAACTTATAACAAAAATATTAAATACTATATTTCAACTTATGCCAAAATTGATCATAAGTTGAAATAATGCATCTTATAATCATTTATGCATTATTCCCAATTTGATCTATACTTTGATAGTCTATATATTTTGCTTCTTACATATGTGTTTATTTTAGGTTTTAATGTTTTATAAAAGAAATAGCGCAATGAAATGCAAATCAAACTCTTTGTGACGTTCAATCCTTGTACATAGTGTTAAATATCAAGGAAATAGACTCTTTTTTTTTTTTATAAAAGTGGATAAACCACATTCATTAATTAATCATAAAAATGGTTAATATATGGTGAATATATGGATCCCTTGATGGATCATATGTCTCATCTAGTTACAGCGCCCTCCAGTGTTGGGCTAGGGGTGTGGTGCTCTCTGATTTTCTCATCCTCAAAGTCTTTACCTAGGGTCTCGGAGTCGCTATGGCGCCTTTGGTAATAGCATGGCTATGTATGATGAGGTCGCGTGCATTGGTTGAAGTCAGCTGCTTTCTTGATTCATTTGCACTATCGAACCAAGAGAGGAAGAAGAAGTCGGTATGACGAATCAGCTGCTTGTAAACACGGTGTTATCGCTGAAACATCTCTTATTCCTTTCAATCCATAGGTTCCAGGTTACTGCCAGGACTAACAAGTTCCACCCTTTGCGGAGATTCTTATCTAGCTATTTCGAAACTGAGGATGGGTCCCATAAATCTTGTATCATTGTGAGGTTAGCCCTAGTTCACAGAATTCGTCTATAATATACCCACACCAATACCATATGTTGGGATTGGTGGATGAGGTGTTCCGTGGTTTCCTCTTCACTGTCACACAAGTAGCATCTCGTCCTTCCCCTGTCCAATTTCTTTCTGCTAGGTTCTAAAGCGTGGGAAGCTTGTCTTCGAACGCTAATCGTAAAGTTTTGATTTGGTGTAAGCCTTCATACTCTTCTGTCTGGTTGGTCCATGTCGCTTTGGTTCAGGTGCTCCTGCATCATTTGGAATAGTTCAGTCATGCCTTGTGACAAGGGTCCTGGCCTGAGAAGTGGTCTCCCTCTCTTGAGTTGGTGCCTTGCTTCCACTATTGTGTGTTCTGCTTTCTCCCATAACGTATGGAGTTCTGGGCATAGCCTATGCGGATTGTTTCCGTCTAGTTAAGTCTCCCTTTCCTTGTTTGGTGATGATGTTTGCCACCAAGGAAATATACTTATATAATTTTCCATGTGCAAACCTACGTGATGTCATGAGAGGTAAATTAAATTAGTTTGTTAATTATGTATATTATATGATTATTCAACTTTCATGACTTCATTAAATATGAACATATAACTTTTTTTAATGGTCTTATAGTTTTTGACTGTTTATCTTTTAACGTTTTTTTTTAAAAAAAAGTTTAATTTCTTTTAAAAAACTCAAACAATTTATTTGCCCTCTCCAAAGACGCCTACACTCACCACAAAATCCACATACTTACCATTACATGTAAATAAAAAAAACTTCTTCTAAAACAATATAGAATTAATTTGAAAATTTTAAACAAAAATTAAGTAAAAATAAATTCCAAAATATAGAGTAATATGAAAAATTAGGATTAACTAACATTATGAAATTTTAAACTGTTTTGGTATTAAACAGAAATAACTACAATTAAGATTTAAAAATAAGGATAACTCACTTGGGTTATCCAAACACAATTTTCAATAAAAAAAATTTCCCGTCAAAACCTTTAATTAATATTTAAAAAATATAACAAAGGGTCACCCACCAATGCATACAAAACATATCACTATTTTATCATTAAAATCTTTGGTTTAAAATATCTCTCGAAAAAATCAAAAATTTTCAAAAGTTACTCCTATTCCGGAGTAGGATATCCCCAACCAACCACAAAAATTTTTGAAAACTCAAATTATATTATGAAAAACTCAAATTAGTAGATAATTTCAAAAATGTCAAATGAACCATTTAGTTCATAGGTAGGTTCAATATTTTCTTTAGCGAAAATATGATGAGGAGAAGACACATTGCCTCGATTAGAAGCACCATATGGGCCACTTTGCGAGTAGTTTTGTCCTCCAATAAGCCCAACAAGTATTTTTAATAATCCGGTTGTAATGTTTTTTTTCCCCCAATGAATGATTTCTTTCAATAAATGGGTGTTTGGATGGGTTTATTTTTTTCCCCAGAAGTACTTCTAGAGTAAGTTAAGCACTTTTGGAAAAATAAAAAATAAATACGTTTAGATGGATTTTTGAAAAAAAAGTAGAAGCACTAAAAAAACTAAAAAACTGCTTTTTTTTCAAAAGCTAGTTGTTAGATTCTGAAAAAAAAACTGTTTTGTAGTTGTTTTAGAAAATGTTAATTATCAAAACACCCTTCCTAAATCTTTTTAAACCTATTTTGAAAAGTATTAGTTACCAAAATACCATTATTTACTATTATTATTAGGGAAAATTATTTTACAGCCCCTGATTGTTTACTGTATGACTTTTCAGTCCCTCTAACATAACATTAAACATTTTAGTCCTCCCTTTTAAAATGAATTACTTTTAGGTCCCTGCTGTGACCTTAACCCGTTACTCTTTTATTAAAACTCCAAAATACCCTCTTCTCCTCCACCCAAAATTCACCTTTTTGGCTGAAAGGACAGGAAGCATGCAGCCAGCTGTTATACATCCATTCTTGCAAAAGAAGAGAAGCCTCTTCTCCTTCTTCCTGTCGTCTTATTCCCTTCTTCTCCTTCATTTCTTCTCCTTCCTTTCATCTTTTGCTGAGTGATTGTGTTGTGTTTTTAGTCTTGTAGAGAAGTTACGACGCAATGCATCTCGGCTGGAGAATGTGGATAGGTGGGAGAGTCTTGCAAAGACAAACAACCAAGGTAGATCCGTTTTCCCATTGTTTTTTCATGGCTTGCGTCATATAATTATGTTGTTTTTGCAAAAGGCGTTCTTGTTGCATGAGCTCGATGGAAACCATTTTTGCCGTCGCACGATATGGGGGAGAAGGTCTAGCCTTGGAGCTCACAGTGCTCACTTGTTGGGAGTCAGTAATGGATGACATATGTGAACGGTGGGACCTTGAACCCTCTGGCGTGAGAGTGAGTTATATCTCACCAGACGAACAAAGAACAACTTGTCCCATTGACAATTCTACAGACTTTATGCGTAAGTGCAACATTTTGCAATCGTTCAAGAAGAATATGGTTGACCTTATTGTGGACACAGGTGAAGTAACCGTTGGGGACAAGTGTAGGTCTTCGATTCCAACGTAATTTACTATCTTTGTTATCTGGCAATGTAAGCCTTTAGTATGTGCTTGTTATTTCCCACAACCATGTATTACAAACACATAAGCATTTACGATTTTCTTTAAGTCTTTAGAATTGCTCTTATCTCTTTACTATCACCAAATGTCTTTAGTATTTGTTTTATCTCTTTATTATCGACCATAAAGCTTTAGTATTAATCTAATCTCTTTATTATTTACAGTAAGTGTTTAACATCAGTCGTATCCGTTTAGTATTGCGTCGTTCTATTTAGTATTGTCTTACTTAAAAGAATCTTTTTTCAATCATTAGGGACCCTCTAGCTGAGAGCATGTCCTTGAACATTGTGGGTTCTTCTCAATATCCCGAGATTGCAGTGCTTAGAGTTGACGAACGATTTGAAAACGTGGAACACTTCAGGGATGTCCTTGATAACTTTGCTATCAAAAGGAAATTTGACTCTACGTTTATTAAAAATAACAGAGAAAGGGTGATGGCCAGATGTGCTAAGGCAGATTGCAATTGAAGGATCCATGCTTCTCGAGAGGGAAATCTGCAAACCTTTCGAATAAAGACATTGTAGCTCACACAAGTGTGTGGTGGTGGTATAGGGACAAGTTCCTACCCGAAAGTATCCAAAAAATGGGTTTGCAGTCGTGTGATCCAGAAGCTTAATGATCGTTCCTTACATCGACATTCAACAGGATATTTTACGAGAGCACGGCGTGTGTCTTCCGTAAAGGCAAGCATGGATGGGAAAAGAGGTTGCCCGAAGCGCTCTCCATGGGAGTGAGGTACAGAGCTACGATTTGTTGTTATGGTATGCAGAAAAGGTGTTGGCGACAAATCCCGGTAGCGTTGCCGTATCCCGTGTAACTCTTTAGTATCTCGTATAACTCTTTACTATCAGACCTAAAGCTTTATTATCGAGTGTAACTCTTTAATATCATGTATAACTCTTTACTATCAAGCCTAAAGCTTTACTATGTAGCTTAAGTCTTTACTATTGAATGGAAAGCTTTATTATCCAGCACAACTCTTTACTATCTTGCTTAAAGCTACTCTTTGCTAGAAGTTTGATTATCTCTTACAAACGCTTACTGTTCGTAGATACAAGCTCATGAATATGATGTATGCCCGGCACGAGTATATCCAGCGCTAGGGAACACATCTTTGCCCAGCAATACATCGAAAGCTCGAGGACACTATCGAGTCAAGCCGCTTGCTCCGCGTAGGCCGTTCGGACGGTGAGCAATTCGAAGTTATCGAACAGTACAGCTATGCAGTCAATTTGCCGACAAGGACATGCTCTTGTAGACTTTGAGAAGTTTATGGAATACCTTGCAAGCAGGCTTAGAGAGGAAGAGAGAAATAAACCGAGTGTTAGAGAGAAAAAATGAGAATAAATAGAGACTCGGAAAGAGAGAGAACAAGAGATAGAGAGAAAAGATATGAAAAACAAGAGAGAACATGGGGTAGAGAGAGAAGAGAGAGGGCAACAGGGACAAGAGAGAGAGTTAGAGAGAGACAAAGGCTTTCAGAGAGAAGAGAGAATTAAATCGAATTAGAGAGAGAAAAAAAATTTCTGATTTAGAGAGAGATAACATGGGATAGAGATGGGATAGAGAGAGAAAAGAGGGAAAAGAGAGGGCAGCAATGTCTTTTTCTATAAAAAGTAACTTTGTTTGTGTGAGAATGGACTGAAAAACAAGTCTTTGAAAAAGGAGGGACTATATAGGAATACCAAAAGTTATGAGAACTATATAGGGATTTCACAAGTTTATAGAGACTATATGTTACTTATCTCTTATTATTATTATTTATTATTATTATGAAAGTACTTCCATATTAATATATCCGAACATAAAAATAACATAAGCGCTTAATTTACTCTCAAAAGTACGTTTTTCAAAAGTCCTAGTAAAATAAAAAAAAAAGTTTTTTTTTATAAGCCAATCCAAACACGCTCTAAAACTTAGGCATTCATTAGAGCTCATTTTTACATTAAAAATGGTTAACATTCCAATCTCATAGAATTATTTATTTTTTATTATTACTATTTATTTATGTATCTAGTTGTCGATTTTTATTTTTATTTTATCATATTTTATTTCATTTTAATTCACATTTGAGAGCAACATTAAGACAGGAAATCCATATAGCCGACCCCATCTAGTATAGGATCAAGGCTTAGTTATTGTTGTTGTTGTTGTTGGAACGCGTCACATATAACTGTATATCTATTTTGAGTATGTACAATACAACCCATCTATATATAAAGTGGGTAGAGCTCTCAATAACAACTAAGGGAAGTCTGGGTCCATTTGATACGCGAAAAAATGAGGGACAACATAGGACAACATTTCTTGTATGTTGTTTGATTTGTAAATGGGATGTCAGTACAGCATAAGAAGTTATTTGAGTACAACACAAGTGACTGAGAATTTTATCCCTCAAAATATACGGCACAACTTGTTAAGTGAGGGACAACACAACTTAAAGACAAATTTGCCTCTAGGTTAAATTAAAAATTATAACAATGCCCCCAACTTAAAGACAAATTTGCCCCGAATTTATATTATAATTTACAACAACGTCCCCAACTTAAAGACATGTTTGCCCCCAACTTATATTAAAATTACAACAATGCCCCCAGCTTAAAAACAAATTTTCCCCTAACTGATATTAAAATTACAACAATGCCCCCAACTTAAGGACAATTTTGCTCTCAATTTATATTAAAAATTACAACATTACTCTCAAGTTAAAGATAATTTTCCCCCATCTTATATTAAAATTTACAACAATGCCCCCAACTGAAAGACATTTTTGCCACCAACTTGTATTAAAATTGCAACAATGCCCCCAATTTAAACATAATTTTGCCCCCAACTTATATCAAAATTACAACAATGCCCCCAACTTAAAGACAATTTTGCTCCCAATCTATATTAAAAATTACAACATTGCCCCCAACTTATATTAAAAATACAACAATGGCCTCGAGTTAAAGACAATTTTGCCCCCAACTTATATTAAAACTCTAAAAAAAATTACTCCAAAACAACATAAGAAAGCACAAGGGTATTAAGTTAAAGACAATTTTATAGTTTCTTGTTCAGTACTTGTGCAAAACAAACGGAGAACAACACAAAAAGTTTTGTGATGTCCATTGAATATCAAACAAAAGACAATACAAACAGTTGTGTTGTCCCACAAACTATCTTGTAATCATCAGATAACTCTTGTGGCATGTTGTTCTCTTTTTGCATGACAAATGCACCCCTTAGCATGTTTGTGAAATCCAAGATTTTTATTATATTGAATAAATGGATTTTTAATATTTTGGAAAATAAAATAATTTGATTTATTGGAAATAGGAAAGTTTACTAAGCAAAACTGTAACGCTCAACCGGATTCCTGACCTCGCACGCCAATGCACCTACCCATCTAAGTGGAGAGGGGCCCCACTGAAGTACAAGGCCTAAGTAAACAGTAGCAGATAACAAAATAAATTCAAAAGTTTATTAATCCAATAATACCAAATACGAATCAGAGTGCTAATGCAGAAAATAAAGTACAAGGGTCCAAAGCCCTGACAAATCCAGGCCCTACATAGGTCCTAAGCCAAGTATCCTCACTCAGAAACAAAAGTCAGGGAGATCCTCCTACCTCAACAAATATCCCACCCCGACTTTGCACGCTTCCTAAACTCAAGTCACTCTACTTTTCAGGACCTGAAATGAGAGAAGGGAAGTGTAATGAGCTTTCTGAAGGAAAGCTCAGTAAGTACCCTGCAAGGAATCTTAAGATGTGAGCACAATAAAAAGATACATGATGTCACAATCAATGAATCACCAAACAATTAGATCCTAGGAATCTACCACAAACATCCGCAATGGTACGACTCCTGTCCAGTGTTAGCTCTCGGGCTAAGAATGAGATTCCAAGAACAGCTCAAAGAAGATCCCTGACAAACCGGCCTCGTGTCAGAAGTAATGAGAAGCGACCTCGGGATCAAGCAAGCAAATTTCGTGCCGCGAGTTTAATTTTAACCCGTCCTTCGGTAGCACCACCTCTCACGTGTCGACACGGCCAGCAAATCAACCCCATTGACAGGGAATTGGAGCCTCAGACTCCACTGCAACCTGGGCGGAAGAACAGAACTCGGTTGGCGTATTACTCCCGGCCAGCACACTAGATCATGTGCCCATGAGCAAGTGTCGGCCCACGGGTGGGCATGTCCAAAAGAGCATTCAACAAATAGGTAGTGAAACTTTGCACTCCTATCCGGACGGAGCACATGCTCACATGTTTCCACGGCCACGTGCCGATCTACGGATCCTCGTGATCAGTAAACACTACCTCTAACGCTGAACCATACACATACAAAGAAGGAAGGCAACAAAAGCAAGTATGCATATGCATCCAATAAACAGATATCACAAATGAAAGATATGCCAAGAACAGCATACGTCAAATCAAAGGAACCCAAACAAGGGTAGAAGGGAGGCAAGAGTATCTTACCCTTAACGCAATCCAACAACTGTATCGTATCCGTCCCTAACGAAGCTCCACGCTCCTCGTCGATACCTGGTAGTCACAAACTCACACTCAACATACGCACGAGTATTCATTATTATTCCTATAGTTCACATGCTACTAAATGGGCCCGACCCATTAGATGAACTCAATTAAATCTTTTAATTTAATTAAACTACTTAATTAATTAAAAGAATCTCCTTTAACCAAGTACCCAGTCAAATATTCAGTGAATCCTTTCCCAAAACCCAACTTGGCTAACAAAACTTAACTAACACAGCATCACAAACACTTAAACCATCTCTATTCCCAACTAACTCCTGGCCAAATAAATAGATCCTCAGAATTCAGCAAATCAAACAAGATCAGCTTTGCTCACAGGAAAAAAAACCTTACTTTGAAATCATTAAATATACTAACATAAAATCACAAGGGTATCTCCTCTAAATCAACCAACATAGAGTTTAAATCCCCAGCATATTTAACGGTCATGCTTCATTCTTAGAAGATTCATCAATATAACCCAACAACTTCAAGGACCCAGACTAAATTCAGCCTTGAATTACCCCTCAGTTATAACATCACTGCCAAATGAACATCATAAAATTGTCAGGTTGGATCTAAACAACAAACCTCTCAACAAATAATCAAAACCTTACCTTGTAAATAAAACACAACCTTCATCTCAGTAAACTCCCACACCATCATTAGTCAAATACGATTATATACACTCACTATTCTCAAAACACCCAGCAAGTCAATCTTTCTGAAAACCATAAGGCTTAAAGCCTCTAATAGTCCCTATACTATTGCACTTTGTTCAATTCCAGTCCCCTACTTTATCAATGTTCAATATGGTCCTGTACTTTATGTATTTTGTTTAATACGGTGCCTGTACTTTGTGTATTTGTTCAATATGGTCCCTGTACTTTAGTATTGGTTCAATACGGTCCCTGTACTTTTGTATTTGTTCGATACGGTGCTTGTACTTTGTGTATTTGTTCAATATAGTCCAAACGTGCAGACATGTGCAATGAATTGTCTATACTTTATATATTCCAAATCAGCTGCCATGTCAAAAATAGTGGACTGTATTGAACAAAATACGTAAAGTATGGGACCGTATTGAACATTGATAAAGTAGAGGACTGGAATTTAACAAAGTGCTATAGTACAGGGACCATTAGTGGCTTTAAGCCAAACCATAACTTCACCAAGAGCCTATAACAAGACCTCATCTTCTCACCTCTTGAACACCACCTGAGATCGCTCACTTTCACTCCTACTTTGTTAGTCCTCCAGCCTCAATGACCCACTGTCATGATCCTCTACATACCCTCATCAAAATCAACATCTCCCGGACCAACCAACACTAGTTCATTAACCCACTAAATCATCAAGTTAGCACAAGGACCTTACCCCTATTATTTAATGCTAACAAAACACCACCATCAACTCATCTTATTATTAAAAATAGACAATTGCAAATCCTTTATCAATAGTAACTAAAGCCTCAATATAGACATTGTAACGCCCCGGTTTTCTTTGTGAATTTTGTATAAATATTAAAGAATTGTCGGTGTTCAATGAGATAATAACGGGTGGTCTATGTTAATAAACACATGGATTACTGGAACTGAATCAAATGGTGGTGAACTATTGCCCTAGGTGTGAAGATGGATTTAGTAAAGATTAGAATTATGTGAGCTAGGTATTGTTACTAACTAAATCAGTTGATTTTTGAACAATTGGATTAGTCAGTGGTGTGACAAATTGTCTAACGATAAATGAATAATTTGGTCTAACTATCGAATAAATGGATTAATGATTGGGCTTGTTAAAGGTTACAAATGGGCGTGGGCAGCTGAAATAGGGGAGCTGGAGGTGGCGAGCTTGGTCGGCAAGCAGGAGGTGGCGACGAAGCAACTTGCTGGAGTTCGAGCATGATGTGTCGACGCCAAGACGCTGGCCCAATTAGGGGAGGAGAACGCGTGGCTCTCTTGGTCTTTGGCCGCCAAGAACATAGGGGAGTGTGGGCTGCCGCCTGGAGGAGAGGGATCATGCTCTTCGAGAGGTCTTCGGCAGTGTGTGCACAGCCTTCTCCCTTGTTTCCACAAAATGGCACTCGCGGAATCGCCGCCCGGCCCGGTGAGTCCACGAGTTCGCCACGGGCCAGTTCCTTGTTGTTGTTCCCTGGTCCCTGGCTCCTCCGTTGTGGCGAGATCAGAGCTCCAACCTCTTTGGGTTCCGGCCAATAGCTCCCTAATTCTTAGTTAGTTTCCGGCCAGCTTCTGCGTGATGTTCTGCAGGTTCTCTGTCAGCCGACTGAGCATCAGTGGCCCCAAAGAACTCTTCGACCTCTCGCCTCGCTTCTTCACCAAAGACCGCAGCCTCTTGGAGCTTGATCAGAGTCATCATAACAGTGGTTTCCCTCTCTTCACTACGGCTATGCGCTGCCTCCTGATTTCAGCCCCGACGAATCGGCAGTTCTCCTGCAAGGTATTTACTTAGTTGATAGAGGAGGCTCGCTTGTGTTGAAAGGTGGACTGCCTTGATTTAGAGCTGTGAATTGGTGATGTAGTTGATTGATGCTTTGCTTATTATCGCATGCTTGTACATAATTGGAACTCAAGATTCAAAGAAATGAGATGTTATCAGACTTTATCCTTGCTTATCAGATGTTTGACGAAATGACTCAATGAGCCTGTGTCTATGAATTTGGTGGTACTGGGTTTCATTCATACCTTTGAGGTGTTCGATGAAATAACTAAGAGAGGAGATGTGGTTGGTAACAAATGTCTGGTGACTGTTTTGTGTGAGATTATCTCAAGGGTTTGATAGCATGCTAAGTTGTTTAAGCTCCTGTATTAGATAATTAATATCAGATTTTCTAAAAGAAGACTATCTTGTTATCTCTTTTCATACTTGCTGTGTTATAGTGTCGGAAGAAAGCTCTAGTTGGTTGATGTGTATTCATTTGGAGTTATGAGATCCAAAAAGAGTAGAGTTGCTCTTTGAATGTAGATATGCCCAGCAAGTGTTCATTGAATCTTCAATGAAGAGATTTGTTTGAGAATGCTTGAACTCTTTCATACTTTATTTGAGACTAAGGGATTTTGGTGTGGTAATGGTAATAAACTGATTTTAAAGAGTGTGAGAAACCATGAGCTTTGAGAGCAACTATTGTAATAGGAAAGGTTCTGCTAGTTTTTGAGCATGCTCAAATGTTGTTTGATGGTATGTTTACGGGAATAAGATTTGCTTAGTTGCTTTATTATATTCATGCTTAGATGATGTTTGATGGTGAACTAGTTTGATGAATTGCCCAAGTAAAGGACTAAGGACTGACTTAAGAGTTGGCAATTCACTGACTCTCTACTTTGATGCTTATGGAGTCACTTAGTATTTTATGTGAACTAATAGTATGGTTGTACATGGATGTGGGCCATAGATAAATAGAGGAGTGTGTTATACCTTAGGATTTAGTATTTAATAGTTGAGCTTCTAATATCTGTTAGTGTGCTTTCGTATTATAGATGTAGAGTAGAAGAGAAAAGAATTGTATTAGTTGGACTTGAGATTCAAGGAGAAGAGAATTGCTTGGAGTTTCAGTGTACCGGTGTAAGCATGAACATTGATCTCATTAGTGGTTTAATTAAGGTTAAGTTCAAGATTATATTGATGACCATTAAACAAAGAGATAGTTATGTGATTTCATGCTTAATATAGTTGGTTGTTTAGTGAGGGATACTTCGCATGCTTGTAGTTGGGCCTTAAGTTAGTTAGACTTGGGCCCATAGTTATTTTGATAAATAGAACTAGTAATAGGAATGCAGAATTCCTGAGTTAATAGTTCTATTCTTTTAATTAAGGGAAAGAGACAACTAAGACGGGATCCTCAGGAGTTTGCGTAGGACGACAGGTGAGTGGACCTACTGTATATTCTTGTGGTTTATCGAGATTTATCGGGTTTTCGGTTTATATTCCTCGGCTATGATTTATTCCCGGTTTTGAGAATGCTTTCGATTATTTACAGCTATTGTAGATTGATGTTTTCTGCATATGACTAGCTGTAGATCATTGAGATAGACATGAGATAGATATAGGACGTGAGCATCGATCTTTGCTTCCTGTCAGACGGTCCTTGCTATGCAGAGCGTGATACCGAGTAGGGGAAAGGTTTTCTTGTTTTCAAAATGAATTTCTGGCATCAAAACCTTGTTTCCAAAATGTATTTATCTTAAAACCCTTTCCCGACTCTTTGGAGTGCTCGGTACCACGAGTGAAGACCTGCATCGGGGAAACCTCAGCGCTTCACATACGTACCTAAATCGTGGATACCTCATGCTATTTATTTGAGATCTTAGCAAGTTGATCCTATAGAATTGCATTCTTATCGATAGACGCTCACATATCTAGACATCTCATGAGACATAGACAGGCATGATAGTGACTAATGACTTTTCGGGTTTTCTCGGACATTGCATTAGATGATCTTCCTGATTGGGAAGATAATGCATAGACGTCCATGCTTAACTGTATTTTCTACATGTATATGAGTAGAGATTATTTTCCATATACAAGATTATATTTCTCGGATGCACAGGTGTTAGTTGATCTGACAGTAGGGGTCACATATCACTGAGATCTATAGCTCAGTCACTCTTTCTTACTCACCTTGTGCAGGTAGCGCGGCAGTGCTTGTGCAGGCTAGACACGTGAGTTGTGAGGACTCTTAGCCGGCTCTCAAGCGCGTCCCATAATTAGCTTCTATGTTGTGCACTCAGTAGATGTTGTATTCTATTTTGGAGACTAGGATACGACGTGTAGTCCAGAGAGTGTTGTATCGCTTATGACTCTCCTTTTGGATGAGCTCCACTATTTTATGTTTTATTACCACCGCCTCCGCCTCATTCCGCAGGTTTTGATTTCAGCTTTTGGACAAAATTTTGGGCCTGGGACACCCTCCTCGAAATGGCCGGGTGTGACACGTGTCCCTATGGGAATTAGGGTGTTAAATTTAGTGGTATCAGAGCATTATTGCTCCCAGATCTAGCGTTTAGGGGAGTCAGAGCCTTAGGGTGGGAGTATGCGTCTCCAGAAGTATCTTAGTCAAATGAGTTTGACTTAGTGCCTTATTGCGGAACTAGGTCGTTCCTAATAATGACGCACTTTGTTCTTGTTTGACAGATCTGATCATGTCTGATGAAGAACAGGAACAGGAGTTGGAGTCAGTTGGGGAGGATGTTTGGGATGAGCCAGACTATTGGTTCGAGTCAGAACCCGAAACCCCAGACCAGGAAGAGAGTTCTGAGAAGCTAGTGCTAGCCGCCCAGAACCCCGATTCCCCTAGTTTGAAACATAGCTCAGAGACAGGGTCTAAAGCAGAACCTGACATTCTCATAGCAAATCCACGTGTACGAGGCTCCTTCCGACTCTTTCCCTTCCTTTTTGAGCGGATGCTGGGCTTGACTCAGATGGTGAGGTGGAGCACACGGATGATAGCCATGAATGACGCTTTGTGTGACAGAATTTTAAAAGAAGAAGGACGACCACTACGGAAGTCTGAACCCTGGAGATTTGTTAACACCCGTGGTCCTTTCTACGTTTCCCCGGTTAAAGGACCCTTACCTGCGGGAAGAGAATGGACCAGATGTGACCGTTGCGGAGGAGCCCGCCAAGACCCAATGATGACCTGGGCTGGTGCAGAATGGTGTCGCCGTTGCGGTGGCAGAGGCGCCCGGGCTGTAGATGAGAAAGTTTCCCCTCCCTGGTGTATCAAGTGTAACAGCCGAGAGCATTACACGGAAGGATGTCTAAAAGATCTAAGAAAGAAACTTAGGCAGGACGCTAAGGCGCGACAATATCGCCAGAGCCTCCGTGATCGCGATGCACGAAAGTGGTAGGAAGTTCAAACGAAACGGATGTAATTCTCCTGACTAAGCCACTATCTTGAAACTTCTGAGGACTAGTAGTTGAGAGTTTTGCTGAGTACTTGGAGTCAGTTGACTCCCATAGAGGATATAAAAACTAAAACGACTAGTGGCTTGTAAATACTAACAACTTCTGTACAAATTAGTGTGAAATATATGTCAAGGGTTGACTATGTTATCTGCCTAACGGGTTTGATACCTTGTTCTTATTTCACAGATAATAATGTGCGGTCGACAAAGGGGAATTCTATTAAGTTGGGAGTAGCCCAGGGGGACTCCTTCAAGCTTATGACTTTTATTTCGAACCGCGCCCTAGGAACAACTCGGGGGATGAGACAGCTTAGGTATCAATTATTACGAAACAGTGCGGTTTGGAAGCGGCTAATGACTGATTATGATGGGAGAGTGCCAGGATCAGTGATCCGAGCCCAGAAATACCGCGGACGCTTCGCTCCTACTTATCTTTCACAAGCAAGTAAATCAGGGTCATGAGGAAAAGTTGGAACCGGCTGTCGCTACTGTGGAGGTTTCCATCAGGTACCACTTTATTGGACGGTATGGTGTCGTCGTTGCGGAGACTTTGGACACCGGAGGGCATCGGGCAACGACGTATCTTGTGAATGCCCCAGCTGTGAAGGCGGACATTACCACATCGTGGACAATCCGGAGAATACTTTTAAGTCAGGAAGAGGCGGGAGACCTTCCGGCACGGAAGGAACCCTACTCCCTGAGAATGACACAGATCATGAAGACGGAAATAGTGCACCTTAAATCATGTAAAATTAGTTCGAGACAAGGGTTGTCTTTTCTCAACTAAGTCAAGTTGAAGAAACTTATTTTCTCTTCCTGGGAATGTAAGAGTATGTATCGGTGGGTACTAGTTAGGTTTTGATACCGACACCTCAGTGTTTTTAGTTAGAAGTACCACCCCTGTAGATATATATATCCTCGTTGCTGTACTAGAGTCCTTCGACAACCAGAACTCCTGTACTTGGGATCGTGTTGTAGAAAGATGTTCTTTTAAAGATGATGTTATCCTGTTGTATGTTATCTCCCTTTTTGGAGTGTTGTATACTGAGTTTCAGTTACTCCAGGATTGCTATTATGTTGTTGTGATTTTAGATGCTGATGACCAGAACAATGGACTTGGGTAGTGATGATCCATACTGAGGTTCAGGTTATATCTTAATCCCACAAGATAGAGTATCACGTGTGCAGCCAGAGAACTCCGAATTTCGGGTGGTAAATAAAACAGTTCAAGATTTGGAATTAGTGGCAGAGGTAAAGGTTAGGAATATCTGGCGTCACCATCTTTATGGTGAAGCCTGTAAAATCTTCGCCGACCACAAGAGGTTGCAGTACCTAAGGAGTCAGCAAGAATTGAACTTGCGGTCGAAAAGATGGTTAGAAACGTTAAGAGATTACGACAATACCTTCGAGTATCACCCCTGCACAGCAAATATTGTGCTGATGCCTTAAGCAGGAAGATTGTGGCAAGATCAAGAAAACCCAACGGCAAGACCCTAAACTGATTACCTTAGTTCAAGAATGGAAATGGGTGAAGATTGCTTCGGTGCTTGTGACTGATTAACCTCGAACTAGTCAAGGCAAAGACGTTATTTGGGTCCTGAATCGGTTCATCAGACTGTTGGGAAGTTTAAGTTCATTCGGGAACAAATGAGGGCGGCACAGGATGGGCAACGGGACTACGCCAACCACCATCGCCGACCTCTTGAGTTGAGATAGAAGATTCTGTGTATTCGAAAGTATCACCTTAGAGAAATATGGGAAGTTAAGACCACGTTATATCAGGCCGTATGAGATAGTAAGCAGAGTGGGTCCCAGAGTTTATCGTCTGGTTCTTCCAGAGGAACTATCCAGATCCACGATATTTTCAGGTGTCGGCATTATGGGAGTGCCTCTCGGATCCACAACAAGTTTATAAGGACCAAGTTGGAATTAGCTCCAGATCTGACTTAGGTAAAAGGACCGGTTTGCATTTTAGACAGAAGGGGACAAGTTCTGAGAAACAAAGCAAACCCTTTGGTGAAGGTCCTTTGAAGATCAGATAAGAATGCAACACCCTCTATTTTCGTTATCGCTATGCGAGAATTTCGAGGATGAAATTTTCCTAAGGGTGGGAGAATTGTAACGCCCCGGTTTTCTTTGTGAATTTTGTATAAATATTAAAGAATTGTCGGTGTTAAATGAGATAATAACGGGTGGTCTACGTTAATAAACACAAGGATTACTGGAACTGAATCAAATGGTGGTGAACTATTGCCCTAGGTGTGAAGATGGATTTAGTAAAGATTAGAATTATGTGAGCTAGGTATTGTTACTAACTAAATCAGTTGGGCTCAAAGGTTGGTGTCAATGGCTTGTTGAATTGGGCTCAAAGGTTGGTGTCAATGGCTTGTTGAATTGGGCCGGGCCAAATTTGATTTTTGAACAATTGGATTAGTCAGTGGTGTGACAAATTGTCTAACGATAAATGAATAATTTGGTCTAACTATCGAATAAATGGATTAATGATTGGGCTTGTTAAAGGTTACAAATGGGCGTGGGCAGCTGAAATAGGGGAGCTGGAGGTGGCGAGCTTGGTCGGCAAGCAGGAGGTGGCGACGAAGCAACTTGCTGGAGTTCGAGCATGATGTGTCGACGCGCACGCGTCCAATTAGGGGGAGGAGAACGCGTGGCTCTCTTGGTGCTGGCGCGCAAGAACATAGGGGAGTGTGGCTGCTGCTCTGGAGGAGAGGGATCATGCTCTTCGAGAGGTCTTCGGCAGTGTGTGCACGGCCTTCTCCCTTGTTTCCACAGCGGCACTCGTGAATCACGCCTCGCCCGGTGAGTCCCGAAGTTCGCCATCGCCAGTTCCTTGGTGCTGTTCCCTGGTCCCTGGCTCCTCCGTTGTGGCGAGATCAGAGCTCCAACCTCTTTGGGTTCCGGCCAACAGCTCCCTGATTCTTAGTTAGTTTCCGGCCAGCTTCTGCGTGATGTTCTGCAGGTTCTCTGTCAGCCGGCTGAGCATCAGTGGCCCCAGCAACTCTTCGGACCTTTGCCCCTGTTTCTTCACCAGCACCGGCAGCTCTTGGAGCTTGATCAGAGACATCATAACAGTGGTTTCCCTCTCTTCACTACGGCTGTCATACGCCTCCTGATTTCAGCCCCTCAATCTAATTCCGGCAGTTCTCCTGCAAGGTATTTACTTAGTTGATAGAGGAGGCTCAGTGTTGTGTTGAAAGGTGGACTGCCTTTGATTTAGAGTCAGAATTGGTGATGTAGTTGATTGATGCTTTGCTTATTATCGCATGCTTGTACATAATTGGAACTCAAGATTCAAAGAAATGAGATGTTATCGACTTTATCCTTGCTTATCGATGTTTGACTAAATGACTCAATGAGCCCGTGTCTCACGAATTTGGTGGTAATTGGGTTTCATTCATACCTTTGAGGTGTTCATGAAATAACTAAGAGAGGAGATGTGGTTGGTAACAAATGTCCTCGACTGTTTTGTGTGAGATTATCTCAAGGGTTTGATAGCATGCTAAGTTGTTTAAGCTCCTGTATTAGATAATTAATATCAGATTTTCTAAAAGAAGACTATCTTGTTATCTCTTTTCATACTTGCTGTGTTATAGTGTCGAAAGAAAGCTCTAGTTGGTTGATGTGTATTCATTTGGAGTTATGAGATCCAAAAAGAGTAGAGTTGCTCTTTGAATGTAGATATGCCCAGCAAGTGTTCATTGAATCTTCAATGAAGAGATTTGTTTGAGAATGCTTGAACTCTTTCATACTTTATTTGAGACTAAGGGATTTTAGTGTGGTAATGGTAATAAACTGATTTTAAAGAGTGTGAGAAACCATGAGCTTTGAGAGCAACTACTGTAATAGGAAAGGTTCTGCTAGTTTTTGAGCATGCTCAAATGTTGTTTGATGGTATGTGTACGGGAATAAGATTTGCTTAGTTGCTTTATTATATTCATGCTTAGATGATGTTCGATGGTGAACTAGTTTGATGAATTGCCCAAGTAAAGGACTAAGGACTGACTTAAGAGTTGGCAATTCACTGACTTCCTACTTTGATGCTTATGGAGTCACTTAGTATTTTATGTGAACTAATAGTGTGGTTGTACGTGGATGTGGGCCATAGATAAATAGAGGAGTGTGTTATACCTTAGGATTTAGTATTTAATAGTTGAGCTTCTAATATCTGTTAGTGTGATTTCGTATTATAGATGTAGAGTAGAAGAGAAAAGAATTGTATTAGTTGGACTTGAAGATTCAAGGAGAAGAGAATTGCTTGGAGTTTCAGTGTACCGGTGTAAGCATGAACATTGATCTCATTAGTGGTTTAATTAAGGTTAAGTTCAAGATTATATTGATGACCATTAAACCAAGAGATAGTTATGTGATTTCATGCTTAATATAGTTGGTTGTTTAGTGAGGGATACTTCGCATGCTTGTAGTTGGGCCTTAAGTTAGTTAGACTTGGGCCCATAGTTATTTTGATAAATAGAACTAGTAATAGGAATGCAGAATTCCTGAGTTAATAGTTCTATTCTTTTAATTAAGGGAAAGAGACAACTAAGACGGGATCCTCAGGAGTTTGCGTAGGACGACAGGTGAGTGGACCTACTGTATATTCTAGTGGTTTATTGAGATTTATCGGGTTTTCGGTTTATATTCCTCGGCTATGATTTATTCCCGGTTTTGAGAATGCTTTCGATTATTTACAGCTATTGTAGATTGATGTTTTCTGCATATGACTAGCTGTAGATCATTGAGATAGACATGAGATAGATATAGGACGTGAGCATCGATCTTTGTTTCCTGTTAGACGGTCCTTGCTATGCAGAGCGTGATACCGAGTAGGGGAAAGGTTTTCTTGTTTTCAAAATGAATTTCTGGCATCAAAACCTTGTTTCCAAAATGTATTTATCTTAAAACCCTTTCCCGACTCTTCTTTGAGTGCTCGGTACCGAAAGTGAAGACCCAGATCGGGGAAACCTCAAGGCTTCACATACGTACCCCTGCATCGGGGATACCTCGGCTATTTATCCGAGATCTTAGCAAGTTGATCCTACGTAATTGCATTCTTATCGATAGACGCTCACATATCTAGACATCTCAAGAGACATAGACAGCATGATAGTGACTAATGACTTTTCGGTTCTCGGACATTGCATTAGATGATCTTCCTGATTGGGAAGATAATGCATAGGCGTCCATGCTTAACTGTATTTTCTACATGTACATGAGTAGAGATTATTTTCCATATACAAGATTATATTTCTCGGATGCACAGGTCTTAGTTGACCTGACAGTAGGGGTCACATAGCACTGAGCTCTGTAGCTCAGTCCCTCTTTCTTACTCACCTTGTGCAGGTAGCAGACAGAAGTGCGGGTACAAGGTAGACACGGTGAGTTGTGAGGACTCTTAGCTGGCTCTGGTGTCCCATAATTAGCTTCTATGTTGTGCACTCTGTAGATGTTGTATTCTATTTTGGAGACTAGATATGCACTGTAGTCCTAGAGTGTTGTATCGCTTATGACTCTCCTTTTGGATGAGCTCCAGACTATTTTATGTTTTATTACAACTGCCTCCAGATCATTCCATGTGTTTTGATTTCCAGCTTTTGGACAGCCTTTGGGCTCCTGACACCCTCCCGAAATCGGCCGGGTGTGACACGTGTCCCTATTGGGATTAGGTGTTACAAACATACCCCTTTCTCTCTTCCGGTGGTGGTGCGTGAGAGCTCGGCGGCTCTTTGTCGATGGCCATCGCGGTGTTGTGAAGTCCTCTGGCTCCTCTGGCTCCTCTCTCTCTCTCTCTCTCTCTACAATGGCGGCGGCTTACTAGGGTTTCAAAGTTGCTCCTCTTCTTATAGGGAGCGCGGGAAGGTGCCGGAAGAGATCGCGATTCCGTTGATCGCGATCAAATCTTATCCTTTCCATTTTCGACCTATATTGGTTGCAAATATATTGCTCTCTCTACAACTCTCTCTCTCTATATATATTGTTGATGCCAAAAACTGGTTCGCCTCACGCTTTGGTTGTTGTTGCCTCGTGATCTGGTCTCAACCTTTGACAAACGGTCGAAATTTGTAATTGATGTGGACGCTTACTTCAGGTTTCGAATATTGGATGCTTTGGAATGTCGGGTGTTCTGGAGGAATATGTGGAGGCGATCGGATCGATGAGGATGATCGGAATTGTCACCTTTTGGTTTTTGGTTACCTTAGTTAATCTGTAAAAAGGAGAGGGAAGTGATCGAAATTGGGCCTTTCTGCCAGGATTTAACTCCCATGATTAAATCAGAAATCTTGTGAGAAAGAAGAGGGCTTGGTAAACTTTTAAACTTCTTGGGCACAGGTTAGTTGATCGTTCAAGTCCCCCTTTTCTTACTATAGTTGTTCTTTTTTTATAGAAAAGTTGAAGGCAGCTTAGGAAAATATCTGGAAAGGCAGTTGTGGAAATATCTCGTGAGGCGGTGAGAAAATATCTGCCTATTGTGTTGGTAAGTAGAAAATATCTGCCCACTGTAGAGGCAAGTGGATAATATCTATTTACTGTAAAGGCGTTAGATATTTTCTTCCTTAGGAAATTATGTGGCCATGAGCACCTCAGGTTTCTAATAAGAAGGTTTTGGATTTGCTTAATTCCGATCGGATTTGTTTGTAGAGCTGAAAATAGTTGAAAGATAGCAAACGCCTCATTCTCAATTACCGATCGGAATTTCGCTAGAAAAGCAGTAACAGAAGATTTAATATTAGGTGGTATTGCCACGTGGCCAGAGGGATGTGGCCCCGTGCTTAACACGTGGCCATTTGGGTAGGTGACACATGTTTTGCCAAATATTTCCGTAACATTAGTCCCCCCCCAAAGTGTACTTGTTCGAAAAATCTGAGTGAGGAGTGAGCTAGGCGCACTTTTCGCTTGGTTCGAGAACAAGTATTTTCCTTAGTTGGCAAGTCTATATAGGTGTAGATATCTGTCTCTAGGATGGTAAGGCACAGGTGCTTTTAATAGGCGACTGACACTTGTTTCTTTTAGCCAATTTTTTGTGTTGTCTTTTCGTTGTTTTGAATCGAGGTATGAATACACTGAATCTTTCCCCAGTGTTTTCGCCTTTCGTGTCCATAGGTTTTTCTATTTAGGAGCTTGTATGGATAGTGTTCTTTATTCACTCTGTTCTTATCTTTGTACAATGGCTCTTCCTCAGCGTTTATCTTTTTTCAAGTTTTTCACATTCACTCTTTCTACTCGTCATTTGTGAATTCCAGTTTCTTTTTATTAACACCTAGAGGGATTGAGGACTGGAGTTGTTCACTTGGTGAGTCCGAATCTACCGCTTATGGCGCCTCTTACGGTTATTGATGAGGACACAGGTGAGATCTGTTTTGAGGATGGGTGGGAGATCTTTCATGTTGATCACAATGTTGAGGCAGGAGATCTTCTAGTCATTACCTATGCGAGGGGCACACGTTTCGAACTTGAAATATTCGGAAGTGACTCCTGCCGCAAAGAAGTGGACCCTAATCTTCGCCCACACGCTTTACCAGGGATTCCTAGTGATGACGAGGATAGCGACGGTTGTGGAAGTCCATGCATCTCTTCCAAATTTTGTCCGAGCGAGTCATCGGATGGATCCATTGACTAGGAAAATTCCGATGGATAATAGTGTTTGTTATGGCTCGGGTTTAATGTAACTGTTTTTGTTATGAATAAATAAAGTTCGTCCGTTTTGTTTATAAACTCTTTGATTTCTTCAAGAAATGATCGCTGGTAATCCTATGTTGGGATGTGTGTTTTGTCTTTTATGGTATTAGCTCTATTTTTTACATTATACAGCGCCTATTATTCCCTGGGGATACACATGTTTTTCACACTGTTTCGTATTTAAAGGGAGAAGGTGGCGCGACGTGTGCGACATGCGCTTTGTCAACATCATGATGGGCGCAGCTACCCATATGTGTCAGGCGGCGTTTGGTATGCTGACGTTTAGTATGCTGACGTTTAAGATGGAATTTTGAATCATTTAAGGAGAAATAATGATGGTCATCTGAACGGTCCGAATTTGGGGACTTTTGGTTCAACGGTCAGACAGGGATGTAGTTTTTGGATCTAACGGCCAGGGGTTAATCTCCCTTTCATATAACAAGGCGGAGAAGGTTTATTTCAAAATATTGCCTGCTTCAAACTCTCTTCTTCTCCGGCGAGCTCTGTTCTTAAATTTTCTGTGTTTTTTCACCTCTTTTTCTTCTAAGGTAATAGCTAGTGATTCTAGTGCATCTTCTTCCTCTAGTTCTTCTCATGAATCTGCAACTTCCCAACCACCTTCGATCCCTTCTCTATCTGAACCCATAGTCTCTGTCGGGATTTTGGGCGGGTCTGGGGATGTTCAGGTCCAGGGTTTGAGGATTCATCCCGCTTCTAAAGCGATGGGTAGAGGGTCTGACACCTTCATAAGCCTCCTTGAGCAGAAGGATGTTGATAGTTTGGTAGATAAGTATGAAATAGATCGTTCTTTGTTTGAGTTTAGGGTTCCATGTTCTGGGGTAAGGGCAAGTTCTCCTAGGGAGGGGGAGATAGCCATCTACCAAGATGCGCTGTTGGGTAGTCTTAGGATTCCTTTTTCCAATTTTGCCAAGGCTATTTTAGAAGAATATCGTTTGTGTCCTTCGCAATTAACTCCGAATTCTTGGAGATTGCTCAACGGCTTTGTTATTGTGTTTAATAATTATGGGGTAAATCCAACTGTTCGTTGGTTCCGTATGTTATTCAGTCTACACCTAGAGTCTAATGTCGACTGGTATTACTTCTCGGCTCGTTCTTGGAGGAAGTATCTAGGTAAAGTCCCTACTTCTATTAAACGATGGAAGAGTAAGTTTTTTCTTGTTAAAAGTAAATCCGAGTTGGATGTCCGAACCAAGTGGGTGATTCCCCGAACTGATATCGCTTGTGAGGAGATGACAAAAGAAGAGGAAGTTCTTTTTAAATCAATGACGGGGATTTCTGGGGTTTACATGGATACTTTCTTGACAAAGGAAAATCTCCTTAGGTGTCATTTAATAGTAGCTACTGGTAGGGTTTATTTATGCGTCTAAATTAGTTTAGTCTTGAGTCGTGATATCTAACATGCTTCGGAATTTATCCATGTAGGAAATCCGATGGATGGTGATTTGGATCTTGCTAGGGGCATCTTGGCCTCTCTCGAGAATGAAGTTCATCCGCCCTTGCCTCATGGGCGAAAGAAGAAGGAAGTAGAGTCCAGCAAAGGTGCTAATACTTCCAAGGAAGAAAAAAAGAAGAGGAGGAAACAAGACATCGATCCTCCGAAGAAGAGGGTTAAAGGCGACCCCGTCGTAGGTCCTTCCAAGAGAGGAGAACGAAGAGAAAGAATTCCGAGGATGCGTCAGGTTCGGGAATTACGGGAGAACAGGCGAATTCGCCTCATCAAGGGATTCTCCCGGCTTTAGCTCCAATTCCAGAGGACCTCTCTCCTAGTCGGCCAGAGGATATCCTCCTTAGGGAGGTGAGGGTATACTTCTTAAGGTTATATATTGTTCCATTAAGAATTTTTGACTTAGTTTTATTTTATAGGTGGAGGCAGGAGAAACAGTTCTTCTGGACAAGCTAAGGGAAGTAGATTTGGTTCTCAAAGTATCAACAACTCAACGGAAGGAATTGCCTTCAGAGGATATCCCTTTTCGGGATGCCGCGTCCGTGAGGAATGTTTTGATGGCCATGAGGCCTGAACAGCTCTCTACTAAACTTCGAGAGGCTGGAAGGGAAGAGGCTACTCGCCAGATTTTTCGTTCGGCTATGATGGTAAAAACTATACTTGTACTTCTTTTACTTCCTTGTCCCTTGTTCGTTATTATCGCCTATAATTTGTTTTTTATTTCTATAGACTGCTCAATGGGCGGACCGAGTTAGCAATCTTTGTCAAGAAGACTTGACAAAGATGGAGGCAAGTAGGGCAGAGGTTGCCCAACTAAGCTCTAGGGTGGCAGTATTAGAGGAAAAAGAGAAGAAACAGCTTGCTGTTATTCGCGCCCATGAGCAAGATAAGGTAGAGAGGCTTCAACAGTTGGCTGCTATGGAGAAAGAGAAGAATGATTTAGCGGCCAAGCTTGTTAATTCCGAGGGCTCTATTCGTACTGCTAAAGGGAACATCAAGAAATTACAAGATGAATCCAGCAGTTTGAAAGAGGAACTTAAATCCTCTCAAGCTGAGCGAGCTGAAGCCCGATGGGAGTTAAAGTTGAAGATTGCTGATCTTCACGCCGCTCGTGATCGAAATGGAGGAAGTTAAAGGGAGCGCCGGACGACCTAACTTCCAGACAAAAGGATCCTAAATCCGACTAGCAAGGAATGAAAGATTTAAGGGAACGAGTGGACAAGTTGGAGAAGGAGGTCACTCGGCTTAGGGCGCGAGCGAAAGAGGGGGCCACACGTGTATATTCATTAGTGCAACAGGTGGGTCACCATGTTCCTCCTGTGGAAGTTTTATCGATGTGGCTTGGTGGAGTTTTAAAGAAGTTTACAGAACTGAAGGAGCAGCAAATTATAAAGGCTCCAGAGGCCCCAGCCCCATCATCTGAAATTCTGACTCAAACTTCCCAAGAAGCAGTTGAACATCAGGATCCTTCTTTAAGTAAAGATATAGAAGGTCCTAGTACTTAGGGATTTTTATGAGATGTTTTTGTGACTATCCAAGTGTTTTGAATGTAACTTCTATTTATGGAAATGAAATACAAACCTTTATTTTGGTGAAGATTTATTTCTGAGTCATGGTTACTTTTAACCATTTAAGAAATCCTTCGCAAAGTCCTTCTTCTTTTTCCATTTGGCTTGTAAGTTAAGCTTCAGAGTAAATTCTCCTCTTCTGAGTCCAATCGTGGGACTTTGATTTGCTAAATAAGATCCTTGTCTTTGTGAATGAGATTGTTGCCTCATATTTCCATCGGGATTTTTGCCCCAAGCTCTGGATGAGAATTGTCTCTTATCCTTGTAGGATAATTTTTTCTGCCTCACCATATAGGGACGAGAGAATTTTCTTTTGTCTCATCTTTTAGGGATGGGTTTTTCACCTCATCTACATTTGGAATTTCTGAACAGAAATTTAGGTTTTATTTCATGAAACATTTAGGAGACTGCTACAGAATTCATTGATAGTAGCGTCGCAGGTGTTCAGTATGAAATGGACGCTTGAGCGTTTTTCCTTCCATATTGAGGAGATAATAAGTGCCCGCTCGGACAATCTTCTGTATGACGTAAGGGCCTTCCCAATTAGGAGTTAGCTTCCCCGTTCGGCTTTTGTTTTCCTGGAATTCATTTTCTCTTAAGACTAGATCGCTGATTTGGAAGAAGACCCTTTTTACCCTTGTGTCGTAGAACCTTTTTACTCTTTGGCGATAGATTGTTACCTTTGTTTCTGTAGCTTCTCTTCCCTCTTCAAGTAGGTCAAGTTCCGCTCGTAGATTCTTCTCATTTTCTTCTGATGAAAAAGTTTGTTGTGTCCGTAAGGTAGGTATTCCTATTTCTGCAGGGATGACTGCTTCTGCCCCATAAGTAAGAGAGAATGGAGTTTCCCCTATGGGGGCTCTTGTAGTTGTTCAATAAGCCCAAAGAGCGCTCGAAATTTCCTCAACCCAATTAGTTCCATTTTTGGACACCCGGGTTTTAAGAGCTTGGAGCAAGGTGCGATTCGTTACTTCTACTTGGCCGTTGGCTTGAGGATGCGCCACGTAGTTAGTCCGATTCAATTCCAAGCTTGGAACAAAAACTTTTGAAAGCCTTGTTATCAAATTGTCGCCCATTATCGAATGAAGGCTACACCGAATTCAATCGCCGATAATAGTTCGCCATAAGAATCCTTGACAAGCCTTCTCCGTGATCTTGGCCAAGGGCTCAACTTCTACCCATTTAGTGAAATAATCGATAGCAACTATCAAAAATTTCATTTGTCGAGTCGAAGTAGAAAATGACCCTAGAAGATCAACTCCCCAAATAGTAAACGGTCGAGGACTGACAATTAGCGTAAGCAGTGTTGGCGGTCAGTTTTTAATCTTGGAATGCCGTTGGCAGGCATCACATTTTCGAGCGAACGCCACCGCATCTTGAGTTAAGGTTGGCCAATAATAGCCTTGTCGAAGGACTTTATAACTCAAGGCCTTGCCCCCTATATGATCTCCTCCAATGCCTTCATGAATTTCTTAAAGGATATAATTGGCTTCTGTGGGGGCATAAGCATCGCTAAAAGGGTTGTGTATAGGACCGTTTATACAGATGTTCGCCAATCATATTGTATTGAGCGGCTTTGTAAGAAATCTGTTTGGCTTCTGTCTTGTTGGATGGTGCAGGTCCACCTTGCAGGTAGTTTCTGATGGGATCAATCCAACATGACTCTTCTTATAAACTTTGTACTTCTCCCACCAGCCCCTCAATAGTTTTTGCTGGAAGGTACTATAGATTGAAAGAGAGTTTTGTATCTTCATTAGGTGCGGTGGCTTTCTTAGATAAAGCGTTTGCCTCTTCATTTTGTGCCCGACGGATTTTTTCAATCTGGAAATGAGTGAAGTATGGAACTATTCTCTTCACTACTGCCTGATACTTGACCATATTCTCCTCCTTTGTTTCAAAACTGCCCAATGTATGGCCAACGACTAGTTGTGAGTCGGAATATGCATGTAGATGCTGAATTCCGAGCCCCCTGGCAAAATGTAACCCTGCGATGAGGGCTTCATATTCAGCCTTGTTGTTAGTCGCTCGGAATTGGAACTTAAGAACTGTTGAAATTTTCCACTTGGAGGGATAATAAAGGACGAAACCTGCCCCTGATTTTTCTTCTGTTGCTGATCCATCGACATATAAAGACCATGGGGCAATAGAGCTTTCTTCTGGATCCTGTGACGGGATTACATCTCCATTCATGTGAATGGTTAATTCCGCGATGAAATCAGCTAGTACTTGAGCCTTGATCGTCGTTCTTGGCTTATAAGTGAGATCAAACTCACCCAATTCTATTACCCACTTGGCTAAGCGTCCCGAATTTTCAGGTTTATGAAGAACTTGTTTTAGGGGCTGGTCAGTCAACACAATAACTTTGTGAGCTTGAAAAGAAGGCCTCAATCTCCATGCGGATGTGATAAGGGTGAGAGCTAGCTTTTCGAGTGGCAGATACCTTGACTCAGCGTTGTTAAGGATCTTACTTGTATAATAGACAAGCTTCTGAATTCCCTTATCTTCTCTTAACAGAATCGCTACTGATGTTTCGAGGAGCAAATAAGCTAAATAGATATAAAGCTCCTCTCCTGTTTGCGGTTTGGCTAGCAACTGGGGCGATCGGAGATAATCTTTAAGCCCCTGGAAGGCTTTTTCACATTCTTTTGTCCACTCCATCTTTGGCGCTTTACGCAAGGCTTGGAAGAGTGGAAGGTTTTTCTCTCCGGCTTCTTCCGAGAGCTGCTAGGCGTCCATTAAGCCGTTATACTTCTTTAAGACTTTTGGGTGATCCCATGTCAAGAATGGCTTTGATCTTTTCTGGATTTGCTTCTATTCCTCTTTGAGTTAGTATAAATCCTAGAAATTTTCCTGATCGGACACCAAACGCACACTTGTTCGGATTTAGGCGCATATTGTAAGTCCGAAGTGACTGAAAGGCTTCATGTAAATCCGATAGATGATCTTCGGTTTTTCGACTCTTTACCAAGATGTCATCTATATAGGCTTCGACATTTCTACCAATTTGTTCTTTGAATATTGTACTTATGATCCTTTGGAAAGTGGCTCCGGTATTCTTTAGACCAAACGGCATCACCTTATAGCAGTAAGTTCCCTTGCTAGTAATAAAGGATATTTTTTCTTCGTCGCCTTTGGCCATTAGGATTTGATTGTAGCCTGAGAAGACATCCAAGAAACTTAGGATTTCATGCCCTGCCGTAGAGTCAACCAAGTGATCAATTGAAGGTAGAGGAAATGAATCTTTCAAACAAGCTTTATTTAGGTCCGTAAAATCCACGCATATTCTCCATTTCCCGAACGACTTTTTGACCAGAACCACATTAGCCAACCAGTCTGGATAGTTCACCTCTCGAATAAATCCTACCTTCAAAAGGGTTGACACTTCTTCTTGTGCAGCCTTCTGCCTTTATGGGGTGGAATTTCTCCTTTTCTGTTTAACAGGTTTGAACGACTGATCTATGCTGAGGTGGTGTTCAATGACATCACGTTTCACGCCTGGGATGTCCTCTGAGGACCAGGAAAAAAGATCAGAATTCATCCTTAGTATTGCCATGAGGTTCTTTTGCTGTATTGTTGTCAAATCCGCACCAATCCGCACGGTACGCTCCAATCTAGTTGTATCTAGAGGAATGATAAGCAATTCCTCAACTGGGGTTGGTCGGAGTTCTTTATCTTCTTGTTCTGCTATTCTGTTAACCAACATGGCCTCTGAAGCTCTTGTTTTGCCTCTATTTTGAGTTGTTCCTTTGAGGGTTGAGGTGTAACATTGTCGTGCCAAGGGTTGATCCCCTCTTACTTCTCCACTGCCACTCTCGGTCGGAAATTTTAGGAGAAGATGATAAGTAGAAATTACTGCCTTTAAGGCATTGAGGGTTTGCCTACCAAGATTCACATTGTAACTTGATGCACAACGTACAACTAGGAAATTTGTTGTCACTGTTGATGATCTTGGGGAATTTCCTACCGTAACTGATAAGGAGATCATTCCTTCTGGTTGTACCACTCCTCCAGAAAATCCCACTAAAGATGATTTTACGGGGAGTAAGTTGTCCGCATCGTACCTCATTTTTTCAAAGACGTTCCAAAAGAGTATATCCACTGAACTTCCACTGTCTATTAGGACTCTTTCATTTGGAAGCTTGAGACCATGATGGCAATGACTAAGGCGTCGTCATGACGATGGCGAACCCTGCTGACATCATTATCATAAAAAATGATAGGAGCCATAAGTCGAGACCTTCTTTGTGAGACTCCTGTCTCTTGTGTAACTCCTACCATTCGGGCATAGCTTTTCTGAGAAGTGGAACTTTCACCACAACAACCAGGACTACCACTAATAAATCCGACCATCTCCCCTTTTTCTCCTTCAGGTTGTGAAGTTTCAAGTCTCTCTTGAATATCAAGGTTAATGTATTGCTCCAGTTGTTCCCTTCTAACAACATCTTCTATAGCGTTCATTAAATGAGTACACTTTTCTGTGTCATGTCCTCTAGCTTGATGAAACTTGCAATATCTCTTACTATTCTTTTGTCGTTCGGGATTCTTTGCAGGTTCTGGCCATGTCAAGATTTTTTGATCCTGGATTTGCATAAGGATATGGCTTCTGGTTTGGTTTAGTGGGGTATGGTGATCATATCTGACTATTTTCCCTTCTTTTGAGGATTCTTTAGGCTATAGCATGTGTCACTGAGGACGTGTTGAAGATTCCAGACCTCTATTTTCACTTTTAGTATCCCTACGTGATCTTCCTTCCATTCGGATTTCTGTGGGCCTCCTGTTGAAACTCTGATGGGTTTTTTCTTTCTGGATTTCCGTAGGGATGTGTCGAGCCTCTTCTTCCCAACCCGTATAAATTTCATCAGAATTGATATACTTTTGGGCGTAGATCATGAGGGCAGGGATGGTTTTTAGTGGATCCAAAGTGAGGGAAAAACGGAAAGGAGATTCTAGTAAACCCTCCATCAAGATGGTTACGGCCATTTGCGGAATAAGGTCTGCAACATTTGCCGCTTCATCTATGAAACGATTGAGGTAGGCTTGGAGTGTTTCACCCCCTTGTTGCTTAACGCGCAGAAGGGTAGATGGAGTTTTCTTTTGCTTTGAATAATTAGCAAAATAAGCTAGAAAGCGGTCTTCTAAAACTTGAAAAGAAGAAATTGTGCTAGATGGAAGATCAACAAACCAATCTTGCGCTTTTCCCTCTAAGGTGGCGGGAAAAGCTCGGCACATACGGGCATCAGTGATTCCAGAGAGCAGCATCTTTTATCGGAAAGACGTCAGGTGACAAGATGGATCGGTTTTTCCCTCATATGCAGTCATAGTAGGTGGTCGAAAACTGTCAGGAAGTTGCTCATCCAGTATTTCCTTGATAAAAGGAGAGAGTATATTGGGAAAGTGCCATTCGGACTTCTGGTTTCCTCGAGAGGGGCCCAGTCGCTGTGTTCTTCTGTCGACAGTTGGAACAGACGGACTATTCCGTTCTGTTCTTGTAGTAGCTTGCTCTCGACGTCGAGCGGAGGGAGGTTCTGAACTGGCAGAGAAGGCGGTCCTCTCTCTTCTTTCTTCATGGGTGCAGGCCCTTTTCCTCCCTTTGCTTTCGTAATTAGCTATGGGGCTGTCGGCATATTTGGTGGAATTTGTGTGGGTGGGGGTGGTGGATAGGCCAAAGTATGAACAGCTTGAGCAAACTGCTCTAATTGTTTCTGCATATTGAGATAAAATTCTGGGATGGGTCCCTGGGATAAGATGGGTGGATTTTCCGATGAAGGTAAGATGGGTGGATTTTCCGATGAATTCCCCCCATTCCCCCGGACTTCACCGGGTATTTCGATATTACCAGGCGCTCCTTGTTCTTGGATTCTTTAGATTTTCTTGTAGTAATCATTTAGCTTTTTATAAGGGTCCCCATGGACGACGCCAAACTGTTGATGTCAAAAACTGGTTCGCCTCACGCTTTGGTTGCTGTTGCCTCGTGATCTCGTCTCAGCCTTTGACAAATGGTTGAAATTTGTAATTGATATGGACGCTTACTTCAGGTTTCGAACTTTGGATACTTCGGAATGTCGGGTGTTCTGGAGGAATATGTGGAGGTGATCGGATCGATGAGGATAATCGAAATTGTCACCTTTTGGTTTTTGGTTACTTGGGTTAATCTGTAAAAAGGAGAGGGAAGTGATCGGAATTGGGCCTTTTTTACCCGGATTTAACTCCGATGATTACGTCAGAAATCTTGTGAGAAAGAAGAGGGTTTGGTAAACTTTTAAACTTCTTGGGCACAGGTTAGTTGATTGTTCAAGTCCCCCTTTTCTTACTATAGTTGTTTTCTTTTATAAAAAAGTTGAAGGCGGTTTAGGAAAATATCTGGAAAGGCGGTTGTGGAAATATCTCGTGAGGTGGTGAGAAAATATCTTGTGAGGCGGTGAGAAAATATCTGCCTATTGTGTAGGTAAGTAGAAAATATATGCCCACTGTAGAGGCATGTGGATAATATCTACTTACTGTAGTGGTGTTAGATATTTTCTTCCTTAGGAAATTATGTAGCCATGAGCACCTCAGGTTTCGGATAAGATGGTTTTGGATTTGCTTAATTCCGATCGGATTTTTTTGTAGAGCTGAAAATAGTTGAAAGATAACAAACTCCTCATTCTCAATTACCGATCGGAATTTCACTAGAAAAGCAGTAGCAGAAGATTTAATATTAGGTGGTATTGCAACGTGTCCAGAGGGATGTGGCCCCGTGCTTAACACATGGCCATTTGGGTAGGTGACACGTGTTTTGCCAAATATTTCCGTAACATATATATATATAGAATGTAAATGATGCGATAAAACCGCAAGTGTACGGGTCGTATCAAGTAATAATAGTGGACATAGAAGTCGGGTTGTCGATCCACAGGGAGAAAGAAGTACTAGTACCTACTATTTATCTACTATCTAGTCGATCCAAGGAAGTGGTTGGTTATGCTAGTTCTGAACTAATTAAATGGAAACACAAACAAGGGAATTGAGTATTTCGTGGAGTGAAACGATCATGAAATGGGATGCCTGGAAAATTGAATCCCCCTTAGACTTCTAAAGTATAAATGTTCTTCTCTATCTCAATTACTTGATTAATTGTTGGCCAAGGGTTCCTATCGTGCTTTCACTCCCTCATCCCGAGGTGAGCTACTAATCCTAGTGCCCTTACCGATTATGTTCTCGAACCTATGTCTTGGAAGGATTATGGGAATAATACATCTAAAGGGCTCGCTCTATTTAGTTCCCGGGTTCCCGGTATACTCACATTCCTATCTATTGGAGATGGTCTACACATTGGGAGGCATTCGCTTCTTCCCCTATATGGACTATGAAAATCCCTCCGGGCTCTCGCAACGTAGAGGGATTAACTTACATTAAAACATCCAATAGACTCAAGCAATGTAATCAAGCAATCAAAATAGAGAAATAACATTGATTAAAACATGTCCAAGAGTTCACCAATCATCCAAGCATCTACAAAATTAGCCCTCCATGAAAGGGGGGCAACAATCCACAACAAAGGTAAAAGAAATCAAGAAAGACATAGAAATAAAGCTTGCGCAATCACTGTTGGTAGTTCCTTGATTCTCCTCCTTCGATTTCCCTTCTCCTTGCTCCAATAGCTTGAAGGAGGTGATCCCCCAAGCTCTCTCCAAGGTTGCTCTCTTACCCTAGCTGCTGCTCTCCTCCTTAAACCCCTTTCTCATCCGCTTTTATACCCCAGGGTCCTTAGGGTGGGATTTTTCTAAGTGCCCCTGTCTAGGTCTGCAATTTCGCCTAGATTTAACGATGTATGGGCCTG
The DNA here is from genome assembly GCA_026586065.1 of Dioscorea zingiberensis. Lineage (NCBI taxonomy): Eukaryota > Viridiplantae > Streptophyta > Magnoliopsida > Dioscoreales > Dioscoreaceae > Dioscorea > Dioscorea zingiberensis. The sequence continues at coordinate 27,803,354 of CM048819.1, forward strand.
TATACGGGCTGAGTATATGGGCATATTCAGCCCGTATACCGGCCAGCCACCTTCATACGAGCCGTTTATATGCCCGTATATGGGCTAATCCTCAAGCCAGTTGTCGTACGGGCCGTGTGCTGGCCCGTATCCTCTCTAGGGACTTGTATACGGCCGTATATCAGCCGGTATGCTAGCCCGTATGGGTCCTTCTAAGTGTTCTGTGATCCCGGCCTCTCCCGAAATGCTTTCTTTCTTCCGGGGTCCTCGTATTATGGCCTGTTGATGAAAATAAATCAATTTTGAGTATCAATGGTCAATAAATCTTCATAATCACATGCAAAGCATATAGGAATATAGTATAAGACTATGCTCAAATAAACACTTATCAAATATCTCCACACTTAAAGGTTTTCTTGTCCCCAAGCAAAGAAAAATCAAGAAACAAAAGAAAATATAAGTGTTCATCCTCTTGGCCACAAAGGTTATACATGAATTTCATTCCAAGTTCACCATCAAGAATTGAATTCTCCCATTTCCATACCGGGACTTAGATTAATCTTGTGTCCTGTTCCAAAGCGGCTCTAGATAAACATCTTCACTCCACATGCCATGTTCTAAAGTCTTAGCAAGACAAGCATACCCTCAATGGACTCTAGAAGATCCTTGAGGCCCTAAGTTTCAAGACAACCAACCCTCCATATATTGATCAAATGGTGGACAAGTTCGAGAAGCTTTAAATTTTATGTACACATTATTTTTCTTTTATTGGGGTAGGGCATCCCTAATGGATCCGACTTTCCAATACTAAAGATCAGTATAGAGTGTAAATCCTCTTTTCTTTAGGATGCACATGCTGTTTAGGCACCAGAACACCCTGGATACATAGAGGGTTACAGCTCCACCTAGATAAGTTCATACTTAGGAGTGACTTTTTGAATTGAGGAACACCCTGACTAAGGGCCGGGACCCCAAACTACTTCATCCCCATAAGTAGCGGAACATGTCTTTATTACTTCAATAACTAGACTCCTATGTACATGCTATTATATTCTTCTCTTACTTGTCCACTAGACTAAATTATGAAGGGTTAGAAGCTCAACTAGTGTCACGAAGCCTCTTAGAGCCATTGAGAGTAATGCTTAGCAATTAAAGTCAACAAAACATGGCAATGGGTTACTTATTGTCACTAGAGATTTTGAATTTTACAAAGATTTTCTCTAGGTGTCCATGGTACGTCATAGGAGAATACGAAAAATTTTGAGTACTATAACGGTGCACTAGGAAGAAAGTCATGTCATATGTGCTATTATAAAAAAAAATATTTGCAATGAATTTCATCAATAGTTCAATAATAGCTACCTATCTCCACACTTAAATTTTTGATATGAGTGTACAAATATAAAAGATAGGTAGCTACCCATCTCCACACTTAAAATGGTACATTGTCCTCAATGTACGCAATAATGTCAAAAAAAAACAAAAAATGAAACAAGCATGGAGAAAGGTGAACTAAAACATCCCCGGTTATATTGGTGTGCCAACTGTTGTCCACGAATTTGATGCATGGCCACTACCGAGTTGTTGTTTCAACTTCCACTTCTGCAAAGCAAGGGGAGATCATTATAGCTCAATAAAAGATGAGAGGAAAACATAGGAGTCTATAAAGATAAAAGGAGAATGAGTATAGCAGGGCGATGCCCTTGCTAGCCAAACAGGGTGCACAAATAAACTAATATGTCCATAAAACACAAAATATAAAAGAAAATGCATAATAAAACGAGTCTCATCAACACAAATGAAAGAGATGTGTCCAAATCCTCAAAGTGCGGGATCATCTGCTGGTGGTGCCGGCGCTAGAGGAGATGCAAAGGCTGGGTACCCACGGATCAAGATGGATAGCTCCGCGAATTGGTCTCCCAAGCGGCGCTGCTCCGTGAGAATCGTGTCCTGGGTGGCCCGAATGTCCGCGATCTGCTCCTCCAGGTGCGCGACTCGGCTCCGGCTCGTGGAAGGTGGAAGCTCGTCGGTGGGAGGTGGGCTGTTTGAGTCCTCAGAGTCGGACTCCTCCTCATCACCAGAGCTGCCGACGCTCTGGCCAACTAATCTGTAGCGGCCTCCCGCGTGCCTAACGAGCCCCATCTGGCATAATATGCTCATCCCCAAGGCCGCCATGAGCTGAAGTCGCTCCATGTCCTCCGTTTTCTCCTCGAGGCCCATGCCGATTATGAGGAAAGTGATGTAGGGCACCGCAGTGATCGTCCTCAACCGGGTGTGGGTCCCCTGGTGCACCAAATAATCAGCGAGTACATATCCGAGATGGATAGGTACCCGCTCGAATATGCTATAGAGGATGAAGAGATCGGTGACCGTGACCACCCCTGTGCTGTCATCTCGTCCCGCGATGGAGCGGCTGACGAGTGCGTGGATAAAACGGTGGACTGGGTCAGACATGAGGCTCGCCTTGTGGTTCCCGTGGCGCCCTCCAAGCTGAACCCAATAGCGCGAGGCCGTGATAATATGGTCGGGGAAAGAGGTGAGGAGCTCCCGATGTTCCCGAGTGTGGAGGGCCTCCCTGTCGTAGAAACCCATGAGCATGGCGAACCGGGTGTAGCTCATGGTCCTCCTTTCCCCGAAGAGCTGGAAGGAAATCGCTGTGAGGGACCACTCCTGCACGAAACTCCAATCAGCCTCGAATGTGCTGAGGACCTCCAAAGTCGCCTCTCGAAAGTTCTCGTGGTTGATGGAGAACATCTTGTCCCATCCACCAACCCCAAGCATGCTTTGTACCCTGTGCGATCCTCAACTCGGTGGCGACGCCCCAATCTATATAGCGCGTTCACCCAAAGGTCTTGGTGGCCAGCTTCTGATAACGATGGAAGAAGCGGTCATCCTCGAACTGAGGATTGGTGGAAGATCCTTCGCCGGTCCTCCTTTTCTTGGAGGCGACAACCTTTCTCGGCATATCTACAAAGAATAATCGAAAAGGATGTTAGTGCTAGCAAGAATTTGTGACAGTTTAATAGGACAATACGCACTATGGCCCTTAATGGGCCTTATACGGTCTTTCATACTGCCCGTATGGGGGTACTTAGGGGCCATACGGGCTGCTATACGGCCCGTATGCGTCGGGGTGCGACGGTGCCGACCCCCATGGCTTACAATCCCCTCATTTACACTCATTTGCATCCTAATCTCTTTCCAAACATCTATACATGCCATAGATCAACACATTCAAGCAAGAATTTGACAAAAAGAACATAAATTCATTCAAAACACATCCATTGAATCCCTAGGTTTCTAAAATGGTGAAGATGGAGAACGTCGACAAATCAATGCGTTAGGATGCATACCTAGGGGAGAATGAAGCCTAAAATCAAAGAGAGAGGTCGCCTCGGTGAGGAGAGATCTCGGATCTACGCAACGGAGGGGTAGGGCGGATAGGAAGTGATAAAATGAAGGGGAAAATGTTCCCCTTTAAAACGCCCAAACCCGGCTATATACGGCCCGTGATATCGCCATACAAATGTTCTCGTATAATCAAGCATTGTGGTATGTCATAAGGCCATGTATATGGGCCGTATGACAGCCTGTATACTTCTCTGGGGGCTCTATACGGCCGTATGGAAGGCCGTATGGATGCCCGTATGGGCCTAGGTTTGGCTACTATAGCCAATCCAAGACACCACCGTGAGTCCTCCTCGCTCTCCCTAATGACAATCATGTATTCTAGGGCTATCAATGGATTAATAACCAGCATGATGATACAAAATATAATGGAAATGGACACTATACATCTCAATCATTTATTTCAACAACACAATCTAACTAAAAAAAAAAGTTTGCACTAAACGAAAGAAGAGACATTTCAAGAGCTTGGGTTGCCTCCCAAGAAGCGCTTGTTTAACGTCACGAGCTTGACGTACCTTGATATTACCTCATGGGGGTTCAAATACTTTGTAGTTCTCATTGGCTCCTCCTTTAAAGCATTGATAGTGATATGGTTTGAGTCGATGGCCGTTTACCTTGAATGTGCCTCGATCATTGTGATAAATCTCTACAGCTCCGTGAGGGTGAACTTTGGTGACAGTGAAAGGTCCGGACCGTCGGGATCGCAGCTTTCCTGGAAAGAGTTTAAGTCTTGAGTTGAATAGTAGTACATGATCCCCTTCCTTGAATTGTTTGTCATGCTTCAGTGCTTGATCATGGCGCTTTTTGACCTGTTCATTATATAATCTTGAACTTTCATATGCAAACAATCTCCATTCTTCAAGTTCATCTAACTGAAATTTCCATTCAGCATCCACGAGTGAGGTATCAAAATTCAAGAATTTGGTTGCCCAATAAGCCTTATGTTCAAGCTCGACCAGGAGATGACATGCTTTAATTACCATAAACAAGCCTGTAGGGGGTACTACCAATCGGCGCCTTGTATGCAGTGCGATAAGCCCAGAGGGCATCATCCAGTTTGTCTGCCCAATCCTTTCGACTCTGCGCAACTGTCTTTTCAAGGATTCTTTTCAGTTGTCTGTTTGATACCTCCACTTGACCGCTTGTTTGAGGATGATATGGTGTATAAGTACGGTGGACGACGTTGTATCGCTTTACGATTTTTGTGAATTGAGCATTAGAAAAATGTGTCCCCCGATCACTAATAATGGCTCATGGAGTACCGAAATGGGAAAACAACTTCTTGAGGAACCCAACAACTCCCCTTGCATCACTAGGTTGTAAGGCCTGTGCTTCTACCCCTTTTCGAAACGTAGTCCACCGCCACCAAGATGAATTTGTTTCCGCCAGAGGTTGGGAAAGGACCCATAAAATCAATTCCCCAAACATCAAACACTTCACATACTTGAACCGAGCTTTGGGGCATCTCATCTCGCTTCGATATATTTCCGAATCGTTGACACCTATCACATGATTGAACATATCCTTGTGCGTCGTGGAATAGGGTTGGCCAGTAGAACCCCTCATCGAGGATCTTCCGCGCTGTTTTATTTGCACTGTAGTGCCCACCTGCAGGTCCTGCATGACAATGCTCTAAAATCTTCAGCCCTTCTTCCCGTGGGACACATCTTCTTATGACTTGATCGGCGCACACGCGAAACAAGTAGGGATCATCCCATGTATAATATTTCAGGTCCGCGAAAAACTTCTCTTTTTGTGAATGGTTGTAGGAGTTTGGGAGGGATCCAACAACTAGATAGTTTGCAATGTCGGCGAACCAGGGTGTCTCTTTCTCCTCACTCATCACCGGTGTTTGTCCTTGTATCACTTGAAGGTTGTATAAGCACTCTTCCGGGAATTCTTCCTTGATATCTCTTTCCTTCAATAAATCTCTATTTGGATTTCCCAATCGGGATAAGTGATCGGCTGCTAGGTTCTCAGCACCCCGTTTGTCCTTTATTTCCAGATCAAATTCTTGTAACAACAACACCCAACGGATCAATCTCGGCTTGCCGTCCGGTTTGGTCATGAGATAGCGCAGAGCTGAGTGATCGGTGTATACTATACCCTTTGAAAGAAGCAAGTAGGGTTGAAACTTATCAAATGCGAACACTATAGTAAGGAGCTCCTTCTCAATGGTGGTGTAATTTGCTTGGGCATCTGTCAGAGTCTTGCTAGCATAATAAATCGGTTGGAAATGCTTGTTCTTTCGTAGCCTTAAAACTGCACCGACTGCATGATCACTTGCATCACACATAAGCTCGAATGGGAGGCTCCAATCTGGGGTGATGATGATCCGGGCTTGTACAAGTCTCTCCTTCAATATAGTAAAAGTCGCTCGGCATCCGTCTTCAAACTCAAAAGGAGCATCATTTTATAGCAATTTGGTTAATGGCTTGGCTATTTTGGAGAAGTCCTTTATAAATCTCATATAGAAACCGGCATGTCCCAAGAAACTTCTGAAGGCTTTCACCGAAGTTGGTGGAGGCAACTTTTCAATGGTGTCAACCTTGGCTTTATCTACTTGAATTCCCTTGCTTGAGATCTTGTTACCCAAAACAATTCCTTCTTGGACCATAAAATGCATTTCTCCCAACTTAGCACCAAATTTGTTTCTTCGCATCTAACTAACACCTTTTCCAGGTTTGCGAGACAAAAGTCAAACGAATCTCCAAAAATCGAGAAGTCATCCATAAATACCTCCATAATGTTCTCCACAAAGTCTTTGAAGATTGCTAGCATACATCGCTGAAAAGTGGCCGGTGCATTGCACAACCCAAACGGCATATGACGGTAGGCGAAGTTCCATATTGACAAGTGAATGTGGTCTTCTCTTGGTCTTCGGGAGCAATGGGAATTTGGAAATACCCAGAAAAGCCATCTAGGAAACAATAATAAGAATGCCCGGCTAATCTCTCAAGCATCTGATCAATAAACGGTAGAGGGAAATGATCCTTCCTCGTGGCATCATTCAACTTTGTATAATCAAATACATACTCTCCAGCCGGTGACCGTTCTTGTGGGGATTAATTCATCCTTTTCATTCGTGACCACTGTAATCCCTCCCTTCTTCGGCACCACCTGGACGGGGCTAACCCATGTGCTGTCGGAGATGGGGTAAATTATTCCGGCATCCAAGAGCTTGAGCACTTGTGACTTCACCACCTCCTGCATGTTTTGGTTTAGCCTTCTTTGAGGTTGGATGGAGGGTCGGTAGTTGTCTTCCATAAGAATCTAGTGGGTGCAGAATGATGGGCTGATTCCCTTGATGTCGGATATTTTCCATGCTATGGCTTTCTTGTGTCTCTTAAGGACTTAAAGTAGCTTCTCTTTCATTGAGCTAGACAGATTGGATACAATGATGACCGGAAGCTTTGTGCCTTTGGTTAAGAAGGCATACTCAAGATGACTCGACAACTTTTTCAACTCTAACTGCGGTGGCTCAACCACTGATGGTTTTAACTTCTTCAAGTTCTCATCCAATCTTTCTGATTCTGCTTCTGATTCGATGGTGGACTCTTCTTCTGAATCTGAGGGTATGTTGTTGTGTTTTTCATCTTGAATGAGGTCGATGTTCATGGCTACTCGATCGTGAATTGAATTCTCTTCCATGGGTAGTCCCTTGGAGTGCAAAAGAAATTCATTCTGTCTATTTAAGAACTCCGTTAACAGGTCATTGTCATATGGTGTACTTTCATCATATGACCCTTCTTGAGTTGTCTCTCCTGACATCGGGCTAACCTCTGATCCTCACAAGGCAAATACTTCCTCAATTGGGATGGTTTCCATCAACTGTTCCCTAGACGAACACGTGGATTGATTGACTAGTTTCTCTTCAATCCATCTATCCAGCGCCTGTAGCTTTTTTAACAGTTCGCTCCTAGATATAACCATGTGGCCCCCTCGCAATATAGTTAAGAGATGAGATTAGTATCCAAAATTTCAATGAACGACAACCAAAACAAAAAAAGAAAATAAAGGAACAAGAAGTAAAGTGACTAAAGTAGTAAATTCCTAGCTTTCCTAGTAATCTAATTCTCCCCGGAAACGGCGCCAAAAACTTGATGCGATGAAACCGCAAGTGTACGGGTCGTATCAAGTAATAATAGTGGATATAAAAGTCGGGTTGTTGATCTACAGGCTGAAAGAAGTACTAGTACCCACTATTTATCTACTATCTAGTCGATCCAAGGAAGTGGTTGGTTATGCTAGTTCTGAACTAATTAAATGGAAACACAAACAAGGGAATTGAGTATTTCTTGGAGTTAAACGATCATGAAAAGGGGATGCCTGGACAATTGGATCCCCTTTGGACTTCTAAAGTATAAATGCTCTTCTCTATCTCAATTACTTGATTAATTGTTGGCCAAGGGTTCCTATCGTGCTTGCACTCCCTCATCCCGAGGTGAGCTACTAATCCTAGTGCCCTTACCGATTATGTTCTCGAACCTATGTCTTGGAAGGATTATGGGAATAATACATCTAAAGGGCTCGCTCTCCTTAATACCCGGGTTCCCGGTATACACACAGTCCTCTCTGTTGAGATGGTCTACACATGGGGAGGCGTTCGCTTCTTCCCCCATATGGACTATGAAAATCCCTCCGGGCTCTCGCAACGTAGAGGGATTAACTTACATTAAATCATCTAATAGACTCAAGCAATGTAATCAAGCAATCAAAATAGAGAAATAACATTGATTAAAACATGTCCAAGGGTTCACCAATCATCCAAGCATCTACAAAATTAGCCCTCCATGAAAGGGGGGCAACAATCCACAACAAAGGTAAAAGAAATCAAGAAAGATATAGAAATAAAGCATGCGCAATCACCGTTGGTAGTTCCTTGATTCTCCTCCTTCGATTTCCCTTCTCCTTGCTCCAATGGCTTGAAGGAGGTGATCCCCCAAGCTCTCTCCAAGGTTGCTCTCTTACCCTAGCTGCTGCTCTCCTCCTTAAACCCCTTTCTCATCTGCTTTTATACCCCAGGGTCCTTAGGGTGGGATTTTTCTAAGTGCCCCTGTCTAGGTCTGCAATTTCGCCCAGATTTAATGATGTACGGGCCCGTATACAGGCTTATGTCAACCCGTATACGGGCCAGCCACCTTCATAGCCCGTACGACAACTGGCTTGAGGATTAGCCCGCATACGGTCCCATATACGGCTGTATACATGCCCATATACGGGCTAATCCTCAAGCCAATTGTCGTACGGGCCGTGTGCTAGCCCGTATCCTCTCCAGGGGCTAGTATATGGCCATATATCAGCCCGTATGCTAGCCCGTATCGGTCCTTCTAGGTGTTCTGGGATCCCGGCCTCTCCCGAAATGCTTTCTTTCCTCCGGGGTCCTCGTATTATAGCCTGTTGATGAAAATAAATCAATTTTGAGTATCAATGGTCAACAAATCTTCATAATCACATGCCATGCATATAGGAATATAGTATAAAACTATGCTCAAATGAACACTTATCAGTAAAATTTAAAACAACAACTTATCTTAATCCTATTTATATATTTAAAGATTCCTTTATATTTACCCGTCCCTCTCTCTATCTCTTATACTGTATATAAAAATATATATATATATATAATTATTTCCAGCCATGCAGGTCCAAATCCATGTGCATGGCGTCCCCCTTATCTTGACTTTTTCAAACTATATTCATATATATATTTAATTAATTATTTATTGTTATTGTTATTAATTAGTCCAGACAATTAAAGAAAATCTAATTTCAGTTAAGTCCCCATAACATCATACATACCTTTTATATTTAAATATTTTTCATACCAATCCTATCTAATCATTATCCATAACATATATATATATATAGAGTATCCATCATTTGAATATATAATTCATAGTGTAATCTATTAAATCAACCTTGGAGAACTTCCAAACTCAATAAAAATCCATCATCAACTAATTATATCAATTGCCAGTTAAATAAATTTAAATCCTTAAATTTATTTATTCTTTTTTTAGATCTTCTCATTACATTTTTCAATTAATACCAAATAAGTCCAAATTGGTGAATTCTTAAATTAAATCAATCACCAATTACTAAATAAATTTATTCCATAAATTTATGCATTCCTTATTGTTTACATCAAAAAAAAAAAAATTATAAATAAATAAAATATAAAAGTCACATCCCAAAGGGGTGATTATGAAACTTTTGAGGGGTACATAGCCAAATTTCCCTTTAAAAGTTTAAAATCTTAAAATATCATGAAATCAAAATATTTTAGTTGGGTCATATCCCGAGGCGGTCCAAGGGTACAAATCAGAGGTGGGCCAAATAAATTCCAAGATAGCCCGAGAATACACATATCTCGAGGCGATATTGAATTCCAAAATAGATCGGGAATACATATCTCGAGGCAATCTCAAATTCCAAGATAGCCTGAGAATATATATCACGAGGTGATCTTCCAGAAATACAAATCTCGAGATGCCTGAATGCAAATCCCGAGACAAATCTAAAATATATATATATAATAATAATAATTATTATTATTATTATTAAAAAAAAAGAAAGAAAAAAAAGAGATGTTTGATCTTATCTCTAACCTTATCTTATCATCCAAAATTTAAATAAAATAAAATAAACTAATGAATAAATAAAGAATGTTAAAATTACCTGGTCTTCTCACGACTCGGTCGACACCGCGCATAATCCTCCCACGATTCCACGACCGCGAAGATGATCGGATCTATAAAAGAAAGCCTGATAGAAAGAATGAGAGGGGAGGATATGAAGTTCCCACTCCAAGTCTGTCTCTAATGGCTTTGCCGAAGGAGACAGACTTGGGTCCACGGACAAAATTCAATACCTCAGGAGAATGTCACTCAAAGATGGTTGCTGCTACAACGGAGGAGGACGGGAGGAGAAGAAGTGAGATAGAGAGAAGAACACGGAGATTGAAACTATTCACCATTATATTATGTTATATATGTATACTATATATTATATATTATACATAATATATGAAGAGGAAATATCCCCCTCTGTACTACGGTGCTTGTAGAAGCCACCAGAGATTCCACCGCCCTCCTTTTCATTACATTTGGGTCACCAAAGCCTGACACCGCCAAGCCGCCAGAGACGGATCGTTGCCACGCCGGAGAAGGAAGCTTGCTCGCCGAAGGACTATATTTTATTATATATATATTCTAAAAAGAAGAAGAAACACGGGAAGCCCCTCCGTCCTGCATCCCTTCACGGTCGACGACATGTCAGGGGAGGACCTCAGGTTCTCGGAGACGCCGTCAACCATCAAACTTTCAACACCGCCACTGCTCACCGGATCTCGGCCACGCCAAAGAGGGAGAGAGAAGGACTATATACATAAATCATCCACAACCTAGATGCCAAGCCACCGATGAGTTCTCTCTCAAGGCCACCACCCCCTTTCGTCTCGCATCTCATCGGCGCCGCCAGAGGAGCTGAGAACCATGAAGTATATATATATATATATATATATATATATATATATATATATACATATAATATATGAAGCTAATCCAAACCCACCATCGGAGAAAATTATGGAAGCCACCAATCCCCCTACGATCATCGCCAACCGAAAGCCGCTAGAGAAGGAGGTTGCACACCGATAATTATATTATGTAATATATATGTACATATGCTGAAAGTGAAAGAAGAAGATCTATCCTCCGGCATCTTTGCGTTCTTGCGCCCACCTAAGCTCAAGCGAACCTCTCCATCGGAGAAGATTGCCGCCCTGGTAAGGCAGTCTAATAGGATGAGCTCATCCCTCAAGGCTTTCATCGGCTTCCGTTCAATGTCCGGGAGGTCGAGATAGGCACTCGTCACGGTCTCTCATACTTTTGATGATTCATGTTTCTGATGCCCTCGAGCCATGATGCATTGATGCTGATCCTAGGAAGAAGACTCTGGGACTATGGGAGTCTAATGGTTACAAGGTCTTGCCTCGAAACGACCTGATTTGGATGAGATGAGCTTGAGCTTCTTTGCTACCGATGAGAAGAAGATGAAGCTCAGCTCTATGGATCTGAATCTTCAGGTTCCTATGTACCTGTTGACCGCCGATACTAGAGGTGATTAGTCTTGTTGGGTAACAAGAAGAAATTGTTCCAAAGTAGTACATGGGTCCTGGTCTTGCTGCAGGCACTGAAAATGATAAGCATTGAAACTCTTCAACATGAGGGAATAGAGAATGTTCTTCATCTACTGCAAATGAAGTGGAGAATGGTTCAACAAGGATCAGACGCCCTCCCAAGCAAGAAGTCTTGAAGGAGCTGTAAGCATAAAAAATCAGTTGCTGATTGAAGACCGCCAATTCATCCTTGCAATTGCTTAATTCTTGATATTCATCATGGAGTAAGTAATGTTTGTGTTGGGGTTGCAGAGACAAAGCCACGCCTTTGTAATTATTTGTAAAGCACCTCAATCTTTAGTTATATGTGAAAATCGACGACATTTACAATGCAATCGCAAGTGATTGACAAAATTCTCCAATGAATCGATCATAACCATGATGTATGCTCAAGACTTGAAACCTGCTTATACAAATGAATAGCAACTCAATTGTGTAATATCAAGTTCAAATGGTATCCTTTGTATCAACAACAATTTATTATCCATTACCTGAAGGCTTTGCCAAATAAAATTTTGAAAGCTTAGAGATAGTTGCTTGATGGCTTAGAGCTCATTGGAGGCCCAAATATTACGAGCGGTTAGAATCCAAGGTGCTCCAAATTTCTCCTCTCAGGATGTGAACAGAACTTTGATGGCTTTCAAATTGCAACTGATGTGTTCGGCAAATAAATATGTATCAGAATCCCATGCGGACCTGTTGGCATATAAAACCTCCTCAAGCAAACCAATTGGTGATGTTGCAGCTTTGAAAGACCCAATGTCAAAGCTCTATGAAGCAGATGTGTCCTTGACCTTGGATGAGTGGATGAAAAATTGATGTACATGTAAATTGATGTTGGAACTCAAAAAAAAAATAAAAATAAAAAATAATAATAATAATAATAGGAGTTCATTCATTTTCTGTTGGGAAATATTGGAATATCTCTGAGCTTCAGACAAAGAATTGAGCCTTACAAAATAGACGTAAGTATTCAATTGGTGGAAATGAAATTGAAGATAAGAGCTCCATGTAGTAAAGGATATGATCAGTTGTAAATGAAATTTGAAAGCAACTTTAAAGCAAATCTTTTTGCTGAAGACTTATGGATGCCTCCAAGTGTTTGAATGTTGGAAATTTCTTATAGCACCAATTAATTTGATACTTAAATAGCCAAGCTTTCTCTAAATCTTAAAATGCAGCATAATGAGAAGTAGTAAGTCATTATTTAATTCTCATTCACCAGTCAAAGTCATACTTAAAGTAGTGATGGTCGTCCTTGGTGTTAGCCTATGAGTAGCTCCAAAAGTTATCTGGAACATAGGCTTCTTTTTTCCCCAAGCTTGATGACACATGAAAAAATAATAATAATAATAAAAAAAAAATGAATGAGAAGCCCATGGTCTCATTGAAATTCAAAAGAAAGGAGGTAGAAAGTATCCATATATTCTCATGATGTCATGGAAGTCAAAGAAGCCATTAATGAAATTTAGATAAAAAAAGAGCGCATTGAAGCTTGGTTACAAATAAGAAAAAAGGGGAAGAGGGCTGATTTTATAAAATGGGATTTAAATTATCATTACGGTCAATTGGAGTGCACACATCTCGAGGTAACATCGAAGGATACGTATCGAGATGGTTCCATACGACAATGATGACTGCACACACATCCTGAAGCGGGTGACGAAATATAAATCTCTGAACGGCGGTGAAACACTCATTTTGAGATCGTCAATATAAACCAAAACCCTAAAGTAGTACAAATCTCAAGGCAGCGGCAAAATCGACACCTTGAGGCAACCAAAGCAGCGCAAATTCCAAAAGTGGCGAAGCACATTCCAAGGCGGAAGGCGGCGTCATTTATATGAATAAATAAATAAATAAATGATATGTATGAACATTCTATGATGATATCATATGTAATGAAAGTCATGATTTCCAGATAAATGAAAAAAGTCATTTTTATTCATTGCCCTTTACTTGTACGTTTGCCCTTAATCGGAGGTTCCCACAACATCGTCTGGGGTAATTAATAATAGGGGCTTGCCTCTATTAGGAATAAAAGAACCCACATAATAAAAAAATGATATTTGTGCTTCGATATAACGTCTGGTGTCACACGATGCCAGGCGCGTATTTTCGATCCCACAAATTCTGGCACGCCCGGTGGGGACATATTCCTCCTCCCATCTTTGAGGCAAAAGTACAAGTAGAGGCTTATGAACTTTATAAAGGAATCTCTGTTGCAGTTGGAAGCTCGTCATCAACAGAGACTCTGATAATCCCATACCTTCCATGGGCGTTGACTTTCATTCTGTCGGGGTTACCCCAGCCCAGCCTTAGAGGGTAATTTCTACAAAAGAAGATGATGACCGCACTTTCAAAAGTTTGAGAAAAGTGAATCTTCAAAAAAAAAAAAATCAAAAAAAAAAAAAATCATTCAAAAAAAAAGGAAAAAATAATATATTATCTAGGGTGCACCTGAGGTTCCATATCAGAAGTTGCACCCTGTTCTCTTTCAAAGTTGTAAATAATGGAATGAGTTCTTTTAAACCCCTTAGGTTGGCGAGAAAGGACTCAATTGTTGCCCTCAACCTGATGTCAGAGGTTCCCTCATAAAAGAGCCTACGTGATATCGATGAAGCTGCAATAGATAAGATGACACTAAGTCAATTCTATCAAAATCCAAAAGACATAATCTGAATGGTCATTGAGGCATGAGGAGGCCCAATACTTACACCATTTAGAAGATCCTGGGGGCATAACCGAAGAAGGATCAAATCACTTGCCACACAGGGGGCAAGGAATAGGATTTAACCTTCAACAACATAATGTTCCTAGAAAGAAGGATAAAGAGGATGGATCCATTTTCCTTCCTACCCAAAATCCTCTTTAAAGGGATGCACAAATTCACATCATGGTCATGGAGGCCTGGGGAGACCCTCCACATGCATCATTCACAAGACCGTGCATAAATTGTGATAAAGTCCTAAACAGAAATATGAAAGAAGGATCAAGTCACTGCCACACAGGGGGCAAGGAGCAGGAGTTGACCTTCAACAACAAAATGTTCCTAAAAAGGAAGGATAAAGAGGATGGATCCATTTTGTCTCCAACCCAAAATTCTCCTTAAAGCATTTTCACCAGAAAACATGGATACATAAATTCATATAATCTGGATGGTTATTGAGGCCCGAGGAGGTTCAGCATACACACCATTCACAAGATGCCACATGCCACACAGGGGGCAATGAACGGGGATTGAACCTCAACAACAAAATCTTCCCTCCAACCCAAAATCCTCCTTAAGGAAATTTCAACAAATGAAAACATGGAATATATCGTTGGTGGATCTGTTGGCATATCAACTTGAAGGCATACAAAGTTGAATAACCCTGTCTCCTAAGTGATGACCTCAAGTGCCTCTATCCTTGAGCAGTTGACAACAATGATCTGACAAGTGACACACAGATGGTCGTTGTTAAAATTGATAAGAAAATGATGCCTTATCTTAAGGGTATAACGAGGATTGATATTTGCCTCACCTATGACAACCTGTGGGTATACAAGTATAAAACCTCATTCCTTTGATAGTTCATTGCAAATCATGCAAGAACACCACAAATCTGCACTCAAGTCATTTCAGATATGGTCACAGATAAAAGACTCATTTCTGATATAAATTGGGGGCATGAATGATATCAAAGTAGTGGATCCAGACGGTGGCTGGCGATCGCGATAGGATTCTCTCTTCCGTCGACGAGACAGAGCCGATCTTTCCTTATCCAAGGCCGGGGGCAAGAAGCTCGCTATCCAGCGCAGGAGAAATAAAATCCTCTACAGAAAGAAAGGACATCTCATCCGACATCAACCACGGGAAGCGTAAAGTTTAATGGAAGAATGGATCCCGGCACCAAAATCCTCAAATCCAATGACGAAGTGTGCAAACTGTGGCAATCTCAAGACACTTCGGCAAGATAAATCTTGAGATGGCGATTAAACACGTATCTCAAGACAGTTAATGAAAATACAAATCCAAAGCGAGACAGCGTGCATCCCGATGCAATGATGCATACATCTCAAATCAAGATAAATCTTGAGATCACGCCAAACACGTATCTCAGCGGTGATAAAAATATATATTCCTGGCACAAATCTTGAGACATGGTGAAGTACACATCTCAAGACAGCCAATCAAAATATAAATCTCCAAAACGGCGCCAACCTTGAAGCATGGTAAAGCTCACATCTCAAGGTAGCCTATGAAGTATAAATCATGAGACATCACAACACTCGAGGCAGGGATGGAACACACCTCTCGAGACAGCTGATGAAATATAAATTTCAAAGCAGCACAACCCTCGAGGCAAAGATGGAACGCACCTCTCGAGGCAGCTGATGAAAATACAAATCCAAAGCGAGGAAGTGTGCATCCCAATACAGTGAAGCACACATCTCAAAGCATCACAACTCTTGAGGCAAGGATGGAACACACCTCTCGAGACAGCTGATAAAACACAAATACCAAAGTAGCCACAAATCTCGAAGCAACAGTGAAAGACGCTTCCTGAGATGGCAACAAATCCCAGATGATGAAGTGTGCATCCCGATGCAGTGAAGCACACATCTCAAAGCAGCATAAATCTCGGGGCAAGGATGGAACACACCTCTCGAGACAGCTGATGAAACACAAATATCAAGGCAGCCGCAAATCTTGAAGCAACTATAAAAGATGTTTCTTGAGATGACAACGAAGTGTGCATCCTGATGCAATGAAGTACACTTCTCAAAGCAACACAAATTTTGAGATGACGATCAAACACGTATCTCAAAACAGTTGATAAAATATAAATCCCAAAATGGCATAAATCTCGAAGTAGCAATGGAGCAACTTGAGACAGCCTATAAAAATATAAATTCCCAATGGCGCAAATCTTGAGACATGGTGAAGCACACATCTCGAGATAGCCTATGCAAATACAAATCCCAAAATGGCGCTAATCTTGAGACATGGTGAAGCACACATCTCAAGATAGCTGATGAAAATGTAAATCCCTAAACGACGCAAGTCTTGAGGCAGGGATGGAACATACCTCTCAAGGTAGTCGATGAAAATATAAATTTCAAAGCAGCCACAAATCTCAACGCGCTGATATAGTACGCAACTTGAGGTGGTGATAATTCCCAAAGCAAAAATAGATGTGTCCCCGAAACACAAATGCAAATCTCAAAGTGAGGAAGTGTGCATCCCGATGTAGTGAAGCACACATCTCGAAGCAGCACAGATCTCAAGGTGATGACGAAACGCCCATCTTGAGACAGCTGATGAAAATATAAATCCCCCAAACTGGCGCAAAGCTTGAGACATGGTGAAACTCACATCTCAGGATAGCCTACGTATCCCAAAATGGTGCAAATCTTGAGGCATGGCGAAGCACACATCTCAAGACAGTCGATGAAAATATAAATCTCGAAACATCACAACTCTCGAGGGGCAATAGAGCACACATCTCAGGGTAGCTGATGAAATGCAAATATCGAAACAGCCATGATGAAGCACGAATCTCAAAATGGCTGATAAAAATATAAATTCATAAATTCCAAAATAGCACAAATCTTGAGGCATGGTGAAACACACATCTCAAGATGGCCGATAAAAATATAAATCCTGAAATGACGCAAGTCTTGAAGCAACAATGGAGCATGCATCTCAAGACGGTCAATGAAAATACAAATCTTGAAACAACCACAAATCTCGAGGCACCAATGTAGCACGCATCTTGAGGTGGTTATAATTCCCAAAGCAAAATATATTTCCCCAAAACCAATTACAAATCCAATGATGAGGTGTGCATCCCGATGCAGTGAAGCACATATCTCAAAGCATCATAGATCTTGAGGTGGTGATGGAACACACGTCCCGAGACAGTTGATGAAATACAAATCCCAAATCAATAAAGTGTGCGACCCCGCAATAGCAAAGCACACCTTGGAGCAGCACCAATCTCGAGGGGGTAGTAGAGCACATATCCCGAGACAACTGATGAAATACAAACCCCAAATTGATGAAGTGTGCATCCCGATGTAGTAAAGCACACATTTCAAAGCATCACAAATCTCGAGGGGGCATGGACCACGCATCTCGAGGTAGATGATGAAATACAAATATTAAAGCAGCCATGAATAATCCGAGACAGCGATGGAGCACGGACCTCAGGATGGCTAATGGAAATACAAATCCAAAACAGCTACAAATCTCGAAGCGGGGATCTAACATGCACTTCGAGGTGGCAGCAAATCCTAGGAGCATTGAAGTGTGCATTCTAAGGCAGTGAAGCACAAATCTTGAAGCATCACAAATCTCACGTGGCAATGGAGAGCTCGCATCTCGAGATAGATGATGAAATACAAATATCGAATCGGCCATGAATTTCGAGGTAGCTCAGGTCTCGAGACAGCTGATAAAGATATAAATCCCAAAATGATGCAAATCTTGAGGCGGTAAAAGCACATGTCTCAAGATGGCCGATGATAGATTCCAAAGCAGCACAAATCTCAAAGCAGCAATGGAATATGCATTTTGAGGTAGCTGATGAAATACAAATCCAAAATGGTTACAAATCCCGAGGAAGCAATCTAGTATGCACTTCGAGGTAGCAACAAATCCTAGAAATCTTGAAGCGATGAAGTGTGTATCCCGAAGCGGTAAAGCACATCTTGAATCAACACAAATCTCGAGGTGTTGATATAGCACATATCTCAAAGCAAATGATGAAATCCAAATCCAAAGCAATAGAGTGTGTATCCCGAGACAACAAAACACACGTCTCGAAGCAGCGCACATCTTAAAATAACACAAATCCCGATGTTGCCAGAGAATACAAAGTCTGCGGCGACTGAAGAATACAAATCTTGAGATTGCTCTCCTCAACATATATGACTCTCAAACCTGTATCCTCCATGAATGAGGTCAGGAATAATACGACTCTTGAAGCTTAGCATATACCGACCATGGAGCCGAGACTTCTAAGGAAAATTCACTTGGGTTCTCATACACCATATGGTGAGATTACCAAGATATATGAAATGTCAAACTTGGATTCTCACCCACTCATATAATGAGATACCAAGATATATGGAACGTCAAACTTGTATCCTCCATTAATGAGGTCAGGTAAAATATGACGCTTCTACAAAATGATGAAATCTTCATTTGTGTTCTCAAACATACAATGAGATCACCAGATATATGAAATCTTCATTTGGGTTCTCAAACATATAATGAGATCACCAGATATATGAAATCTTCATCTGGGGTTCTCAAACATATAATGGGTTCACCAGATATATGAAATGTCATCTGGGATTCTCAAACATATAATGAGATCACCAGATATATGAAATGTCATGTCAAACTTGGATTCTCACCCACACATATAGTGAGATACCAAGATATATGGAACGTCAAACTTGTATCCTCCATTAATGAGATCAGGTAAAATAGGACGCTTCTAAAAAGATATATGAAATCTTCATTTGGGTTCTCAAACATATAATGGGATCACCAGATATATGAAATCTTCATTTGGGTTCTCAAACATATAATGAGATCACCAGATATATGAAATCTTCATTTGGGTTCTCAAACATATAATGGGATCACCAGATATATGAAATCTTCATTTGGGTTCTCAAACATATAATGAGATCACCAGATATATGAAATCTTCATTTGGGTTCTCAAATATATAATGGGATCACCAGATATATGAAATCTTCATTTGGGTTCTCAAATATATGAAATGTCAAACTTGGGTTCTCAAACATATAATGAGATCATCAAGATATATGAAATGTCAAACTTGGATTCTCACACTCATATGATGAGATTACCAAGGAAATATAAAATATCAAAACTTGTACCCTCCATCAATGAGGTCAAGTGAAAATATAACACTGGAAGTTTCACATATTCCAAAAATGGAATTGAGATTTCTAAAAAATGATGAAATGAAAAAAGAGTGCTCCCTTGGTTTCTCAAATACTCATATGATGAGATAACCAAGAAATATGAAATTTTAATTTGTATCCTCCGTTGATGAGGTCAAGAATGAATACATATTTGAAGACTCGCAACAAGCGAACCCAGACTATAATGAAATTCAAATCATTATAAGAAACAGAAAGCCTATAAGTACAGTCCTTGAAGATATTGAAGAGGGAGGTACTGGGGGCAAAGTGGAAGTCTTCATCCTCGAAATGCCAGAGGAAGATTGGAGGCAGCCATTCATGGAATATCTCAAACATGACAAACTTCCAGGGGACAAATCAGAAGGTCTTCAGATAAAACGAAGAACCCTAAGATACACCCTGATAAATGATACATTGTACCGCAGGCCGTACGATTAACTACTCCTACAATGCTTGAAGCAAAAAAAAAAAAAGTTATGCATGATGTATACTCCGGAATATGCGGTATACACCAGCCCGGACCCAAGATGCGACTTAAGATTAAGCGCATGGGATATTATGATTTCATCCATCAACAAAAAGGGCGGAGGCAGGTTCAAAGCAAATTGAGAAGGCCCTTATGTTGTGGAGATCGTCAACGAAGGAGGCGCATATCAACTCAATGACCCACTATGTTCCAAAAAAAAAAAAATCAAAAAAAAATTGGACTCAAAGATGCATGAAATTTTTATGTTCATACTTCCCTCTCTCAAATGAATTTCGTGAAGGAAGTATGAAGGGGGCATTTGTTTACATCAAAAAAAAAAAAATTATAAATAAATAAAATATAAAAGTCACATCCAAAAGGGGTGATTATGAAACTTTTGAGGGGTACATAGCCAAACTTCCCTTTAAAAGTTTAAAATCTTAAAATATCATGAAATCAAAATATTTTAGTTGGGTCATATCCCGAGGCGGTCCAAGGGTACAAATCAGAGGTGGGCCAAATAAATTCCAAGATAGCCCGAGAATACACATATCTCGAGGCGATATTGAATTCCAAAATAGCCCGGGAATACATATCTCGAGGCAATCTCAAATTCCAAGATAGCCTGAGAATATATATCACGAGGTGATCTTCCAGAAATACAAATCTCGAGATGCCCGAATGCAAATCCCGAGACAAATCTAAAATATATATATATAATAATAATAATTATTATTATTATTAAAAAAAAAATAAAAGAAAAAAAAATGAGATGTTTGATCTTATCTCTAACCTTATCTTATCATCCAAAATTTAAATAAAATAAAATAAACTAATGAATAAATAAAGAATGTTAAAATTACCTGGTCTTCTCACGACTCGGTCGACACCGCGCATAATCCTCCCACGATTCCATGACCGCGAAGATGATCGGGTCTATAAAAGAAAGCCTGATAGAAAGAATGAGCGGGGAGGAGATGAAGTTCTCACTCCAAGTCTGTCTCTAATGGCTTTCTTGAAAAGGAGCAGGACTTGGGTCCATGGACAAAATTCAATACCTCAGGAGAATGTCACTCAAAGATGGTTGCTGCTACAACGGAGGAGGACGGGAGGAGAAGAAGTGAGATAGAGAGAAGAACACGGAGATTGAAACTATTCACCATTATATTATGTTATATATGTATACTATATATTATATATTATACATAATATATGAAGAGGAAATATCCCCCTCTGTGCTACGGTGCCGCCGAGCCACCAGAGATTCCACCGCCCCTCTGCTTTCTGTTCGCTGGGTCACCAAAGCCTGACACCGCCAAGCCGCCAGAGACGGATCGTTGCCACGCCGGAGAAGGAAGCTTGCTCGCCGAAGGACTATATTTTATTATATATATATTCTAAAAAGAAGAAGAAACACGGGAAGCCCCTCCGTCCTGCATCCCTTCACGGTCGACGACATGTCAGGGGAGGACCTCAGGTTCTCGGAGACGCCGTCAACCATCAAACTTTCAACACCGCCGCCCGTTGATTGGATCTACGCCCGCCAAAGAGGGAGAGAAGGACTATATACATAAATCATCCACAACCTAGATGCCAAGCCACTGATGAGTTCTCTGCGTCACCACCCCTTCTGTCCTGCATCTCATCGGCGTCGCCAGAGAGGGGAGCGGAGAACCATGAAGTATATATATATATATATATATATATATATATATATATATATATATATACATATAATATATGAAGCTAATCCAGCCACCATCGGAGAAAATTATGGAAGCCACCAATCCCCGGTCGATCATCGTCACTGAGCCGCTAGAGAAGGAGGTTGCACACCGGATAATTATATTATGTAATATATATGTATATATGCTGAAAGTGAAAGAAGAAGATCTATCCTCTGTCTTGCGTTCTTGCGCCACTGAAGCTCCGACGAACCTCTCCATCGGAGAAGATTGCCGCCCTGGTAAGGCAGTCTAATAGGATGAGCTCATCCCTCAAGGCTTTCATCGGCTTCCGTTCAATGTCCGGGAGGTCGAGATAGGCACTCGTCACGGTCTCTCATACTTTAGATGATTCATGTTTCTGATGCCCTCGAGCCATGATGCTGATCCTGGGAAGAAGACTCTGGGGACTATGGGAGTCTAATGGTTACAAGGTCTTGCCTCGAAACGACCTGATTTGGATGAGATGAGCTTGAGCTTCTTTGCTACCGATGAGAAGAAGATGAAGCTCAGCTCTATGGATCTGAATCTTCAGGTTCCTATGTACCTGTTGACCGCCGATACTAGAGGTGATTAGTCTTGTTGGGTAACAAAAAGAAATTGTTCCAAAGTAGTACATGGGTCCTGGTCTTGCTGCAGGTACTGAAAATGATAAGCATTGAAACTCTTCAACATGAGGGAATAGAGAATGTTCTTCATCTACTGCAAATGAAGTGGAGAATGGTTCAACAAGGATCAGACGCCCTCCCAAGCAAGAAGTCTTGAAGGAGCTGTAAGCATAAAAAATCAGTTGCTGATTGAAGACCGCCAATTCATCCTTGCAATTGCTTAATTCTTGATATTCATCATGGAGTAAGTAATGTTTGTGTTGGGGTTGCAGAGACAAAGCTACTGCCCTTTGTAATTATTTGTAAAGCACCTCAATCTTTAGTTATATGTGAAAACTGACGACATTTACAATGCACTGCAAGTGATTGACAAAATTCTCCAATGAATCTGATCATAACCATGATGGGCGTTCAAGACTTGAAACATGCTTATACAAATGAATAGCAACTCAATTGGGTAATATCAAGTTCAAATGGTATCCTTTGTATCAACAACAATTTATTATCCATTACCTGAAGGCTTTGCCAAATAAGCTGAAGCTTAGAGATAGTTGCTTGATGGCTTAGAGCTCATTGGAGGCCCAAATATTACGAGCGGTTAGAATCCAAGGTGCTCCAAATTTCTCCTCTCAGGATGTGAACAGAACTTTGATGGCTTTCAAATTGCAACTGATGTGTTCGGCAAATAAATATGTATCAGAATCCCATGCGGACCTGTTGGCATATAAAACCTCCTCAAGCAAACCAATTGGTGATGTTGCAGCTTTGAAAGACCCAATGTCAAAGCTCTATGAAGCAGATGTGTCCTTGACCTTGGATGAGTGGATGAAAAATTGATGTACATGTAAATTGATGTTGGAACTCAAAAAAAAAATAAAAATAAAAAATAATAATAATAATAATAGGAGTTCATTCATTTTCTGTTGGGAAATATTGGAATATCTCTGAGCTTCAGACAAAGAATTGAGCCTTACAAAATAGACGTGCTATTCAATTGGTGGAAATGAAATTGAAGATAAGAGCTCCATGTAGTAAAGGATATGATCAGTTGTAAATGAAATTTGAAAGCAACTTTAAAGCAAATCTTTTTGCTGAAGACTTATGGATGCCTCCAAGTGTTTGAATGTTGGAAATTTCTTATAGCACCAATTAATTTGATACTTAAATAGCCAAGCTTTCTCTAAATCTTAAAATGCAGCATAATGAGAAGTAGTAAGTCATTATTTAATTCTCATTCACCAGTCAAAGTCATACTTAAAGTAGTGATGGTCGTCCTTGGTGTTAGCCTATGAGTAGCTCCAAAAGTTATCTGGAACATAGGCTTCTTATTTCCCCAAGCTTGATGACACATGAAAAAATAATAATAATAATAAAAAAAATGAATGAGAAGCCCATGGTCTCATTGAAATTCAAAAGAAAGGAGGTAGAAAGTATCCATATATTCTCATGATGTCATGGAAGTCAAAGAAGCCATTAATGAAATTTAGATAAAAAAAAAAGAGCAGATTGAAGCTTGGTTACAAATAAGAAAAAAGGGGAAGAGGGCTGATTTTATAAAATGGGATTTAAATTATCATTACGGTCAATTGGAGTGCACACATCTCGAGGTAACATCGAAGGATACGTATCGAGATGGTTCCATACGACAATGATGACTGCACACACATCCTGAAGCGGGTGACGAAATATAAATCTCTGAACGGCGGTGAAACACTCATTTTGAGATTGTCAATATAAACCAAAACCCTAAAGTAGTACAAATCTCAAGGCGGCGGCAAAATCGACACCTTGAGGCAACCAAAGCAGCGCAAATTCCAAAAGTGGCGAAGCACATTCCAAGGCGGAGGGCGGCGTCATTTATATGAATAAATAAATAAATAAATGATATGTATGAACATTCTATGATGATATCATATGTAATGAAAGTTATGATTTCCAGATAAATGAAAAAAGTCATTTTTATTCATTGCCCTTTACTTGTACGTTTGCCCTTAATCGGAGGTTCCCACAACATAAATGCAGGGTAATTAATAATAGGGGCTTGCCTCTATTAGGAATAAAAGAACCCACATAATAAAAAAATGATATTTGTGCTTCGATATAACGTCTGGTGTCACACGATGCCAGGCGCGTATTTTCGATCC
Source organism: Dioscorea zingiberensis (assembly GCA_026586065.1). Taxonomy (NCBI): domain Eukaryota; kingdom Viridiplantae; phylum Streptophyta; class Magnoliopsida; order Dioscoreales; family Dioscoreaceae; genus Dioscorea; species Dioscorea zingiberensis. The sequence goes on from CM048819.1 coordinate 27,827,818, forward strand.
CACACTTATAAGTTTCCAATCAACTCTAATTAATTTCAAATTTTGGGGATTTCCATAATTGACTAAATCAATTAATCAATTAAGTAATCAAATAAATTTTATTCCACAAAATTTATTCATCCTCTTCAAATTCCCCGATCACACATAATTATAGCAAATAAAAAAAAAATTTAACCCCTAAAATCCTGGATTTCACAAAAACCCTAATTGGGATTAATTGTGATTACCAAGGGTACTTAGGTAATTAAGTGAGATTGAGAAACTTGGAAATAAATAAATAAATTTTTTTGGAATAAAAGTTTATGGTGATTGATGGGTGATTGATTTAATCAATTAAAGGAAATCAACAAGTTTGGAACTTCTTGGACTTGATTTAAAAGAGGGAATAAATTGGTAAATGCTTAGTAATTGATTTATTTAATTAATGGAAATTTCTTGGATTTGTTTGAAGAAGAGGATATAGTTGATTAAACTCCAAAATTAGAATTATTGAGGCTATCAAGGACCATTTCATGATTTCAAAAAGTTTAGGGACTGGAATGAGATCGTGCTTCTCTCACACCTGAGGACCTTCATGTAATCTTCGAACAGTTGAGGGACCTCTGTGTAATTGGTCAGAGAAACCATGCAAGTTAAGGTTGGACAGTGAGGATTAGATCATCTTGTGATCTGTTTTAAGTTCTAGGCATGAGATGTAATCTTAGCCTTTCATCCACAACCAAGGGATGAGCTTGATTATAACCACACATCTAAAATCTTGATTAAGTTTTAAGCAAAGGGAGATATCATGGCCGTCCATCGCCGCGATATCTCGACCCTCTATCTGATCAGTTGATGGATACGAGAGACCACGAACTAATCCTCACCGTTGGACCATCATGGATTAACCTCAGCCACACGTTTAATCATAAGCTGATATCGAGACAAACCATCTCCCTCCTCCATCGCTGCCAACGAGCGTCGCCGTGGGGGAAACCCTAGCTCCATTGTTGTTTATGGAAACCCCCTTTTTGGTAAGATGTCGAAAAAATGGCATGCGGATCCCAGTCAAGGAGATTGCTATCTCCATTACATGCATCCTTGGTCCTCTATAAAAACCGTGTAGAGGAATTCCAGAGAGCATAAACTCCACTCTTTTCCTTCGCCTTTTTCTTCTTCCTCGGTTGACTACCGCCAGCCGAGCTTGGCACAGACGTAGGAGCAAAGCTGGGAGCTTCTGGAGGTCACAGAGGAGTCGCGGGGAGTTCACGTGGAGGAGCGCGGCTTCATCGAGGAGTTTAGATCGACTGCCCCTCATCTCGTCGGAGTCGTTGCGAGGTTGCTACCAGTCACCCAGACCTGCAGGTATGTCGCGTCCTTCCTCCCTGTCTTTCCGATGATCACGCATGCATGTTAGGATGGTGGAACGATAGAGAGAGAGAGAGAGAGAGGGGTGGTTCGGCCTTGAGTGGTGCAAGCGGACCGGGAAGGGATAGGCTTTGGGGGGGGGCTATCCAGGAGGTGTTCCGGCGTGCCTGCTACCGTCGGCCGGTGAGGCCGTCGCGTCTAGAGCGGCGTCGGCCACTCGTGCGTCGCCGGTGGTCGCTGCAAGGAGCTGGAGCCTCACAGCCGCCGGTGAGGTCCTGCTCAAGAGAAAGAGAAGAGAGTTAATTAGTAAATAATTAAACTCTAATTGTTTTAATTGTTTGAATTAATTAAATCAAGTATAATAACAAATGATTTAGTCTAATCAAGTTGGTTTGGTTTGATCAATTAAGTATGGTTGGGTTTAGCCAGCTTAATGTAGATTGGTTTTATTTAATCAATTAAACGTGGTTGTGTTCAATCAAGTAAGATGGGTTTGAGTTGGTGGCATTGGGACTAAACATGGATTTAAGTCAAGCTAGCTTGATCAAATCAGTTTAGTAATGGATTTGGTTTGAGCCATTAGGGCCTAGTCCATAATTTAATCAATTAAACGTGGTTGTGTTCAATCAAGTAAGATGGGTTTGAGTTGGTGTCATTGGGTCTAAACATGGATTTAAGTCAAGCTAGCTTGATCAAATCAGTTTAGTAATGGATTTGGCCCGAGCCTGAACTTAAGACAATCCGGTTGGGCTCTACTAGGTGGGGTTAGCTTAATCAAATATAATCTGGACTAGTTGGTTCGAATCAAGTTATGTTGATTTGGTCAAGTTGAATTGAGGAGGTTTGAACTAGGAAACTCTCACATGGGCTTGGTGGGCATTAACCACCAAGACCTTGCTTCTTTTGTGATAGAATAAACCTTGATTATTTAATTAAGGCTATCTGACCAGATTTATGAATAAAAGACAAAAAATGGAAGGAAGGGGGATCGGAACCCATAACTTCTCAATTATACAATAGAGCCTTAACCACCATGCCACCTTGTCCTTGTTGTAGAAACAGTCTAGCTTGGACATTTAAGACAAAGACTTAAAAATTCAGGGAAGGCCCATTAAGTCGGGCCGGGCTCGATTAGTGCATCATGCATGTACAACTAGGAATTTTTAAGTTTTGTCGACGCTGATATAAGTCCTATTATCAGATTGTGACATAGAGTTGTTATAGGCGGGATTTTGCTGAGTAATCCTGGTCGATTTTATTAAGGTAAGTACACTTACCTCGTACCCACTCTTTGGAGTTTCTTTGGCTTTGTTTATATCATATTGTTGATATTATTGCTTTTTGAGACTATACATGCTTCCTTTATTTGCTTGGAATTCTTTTGAGGATGTTTGGTTGTTTCTGGATGTTGGTATCCCTGCTTTATTGTTTGGTCTTCCGCCCGGATTCAGTAGAGCGTGGGGGCTCTGTTTGGGAAACGATCAGGGAAGGGACACCCTAGCGTTTCGGCTTGCCATGCCAGAGGGACGATACTCTGGTTGTCCGGCCCATCAGTGGGGGTGATTCTCTGGCCGTGTCGACACATAAGAAAGGTGGCGCTGCCGACATGCGATCTGAGGACCGCACGATCGGAGGGTCGAGATCCAGTAAGTTGCTGATGATACAAGCCGAGGGAGATGTTTCGATGAGCTTTCCTTTGGAACTCGTTACAGAGCTTGAGAGCTGCTGCAGATAGGGGTTGTACCTTTGTGTTGTTTGTGGTAGACTCCTAGGAAATGTTTTGAGGGGCGTGTCCCCGTTGTTTTGACTTGATTTATCATTTCTGTTGACATCATGATTTTTGAACATCGCAAGGGGTACTTACTGGGCTTTTCATTCGAAAGCTCACGCACTTGTTCTTTCTTTTTCAGATCCTGAGGAGTAGGAGACTTGAGCTCAAGAGCCGATCGAGGGTCGGGGTATTTTGCAGAGGTCCGAGGATCTCTTTTATTTCTTTGTGTGAGAGACTATTTTATTTTGTAGGACCTATTTAGAGCCTGGCTTTTGTAGGGTATCTGGATCCACTTATTTTATTTTGTTTCCACTGAGACTTTTTAATTAAGTTATTTGAGATGTTCATTTTGATTTTATGTTATCTGTTGTTACTTACTAAGGCCTTGTAGCCGAGTGAGGTGCACCTTACTTGGTTAACGCCGGTCTGTTCACGTGCACAGGATCCCGGAATCCGGCTCGGGGCGTGACAATGTCTATGCCACTATGTTATACAAGTATCATGACAAATGAGTGCAGGTAGTGTGCAAATTAATACTATCATATTTAAGATAAGAATCCAGATACATCACATACTCCATCATTGAACTCATCTTAACTTAGTTATCCTATACCATGTTGAGTCTGGAAATAACTCTATATATGACATCTAGCTCAAAACACACACAAATAAAATATCAGAAATAGTAAGTATACCTAAAATAGTATCTTCCAAGTTAAGTCAATGAGCCAACTTTGTATCGTTGCAATTATAAATAAATATATTTTAATTTTTAAAAAATAGTTATATACAATATATGATGCAAAAGTTGTTGCCATACATTGGTAATAAACAAATTAAAGACAAGCATAAGTCAAGTTTTAAATATTTACCTCAGTGTCTTACAAACTACCTATGATGAAATCCTAAAGCAGATCTGATGCTATCATATTCGCTATCTATCCTGATGATATACAAATCAAATTAATTTTCTAACTTATTATTAAACATAAATAAAAGATGTAAATAAAATATTTATTTACCTATCTAAAGTAGATGAGAACATCTAGTAAGTATCAGAGAAAGATATCAATCCAATAAAATCTAATAAATGATGCCCTATAAAATATTCTTTACATTATAAATAAGAAAAAAAATATGATAAAATGATAATAGAGGTTAGAAAAATAAATACAATAAATTAATTATTAATGTACGTAAAAGTCATGCCAAGTGAAAAAAAAACCAATATCAGTGTGATGGATAAATGTTATATAGCTATTTGGAAGTTCTAAGAGAACTAAATTGTAAAAAATCTAATAAGAATAATTAACAAGATACATAACTCTATTAGTTTTTTTTTAAGAAAATACAAAATCCACAATGGTATATCAGAATATCAACTTTTATATTATTAAAAATTTCAATTAATAGAAAATTTCAAAAATGTGCAATCAACATTTTAATTCAAGTTGTTGGGGGCAATACCAATCAAATTCATAAGGGAAAATTATTGTACGGTCCCCGGTATATTTTCATATTCCTGGCAGGCTCCTCTGACTTTCTAACTCCCTAAGTCCCTATTCAGACCCTCCTTTTTTAAATTGTTTCCACCAGGTCCCTTCCTTCAGGCAGCTATTAGGTTTTTTTTTTTTGAAAATGATGGTAATGCCTTTCTATGTGAGTCTCTCTCTTTCTGTGCGTTTGCCTATGAGTTGTGAAAAATTAGGGTTTCCATGACACAGTGGAGCAGAATGGAACTAGGAATTGAAATCAATCAAAAGATCACAACTTTCGATCAGAACAGATGAAATCAAGCCTAGAACTCATCAAATGCTAATCAAACAACCAAGATCATCACATCCAAACAAAGCTCTAAACCAGAATGACAAAAAAACCTAGAAATTCAGGATTGACAGACCTGTTACCTAAATATATATACACACATTAACTCCAAAACTCAAAGATCGATGAAGGAATCTATGGAGCGCACGACAAGAAATCCCTAATTTGAAGCCCTAATCGAAGAAGCGTGACCCATTAGAATGAACGAAGCTTTATTGTCCATGAAAAGAGCGGCAAGAGGATTTAAAGCCGTGGTAGAGGAGTTTGTTGTTCCTTAGGATCTGTTTAAATTAAAATTTGGGAATTGGGTGGCGGTCTTTGCGATATTTTCTAAAGAGCGAGGAAGGCAGCTGGTCGTGGAGAAGAAGAGTTAACCTTTTTGTTTTATTTCTCTGTGGTGGGCATAAGGGTCATTTCACACCCTATTTAACACCATCAGGTGACATGACATCACCAAAAAGCAGGGGCTTTTTGAGAAGTAGGAAAATAACTGGGGCCTTTTGAGTAGTTAGAAAGTTCCCAGGGTTTTTTTTGGAACTTTCCCTAATTTATAATGATATGGGTATATCTGGTAAGACATGTGTCTACAATAAACTCCCAACACATGGCACGATCTCCATTATCCCCAAGTCAAATCCGACCCACTCAAATAATATCCCCCATATCAAATCCGAAATAATCACATGGCGTCACCCATATCAAATCCGAGCCGACCACTCGAACACCATCACGACCCTTCAAACAATTGATCCAGATCCCCATTCGGATTCCCTTTTTTCTGAAAAGACAAGAGCAGAGCATAAATGTTGGGAAGACAAATAGCCAAAAGAAAAGGCATAGAGGGAGATCTCTATCTAAGGAAGATCCGACCTAAAAGATAAAACACCATAATTCATCCTGACAATAAAAGGGACAGGAGTTAAGGAATAAGCAGCCCACTTGCCCTACTGGGCCCTCTCGCCCTAGTAGGTCCACTTGTCCTAACAAAGGATGGCACTTTTTCCAACCACCAAAAAGACTAACGCCAGACTCAAACAAAGGCCTATAAATAGGGAAGAAGCGGAAGATCCAAAGGTAAGAAATTATGGACAAAAAAGATCTCTAACTCTCCAAGAAACAAAAAAGACCCTACGCTAATTTGACCGTCATAGCTAAATCCGAGCAGAAAAGGACCACTCCGATTGTTTTTATTTCTCCCTACGCAGGTTTTTCCCACAAACTGGAAGTCCGAGCAACTTAGTTTACAACAAAATCGTGAGTGTCCACACTAGCAAATACAAATTCTTAACAGTTGATTCCATCCGGTGCTAATCACAAGCAAAGACTGGATTTTCGACCCAACAATTTGGCACCTTTTGTGGGGACCTTATGAAAAGCCAGCTCCAAATGGCCACGCTCAGAAAATCAAAATGCGTCCAAGGATAAGAGGCGGGACATGAAGACACCAACACACGTGGTGAAACCCAAGAAATAGAGAGAAACCCTTCGGTCCCACCCGAGGGTCAAGACATCCATGCAGAGCGGTACTGCAATATGGAACAACGACTAGAACAACTCACTCAGGTTGTTCAAACCATACAACATCAGCCCCCTCAAGAACAACTTCCCCCCCCCCCCCCTCGCCCAGTCAACTCGAAAAGCAGGAGGAGGTCCAGCGCCCGCACTCGAAGAGGAAGAAGGCCTGGCGAGGAACATCGAGAAAGAACCCTTTTTTTCCTGAAGCTCGAAGCCACCCTCGATTCGCTAGAGGGACCGGTCCCCCTCAAGGACACAACTATACACCCCATTCGGTAACAAGCACCCCCAGCGACGCCCCCAGCCCCACAAAAGAAGAGAACCCAAAAGGTATGCGCCCAGGTGATCTCTCCTTTCATCCGAGAAATACTGGAAGAGCGTGTTCCTGACAGCTTCCAACAACCATCCATGACGATGTATGACAGCAAGACGGATCCATTTCGTCACTTAAAATCTTTGCGCTCGAAGATGCTCCTTTCTGGAACAACCGACGCCTACATGTCTTTGAGCCTTTAAGCCACGCTTAGAAGGCGTCGCTCAAGACTGGTTCATCGACCTCCCTTCTAGCACCATCCCCTCCTTCCAAGTACTGGGAGCCCATCTTCTCGACCACTTTTCTAACTACTCCAAACAGACAAAAACTCCTTCCACTCTCATGCGGGTCAAACAACGCAAAGGAGAAAGCCTCAAGCTATACCTTGAGCGATTCAATAATGAAGCATCAAACGTCGCCGACCTCATCCCCCTAATGGTCGTCACTGGCCTGATGGAAGGACTTTGAAAATCCCCGTTTCGCTTCTCACTTACCTTGGAGCTACCAAAGAATATGATGGACCTCATGAGTCATGCCCAGAAATACATCAATTCTGAAGAAATCCATGTAAGTTGGGAAGAAGAGATTCAACAAAAGGCCAAGGACGACCAAAAAGAGAGGCCCCACCAAAATCTTGACAGGTTCCCCAAAGGGGACCAACAGGAAAGGCAACCTAAGGAGGTGAATAGAGGTCAGGAACCCCCACATCGCCCTAAACCAAATAATGCTCCAGCCGGTGACCCCAGGAAGGACGAAAAAATAACAATGTATGACCACCATACCCCCCTTAACAAATCTCGAAGCCATATCCTAATGCAGATCCTGGATAAGAAGATCCTAATATAGCCTTAGCCTGCAAAAAATCCGGACCAATGGAAGGATAGCAAGTACTGCAACTTCCATCGGGCCAAAGCACACAATACAGAAGAGTATTCTCATCTGATAAACGCAATCGAGGATATCGTCAAGGGGGAAACTTGAGCAATACATCCGCCAAAGTCCGGATGAAAAAGGGGTACCATCACCAAAGCATAACGAGGCTGGAAGAGAAATAGTGGGCTTTATCAGCAGCGGCCCTAGATGTAGAGGAGAGAGTTCGGCCACTCGAAAAAATTATGCTCGGATAGTAGGTTTCACCCAGGAAGGGCAGACCCAAAAAAGACCCAGGGCCGCCCTTCCTATTATCTTTTATGACGACGATGCAAGTAGGATCTGCCACCCTCACGATGATGCCATGGTTATCGTCATTACCGTCTCAAACTTTGAGATAAGAAGAGTTTTGATCGACGCCGGAAGCTCGGTCGATGTTCTATTCTGGAATGCCTTCGAAAGGATTAGATTTGACGCAAATCAATTACTCCCTGTAAAATCCGCACTGGTCAGGTTCTCTGGAGGAGTTGTGCAGCCTGAAGGAATTATAAACCTCCCGGTCACCATTGGAAGTCCGCCTAGACTATCCACGATCACGACAAGTTTCCTTGTTCTCCGTTGTACATCTAGCTACAATGTCATCCTCGGAAGACCAACCCTCAACGCCTTGAAAGCAGTCGTTTCCACCAACCACCTCCTTCTCAAATTCTCGACTAAAAATGGGTGTGGAGAAGTAAGAGAAGACCTACCCCTCGCTCGACAATGTTATGTCTCTCTCCTAAAAGGGAAAAATCAAGCAAAAGGAAAGGCTCTGGAAACTATGACGGTTGAAGAAACCAAAGAGCTAGAAGACGCCCAAGAACATCAACCAACACCAGTAGAAGAGTTGAATATACTTCCTCTAAATGACGACAAGCCACAACAAACTGTCCAAATCGGGGCAGACCTATCGACCAAACACCAGGAGGAAGTTATAGCGCTCTTACGAAACAATTCTAACCTCTTCGCTTGGGCGTCGGAAGACATGCCAGGGGTCGACCGAAACATCATCAAGCACCGACTAAGCATTGATCCAGCTTCCAAACCAGTAAAACAAAAATGCAGAAACTTTGCTTTAGAAAGACAGAAAGCAGCAGAAGTAGAGGTCGGTAAGCTCCTGAAAGCTGGTTTTATTCAGGAAGTGGACTACCCGGATTGGCTTTCCAATGTAGTCCTGGTCAACAAATCCTCCGGAAAATGGAGAATGTGTATTGACTTCACAAACCTAAATAAAGCCTGTCCGAAAGACTTTTTTCTTTTGCCCTTGATCGACAATCTGGTTGATTCCACAGTAGGGCAAGAAATGTTAAGCTTCCTAGATACGTTCTCAGGATAGAACCAAATTCAGATGGCAGAATCCAATAAGGAAAAAACCTCGTTCATCACCAGCAAGGGAATCTACTGCTACAGGGTAATGCCTTTTGGCTTAAAGAATGCCAGAACAACCTTTCAAAGGCTTGTAAGTAAAGTTTTCCAAAAACAGATTGGAAGGAATGTTGAAGCCTATGTAGACGACATCCTCGTGAAGATCGAAAAAGCTGAACACCACATAGCAGGCCTACAAGAAGCCTTCCAATCCCTACCATAGAATGGTCAACCCCTAGCAAAAGCGTGTTTGGCGCCCTCGCTCTGGAAATTCTTGGGTTTTATGCTGATCCAACGAGGCATAGAAGTCAATCCAGAAAAAATCAAAGCCGTACTTGAAATGAAATCACCAAAAACCCTCAAAGAGATCCAAAGGCTGAACAGAAACCTAACAGTACTTGGGTGTTTTATCTCAAAAGCCGGAGAAAAGAACCTTCCTTTCTTCCAAGCACTACAGAACGCACCAAAAATGGACTGGAATGAAGAATGCGAAAAATCTTTCGAACAATCCAAAGATTATCTTAGGTCACTGATACTATTGGCAAAACCCCGAGCCGGGGAAGAACTCTACACATACTTATCCGCCACTACTAGAGCAGTCAGCACCGTCATCCTAAAAGAAGAAGAGGGCATCTAGAAACTAATTTACTATACAAGCAAGGTTCTCAGTGATGCCGAGTCAAGATACCTGCCTCTAGAAAAGTTGGCCTTTGCTTTAATCACCTCCGCTCGACGTCTGCGACCCTACTTCCAGGCCCACAAGCGCACGATCTTAATTGACCAGCCCCTTAAGCAGGTTCTCCATCGACCAGAAAATTCTGGCATACTAGCTAAATTGGTAATCGAACTAGGAGAGTTCAAAATTAGTTACAAATCCCGAACCACGATCAAAGCCCAGGTACTGGCAAACTTTATCGTACAATTAACTGCTCTTGAAAACGAAGGCCAAACACCTATGGAGTGCTCGGGCGAAAGAGACTTCTCCTCTCTCTCATGGACTCAGCATGTAGATGAATCATCCATCAAGGAAAGAGCAAGAGCAGGCCTAGTTTTACGCTCCCCCTCAGGATGGCAAACTTCTACGATTCTTGAATTCTGATTCAAAGCAACCAATAATGAGGCTTAATATGAAGCTCTAATTGCCGGACTACAATTAGCCCAAGGCCTCGAAATACAAAACCTATGTGCCTACTCTGACTCACATCTTTTCGTCGGCCATATCACAGGTAATTTTGAAGCTAGGGAAGAGAATATGGTCAAATACAAAACAGTAGTAAAGAAGATCATCCTCAGTTTCGCCCACTTCCAGGTCATCAAAATCCCTCGAATTCAAAACAGAGAAGCTGACCTCTTGTCCAAAAAGGCAACCTCACCAGGCGACATGACAAATAAATCCTTCAACCTTCAATATCTAAACACCAAAACCATTGAAAGCCGACCAAAAGAAGAAATACAAAGTACTGAAGAAGAAACATGTTGGATTGACCCCATCAAAGATTATCTACTAAAAGAATCACTCTCATCCAATAAAAAAGAGGCCCAGCGCATTACTGCCAGATCAAATCGTTACAACATCCTCGACAAGCGCCTATACAAACGATCATTCACACAACCTTTTCTATGATATCTGCAGCCCGCTGAAGCCAACTAGGTCTTACGGGAAATTCACGAGGAATAGGCGGAGACCACCTCGGAGGTAAAGCAATCAGTCACAAGGTCCTCCAACAAGGGTATTATTAGTCAACCATAGCGCGAGAGGCCATGGAGTTTGTCCGAAAATGATATGCGTGCCAACGCTAAGCTAAGATTCAGCGACGACCACCCACCCAACTTACTCCAATTATAAGCCTAAGAACGTTCGCATTATAGGGGGTCAACATCCTAGCCTCTTTTCCAACAACACTTTGACAAATAAAGTTAATAATTTTCGCCATGGACTACTTCACCAAATGGGTGGAAGCATAACCCCTTACCATGATAACAAAAAAAAACATGGTAGGGTTTCTTATGGCGGACTGTAGTTTGTCGATTTGGGATCCCAATAGCTTTTATTACAGATAACGGACGTCAGTTCGATAACCGAGCCTTCAAAAACTTCTTGGAATTAGGGATCGAATCAAGACTCACTTCAGTCGCACACCCCCAAGCGAACTGCCAAGTCGAGGTAACCAACCGGACGTTACTTCAAATACTCAAAGCTAGTGTCCTCAGGGAAGGGACTAGCTGGGTCGAAGAAATTCCGAGCGCATTATGGGCATATCGAACGAAGAGTAGAACACCAACAGGGTTAACATCCTTTGCCCTCGCATTTAGAACAGAGGCTATCATTCTGGCGAAAATAGAGATGCCGACCCTACGAACACAAACCTTCTCCCCGGAAAGCAATGAAGAAAGAATTCGAGCGGAGCTCGATCTCCTAGAGGAAAAAAGAGAAGTTGATGAAACCTAAGCTGCGACATACCACCAAAAGGTGAAAAGGTTCTATGATTCTCAGGTAAAAGAAGTCCACTTCTACCTCGGAGATCTAGTCCTAAGGGAAAACGAATTCCAAGGAAACGAAAGCCGAACGGGAAAGCTAACTCCAAACTAGGAAGGCCCGTATGTCGTAAAGAAAATAGTCCGAAAAAGAACTTACTGGCTCGTAAACATCGAAGGAAGAACCCTTAAACGCCCGTACCATGCCGAACACTTACGGTGTTGTTACCAATAAAGGAAATAATTTCGATAGATCCATACTTGAACAAGAAGAATTGACATCTCTTTGAAAAATCTTACTTAAAAGTCCCTAAAAAAGGGCGGGGCAAAAATCCCGATCGAAGAATCCCCCAATAAGGTAGAAGCAAAAACCTCAAATCAAAAATCCCCTTAACAGGGCCGAGGTGAAAAGTTCCTATTAAAAATCCCTCTATGGAACCAAGACAAAAACTTCAACCAAAAGTCCCTCTAAACAGGGCCGAAGCAAAAAAGCTTGCTCAGAATTCATTCAAGGAAGACAAAAGTCTCACAACTCATTCAAGTATCAGACGTAACAGGACTACCGCTCCAAGGGCAATCTTTGAAGCCACAATGGCTTAAAAACCGGGGAAATAAAACCTCTCAAAATAAAGGTTAGCATTTCTCATTTAAATTTCATAGTTTGGTCACAGAAATATACCATACAAAACCCCCAACAGCAATAACTTTTACAAAGAAAAACCACTAACTTATAATCGCCTCATCGATCTTTTCAAGATTCCCACCAGGGGAAGGATCTTCATCCCTAGCTAAAGTCCCCTTACTACCGGACTTATCCCCTAAATCCTTACACAGGGAGGAGTCTTCACCGCCAGCCAAGGCGCTTACACCTTTAGATTCGCACCCTAGGCTAAGGAAGACCTTTAATACAGACAGAAAATCCATAGAAATAAAGTCCATTATTCGATCATGCTAAATAACCGTTTGCAAAATCACAAAAACTCGAGTCGCCTCATTCTTCCTCCCCTGTTTAAGCTGAGATAACTCGAGTTCCAGCTCTGAGACTTGCTCCTTAAGATCAGCCACATCCTCCTGAGCCAACACCAATGCCTCCCTCTTGGAACTCAAGATTTTCCGAAGACCATCCCTTTCCTCCTTAACCATTGCGAGCTCCCCTTGAATCAGATTTAGGGCATTAGTTTTAAAAGTCAGGTCCTCGCCGACCTTTTTTCTCTCTTCATTTAGGCACCCTACCTCTTCCTTTAGCCTGGTTAACTCTTCCGCAAGGACATCCGCTTTATCCTGAATACTTTTCCCACTTGCCTCAATAGCCAGATGCGAGCTCTTGGAATCAGATAACTTTTGCCTAAGGTCATCCCGCTCTTTCTCAACCAATACCAACTTTACTCGAAGTTCACAGTTTTCTCCGACAACAAAATCTCCCATCCTCAGAGCCTCGGCCTTCTCATCCTTCTAAACACTAGACAAGGCTTCCAAATTAGAAATCCTACCCTTAAGACGGACAATCTCTGCCTCATTCTCCTCCAGAACCTTCGAGTAAGGATTAATAACGACGTCTCCCGGAGAAGGCGGCTAGCACGATCCGCCCAAAGACTGGCCTATGCTAGTTAAGTAAAAGTCATATAGGAAACAAACAAAAAAAACAACTCAAAAGATTTTATCCTCTGACCGTAGTGGAAGACAAGACAAGCTAAGTGGCGATCTCCTCCCTCTCTGCTTCTCGCAAACGCCTAGCAACATCTTCTGACTGCATGGCCTCCAGTATCTCAGCCACTATTGAAGGATCCTTGAAAAGCAAGCCCCCGGGAGAAAGACCCGCCTCAATGACCAAGGATCTCTTTGAAGCTTTTCCATCGCTTTTCGAAGATGGATTGATGGCAGGGACTCGATCTAACTTATCGTAAACACCAGCCTCCGCCATCACCCCCTGCCCTACCAAAGAAAAGGACCTAGTTGTTCCAAAGTAAAAGCACCGACCATAATTTCCCTCTTATGTGACAAAGTCAAAAACTGAGTCCTCACCTCATTCGGAGCACCGACAGTTTCTACTCGTGCAATGGCTGGTTCAACCCCAGCCACCAAAGCATCAGGAATCTCTAAAGGTCTAGATTCTATGTCATCCGCGCAAGCCTCTTGAAGGGCTCGAAGTGGTATTTGGAGAACCTGACTTAACGTCCCAACTTAGTCAGGGGAAGAAGGCTCCTCGGAAATAACCAAGCTTGGCATAGTCATTCGCACTGGCTCAGTTTCTTTACTCAACTCCTCCCTGTTGTTCTTCTTTTTCTTCTTTAAAAGTCTCCCAGAAGTATCACCTTCTACCCCCTTCCTCTCGAAAGAACCCCCGTCTTTCTTCCTCTTCTTCCTCTCTTCTTTGGAGTTATTTTCTTCCCTCTTCTCTTTTCCTTTTCCAACCACTCCTGCACCCTTTTTTCTCCCTCTTAGCAAGGGAGCTTGAACGATGCCCTCGATGTCCGGCAGAAGACCTTTCGCATCTTCATGATTTTCCATCAGTTCACCTACAAAATAAAAAGGCAAACAAGTTAAACATAACAGCAAAAATATAATCTTTGATATATAAAATATAATTAAACCCTACCAGCCACTACAATCAATCGGCACCTCGGGAGGTTTTCTGTCGTCAAATACGTATCAATAGAAACCTCTGAAATCCCCGTAAGAGTTTCAAACTGAGCTTTCTCAGTGGTTGTTATTCCCTCTTCAATCATATTCTCTGTCCGAGGGACTTCCGACTTAGTTCGAACGTCCCATTCAGATTTACAGGACACAAAAAAGAACTTACTCTTCTACTGTTTGATAGAAGAGTGAAACTTACGTAAAAATTTCTTCTTCGAACGAGTCGAAAAGAAATACCAATCGGTATCAGGTTCTAAGTTTAAACAGAAAAGGAGACGAAACCAGTGAACAGTCGGCGCAATATCATAGTGGTTAAAAACCAGAAAGAATCCACAAAGGATTCTCCATGAATTGGGAGTCAATTGGGAAGGAAACAGTTGGTAATATTCTAGGATTTCCTTAAAAAAAACCTGGAAATGGAAGCCTAAGACCTCCTAACAAGGCGTCCTTGTAGATGGCAATCTCGCCTTCCCGGATGAACTAGCTCGCCTCTTGGAACAGGGTTCCCTAACAAGAAAAAAAGAAGAATTAATCCCATAATGACGAGCCAACTGAGCGATGTTCTCCTTTATAAGGATGCTCATAAAACTTTTTGATCCCCCCCCCCCTCCCCCCCGTCCCTCTCTCTACACCAGAAGATGTTGGATGGACCCTTAAACACTGTATCGACGAGCCCTTAGGCCCTTCCCAAGCAGGAACAGGAAGGGACGACGAAGAAGAACCAGAAGGAGAAGGGATGAAAGTCAAAGCAGAACCAGAAGGGGAGGGGACAGACAGAGAGGCAGACGGAGAAGGGGAAGATGAACAAGAAGACGAATAAGAATGAACTGGAGCCTTAGAATCTAGAGGATCAGCCTCCATTACCTTAGTAGAGAAAACAACCTCTAGGAAATGAAAACACCACTCAGGGGGTTGTCGGAGAGTAAGTAGGAACACGAAGCACTAGAGAAAAGAACTCGCGACAAAATCAAACGGGATCCCCTATTCCTTAAACCCCTTCTTCAGAACTAGAAAGACGAACCGGCCCAAATTGGGCCGGATCAAGTTAGTGTTAAAGGGACTTGTTGGTCTCTGTTCAGGGTTTGAGGTTGCTGTATTTGTGATCCCTTGGTTTTGATATCTTGGTTTCCATTGAGGTTTGTGCGGAAAGTGGGATTTATTAATGGTTGTTAATGGTGTTGTGTTTTGATATCCATTAATATTAGTCAGTAAAAGTTTGGGGTGGTTGTCGGTGACCAGGTGCGCGTTTGGTTTAGTAGTTAGGATGATATTGCTGTGTTTGAGAATTAAGAGGTTAATAGGCACTTGAATGAATGTCTCATTGAGTTACTAAGTCTAGAAGAGTTTACAGAAAGTTAATGGAGGGTTTGGATGATAAGAGAGTTGTTTGATTCAAATGGATTCGAGTTGGTTTATTTTAAACTCAACTTGAGTTTAGTCGAGTCAAGATAGTAATCCTAAAGAAGTTGGGTTCAGCCAGGACCAATTAGGTTAATCAAGATTAGAGTTGATTGGTGGCCTGCAGTCTGGCTGTCCCTTTCGAGGGACAGTTGGGTCACTTGTACTTCCCCGATTGAGATGTGTAATTTACCTTTAGAAAGATGAGGGAAAGATCTTTCTAACAAATCTTAGATCATCTAGATTAGGTTTCTGGATTAGAAGTTATGAGCAGTTCATTTTGACTGCGCAGAAATATTTAAATATTTATAGTCTCCTAACAATCTGCATTAAAGTTGGAAAACATAGGAAAATACTTAGAGCCACCGTGGGGGTCTCAATGGGGCTTCTCATTGATGGACTCTCATTTCCTTGTTCCATTTCCTCAGGTTGACTGTCTCCAGGCCCATGTGCAAATCTCAAATTATACAGAAAGGAAAATTGGCTGCAATAGTATAAGAAAGAAAATACAATGATACAATAATAAAATACTTGTTCCTTATCCATTGTTCTCTTCTTTCATTTACTAGCCTTTCTTCTTTTATCCTGTTCAAAACATTGATATTTATAATTAATGGTTGCAGTAATGGAGGGAAGGTTTACTTAATGATATATATGTTAAAACACTTACACCAGCTACATTTCATGTAGGACAAGTCCTTGCATTGTGCCCAATCATGGAATATTTTTTTGCATCTCATCTTCTTTCCCCTTCTAGAAAGCCTTGACCTACTTTCTGCCTCCCATGTTTCCTTCCTCCGGACCTTCTTTGCTATGCCTGGCAATGGCCTTCTTGGGGGTGACTCTCTTGGACCATAACTAGTCCTTGGCTAGAAGATCTTCCCATTTACCAGCTGTATTGAAAATGCATACGATTTGTCAAAAAATTCCCTTTTGTACCACTCAGAAACCTATTCTTCAATTGCCTCCTTTCTGAAGTTTATTGCGCACACCCCATGCTCACAAGCTATCCTTGTTAGATCCCACTTCTTGCATGTACATGTGTGCGCCATCATATTTACAACATATCTTTCACTTTCTTGGTATATTTCATAACCTTTGTCTCCATTCCAATCAAAGTATATGTTCATACTTGTGTTTCTACTTTCCTCAATTTTCTCCCATATACCAGGACCAAATTGATCTTTGAATTTCTCAACATACTGCCTCCTTTCCACTATCTGTCGTATTACCATCACGCGTATGTCCTCCAACATCGATATTACTCACTTCTATCATGCTTCCAAAATTAATGAATTGAATATTTCTAACATATTGTTTTCTATCGCATCACATTTGCATGGTGTATTGAAGAAGGCCCTTGTCCAAGCAGTCACAAGGGTTTTTAGCAAGATCAACTTTTGCTTGCTCACTTATCTGCCCAATAGTTTCTAATAGCCTTTCAAACTCTAGCACTACACTCACCTTGACGATTTTCCTAATGAGTCATTGTAGCTCATTACCTTTGTGGAATTTCCTCCAGTTAGCATAAATGTGTCATCTGCATCTTCTATGTTCCGCTTGGGGCATAAGCTCCTTTATTACCTGTGTTAGGCCCTGCAGAGATGAACAACAAAGAAATTGTTTAAGACAAAAATTTTCAGACTTTAAAAATGCATTTACAGAGAATACCTAACCTTATTTTGGTCTGACATTAAGGTGCACATCATCCCACCGCCACTCTCGATCTCCAAATCCTCCATCAAATGTTGTAGAAACCACTGCCAATGATCTTTATTCTCCACTTCCACAAGAGCCCATGCAATGGCGTATATCGGGTTATTTGCATCCCAACCTATGACAGCCAAAAGCTCTCCCTTGATAGGTCCCTCGAGAAAGCATCCATCTAACCCAATGATGCGGCGATAACCAGCTAAGAAGCCTCTTTTCAGAGTATCAAAACAAATTTACATACTTTTGAAAACTGGGATCTACGAGGGATCGGGTCTATCCACTTCAAGAAGTATTGAGTTGTCAGAGTTGCTTCTCTTCAGCTCTACTGGATAATCCCAAAGCACACGGAAATCCTCCTTCTAGTCTCCTTTTAGTTCTCATAAAACTCTTATCTGCGCTCGCCTACATTGACTAGTTGTAACATCAACTTTCAATTCATTCTTTGCAGCCACTTTAATGTCAACCTGCTTTATCAAGGAGGCAATCCCCTGCTTGGTTTGTAGCGAGTGTTTGGATAAAACTAAAATATGTGACTCTATTATTCTTGAAAGTCAAGCTACATGTGTGTGTATCCATAAGAGTTCTGACCCTGAAATTACTGGTAGCCTGATCCCAACTTGCGTAGATCATCTATGGACACCCTGTATTTGCATTTGGCCCTTGCCCGAAACATGTCATTCCTCCTTATTTCAATT
This sequence comes from Dioscorea zingiberensis, assembly GCA_026586065.1. Taxonomy (NCBI): domain Eukaryota; kingdom Viridiplantae; phylum Streptophyta; class Magnoliopsida; order Dioscoreales; family Dioscoreaceae; genus Dioscorea; species Dioscorea zingiberensis. Next base: position 27,845,777 of record CM048819.1, read on the forward strand.
TCCCTCCTCATTGAAATGGAATGCTTTACAATTGCATTCATTAACATCTCCCGGCTTACAACTATCATCTCTAGTTAGAAATGCGGCATTGGATTATTTGGATCGAAGATAGGAGTCCTCGATTTCACCCTTCTCCCATGCTTTGCCTCACAGTCTTCCTCAAATGTCGTCAAAAACTCCCAACACTGTCGCTTGATCCATTGTCTTCACCTACATCCACAGTCATTGCAGGTGGCTCCGAACCCTTTCCCTTTTCACAACTGACTCCAGCTTCTGCTCCTCCTTTAATCTTCATATTCTTCTTGTGTTTTCTAACTTCTACATATTCTTCATCATTATAAACTGAGTGACAGTCATCATTCGAGTCTCCGATGAAGTTGTTGCTATCTGAATTTCACTTGAAAATCCAGTCTCATAATTTTGTCTTTCTCCAGCCTCATCAGTCTCACCAATATTAATTGGGCCCTCAAGTTCACTTGTCACTGCAGGCTGAATATTACCCATTTCCTGCTCTTTATTGTGTTCAACATATATGTCCACCCCACGAGCCTTCTTCAAAACTTCAATCATTCTACCATTGGACTCCTCATCGTACACTAATACTAGGGAATTTTCCAAGGAAACTCCAATCATGAGGTAATCGCAGAAATGTATCTTGCTGATTTCAGCATCTTCCACGTCTCCAATGAATTCGTGCAAGTCCTTGTACGATAATTTCCTTGGGTCTACTCTCCAAAAGTGTTGACTCCCTCCTTTGTACGTCATTGTATCCTCTTTGCTGAAATATCCCCCAAAAAACCTTGATCCATCCCATTCTTAAAATACTGAAAATAATCCAATTCCAACAACACATCAATTACAGTAGTAACACTGATAATAGCAAAAGACACTAAAAAAGCTATTAACTACTAAATCTTCAAGCACTTAGCATATTAAGTAACACATAAGTGAACACTGAAACCCTAAATATTAAGTACTTAGCTTTGTCTTAAAACCTTAATTACTAAGCCCTAACTAGTAAACCTTAAACATTGAAACCCATGTTTGATAAAATGCTATTTCAATAGAAACCCTTCTACTACAAAACCCTTAGATTGATAAAATGCTACTAAACTTTAGATTGATAAGCATGATCAACCAAAGCAACTACAAACCCTTAGCATATCAACTACAAAACTTTAAAACAATGAAAATAACCAAAGAAGTAATAAATCAGATTTTATAGAAAACCCAGTTTGACAAAATTGGTTCAGAAAGACAACTCAGAGATGAAGGCTCTGTTTGATAAGATGCTATTTCAATAGAAAACCCTTAGCATAGAATGCTATGTCAATAGAAACCATTCTTTGATAAGCTAGTTATTTTTTTCTTAAAAACAACTACTAAACCTTAAAATATTGAAAATTACCAAAGAAGAAAAGCATCAATTTCAATAGAAACCCCTGTCTGATAAAATTGGCTCAAAAAGATAACTCAAAGATGAAGTAAATTAGCATTCAACAAGGACAACAACATAATTTCTTCAATAAATGTTCTGAATTGCAGTTACTATTTCACTCAAAACAAATAGAAAACCCTTAGAATCTAAATTAATTGGCCCTACACATAAACTCCATCATAGCTCTGTCTTAACCATTAAGTACTAAAACCTTAGTATATTAACTACTAAAGCAATTGGAATAGCATGAAAAACCAAAGAAACAATAAAACCCTTAGCATATTTACTAAACCCTAAACATAAGGTCCATCAATATTCTATTTTGAACAGTCTTAGAAAGAGAACTCAATTGTGAACAATTAAAGTACTATTCGACATGGAAAATAACCTAATTTCTTCATAAATTTCTTCGGGTTAAAATAGCATGATCAACCAAAGCATAGAAACCACTCTCTAGTTTCTACGGTTTCCTGAAATTCAACTTCAAACCAAGAGAAACAAGCATAGCACTGCCTAAAACCCACCATGGCTCGTTCTTAAACAACGAAGGAAGACAAACCCCTATGAGAAAGAAGCTATTCACGGGATATAACTACGAATTTCTCCCTTCTCCCAACATTGTGGTGCACTCTAAACTAGAGCCTGGACGACGACCGGCGGAGAGGAAATCAAGCTCACTCAACGCGGGAAAACCTCTCTACGACTAGGGAAGAGCTTCGGAGACCACCACTGGAGAAGGGGACCACCATCGCGAGAATGCCCTAAGGGTGGGGAACACTGCTGGGGCTCTTTCAATAACTCTCACCCCCCAGCCCCCCACCCCGATACCTTCATAAGCCCTATGATGATGTGGCATTATTTTTTAAAAAAAATAAAAAATAAAAATTTCTGACGTAGCATGCTGACGTGGCAGCATGTCACATCAGCAAACAACACCCATTTATTTTTTTTAATTTTTTCTAAAATGATGACATGGCATGTCACCTGGTAGTCCACCTCATCAAATACCCATGTGCGTATAGCCAGATAAGCAAAATACAGCAGGTGGAAATTTTAAAAATTAAGAAAAAGGCATGTATTTCAGTCGTATGCCAAAGCAGCTGCCACATGAGTAAAATGGACCATATTGAACAAAATACACAAAGTAAATTCCCCGTATTAAACCTTTTTAAAGTACATGACTGGAAATAAACAAAGTGATAAAATACAGGGACTATTAGTGGCATTTGTCCATTTAATTATGATTGGTATTGATTTAGTTAATTTGGGTTGGAACTAATGATTACAATGTCATGATTTGAATTCCGTATCAATATAAATTAAAAAGATTATTTTTCATATTATATGGTGCAATAAAATATATTAATAAATTAATATTTATTATGAATTTGATAATCACCATAATTCACCCCAGTTCTTTTCATCCGCATGAAGAACAATAGGAAAATGAGCTGTCTTTGACCGGTAATAGGAGGTTATATATTGTATGTATACTATTCATTCAAAAGTCCTTTTTTAAGGCCGAAGTACCATGTTCGTTCAAAAGTCCTTTTTGAAGGCTGAACTATCACGTTCGTACAAAAGTCCTTCTGAACTACTACCGAAATTCTAAGGCTATGGCTGAACAATAATTCCAAGGCCATGGCCGAGCAACGATTCCAAGGCCATGGCAGAACAGAAGTTCCAAGTCCATGGACGAACAACAATTCCCAGTCCATGCAGAACAAAAATTCCAAGGCCATGGAAGAACATCAATTCCATGTCCATGGCAGAACAAAAATTCCAAGGCCATGGCAGAACATAAATTCCAAGTCCATGGCCGAGTAGAAATTCCAAGACTGAGGCCAAGCATCAATGCTCATTAAAGTCCCTCTTAAGGATCGAAAGTCCACGTTCGTTAAAGTTCTTTTGTGGGTGGAACGTCCATGTTCGTTAAAGTTCTTCTTATAGGCCGAGAGTTAATGTTCATTAAAGTCCTTCTTACAGGCCATGCGTCGGTGCTCGTTAATGTCCTTCCAAAAGGCCGAACAACCAAGTTCATCAGTATCCTCCAATGGGCTGAGCATCCAAGTTAGAATAAAGCTCAACACTCAAAACAACTCATCCAACTAAGCATATACTTAGCTTTCTGAGCCAAACGGACCAAAGATTATTCGCTCATCACTCGAACTTAACTCAAGCATACTTAGGGGGACTGATGATAGGGGTAAAAGTTGAATGACACGTCATCTCTCATTAGACAAACACATGGAAGAATCAGAACCCATCATCCACCCAACATAAGAGACAGAACTCCAAGTTCATTGTTCGGCCAAGATTACTCTGCACTCGATTGTTCGGCCAAGTCTCCACTGTTCGGCTAAGTCTCCACAGTTAGGCCAAGTTTCCACTATTTGGCCAAGTCTCCACTGCATGCTCTACTCAGCCAAGGTATTCTCTGCCAAAACACTTTTCCTTCAGAATACCAAAATGATCTTTCAGAACGGTCTTCCACTAAACCGAACTTGCAAATGAAGAAGAACCTCTGAAAACATATAGAAAATCAAGCCGTACATAAGGAACTTTGAGAATTCTCAAGAAGCTTTGCGAACCTTCTAGATAACTTTCAGCTGGCAATCCAGCTAATATCTAGCTGGTAATACAGTTGGAATCCGACTAGCATCAGGCTGGTAAAACTTGGACGCCAAGTAACCTCAAACTATAAATAGAGGAGGAGAATACCATTTCAGGAACTTTTGGACATGGGGAGAACGATACACCCTGCTACTCTCTCTCTCCTCTCTTTCATCGTTGTGATTTCTCTCTCCTATGCTCCCATTACTCCAAGTCATTGTAAAATCCCCAATACATAGTAATTTGCTCATGAGTACCGTGGTTTTTCCCCGATTTTATGGGGTTTCCACGTAAATTTTGTCTTCTCTTACATGTTTGGATAATCTTTTCTTGTTCTTGTGATTTTGTCCCTCAAATCAAATAAATTTAATCATTTGTGCAAGATTGGGCTTGATTTTTAAACAAATCCGATTTTAGCATACTAAAAAGGATTGAGCACGTCCGGGTTATTTCACTACAAAAAATGTTACATTTACTCACGCCAACATAAGCATGAGCAAAAATGTCAATAAGCGTGAGTATAGATCAAAATATTTTTACTCATGGAAAGAAAACCTTATACCGGCGCTAAAAATGCCATGACTAAAGGGGGGCGACGGTATAGCCATATTGTGACGGAAAAATTCCGTGAGAATAGAATTTTCGATTTTACTCACGCTTGTACACGCGTGAGTAAAAGTAGTGATTATAACCTTTTTTTTCTTTTACTCACAGATATTAACCGTGAGTAAAAGTATTGATTATCTTTTTTTTAATATTTTTTACTCATGAATATTATGTGTGAGTAAAAACATGGATTATTTTCTCCTTATTTTTACTCCTAGATATTATGCATGAGTAAAAAATAATTTTATATATATACATATTTTTATACTCACGGATTTTATTCGTGAGTAAAAACAAACATTATTATTTTTTCCTTTCTACTAACGCATAAAATATGTTATGCTCACGAATTTTCCTATAACAATTGACTATATATAAAAATATGTTATGCACAAATATTTCTATATAACAGATAATTCAAAAAAATAAAACAAAATCAAATAAAATATATTGAGTAGTTGGATACACCATTATATCATCAATAATACCTAATATAAGCACCATGACACCATATCACCAACCTTTTGCATAGAGTACCACTTTCCAAGAAATTCTTGAAAAACAAATCATGAAATAGTTCTCAGGTTTACAAGAGAAAAAACAAAGAATGAAAAAGAAGAGAAAGGCATGGATATCACAACTCTCCGCTGCTTCCGAACCCTGACAAGAAATTTTTTTTAAGAAGTTAAATTTTGCATTAAAAAACACATTTTAATGAAGAAATGTATAAGAATTGACTGCCAGCTATAACTGAATCAATTCCCATATCTATATACATGCATCATCAAGAACTAAAACAATAGTAAATGCCATTCCTTCAATTACTCAAAGAAAAGAGCTTTAAGAATGCTAAAAGATAAAAATTGAACTAGAATAGCATTTCAAGTTAAAGCTCTAAATTATACTTTTTCCAAGAAGTTCTTCCCAAAAGCTCTTGTTTGAAGGGTTTTTCCAAACACAACACCAAACATTACATGCCATTCCTTTAGTTAAATGTCACTTCAATTCATCTTATAACTCCAAATTGAAGCAGTATAACATATATGAACAGCATGCACATATTTTTACTTGAGTAACTTTACATACAAAAAAATAAAATGTCAATTGATGTTCAGAATACCAGAATGCATGACTAGTCAACTTAAAAAAAAAATATCATGTCAATATATAGTATCCAAATTTTACCAATCAAACAAATTACTTGTCATTCGATCCATCCTCCATATGATGGGTAGAGGATGAAGAGTGTAAAACCCCATGCGGAGATGCATTCCTACAACTACCGACATCACGGGCCTATCATATCCAACATAGAAATGAATGAATGTCAATTTCAATATTAACAAATTTGATAATTGTAATAATCTTATAATTCATGTACCTCTTCATCTTCTGTGCCATACGTAGTGTTCAAAAGATTTTGGATACCCTGATTTGGATTCATTTGGTGAAGTATGTCAACAACTGAAGCAAGCTGATATTTCAAATTCTTAATTTCTTCTTCCATTTCCCAACTTTTTCATCATTTTTAGTGAAGTGGGATGAAGAACCATTGTCTCTTGAAGTTACCATACTCCCTAAACAATGAACTCTTCCTTTTTTCTTTGGCCCCTTGACCTGTGAATAGATATCATTCTTCCATGACCTTCCTTCTTGTGTAGATTCTGAATTTGTAGGTTCATTCATGAATCTTCTCATATCATCCTGAAATTTAAAATGAAATAAAAAGGTGTTGGAATTTGATAATAATTTCAAGGGATATTCATATGTACAATTAGTTGTAGGATTACCACCACATGAGCAACATTTGCATTAACGATGTTCCCATCTTTTTTTATTCTGCTCATAATATAAACTTCTGCTCTACTTGGTTTCACCCCATCAGATTCATTGCTCTATTATTGTCAAAACCACATTATCAAACAATTAAACAATAAAGTATTCAATGATTATAATAAGATTAAAAAAAATTATGTATAAAACAAAATAGACAATACCTTTTCTTCAATCAATCTAGCAAATGTTTTTGTTCCTGTGCAATGAGGCTCATTTTGTTTAGCCTTATTTTCTTTATTTTTCTCTGTTAGTTCCTATAAGCAACACAAAATATGAATCACTTCTTCATAACATGTATAATTCAAAAAAAATTAGTAAAAAAATCACTTCAAAACATGTATACTTAAAAATTTTAGTAAGAAATAGATTTTTCATTGGATATTACCTTTGCTTTCTGGGAACCCCAATACTCTATCAGTTGTTTTAGTTGCTCTGGGTCCACTCGAGCATCCTTTTTAGCCTTCTCTATCATTTGTTCTTTAGATAAGCTTTCATCAAAGAACATGCCTTTGATTTCTGATTTCCATTTTCTCCATTTTGCACTTATGTCATCTTTGATCCACTTCTCAGTTTCCATGGTGATCTTCGGGGGGAATGCAAACTTTGACTGTTTAAGTAAAAACCAATCATAGATCAAATAGATAAATAATATACATTTAATTATAAATTAATATTTGATCCCTACCATGATAGTTTCAAACATGTCTTCTTTGGCTTTTTTTGGCATCAATCGCCAATCCAAATAGTTTATAGGTGCCATGTGAGACATCTTCTGTAACGCCCCGACCCGGATTCCAGGACCTCGAGCACGTCAACAGATCGGCCGTATTAAAGTAGAGATAGACTCAACTCGAATACAAGGCCTAACAGTGTGATAAGCAGATAACAATCCATAAAATTAAATAAACTCGAGTTCCAAGGAACATAGAGTCAACAGGGTCCATAGGCCCTAAAACAGTCTGGTCCCTATACGGGTCCTACAATAACAATGCTCATAAAATAAAAGATAAAGGAGTCTCCTAAAACCTCTGGTCTCCCTGTGTCCTCCCCTCAGGCTCCTCTCCCTCCTAAACCTCGGAATCTGTAAAAGAGGAAAAAGAAAACACATGAGCTTTCGAATGGAAAGCCCAGTAAGTACCCCTGCAGGTCACAATGACATAAACAGGAAGTATGTCAACCAATAAGATCATAACATCAACACGTAGCCCTGGGGGTCTACTACAAGCAAGTCAAAAGTACGACTCGCTAACACAGAAGCCCTCGGGCTCCGTAAGGAGTTTTAAGAGAACTCAAGGTTCACTCCCGGCCAGTATGTCCAAACTATTTGTCGGTGAAATAATGCACCTTGATGGTCGTTTGACCCTCCGGTCACAGGTTGGTAGAACTACCTCTCCTACGTGTTAACACAGTTAGTGTACCAGGCCACTGACAGGTAAGACCTCCAGAGATTTGCCTCTCTGGCAAGGCAGATAGGAATGCCAAGAGGTCCTGTCCCTGAACATTCCCTAATCGGAGCTTCCCTAGCTCCACTGAGTCCGGGCAGTAGACCATACATGCTCAATAGGATTCCAAAATAAATAATGACGCATGTATGGTATCAAAGAAGCATAAGACATCAATGCATAAACAAGTCCAAGGAAAACCGGAAACCGGGTGGGTACTAGGCAAAAGTACTTACCTCTGGTGAGACTAAATGTCTTTCTAGAATCCTTTGGAATGCCTTACGTCTCCCCTAAGAGTATCTGGCATACATAGACCCTTATTAGAGTCAAGTTTTCAACAAGCTTTAAGTTTCATATGCATGTCCAACGTTCTTGTTGGGCTTAGGCCCACTAACGGGTCCTAAGGACCATCTCTCGAGTTATTGGTCCTTATCCCCTGGTTCCATGTCCTTTAGTTGACCTTGAACCCAGCTTGGTCAAAGTTGGTCAACTTTAGTCGACTTGTCATATCCAAACTTTATTTAGTCATTTCAAGTCACTCTGGTTGAGTTGGGCCCGTTCCAAGGCCATTGCACCATTTAACTTAACCTTAGTCCCTTGAACTTAGTTAGCCGCCTTACTAAATAATTTCCATAATTAACCAATTATCCAAGTTCAAGAAAATTAATTTTGTCACGCTTAGCGTACCACATAACTTTTTTAATTATCATACTATTATAGTTATTTCCACAATAACATTTGAATTACTTCATTTCTATTAATCAAAAGATTTTGTCTTTACTCATAAGTTAATTAAACTTATTTTTGTCACAATACCTTAGTTCCATATAGTTATTGCAACTATATTAAAACAATTATTCAAAATAATTGTCACAACACTAGGGTTATTTTGTCGCATTACTATGCTCCAAAATATTTAATCAATTTATGTGTCACACTATAGTTGACAAGCACTTAATTACTTCTTTAATTTTGTCACATCTATCATAGTTAGGGACAAAATTATTTAAATTAGGTAATTGATTTTATTTTATCACGCTTCCGAAATATTATCCTTCATAATATTTGTCACGGGTCTATAGTTTCAATATTACTATTATATCTAGCTAATTACTATTTATCATAATAATTAGCTAATGTTTTAATCAAAAAGAGAGGAAAATAACTAATTATTCTAATTAGTTATATATATGTCACACTATCTAAGTTTCTTTTTAATAATTATTTTGTCACACCTCTATAGTCATGGGTTTTAATTTATTATCTCATCCTCTTCTTCTCCCTTGGTGTGACAGTGGCCGGCCGGAGCTACGTTGACGACGCCGGAGGGACGCATTGGCTAAGCTTTCGCGACTCCAAGCTTCTTCTCCGTCCATAACCCCGTTTCCTAGCCCCGTTTCCACTGTCAGCACCTTCTTCCTTCTCTGTCCAAGCTCCACCGGAGAAGTTCGCCGGGAATGGCAACTTCTCACCCGAGAGCTCCCCTCGCCTGCCAAGGATACCGGAAGCTTCGTCTCGGCTTTACGGTCCTTATGCGCCCATCAATACCGTCGTTCTTCCCCTCCCAGCGCTTCTCGACTCACGACTACTCTCATCCTCTCCGGCGAGGTCTACCTATGGCTCGAAGGTACTAAACATAGAAAAAGAAATGGGGAAAAGGTTCGTACCTTATTCCCGGTGCTTCCTAGCGGCAACGGTATGGCGTCAAATTTCTCCCCATGTACCGATTGCCCTTCTCCGATCAAGCTCATCGGAGTCCCCGTCTCTCCAGCCCGTTGGTGTGCTGAGACAGTAGGAGAGGGTCCCATTTTATAGCCTCTCCCACGGCGGAGCATTTAACGGACAGCTATTTTGGAACTGCTCACGCCAACGGCCGCTTCCACGCTTCATGCTTGGTAGCAAGGGCGAGGCTCAAGGCGAGCAGCGCTTCCGGCGGCGAGGAAGAGGCGGTGGCACGCTTCCGGAATCATCACCTCACAGATGGACGCCAGAGATTTATCCTTGATCTCTACGGTCCTGATCAGATCATCTTGTCTCGAGTCCGTTATCTTTTGAGATGAACGGCCGAGATTAAATTTCCATGTACGGCCCGATTATCACATATCCCCTCATACTAATCAATGGCGATGTAATGAAGGGCTCACGCATTACCCGCACTGGAGTTCACCCCATACGATCCCCTCTTTCGCCTCGTGATCCGATCCCACGATCAGATGGATTAAATCACAGCTCGACAAGTGGCTCCTCCACAGCCGTTATAACGCTCTGTGATTTGTTACAATCAGTGATGATATAATCTCAGCCGTCCAACCTCTATTAATAGAGTTTTCTCTCACGAAAATTTATGAGAGGTCCCCGGGATATTTTTAGGTCACAACTAGGTCCAAGCCTAAGAGAGGGGAAAATTAGCTTTTAGTCCCCCCAGACTGTAAAAATTACAATTCAGTCCCTCTGTCTCCCATAAACCCTAATTAGGGTTTCAATTTTTTTTTTTTCCTCACTATTATTTTCCCATTAAACTCTAAGTAAATTATTTAACTTAACAGATAATTTTAAGAAAATTTTAACACCTTTATTTCATAGAATTTCTTGGATTTTACATCTTCACCATTGTACCTATAAACCGTGATAACTTGCAGCCTGAATTACCAACTGGCACACCACCTTCATCCACTTTAATAGATAATCGAGACCCGGCAGGTAGTTCCCATATTTCACTCATCCGTGTCATTCCCCTAACTTTTTTAGCCCTCTTTGAAGTACCTAATAAACCACGAGTTCATAAATTCAAACAATTAGCAACATACTTTTATGAAAGAGAATGGATTAATCAACTTTCTTTATGAAGATCAGAACATAATTAATAAATAAATAGAATTAAGACAGGTGTGGTTAGATTCTTCAAAAAGTTACTCAATGGAAAGTGAAACATCTTTATATCAATCATGGGTTGCTCAGGTGATACAAATGATGAACAGATTTGGTAATCAAGTGATAAGAGTACGACAATTCAAAACATGAAACCATATTTACTTATGATGATCCAAATTCTCTTTAATCATATGAACAAACCTGAACTTTGCACATATCCATATAAAAATAAAAACCTAAATTTTCAATGTTTGAACCTCAAAAATCTCACCAAATGACTTGAATAAGAAACAATCAAATCATACTTTATTGTAATTAAAGATTAATAATAACTGATATTTTTAATATCAATTAACACTTATACTAATTCAATTAAAATTAAACTTGCTCCCAAAAAATTAAAAAAAAAAAAAAAAACATATGATCCAAACATCATAGTGTGATAGAATGATGCTGTTTAAATAGATATACCTATAAACACACATTTTCATAATAGTATGACAGCATCCAATTAATTAATAAACAACCAAACTTCAATCTATCAAATCAATTCCTAAAAACCCAAATTTTGATTGACATAAGATAAAATTTCAAGGAATTAGAGATAAATTCTAATTGAGAAAGTAATCCAACTAACGACGATACCCAATGAAGCAATACTTTCCACTGTTACGCAAATAAATAGATTCTGTGTCATAACCACAACAAGGGCATGCATATTTACCCCTAGTACCCCATCCAGACAAACTTCCGTATGCAGGAAAATCATTAATGGTCCACATTAGTGCCGCATGCAACCGAAATTTTTGCTTTGTAGAAGCATTCAAAGCATCAATGCCATTGACAAATAATTCCTGTAGCTCTTCTATCAAAGGTTGAAGATATACATCAATCTTATTTCCTGGTGCTTTCGGACCCTAGATTAACAATCTTAGAATGAAATTAGATTGCTTCATGCAAATCCATGGTGGTAAGTTATAAGGAATCAAGATCACTGGCCAAGTACTATATGCCACACTCATTGTCTTGAATGGATTAAAACCGTCAGATGCTAATCCAAGTCGCACATTTCGGGAATCAGAAGCAAAATCAGGATATTTAACATCAAAGTCCTTCCACACTTGAGAGTCTGCAGGGTGTCTCAAATTACCATCATTCGTTCGACCTTCATCATGCCACTTCATTAATGCAGCTGTTTCTGAACACAAAAACAACCTTTGCAAACGCGGTACTAAAGGAAACCAACGTAAAACCTTTACAGGTTTCTTCTTCTTCTTCATGGAAACATTTGCTTCATTATATAGTGTATTATCAAAACTTGTAGCCCACCTAGAAGCTCCACATATTGTGCAATTGTCATCGCTCGACTTGTCTTTCCAAAACAACATGCAATCATTAGGACAAGCATGAATTTGCTCATATGATAAACCCAAGCACCGCATAATCTTCTTTGCTGCATAGTATGACTCTGGTACTAAGTTTCCACTGGGCAAAACTTTTCTATACATCTCTAGTTGCATGTTGAATGACTTATCAGACCAACCATGGAGACATTTCAAATGAAATAATTCCACTAAGAAAGACAATATAGTATACTTCTCACATCCTGGATACAATGGTTGTTCAGCTTCTTTAAGAATTAAATAAAACTCTGTCTTGTCTTCCTTTGGCTCATCTTCTAAATTTGTACTCTCTAAGCCCACATCTTCATGTAAACCATCAGGCAGATTGAATACATCATCTAGAAGGCCTTGGATGTCATGTTGAGTAATGATTTCATCATCATTCATACCCACACTAGATGGTAAATTGGAAACTTCTCCATGACAGGTCCACGTGACATAAGTCTTTAGAAAACCCTTCACAATTAAATGGTCAAAGACATCATTCCAGAAAGCCAACATATATTCACACAATTCACACAAGGACATGCAATTTTTCCATCTCGTTGCCTATTTGCAAAGGCAAAGTCTAAAAAATTTATAACACCATGCACATATTTTACATCTGCTCTTGATGGAAGGTTTATCCAAGACTTATCCATTTGCAAATAGTCACTGTATAGAACATAGATAAGTACATAAACAAAATTAATATGATTTGAGTCACAAAAAACAAAAGAAAAGGAAAAGCAATAATAAGAAGAACAAGAAGAAGAAAATACAAAGCATCAAATAGAAACTGAAGTTTTGCTAGTAAAACAATTACAAAATAGCATGATTTACCTAAGAAGGAAATTTTCAAAAATTGAATGCTTGAATTTATTAAAAGATGCACATCTCATAATAAAATTGTAATTTGGCAAGGACAATGCAAGATAAACAAATCATAATAAGAATCTAGCATTAATGTTTCATTAATACTATATAGATTTCTAAGATTTTTGATGACTTTGTTGAGATTTGAAGATAATCAGGATTTTAACCATCACTAGCTGCAGCCCATGCGAAGATAAAACAACAAAGGAATGAATAGTTGAGTGGGATTAGAATATATTCCTAATCATTTTTTTTTTCCTTCTTTTATTAATAGTTTTCTGGAAAGCATTGGTTCCATTTAGATAAACTTAATCCATTCTCTTGGCATTAGAGTCTTTTGTATTGTATATAAATATTCTTCCTCAATAATCTTGAGCGAGAAGTGGCCGGGTTTGTGTGCTTTATGGCAAAGAAATAGAAGATTAAAAGGAGAGGATTAAAGAGAAGCAGGAGGGAGTGGCAAGCATCATTGCCAAAGGTCATTAAAAAGAAACTGGAAAGATAGATGCCCCCAGCTTTGTGCAAACCCATAACTGGGACAAAAGACATGTGGAAAATGGAAAAAATTACTAACATATTATATAAGATAAGATAAGTTTTTTTTCTTTATATTCTTCTTCTTCTTGTTTGTCCCCTTTTTCTCTCTTGCTTCTTTTGGCATCCAACTTCAGTTTTGTATTACATGCATACACATGTATCATGAAACACCAGTTTGGTGATTCAGATAAATATATTGTTTCTAAAATATGGTTTTTTTTATTGAAAATTGTGATTGTTGTTGTTGTTTGGAGTTTCTATTAATTAGCTAGAGAATCAAAAGTGAATCAGCTTTGGTTTGTTATTGCATAGAATTTCACCACAATATATATAACTGACAGAGAGAACATCTGGGGAAGTGTTAAAGAGGTGGGCACTGGGCAGGGGAACAGCTCTAATTCCTCTCCTCCTCAATGACCAAAGAAGGGTGAAAACTGAAAACCAGAAGGACAGGGAGATACATAAAGAAAGAAACGAAAAGAAGAGAGAAGTGAAGATAAAGTTGCTGGCTGGAGCTGGACCATTATTCTTTGATTCACTATCAGTGTTGAATTCACAACCAAACAAGTGCTTAAAACTTTTAATGGAATTAATCAAGACAAACATTTACACAAGTCACAACCCAAATCTAAAGCATTTGTTGAAAGATTACATACCTTCAACTTCCTCACTAGTTTTCTCTTACTTTTCCTTTGAATTTAAATCCTCTTTTACAAATCTAAGGAAACAGAGATGACCAGAAGAGCGAACCATTCTCAGCCAAAGAAATTCCAATTCATGAAAATTAAAAATCTAAAGAAACAAAGAGAAACAAACCAAAGAGCAGGCGGGAGGCTGAAGGATGGGGTGTGGCTGAAGAAATCACCGGACATTGTTTGCTGGTGTCGTCGTGATCTGAAAGAGGTCTCAGCCATGAGAAATTGAGAGAAGAGAATGAGGATGGCATTGATGAACAAGAAATGGGAGAGAGATCAAGAGAAGAGAGACATGCCGGAGTAATCGGTGCCATTGGAGAGCAAGGGACTCCTTTCTCGGCGTGATCTTCAATCCATTTAAGGTTAGGGATTCGAAGGATTCATACCAATTGAGAGAAGAGATGAAGGAGGTCGGGGGCGCGCGAGAGCGGACTGGGAGCTTTTAAGGTTTTTTTTGGTGTTTTATATTTTACCCCCTGATAAATAATATAATTATATTAATAAATACTTATAATTCTATATATATCTTTAATCTCAACAATGAAAATTTTTTATAACTAATATTTTATTTTATACTTTTTAAAAATAAAAAGTTACTCCTATAGTTTTTATTAAAAATGATAACTATATTTAAAATATATGAGTTTTTCTTAGTGAAAAATTTTGAAAAAAATGAAATAGACTTTTTCTTTATTTTAAGTATATTAAAAATATAATAATTGTGACTATAAATTACTCCAAGACTCACAAATAAATCTAAACATGATTAATATATAATCTTTACTCACGTACCCAAAAAAATAAATATGTGACTAAAAAATCTACAGTCACATATAAAATAACCGTGACTATAAATTATTTTAATATTCATGATTATTATAAATAACCTATAGTCATGGTTAAAAAAACTTCGTGACTAAAAAAGCCTTTATAGGCACATATAAAATAACCGTGACTATAGATTACTTTAATACTCACGCATGAATCTAAGTGTGACTATAATATGTAACCTATAGTCACGGTTAAAAAAACTCTGTGACTAAAAAGACCTCTATAGTCACATATAAAATAATCGTGACTATAGATTACTTTAATACTCACACATGAATCTAAGTGTGACTATAATATGTAACCTATAGTCATGGTTAGAAAAACTCAGTGACTAAAAAAGCCTCTATAGTCACATATAAAATAACCGTGATTATAGATTACTTTAATAGTCACGCATGAATCTAAGCGTGACTATAATATGTAACCTATAGTCACGGTTAAAAAAACTTCATGACTAAAAAAGCTTCTATAGTCACATATAAAATAACCGTGACTATAGAGTACTTTAATACTCACGCATGAATCTTGTGACTATAATATGTAACCTATAGTCACGGTTAAAAAAACTCTGTGACTAAAAAAGCCTCTATAGTCACATATAAAATAACCGTGATTATAGATTACTTTAATACTCACGCATGAATCTAAGTGTAACTATAATATGTAACCTATAGTCACGGTTAAAAAAACTCCGTGACTAAAAAAGCCTCTATAGTCACATATAAAATAACCGCTACTATAGATTACTTTAATACTCACGCATGAATCTAAGTGTGACTATATATGAAGCTTTAGTCACACTTAAATTTCTGTGAGTAAAATTTCTGTGAGTAAATGTAACATTTCTTGTAGTGTTTGATCTTTTACTCTTAATACATGTTCATGCCAAAAACTGGTCTACCTCACGCTTTGGCTACTGCGGCCTCGTGATCTGGTCTCAGCCTTCGACAAAAGGTTCAAATTTATAGTTGGTGTGGACGCTTACTTCAACTTCTAACGGAGAACACGGAGAATGCTTTGGAAATCCGCTCGGAATTACCCTATGGAAATCCGCTCGGAATTACCCTAGCTTTCCTTTGGGATGAATCTGTAAGAGGGAGAAAAGAGTGATCGGAATCGGGCCTTTCTGCCCGGATTCAGCTCCGATGCTTAAGTCAGAAAACTTGTAAGAAGGCAGTCTTAGACATGAGTTAGCTCTTTATGTGATGATTTTTTCCCCTCCTCCCTTTTTCTATTATCGCTCTTCTTTTATAGCCACCTAAAGGCAGTTTAGGAGAGGCGGTGGAGTAAGGCGGTGAATGAGAAAATATCTTCTAAGGCGGTAAGAAAATATCTTCTAAGGCGGTAAGAAAATATCTGCCTACTGTGTAGGTGCTACGTAGGTGAGTAGAAAATATCTACCTACTGTGTAGGTACTACATGTGTAAGTAGAAAATATCTGCATACTATAGAGGCAAGTGGATAGGATCTACTTACTGTAGAGGCATTAGATACGCTCTTACCCAGATGGCTATCACCTTCTTGCTTCTTGCATAATTCCCACTGACTTTTTGTAGGGGTGAACCCTCCTTATTTACCGGACGGAATTTATGCTAATGAATTTGGTGGTGACTGACTGTCTTGTGGCCAAAAGAAATGTAGCCCCTGTATGGCAAAGTGGCCATTTAGGCAAGCGACACGTGTTTTACCAAATATTTCCGTAACACTAGTCCCCCCCAGAGTGTACTTGTTCGAAAAATCTGAGCGAGGAGTGAGGCAAATTGCACTTTTCGCTTGGTTCGAGAACAAGTATCTTCCTTAGTTGGTGTGTCTATGTGGGTGTATGTTTCTTTCTAGGTACATGTGTTTTAATAGGTAACCGACACTTGTTGTGTTGTCTTTTCGTTGTCTTGAATCGAGGTAGATTTTTCTCCTGAATTTTCATCTATAGTGTCACCAAGTTTTGCTATTTAAGGAGCTAGTATGGATAGTGTTTTTATCCATTCTGCTGCCATCCTTGCGTTTTGGTAAAATGGCTCAGCGTTTGTCCTTTTTTAAGTTTTTTACTTTTACTTTACCCGTTGTTCGCCACTTATGAATTCCAAGTTCGCTTCACGAACATTTATCGAATTGAGGAATTTGGGGTTATCCAATTGGTAGAGTCCGAGCGGTACGTGTATGGCCATCAATCTTTGGTTGTTGATAGGGGATTAGGTGAGATAAGCATTGAGGAAGGGTGGGAAACCTTCCATGTTGACCATGGCGTAGAAGGCGAGGATCTTTTAATTATCACTTTAGTTATTACTTATACGGGGGATGTGCGCTTTGAAGTTGAAATGTTTAGGAGCCGACTCACTTGGTAGAAGTGGGCCCCCATCTTCGCCCACGCGCTTTGCCGGGATTTCCTAGCGATAACGAGGACAGCGACGGTTGTGGAAGTCCGTGCGTCTCCTCTGAATCTTATCTGAGTGGGTCCTCGGACGGATCTGTGGATTGTTAACTGGGGAATTCCGACGGAGAATATGTTTACCAGGGTTTGCCATGTTGCTTTGTTGTGTGCTTTTTAATACTACTGTCGTTGTAACATGAATAAAGTTTATTAATTTGCTCATAAAGTCTTCGATTTCTTCAAGAAGAAATGATCACTGGTGATCCTAGGTTGGGATGTGTACGTTTTGTCTCTTATGATGCGGGCTCTACACAACGCCTGTTATTCCCTGAGACGACACGTGTCTCCCCTACTATTTAGCATTAAAGGGAGATAGTGGCGCGATAATGCTTGGCGGCGTCTTGGCGTTTGTCAACATCATGATAAGCGCCGTTTTCTATGTGTCGACGGCGGCGTTTGGTATCTTTGGCGTGGGCCGGAATTTTGATTTGTTTGAGGAAAAGTGATAATGGATATCTGAACGGTCCAGATTTAGGGACCCTTGGTTAAACGGTTCAAATGGGATGCAACTCCGGGATCTAACGGCCAGGGATTTATCTCCTTTACATATAAGCAAAATCGTACAGGCAAAAAGGGTTTTATTTCAAAAGTCGAATTGCGTGTTTTGAAAACTTCTTCTTCTCCGGCGAGCCCTGGTCTTAAGCTTTCTGTGTTTTTTTCTTGTCCTTTTCTCTTCTAAGGTAATGGCTAGTGCTAAATCTTCTTCCTCTAGTTCTTCTCACGGGTCTTTGATCCCTTCTCCATCCAACCCTACGGTCTCCGTCGCGATTCCAGGTGAACCTAGGGATATTCCAGTCCAGGGTTCGCGGGTTCATCCTGCTTCTAAGGCAATGGGTAGGGGGTCTGGTACGTTTATAAGTCTTCTTGGGCAAAAGGATGTAGATGGCTTGGTAGAGAAATATGAGATAGATCTCTCTCTGTTTGAGGTTAGGGTTCCCTGTTCTGTGGAGAGGGCGAGTTCTCCAAGGGAAGGAGAGATAGCTATCTATCAAGATGCGTTATCGGGTGGCCTTAGGCTTCCTTTTTCTGATTTTGCTAAGGCAATTCTAGAGGAGTATCATCTGTGGCCTTCACAGCTGACTCTGAATTCTTGGAGACTACTGAACGGCTTTGTCATTGTTTTCAAAAATTACGGAGTAAGTCCGACCGCCCGTTGGTTCCGTATGTTGTTTAGCCTATGTTTAGAGTCTAATGCCTATTGGTATTACTTCTCGGCTCGTTCCGGAAGAAAGTTTTTAGGGAAAGTTCCTTCTTCCATTAAGCGGTGGAAGAGTAAATTTTTTTTTGTCAAAAATAAATCTTAGTGGGATGTTCGAACAAAATGGGAGGTTCCTCGAACGGATACTGTTTGTGAGGAAATGACGAAAGAAAAGGAGGTTCTTCTTAAGTCAATGACGGGGATATCCAAGGTTTACATGGATGAGTTCTTGACCAAGGAAAACCTCATTAAATGTCGTTTAATAGTATCTGCTAGTAGGATTTATTCGTGTGTCTATGGTAGTTTGATCTTGAATCGCGATATCTAACTTGATTCGGAATTTTAGCAGAAAGTCCGATGGAGGATGAAGACTTGAGCTACGTTAAGAGCCTCTTGGCTTCCTATGAAGGTGAAGTCCATCCACCCTTACCTCGTGGGCGGAAGAAGAAGGAAGCAGCCTCTAGTAAAGGTGTTGACACCTCCAAGGAGGAAAAAAAGAAGAGGAAGAGAAAAGAGGTTGACTCTTCCAAGAAAGGGGGCAAAAACGACCCCCCTACAGGGTCCTCACGGGAGAGGAGGGCGAAGAGGAAGAATTCCGATGACGCATCGGGTCCCGGAATTATGATTGAACAGGTGAGTTCACCTGTGGAAGAGGCTCGCCCGGCTTTATCGCCAATTTTCGAAGGGCCCTCTTCTAGTCAACTAGAAGATATCCTCCTCAAGGATGTAAGGATTTACTTCTTAAGGGTGTCATTGTTCCGCAATAATTTTTAACTTAGGTTTTGTTTTACAGGCGGAGGTGGGAGAAGCGGCTCTCTTGGATAAACTGAGGGTGGCGGACTCCGTTTTAAGAAGACCGGCAACTCAAAGGAAGGAGTTGCCCTCTGAAGACATCCCTTTTCGGGATGCTGCTTCTGTAAAAAATGTTTTGATGGCCATGCGGCCCGAACAGCTCTCCACTAAGCTACGAAGAGCTGGGAGGGAAGAGGCCACTTGCCAGCTTTTCCGATCGGCCATGTTGGTAAGGACCGTTCTCATATTTCTTTTGTTCCTAAACTTGGTATCGTCTATAACTCCTTTGTTATTTCGTAGACTGCGCATTGGGCGGATCGAGTTGGCAATCTTTGTCAAGAGGACTTGGCAAAGATGGAAGCAAGCAGGGCAGAATTTGCCCAGCTAAACTCTAAGGTAGAGGCCTTGGAGGAAAAAGAAAAGAAGCAGCTTGCTATTATCCATACTTTTGAGAAGGATAAAGCCGAGCGGCTTCAACAGTTGGCCGCTATAGAAAAAGAGAAAAATGACTTAGCGGCCAAGTTGGCGAGTTCCGAGGGCTCTCTTCAGACTGCTAAGGAGGATATCAAAAGACTACATGATGACTCTAGCAGTTTGAAGAAGGAACTTAAATCTGCTCAAGATGAGCGTACTGACGTCCAATGGAGTCTAAAGTTGAAGGTTGCGGAACTCGCCGCCATTCAGGTTGAGTTAGAGGAACTCAAGGGGGAGCGTGATACACTCAAGGAAGACTTGGCTTCCATACAGAGGACCCCTAAATCCGACTCGCAAGAGATGAAAGACCTAATTGAACGAGCGGATAAATTAGAGAAAGAGGTCGCTCGGCTTAGGGCGAAAGCCAAAGAAGAGGCCACCCGCATTTATTCTGTAGTGCAGCAGGTGGGCCACCATGTTCCTCCTGCGGACATTTTATCTATGGGGCTTGCTGGAGTCTTGAAGAAATTTATGGAGCTAAAAGAGTTGCAACTTATAAAGACTCCAGAGGTTCCTGTCTTAGACCCTTCCGAACCTCCAACCCAAGTTCCTCCAGAAGCGGCTGACCGCCCTGAGGGCCCTAATTCCTAGGGATTTTTTAGGACATGTTCTTGTAAATACCTAGTTATTTTGGAATGTAATTTCAATTTATATGAATGAAACACAAACCTTTTTCTTTGGTGAAGATTTATTTCCGAGTGATGGTGTTAACCATTTTAAGAAGTCCTTCACAAGGTCTTTTTTCTTTCATTTGGCTTGTAAGTCAAGCTTCATAGCAGGTTCTTCTCTTCTTAGTCCAATCTTGGGACTTTGATTTGTTGAGTAAGATCCTTGCTTTTGTAAATGAGATTGTTGCCTCGTATTTCGAACGGGATTTTTGCCCCTTGTTTCTGGATGAGAGTTATCGTTTATTCTTGTAGGATAATTCCGACTCATCTTTTAGGAATGGGATTTTCACCTCATTTTTGTAGAATGGGATTTTCACCTCATTTTTGTAGAAAGGGCTTAAGCTTTATTCATGGGAACATTTAGGAGACGACTACAGGATTTACTGATAGTAGCGTCGCAAGTGTTCAAAGATGAAATGGGACGCTGAGCATTTTTCCTTCCATATTTACCGGATAATAGGTGCTCGCTTTCGGACAATTTTACGTATGGCGTAAAGGCCTTCCCAATTAGGAGTTAGCTTCCCGTTAGGGCTTTTGTTTCCACGGAACTCGTTTTCTCTTAAGACCAGTGTCAGCCATTTGGAAGAAGACCTTTTACCCTTGTGTCATAGAACCTTTTTACTCTTTGGCGATAGATGGTCGCCTTTGTTTTAAGACTTCTCTTCGCTCTTCAAGTAAGTCAAGTTCCGCTCGGAGATTCTTCTCATTTTCTTCTGATAAGAAAATTTGTTGTGTCCGTAGAGTAGGCATTCTTATTTCTGCAGGGATGACAACTTCTGCCCCATAAGTGAAAGAGAACGGAGTTTCTTCTGTAGGGGTTCTTGTGGTTGTCCTGTAAGCCCAGAGAACGCTCGGAATTTCTTCAACCCAGTTAGTTCCTTTTTTAGAGACCCGGGTTTTGAGAGCTTGGAGCAAGGTGCGATTGGTTACCTCTACCTGGCCGTTGGCTTGGGGATGTGTCACGGAAGTTAATCTGGATTCAATTCCAAGCTCTGAACAAAAGCTTTTGAAAGCCTTGTTATCAAATTGTCGTCCATTATCATAAATGAAGGCGACCGGAATTCCGAATCGACAGACAACCATTCGCCATAAGAACCCCTGACAAGCTTTCTCCGTGAGTTTGGCCAAAGGCTCAACTTCTACCCATTTGGTTAAGTAATCGATAGCCACTATCAAAAACTTCATTTGTCGAGTTGAAGTGGGAAATGGCCCTAGGAGATCAATTCCCCAGATAGCAAACGGGCGAGGGCTAATAATTGGCGTGGCGATGTTGGTGGTCAAGTTTGAATCTTGGAATGTCGCTGGCGTGCATCACATTTTCGCGCAACGCCATCGCATCTCGAGTTAACGTTGGCCAGTAATAGCCCTATCGCAGGACTTTGTAACTTAAGGCTTTGCCTCCTATATGTCCCCCTCCAATACCTTCATGAATTTCTTGAAGGATATAGTTTATACATGGGGCCTTAAGCACCTTAAGAAGGGTTGCATTATAGGACCTCTTGTATAGATTTTCGCCAATGATGGTGTATTGAGCGGATTTGTAAGAGATCCGTCTGGCTTCTGTCTTGTTGGATGGTGTAGGTCCACCTTGCAGGTAGTTTCTAATGGGATCCATCCAACTTGACTCTTCTGCTGTACTTTGTACTTCCCCTTCTAACCCCTCAACAGTTTTCGTGGGAAGGTACCGTAGGTTGAAGGAAGATTCTGCATCGTCGTTGGGCGCAGTGGCTTTTTTAGATAAAATGTCCGCTTCTTCATTTTGTGCCCGACAGATTTTTTCAATCTGGAAATGAGCGAAGTGGGGGACTATCTTCTTCACCACTGTTTGGTATTTGACCATGTTCTCCTCCTTTGCTTCAAAGTTGCCCAATGTATGGCTAACGACCAGCTGTGAGTCGGAATATACATGTAGGCGTTGAATTCCGAGCCCTCGGGCCAAACGCAATCCTGCGATGAGGGCTTCATATTCGGCCTCGTTGTTTGGTTGCTCGCAATTGGAACTTAAGAACTGTTACAATTTTCCATTTGGAAGGAGAATAAAGGACGAAGCCGGCTCCTGACCTTTCTTCAGTCGCTGATCCATCAACATATAAGGACCATGGGATGCTAGGACTTTCCTCCGGATATTCTGGCGGGATTTTATCCTCATTTGTGGGAATGGTCAATTCCACAATAAAATCCGCCAGCACTTGAGCCTTGATTGCTGTTCGGGATTTATAGGTGAGATCAAACTCACCCAACTCTATTACCCACTTAGCTAGACGTCCGGAATTTTCAGGCTTATAGAGGACTTGCTTTAAGGGCTGATCCGTCAGCACCGTAACTTTGTGCGCTTGAAAATAAGGCCTTAATCTTCGTGCGGATGTGATGAGAGCGAAAGCCAACTTTTCAAGTGGTAGATATCTTGACTCCGCGTCGTTAAGGATCTTACTGGTGTAATAGACTGGCTTCTGAACTCCATTGTCTTCCCTCAAAAGTACTGCACTGACCGCTCGAGGAGCAGCGGCCAAGTAGATGTAGAGCTCTTCCCCTACTTGTGGCTTAGCTAGCAACTGAGGCGATCGGAGATAATCTTTAAGCTCCTAAAAGGCTTTCTCAAATTTTTCTGTCCACTCCATTTTTGGTGCTTTTCGCAAGGCTTGGAAGAGTGGGAGGTTTTTCTCTCCGGCTTTAGAGATAAATCTCCCCAGAGCTGCTAGGCGTCCGTTAAGCCGTTGTATCTCTTGAAGGCTTTTGGGTGATCCCATATCAAGGATGGCTTTGACTTTTTCCGGATTCGCTTCTATTCCTCTTTGGGTCAGTATAAATCCGAGAAATTTTCCTGACCGGACACCAAAAGCACACTTGTTCGGATTTAAGCGCATATTGTAAGTCCGAAGTGACTCAAAGGCCTCTTGTAAATCTGATAGGTGTTCGTCGGCTTTTCGGCTCTTCACCAGGATGTCATCCACATAAGCTTCAACATTTCTGCCAAGTTATTCTTTGAAGACTGTATTCATAAGCCGTTGGAAGGTGGCTCCGGCGTTCTTTAAACCGAACTGCATTACCTTATAGCAATAAGTTCCTGTGCTTATAATGAAGGATGTTTTTTTCTTCGTCATCTTTGGCCATTCGGATTTGATTGTAGCCTGAAAAGGCATCTAAAAAACTCAGCATTTCGTGCCCCGCCGTGGAATCAACCAAGCCATCAATTGAAGGTAGAGGGAATGAATCCTTTGGACAAGGTTTATTCAGGTCCGTGAAATCTACACACATCCTCCATTTTTCGAACGGCTTTTTTACTAAAACCACATTGGCCAACCATTCTAGATAGTGCACTTCTCGGATAAACCCAGCCTTTAAAAGGGTTGATACTTCTTCCTCTCCGCGGGCCTTCGCTTCTCTCTTGTCTTGGAATTTCTCCGCTCGCTTGTGACAGTGCTTGAACGACCGATCTATGTTGAGGCGGTGCTTTCAACGATATCACGTTTACGCTTTGGGCATATCTTCCGACGCACTGTGAAGAGATCAGAATTGGTCCTTAATACCACCATGAGATTTTATTGTTGGACTGTTGTCAGATCTGCACCAATCCGCACTGTGCGTTCCATCCTAGTTGTGTCTAGAGGAACTGTAAGCAATTCTTCAACTAGTGTGGGCCGAAGCTCTTCATCTTCCCGTTCGGCTATTTTGTTGATCAACATGGCTTCCGAAACTTTTGTTTTGCCTCTGTTTAAAGTTTTTCCACTGTGTGTTCCATCCTAGTTGGTTGCAACATAACATTGTCGCGCCAAGGGTTGATCTCCTTTTACTTCTCCACTACCACTCTCAGTCGGAAATTTGAGGAGAAGATGGTAAGTAGAAATTACGGCCTTCAAGGCGTTGAGGGTTGGCCTGCCAAGAATAACGTTGTAACTTGAAGCACAGCGTACGACTAGAAAATTTGTTGTCACAGTTGATGATCTGGGCGACTTTTGTAACACCCTAATCCTTTCCAGACCTGAATTGTCACACCACCTGTGTCGTGGAGTGAACCCCACGTAAGGTCAGTATATAAACATAATTAACTCATAATCAAACTAATATTAAGGAAATATAAATTCGAGTACAACATTATTACAACCCAACATGTTTTAAAACCTCGCACAAGTCTAGATGGGAGTTCACAGACTCCCCAAATAAAACATCATAAAATAAAATAAAAGACGCGGGCCAGGTGGTCAGAGCCAGACTAAGGGGATCCATCCTAACTTTACTCTAAGCAGGGCCATAACCCTACTTACTACCTGCAAAAGAAAATAACAACAAGGTGAGCTACAGGAGCTCAGTGAGGTACTAACACAACTGTCAGGAATAACAACCTGTATACTTTCAAATTGAGACAATACAAATATCGAAAGGCGAAATACCAAAACCGGATAACATTTAAAAACATGTGAAACAGCATGCTGATCATGATCCAAGTCATGGTAATATTCACTGAAATCATATGATATGCACTTATGCATTTCTTTAATCTTTTATCATCATCAGAACGGGAGATGAATTCCACACAGGTCAAGGTCCTCCCAGGTTGGACCGTATCAACAACCATGGGGTGACAAGCTATGGAAACAACTCCTCGTCCTGGACATAGATCAATTCCACACAAGTCAAGGTCCACCCAGGTTGGACCGTGTCAACAACCATGAGGTGACAAGCTATGGAATTGATTTCTCAATATCTATCATATTAGTGTCATCTACACCTCTACTTTCATACAGCGGCACCAGAGTGGAATGAACCAATCAATCAGTATCTCTCCGGTCGGATCAACTCATCGGCCGTGAGCTATACGAGTATATACGTATACTAGGCACTCGAAGAGTACGGAAAGGGGGTTTTGTTTTCTTGAAATCAGAAGAATTGAAAACAGATAGTTGGATAGTTAAAGAAAATCAGAGTTATGTAAACCACCCCTTCCCTACCTAGTACCGTACTCTCTGGCTCTATCGTAGAGCCACGTCTGGCACAAGCATGTATTCAAGTAAGATGCAATGCACTAATATGTCTATCATGGCAATATATATAAAAATGTGCAAAGTTTCCACATGCTTTTCATGAACATGATTTAACACTTCGAATAAATCGGTAATCATGCTTGAAAAACTGAAAAACATTTCATAAAATCATAACGATCTCATAACATGCAATCCAAGATCAATACAAGGAAAATACAAATCAAATGAAGAGATTTCCAGTTGTGTTCCCTCACCTCAGTATAGTAGATCCCTAGGCTTGGTCGGGCTCTTCAGCAGCGGTGACCTGACCTTTGCCCCTTTCTTGTCCTAGAGATCAAAATACGGTTTTCTTTAGAAATACGGAAACCGTATTCTCATTCCATAAATTTACTTCACACATTAGAATACGATAGGTTCTATTAAATACATTTAAAGCATAATTTCCCTTAATACGACTTCGTATTTCTAAAGAATGGAAAATATGGATTTGCTCAATTAAAGATTTAGCATAGTCCGCTTGGAACCTTCATAACTTCCGATCCGGAAGCCCGATCGGGTCGATCAAGTATTCGTTATGAAGGTATCTCGATGGCTTTTCTAACGATCTAAAATACTCCCCGATCGGGGAAGCATCGAGGGCTGAATTCCTCACGGAAAGGGACAGCCCGGCATGAGATCTAACGAAATTTCGGCAGAGTCTCCTCTGTTTTTAGGGCTCCGAAATTCTCTACAAACATTCACAACCTCAATACTCAATAAGTCATATACATCTATGCACATCAACACCTAATTCATGGCATCAATTCTACAACTGAATCATCAATTAATCACACCATTTACAGCCCCTATGTGTTAACTAACACCATGCCCTTAATCCCTCCTCCTCATCATATAATCTATAAGTTAATCATGCAATTTCTTCCCAAAATTTCACTCTTAGGGCTGGCGGACACATGTAGGTGCGAGGGAAAGTAAGCTCAAGAAGGCTGGCTCGCGAGAGGCGGCGTTAGTCAATGTCGACCACGTCCTCTCTGGCGCGCGCCGGGCCGGGGAGGCGGACGTCTTTGGTTGGGGTCATGGTGGTGGCCGCGCATGTGGCCGGGACGGCGGCTGTCGCAGCGGGAGGTGGCGGTGACCGTGGCTCGCCGCCGGTGAGCTCGAAGGAGGGAGGCGAACTCGTGAATGAGAGAGGGCATGAGAGAGGGCACGATTTGTTTTCTCTCTCTCTGTCTCTCTTCTCGGATTTTAAAGACAGAGGTTTTTTTTTTTTTAATCTTTTCTTTAATTAAAATATATTATCTTTTAAATATTTTATCTTTTAAAAATATTATCTTTTAAATACTTTATAATACTTTATCTTTACTTTATGTCACATCACTATTTAAAAAATATTATCTTATCAATAATTCTTCCGACCCAGATCCAGGATTCCCGGGGGTCAGACGACTCCCGTGACACAGGCTGACTGTAACATCACGGGTCGTCTTTCTCTCCCTTGACTCGGCCAGATCTACTTTATCGGGACTCTAACTTTTGTCCGATATTCCTACTTAATTAAGCTGGATTAATTAATATTTAATTAATCTTTGATTTAATTAACCTATCTTCTGACCATTCCACGTCCGATCTGGCCTGGCCCAATACGGCCTACTCAGCCCAAATTATTGCGAGCTCGGACTTTAGTTTCCTAAATTCTTGATTTTCCTTAATTAAGTTTGTTAAATTAATTAATCTGGTTTGCGTGTTAATTAATCCCTTGGTTTTCTCCGGAAAATAATTTATTAAATCATGAAAATTTTCGTATGCTACAACTTTCCCTCATGAATCGCAAAGAGATCATTCCTTCGTCAGATCACTCCTCCTGAAAACCCTATTAAGGATGATTTTACGGGAAGCAAATTATCTGCGCATCATATCTCATTCGTTGAAGGCATTCCAAAAGAGAATGTCAACCGAACTTCCACCGCCTATCGAACTCTCTTCATTTGAAAAGCTGGAAACCATGATGGTAATGACTCAAAGGCGCCATCATGGGGTGCGAACCTCCGACATCGTTATCATAAAAAATGATGGGAGCCGTAGGCCGTGATCTTCTTTGTGGTGTTTCTGTTTCCAGAGCAGCCCCCACCATTCGTGCATAGCTTTTCCGAGAGGCGGAGCTTTCACCACCACACCCAGGACCACCACTGATAAATCTGACCATCTCCCCTTTTTCTTCTTCTTCTGGCTATGAAGTTTCGGGCTCCTCTTGGATATCAATGTTGATATAATGCTCCAATTGTCTCCTTCTAACGACATCTTCAATGGTGTTCATCAAATGGGTACATTTTTCCGTGTCATATCCTCTAGTTTGATGAAACTTGCAATATCTTTTACTATTCTTTTGCCGCTCAGGATTCTTTGCAGGTTCTGGCCATGTCAAGAGTTGTTGATCCTGGATTTACATAAGAATATGGCTTCTGGTCTGATTTAGTGGGGTATGGTGGTCGTATCTGACAATTTTTCCTTCTTTTGAAGATTCTCTAGGTTGCAGCACATGTCGCTGAGGTCGTGTTGAGGTTTCCTGTCCTCCCTTACTGTCCCTGTGTGGCCCGCCTTCTTTTCGTATTTCCGGGGGCCTTCTGCTGACATTTTGGTGGGCTTTTCCCTTCCGGAGTTTAACAGGGGCGCGTCGAGCCTCTTCTTCCCAACCCGTATAAATTTCATCAGAATTGATGTACTTCTGGGCATGGATCATGAGGGCGGGGATGGTTTTTGGTGGATCCAAGGTGAGGGAAAAACGAAAAGGGGATTCTAGCAAACCCTCCATCAGGATGGTTACAGCCATGCGCGGAATAAGATCCGCGACGTTTGCTGCTTCATCTATGAAACGGTTTAAATAGGCTTTGAGTGTTTCCTCCCCTCGTTGATTAACGCGCAGAAATGTAGATGGAGTTTTCTTTTGCTTTGATTAATTAGCAAAATAAGCTAGAAAGCTATCTGCTAGAACTTGAAAAGAAGGAATTGTGCTAGATGGAAGATCAACAAACCAGTCTTGCGCTTTTCCCTCTAAAGTGGCGGGAAAAGCTCGGCACATACGAGCCTCGGTAATTCCGAGCAAAGATTCTTCGATCGGAAAGACTTCAAGTGGCGAGGACGGATCGCTTTTGCCCTCGTATGCAATCATTGCAGTGGTCGAAAAACTGTCGGGAACTTGCTTTCTTCCAATATTTCCTCGATGAAAGGCGCAGCATATGTTAAAACATGCCGCTCGGATTTCTTGTTTCCTCGTGAAGGATCCTCGGCCATTTGTGTTCTTACAGCCGGCTTGGAGCAGATGGGCTATTCCGTTCGGTCCTTGTCCGCTCCGTTCTTGTATGCCGTTCTGTTCTTGTGGCTGCTTGTTCTCGACGTCGAACGGAGGGGTTCGAACCAGCGTAGAAGGCGCTCTCTCTCTTCTATTTCCATGAGTCACGAGCCCTTGTCCTCCCTCCGCTTTCAAAATTGGTGGCGGGCATGGCACACTTGGTGGAATTGTGTGGGAGGAAGTAATCGGATGAGTTAAAGTATGAGCAGTTTGAGCTAACTTGGATTCCAATTCTTTGCTGCATGTTAAGGTAAAACTCCGGGATGGGTTCCTGGGGTGGGGCGGAAGGATTTTCCGCTGGAGGTAAGATAGGTGGATTATTCAACGGAATCTCCTCATGCCCTCGGACTTCGCCAGGTCCTTCAGGATTACTTGGTGCTCCTTGTTCTTGGATCCGTTTTGACCTTCTGGTGGTAATCATTTGGCTTTTTGTAAGAGTCCCCACGGACGGCGCCAAACTGTTGATGCCAAAAACTGGTCCACCTCACGCTTTGGCTACTGCGGCCTCGTGATCTGGTCTCAGCCTTCGACAAACGGTTGAAATTTATAGTTGGTGTGGACGCTTACTTCAACTTCTGAACGGAGAACACGGAG
The DNA here is from genome assembly GCA_026586065.1 of Dioscorea zingiberensis. NCBI lineage: Eukaryota > Viridiplantae > Streptophyta > Magnoliopsida > Dioscoreales > Dioscoreaceae > Dioscorea > Dioscorea zingiberensis. The sequence continues at coordinate 27,875,383 of CM048819.1, forward strand.
AATGCTTTGGAAATCCGCTCGGAATTACCCTATGGAAATCCGCTCGGAATTACCCTAGCTTTCCTTTGGGATGAATCTGTAAGAGGGAGAAAAGAGTGATCGGAATTGGGCCTTTCTGCCCGGATTCAGCTCCGATGCTTAAGTCAGAAAACTTGTAAGAAGGCAGTCTTAGACATGAGTTAGCTCTTTGTGTGATGATTTTTCCGATCCTCCCTTTTTCTATTATCGCTCTTCTTTTATAGCCACCTAAAGGCGGTTTAGGAGAGGCGGTGGAGTAAGGCGGTGAATGAGAAAATATCTTCTAAGGCGGTAAGAAAATATCTGCTCTCTTGTGTAGGTGCTTCACGTGAGGTGAGTAGAAAATATCTACCTCTTTGTGTAGGTACTACATGTAAGTAGAAAATATGCCTCTCTTTGTAGAGGCAAGTGGATAGGATCTACTTACTGTAGAGGCGTTATATACGCTCTTACCCAGATGGCTATCAACTTCTTGCTTCTTGCATAATTCCGATGGATTTTTTGTAGGGGTGAGCCCTCCTTATTTACCGAACAGAATTTATGCTAATGAATTTGGTGGTGACTGACTGTCTTGTGGCCAAAAGAAATGTAGCCTTGTGTATGACAGGTGGCCATTTAAACAGGCGACGCTTGTTTTACCAAATATTTCCGTAACAATACAATTAAATATCCTAGCATTGCAACATCACTAATTCATTCTGGTTACTGTCCTCTCTGTACCAGCAATTTTATTGTTTCTGAATGAATGACTTAGGCAAGCACACGTGTCTATTGCTTTCTCCCAGGTAAATTAATGTGGTGTTTGTGTGGATAACATAGGCTTTAATATAATCCTATTTATCAATTGATTAATAGCGCAATGCTAAATCTTCGTCTTGCATAAGTGACCAAGTGATGAGAAGTTGGTGATTGTGATCAGAAAACAGATAGAATCAAAAGGAAAACAACTAAACTCATGAGACGACAAGGGAAAGATGCTCAGGAGTTGACGACGAAACAGCGATGACAATTGAAAGGTGCTCACGAGATGATTCTTCCCTCTCGTTTTTTTTTCCTTTATACGTTTTGTGCATTGGACTGTCACAATTTGCGGAGCATCCCTGGGGATAATCTTGTGCATGATGTACTGTAGCTTCGTGGATCATCCCATCACTTTGGTGCGTTTGGTCACTTAGTTTTCAGTGCCATTTTTCTCTTGTGACTATCGGGACACGTGAAAACTAGATAAGGACTTTCTAAATAGCAAAGCCTTTCCTCTCCTTCTCTCTTTATATATCCTAATTTACTTATATTGACATGCATGTTTGGTGGGATTTGTTTGCCTGTAAGTTGTTCTATGATTTGCCTCTGTATGTGAGTGTGAGTGTGAGTGTGAGTGTGAGTGTGAGGGATGGATAGAGGACACCTCCGTCCAAATGCCATGATCCACATTACTCGTAGTAAGGCTCCAGTAGAGATCGTGAGATGAGCTTTATCCTGGGTGGGTCCTCTTTGGACGAGGACTTCACTGATCATGTGGCGGGGGACCATGCATTTTGATGATGTTATTATTATAAACAAAGAAAGTCCATATCGATCGAGCCCCATTCAACTGCACATCATCCAGGATCAGATCATAATATATATTATTACCTTCCATCTCTCTCTCTGCCATCTACGAGGAAGAGTGAACACATCGGCGGCATAGGTGCATAACTTTCAGCATGGCACTCTCCCCCTGGTTTAGTTTTCTCTTCATCTTCACGCATGATCCCTTCTCATCTTTGCTGCTCACGTTTGGAATCCTACTCCTCTCCGTCATCATAGTGCCCTCTTTGATCACAATCACGCGTAAGGACAGGGGACACGTCCTGCCGCCTGGCTTCTTGTGCCTCCCGCTCGTCGGAGAAACTCTCAAGCTGGTTGCCGCCTACAAGACGGAGGACCCCGAGAACTTCATCGACGAGAGGGTCAGCCACTACGGCAGGCTCTTCACCACCCACGTCTTCGGCGAGCGGACCGTCTTCTCTGCCGACCCGGAGTTCAACCGCCAAGTTCTCACTGGCGAGGGCCGCTCCTTCGAGTGCAGCTACCCCTCCTCCATCTCCACGCTCCTCGGCCGCCACTCCCTCCTCCTCATGAAAGGACCCCTCCATAAGCGCATGCACTCGCTCATCCTCTGCCGCTTCTCCTCCCCATCCGCCCTCCGCGAATTCCTTCTCCCGGACATCGACCGCCTGGTCCGCCGCACCCTTGATTCCTGGATTCCCCAGGGCGCGAGCAACAACACCACCACGATTCGTCTGCTGGAGCAGGCGAAGAAGATCACCTTCGAAATTACTGTGAAACAACTGTTGAGCTTCGATCCTGGTGTTTGGACGGAAAGTCTCCGGCGCGAGTACCTCCTTGTGATCGAGGGCTTCTTCTCTGTACCTCTGGCCCTCCCTTGTTTCCTCTCCTCCACCACCACTTACGGCAGGGCTCTCCAGGTATTAACTTTATCCATCTCGATCTTCTCTGTTTCTTCCGGCCCTCTTTTTTCTCTAATCAGACCCACTGGTTGCAGGCACGGAGCAAGGTGGCGGAGGCACTGAGAGCGGTGCTGAGAAAGAGGAGACAAGAGAAGCAGATGAAAGACATGGGCGAGAGTGAGCAGAGCCAGAGCCAGCGACAGAGCGTGAAAAAGAAGGACATGGTGGAGGAGCTCATGGAAGCCGAAGGCGGTGGGCTCTCGGAGGACGAGATGGTGGACTTCATACTGGCTCTCCTCGTCGCCGGCTACGAGACCACTTCCACCATCATGACCCTTGCTGTCAAGTTCCTCACCGAGAACCCTCCTGCTCTCACCCTCCTCCGGGTAATAATCAATCACCTTCTATATCTATACCATTAACCAATACTCAAACCATTTTAGTTACCTAATTAATTAATCCTCATATCCTACTATTATTTAATTTATTTTGTTATGTGGGGCTGGATTTTTGTTTGTTTCTTTATTTAAAGAAATTAATTAAAAGAAAGTAAAAAAACCGACATACTGGATCTGGTGGATATTGTGATGGTGGACCCATGATCGTTGAAGCATGTACTTCCACCACACCGTTTTCTTTCGGTGGAACTCTTCCTCTTTGTTTTCTTGGGTTTTTTTACACATTATTTTTTTTTATAATAAAAACTCCTCTTTGTTGCATAATTTCTTGGGAATGTTTTACTTGGGATTAGATCCCAACTGGTTTTATATGATTTAATGATGCCATAAGAAAAAGGATTCCATCTAAACTAAGTAGTGTCAGCTCACACTCAGTTCTATGATCAACATGGAAGAGTGTTTTTTGTTTTGTTATGTTTTGTTGTTATTTGATCGTGTCATGCTTATACTATTGGGTGCTCTCACAGGAAGAGCATGATAGCATCAAGGCCAAGAAGCCGCAGGAGTCAGATGCATTGGAATGGGCGGACTATAAGTCAATGCCTTTCACTCAATACGTAATGATCGATCGATGCATTCTTAATTTTTATCCTGAGAATGAGCATGAGCATTAATGTTGGTTGTAAACAAAATAGTTAATGAGCTTCTCTATCCTTCTTAATTTCCAGGTGATCAATGAGACGCTTCGTGTGGCTAATGTCATCAGCGGAGTGTTCAGGCGAGCGTCCACGGACGTCCATTTCAAAGGTGAATTGTCTTCATTTCACTTCTGGAGGAGATCATAACTCGAGACCTAGTCAGTCAGTATTACTGATCACATTAACTGTATATTGAATTGGTATGGGAATTTGGCTGGCAGGGTACACGATCCCAAAAGGATGCATGGTGTTCACATCGTTCAGGGCCGTCCATCTTGATCTGAACTACTACGAGGATGCCAGGACCTTCAACCCGTGGAGATGGCAGGTCACATGATCTCTTTCAATCCCTGTTATAGATTTAACTTTTGTTTGTTAAATACTGAAATTTGTAAGCACTGAGCGTGAGTTGTGTGGATGCATGCACATTAATTGCAGGGCAACAAGGATGCGCCCCTGCAAACAAGTACCGGTGGTGGTATCTTCACTCCTTTTGGTGGGGGCCCACGCCTCTGTCCGGGCTACGAGCTTGCTCGTGTGGAGATTTCTGTCTTCCTCCACCATCTTGTCACTCGTTTCAGGTATTCCCAATCTTGGATTCAAAACTTAAATCACAGAATTAAACATATTATACACTAAAAACAGAATTTTCTGTTTGTTCTAGTGTTTGTATGTATGTGTATGTGTATGTGTATCTATCTCACTTGGTCCCTTCTTGATGGAAACTAACATCACTGTAGGTGGGAAGTGGTGGAGAAAGACAAGCTGGTTTTCTTCCCAACTACGAGGACGCTTAAGGGCTTTCCAATCAATGTGCAGCCCCGGAGATCCATCGTCTAGCATAGGATTCTCTCTGTTTTTTATTTCATCAGAAAGATAATTAATTTGTTAATCCTTTCAACATGAAATATACTTCAAAGAAATTAAGAGGAAGCAGGACAAGAAGAAGAAGAAGAGGGGCCGGGTCGATGGTTGATCTTCTTGGGGCGGAGCGTTAAGTTTGTAGTATTGATATGATTTTTGTGTACCGACAAATGCAATATATAGTTGGATGATCACAAACATCGACAGCTAAAATAGACATGTACCGGACTATGCTCCTTGTGATCTTGTAATCTTTAATCTTGAAGTTGGCAAACAGAGCCATGTCCATACTGATAGCACTAATGATGCAATAGCAAAGGCTCAAAGGACTATAAACAGGGAGTTTTTTTAAACCCACATTATTCACAGACACATCCTGCAAGCAAGGTGAGACTGAAGTGGTTTGATTATACTATCTAATACAGGGATACCTTGTTTTGTAGGATCTTATTATAAGGAATGCCAAGTTGACTCTGCACTGGAAGGGGTGCTGAAGGCTCTACTTGAAGGACTTGAAGCTCAATTGCTCAATTGGCAGAAAAGAAGCCAGAATCTTAACTGATAGCCTATACATGGTCAGGATGCTGCAACAAGTCAAGGAGGACCCAAATTGGCAATACCAGAGGCTTAACACAGAGATGCAAGGAGATGCTGAACAATATGGAAAAGTGGGAGATTCATTACATCCCCCGTGAGGAGAATATACAGTGCTGCTGATTTTCTCGTCAGGAAAGTCAGAGAAGAAGGCAATTTATCAAAAGATGCCAATCACCTTCCATCATGGTTGAGTGATCTATTAGACCCATTATCCAAGTTTTTATAATGAACTACTAGCTGTTTTATCTCCTTATTTTAAAAAATAAATTAATCTTGTAGCCGGGTAATTTTTCTCAACAATGAGGGCACTCTTCTCGAAAGGGTGCAAACCAATAACTCTTTTTTCTCTAATCAGACACAGTCATAAGAGCTTCATAATGTGATTTCCGTATTTTATCTATTTAATGCGTGTTTTACTCTGCTGGCTCTGTGCTTACTGGGTTCCCCAACTGAGGGGAAGAGTGCGTGCTATACACACTAATAAATATGATTACTCAAGAAGGAATAATGGTCGGTTAAGCAGAAAATATCTCAAACACAGTCAGGGACGGAGCAGGTACTTATTAAGCTAGTGGCAGGCAGAAGCACTAAAAAGTTTCAAATCCAATGCATCTTGAGAGTGAGGGAGGCAACATGGGAAAAGAAAACTTTTATTGGGGGGCGGGTTCTAAGCCTGATGCAAGCGTGTGACTCTGACACGACTGAGAGGCTACTTCTCTGCACCCCACTTCACGTGCGCCATTTTAATTAGTCAAAAAACTACGACCAAGAGCATCATGGAGGTCGCCAGGCCACGCGTGGCGTAGGGGAAGAAAGGGCGAGATAAGACACTGAAAGGAGACAAATTGTGCAGTCCCAATCGTCCGATCACACTCCTGTTGCTTTCCATATTTGTTTATTTTTATTTATTTGTTAAATAAATTATTTAAATAATCATCCAATTATTTGAACAATCTTATTTGAATCACAAAATTATAAAAAATTTCACTTGGATACCCAAATTTTAGAATTACATTCAATTAGGGTGTTAGGTTTTGTTAATTTAAATTTTATAAAATAAATTATAGTTGTATTATTTGTTATGTTATTTAGAATTACATTGATCCAACCCACTATAGTATTTTTAAAAAAAATAATAACATAATTAATGAATTAACAATTAACCTAATTAATGCTAATTATAATCAAATAACATACAATTGAAGGTTAATTTATTTAACAAATAACATAATTATATCTAAACAACATAAAAAATAATACAACTAAAGATTACTTATTTTACAAAACCATAATTAACAAAACCTAACACCCTAATTGAAAGTGAGTGACCCAATTGAATATAATTTTAAAACTCGGGTACCCAAGTGAAATTTTGTATCGTTTGATGACTCAAATAGGAATGTTTGAATAGTTGGGTGGCTATTTAAGTAGTTTACTCTTATTTTTTTGGTACAACTTTAATCTTTATTTATTTACATGTTTACCTTCTTCACAAATACCAACGGATTTTCCATTCCTATTTTTAAATCACAATCAACCTTCCCAAATAAGGAGTTTATGAAATTAAAACGTCCCACTAATTAAATTAGCACATAAAAGATATTAATCACCTTAACAACTTAATTAAGGAAAATAAGGAGTTTATGAAATTAAAACGTCCCACTAATTAGCACATAAATTATTTTTTATGTTTCTTTCCTTCTAATTAAATTAACTAATAATGAACAAAACGTCCCACTAAATTCTATAAATCCGCACATGGTCCACCCAAATTTGTTGTTTTCCATAACATCCCTCATTTTCGCATTATTGACTTTTAAATCCTTCCGTCTACTAACAAGGTTATATTTGCCTAGATATGATGAAAATGTCCTTAAAAACATGAATAAAATAATGTGGCAGCTGAGGCCCCTCCAAGGCATGAATTTAAAATAATGTGGGGAAATGACCTCCAATATGATGAAAATGTCCTCCAATATGGAAATGACCTCCAATATGATGAAAATGTCCTCCAAGTCATGAACCAGTCCCAATCGTCCGATCACACTCCTGTTCCTTTCCATATTTGTTTATTTTTATTTATTTGTTAAATAAATTATTTGAACAATCTTATTTGAATCACCAAATTATAAAAAATTTCACTTGGATACCCAAATTTTAGAATTACATTCAATTAGGGTGTTAGGTTTGTTAATTTAGATTTTATAAAATAAATTATAGTTGTATTATTTGTTATGTTGTTTAGAATTACATTGATCCAACCCACTATAGTATTTTAAAAAAAAATAATAACATAATTAATGAATTAACAATTAACCTAATTAATGCTAATTATAATCAAATAACATACAATTGAAGGTTAATTTATTTAACAAATAACATAATTATATCTAAACAACATAAAAAATAATACAACTAAAGATTACTTATTTTACAAAACCATAATTAACAAAACCTAACACCCTAATTGAAAGTGAGTGCCCAATTGAATATAATTTTAAAACTCGGGTACCCAATTGAAATTTTGTATCGTTTGATGACTCAAATAGGAATGTTTGAATAGTTGGGTGACTATTTAAGTAGTTTACCCTTATTTTTTTGGTACAACTTTAATCTTTATTTATTTACATGTTTACCTTCTTCACAAATAGCAACGGATTTTCCATTCCTATTTTTAAATCACAATCAACCTTCCCAAATTTTCCTGAAGTTATTTTTTATGTTTCTTTCCTTCTAATTAAATTAACTCATAATGAACAAAACATCCCACTAAATTCTATAAATCCACACATGGTCCACCCAAATTTGTTGTTTTCCATAACATCCATTATTTTCGCATTATTGACTTTTAAATCCTTCCATCTACTAACAAGGTTATATTTGCCTAGATATGATGAAAATGTCCTAAAAAACATGAATAAAATAATGTGGCAGCTGACGCCCCTCCAAGGCATGAATTTAAAATAATGTGGGGAAATGACCTCCAATATGATGAAAATGTCCTCCAAGTCATGAACCAGTGTCTAGGACATTTGCAACCCGAAGGAAGTGTGATGCAAACACCTCGACAACCCCCCTTCCCTTTCCAATCAACTCATTTTCAAAACACCCCGAAGAACGCTCTTCAATTTCTCCGATCGATGCACCCCCATGACACCATCGCGACCCTCCTGAAGTGCTTGCGACCGTCAGTCTACTAGAGCTCTCCCGCCGTTTGTTGCTACTTCCTGGAGATCATGGTTTTTTCGAGAATTCTAAAAAGTTGCTTCCTTAAGGTAGGAAGGCACACTTGGGAACCCAAGATCGGGGTTAATGGAATGTTGATGATTTTTTTCCTTTATCTGTTTGGTTTTCCTGTTTTGTATGCACTTGCGATGAAAGATTTTACAAATTGGTGAGCGATTTTGGGTTGCTCGAGTTGTTAGGTCTTCCCAGTATTAAATTTAGGGTTTAGGTTTTTTTTTTTTGACTTTTTGATTTTAGGTGTTTCCAGAAGAGGATGAATTTGTTATACTCTGTTTACTAATGATATCTACTAGTGTTTCCATTTATTCACAACAAGTTCCATTTAAGCATTATAGAATCCTTCGTAATGCCTCTCGCTTGGTGAAGGCTACAGAAATATTACGGGCAATCTCGTCAACTGTGGGTGCTAGGTGCTACTAATTGGTTCCTATAGTGGAAACACTTGCCGAGTTAAAAAGGCATATGACTAGGAGGCATTGGCAAATCATTTGAAGGACATCCTTTGCCCCATTGACAGAGATCGAACCTGTTCTGTAGGAGAGTGGAGTTTTCGATGCCTTGACAGAGGTACGATAAGCTCAACCAAAAATTTAGAATTGGAGAGAGTCTATTGCCCTTCAGACCCCAAGACATTGCTCTCATCCTTGGCCTCTGCTGCTATGGGGAGAGGGTGGTTTTCTAGAAGGAGAAAAAACAATCAGCATTTGAAGACAAATACCTCGGCAAAATCTACGACATACATAGATATGCCATATAAAAACATCTTCTCCAAATTGTTCGAAAGAAAGGAGGCGAAGAAGAAAACATTGTCAAGCTACTGGTGGTATACCTCCTGGGAACGATATTATTCCCAAACATCTCATGTGCGGTGTCAAACTAGATTGCAAACTACGCAGATGATATAGCTGGACTGAACCGCTATTCGTGGGCGCATGCCACTCATAATTGGCTTATGGATGACGTCCCTTAGATAACTGCCCATATGCAGTCAAGGTGTTTCGGGAAGGAAACACAAACAAGGTATCTTAGATGGTGCATTGTCGCCCTCAATATATGGTTCTATGAGGTGATTAGGATCGGGAAGAAGGTGCATTTTGGGAGGACACCGAGGATTCTCAGCTATGGAAAGAACAACTTCAAAAAGCAAGTGTCTCTTGGTCCCCTAATGAAATTGCTCGATGGAAAAGAGGTATTCCACCTTTGTTAATGGTTTTTCAGCGTTTACTTTAAGTATTAGATGTACTTGTTTAAAATAGTGTGTTTCGTTACTGTCTTCCTGTTTGAGTTAAGGTGTTTCTGCTTAATATCGAGAGTTCGTGTTTAAAATTCTTGCATTGTGTTTAATTTCAAGTGTTTCCGTTTAACATATGACATTTGATTCTTCCCAGTTTTCCGAGCTCGTCCCCGTCACACACGAGGAAGAAGCCATTATACGAGCGGTACGGAGGGACAATAACCGGCACCGATTGGCGAGAAATAAAAAACCTGCCACTATGCCCCCTCTCCGTGGCAAGAGGGAGAGGGACACTACACCAAAAAAGCATCGGGAACAATCCCCGTCTAGAAACGCCCCTTGTATCACAGAACGTCGTTCTTCCATGGGCAATCCGCCAAGGAGGCCAATAGACTGTAACTCCCCGAAATTTTTATGATTAAATAAATTATTTTCTGGAGAAAATCACTGAGATTAATTAGCACATAAAAGACATTAATCACTTTAACAACCTAATTAAGGAAAATCAGGAGTTTATGAAATTAAAATTCGATCTCGCAACAATTTGGGCCCGAGAAGGCCGTATTGGGCCAGGCCAAATAGACATGAATTGTTGGAGATGGACTAACGAGATTAATTCCGGTTTATTAATTGGAAGGATTAGTAAGTGCTAATTGAATTTAATTATTCAGTGAGAGATACGGGACAACATGTAAGTCCCGATAAGGCACGGCATACGGGACAAAATGTAAGTCCCGATAAGGCACGGCAGACAGAGTCAAAAGCCGAAAAATAGGGAATCGTGGTCGGGCGCGAAATTGCGACCCGTGAAGTTACATTAGGAACGGTGATCTACTGAAAAGATATAAAGATGAATTAATGTTATAAAAGAATAAAAAAATAATAAAGTCATCATCACGATCCATAAGAAGTGGATCCGGTCGAGAAGGCATGAACTCCCGTGTTTATACAGTGAGAGAGACACAAATAATTCATTTGAAAATATAATTAATTTATTAAAAGCTACGTTACCCTTTTATATAAGAGAAAGTGAGAGGGAGAGAGAGAAAAGAAAGCTCATCTTCTCTCCCTCTCTCACGATCCTCTCCCCCCTACTCGACGAACCACAACCACCACGCGTGCCATCTTCCCCGGCCGCGCTCCACCGCGAGGACCCCCGCCGGTGGCGACCTTGCGACCCCATCGGTGCGCGCGCGCACCTCCCCAACTGACCGCGGCCGTCCGGTGTGGGTACGACCTGCACCGCTGCCCCGCGATCAGTGGCCGGCCGACGAGTGCAGACCAGCCTGCAGCCGTCCGTGAGCCTCGGCAACGCTCAGCCGCGCACCAGCGCCGAAGTGTGCTGCCGATCTGCAGCCCTACACCACGAACAGACACATTCTCTTCAAGTAAAGCCCTAAGATTGAAGTTGGGGAAATTATAATTAGATGCATGATTTAAATAGGGATTTATGGGCTATTAACAGGGAATTAGAGTAGTTAAACAACCATGAAACATATTGTATGCTTGTAGAGTTGAGATTATGTGATATGTATGTGTTATGCTATTATGGGAGAATGCTTGTATGATTTTCGGGGCTCTCCGATTAGAGGAGGTGCTGCCGAATTTTCGAAGAAAATCATAGTATAGACACTTGATTTAATTCCCATGATTTTTTTGCCTAGCACTTAATAACATTTAAGAAGCATGATAAAGGCTTTTAGAGCCGAGATTGGAATTTAATAATTCTGTATTTTAAGTTGGTAGACATAAAGCTCATGCTTAGAGGAATTGTGTTTTAGTTAGACTTGATGAAGTTAGCGTGTCTTATTAAGTCTAGATAGAATACGAGAAAAAGATAAGGTTTTTCATATCTCTGAAAGTCCGTATTATTTTTTGTTTTAAGCACAAGGAAAAGGCAAGGGCAAGGCCGTTGTTGCTGAAGAACATAGCCAGCCGTAAGAATGACACAGACTAAGGTGAGGAAACACAACTGTAAATTATCATACTTCTTCTGTATTTCTATCATATTGTTTTCTGGAGTATTCATGTTATGAAATTATTATTTTCATGGAGTGCTTCAAGCTTTCAAGCATGACTTGCTGATTTATTTCAGAGATTGAAACTATGTTTATGAAAAGCATGTGAACACATATACACATTTTAGGAATTTGCCATTATAGACATATTAGTGCATTGCACCATACTTGCATACATGCCTGCGCCAGACGTGGCTCTACGATAGAGCCAGAGAGTACGGTACTAGGTAGGGAAGGGGTGGTTTTATATAATTCTATTTTTACTCGTCCAACTACTTGTTTTTCAAACCCCCTGATTTCAAGAAAACAAAACCCCATTCCCGTACCCGTCAGGTGCTTAGTATACGTATATACTCTTATAGCTCACGATCGATGAGTTGATTCGACCGGAGAGATATAGAGTGTTAGTTTATTCCAATCTGGTGCCGCTGTATGAAAGTAGAGGTGTAGATGACACTAATATGATAGATAAAGAGAAATTGATTCCATAGCTTGTCACCCCACGGTTGTTGATACTGTCCAACCTGGGAGGACCATGACATGTGTGGAATTGACCTATTTCCACAGACGAGGAGTTGTTTTCCATAGCTTGTCACCCATTGGTTGTTGATACGGTCCAACCTGGGAGGACCATGACATGTATGGAATTCATCTCCCGATCTGATGATAAAAGATTAAAGAAATGTTATGAGCATAACATTTGATTTAATTGGATCTTGCCATGACTCTTATTATGATCAGCATGTTGTTTTCTATGTTTTAAATATCGTTCAGTCTTTGTGTTTCACTTTTCGATATTTTATTATTTGCAATTGAAGGCATACAGGTATGTTAAACCTGACAGTAGTGTTAGTACCTCACTGAGCTCCTGTAGCTCACCCTGTTGTTGAATGATCTTTTGCAGGTAGTAAGCAGGGTCATGGCTCTGCTTAGAGTGGAAGTTAGGGTCTGGATTTCCTTAGTTGGCTCTGACCACCTGGCCCACGTCGTCTATTTTATTTCATGTTGTATGATTTGAGGAGTATGTTAACTCCTATCTAGACTTGTGTGTAATTTTAAGACATTATGGTTTGTATTAGTACTGTATCTGACTTTATATTTCCTAATATTAGTGGTGATTATAAATAATTAATTGTTTTATACAGCCTTAGGCCGAGGTTCACTCCTTGACCTGGCTGGTGTGACACCTGGGTCCTGAAAAGAATAAGGGTGTTACATTTAGTGGTATCAGAGACGGTTAATCCTAGGTAACCTAGTTATGGTCAGAGCCTTAGGGTGGGAGTGTTGTATCAGTAGAATAAAGTTTGATCATTACTATTAGAGTTAGAGAATACTATTGACACACTCTCTTTTTCAGAATGGCACCAAGGAGAGTTGGAAGGCCACCCCGTGTACCACGAGAGGAACCTGTCTACGGACCACCTGCGGCAGAAGGTCCAGAACCAGAGGAAGTCCCGGAACTTGAGGAGGTTCCAAAACCGGAAGGAGACCAGGCTGAGGGGTCGCATCCTTATCATGGACCCGGGTTTCAGCCGGGAATACACCATGAACCCGGATTCCATCCGGGAATGTACTATGGACTCGGATTCCAGCCGGGGGTACCCTATGGACCTGGATGTTACCCAGGGATGTACTTCGGACCCGGATTTCAACCGGGAGTACCATATGGATCGGGATACAACCCGAGAATGCAGTATGGTTCGGGTTATTATCCGGGAGCACAACCTGGACCGAAGTACCAACTAGGAGCGCATAACGGGGCCGGCCACAGAACCCGGATGCAAAGATATGTATGATCAAAATGACTCACCATTTTATGGCTTTTCCAAATTATCAGCAACCAAAGCCCAAGAAGCATGACCATGTTGCCAAGGCCCGCCAGATGGGGATTACTTAGTTCACAGGCACTACTGATCCAGCAGAGGCAAAGAACTAGATCACGTTGTTGGAGCTAGTATTCGAGGCTCTAATGTGTCCTGATGAGGAGAAGGTGGCGACCGTCACCTTGCTGCTGGGAGAGAGAGCTTTACAGTGGTGGTTGACATACAAGAGACGCCGTCCGGACCAGACAGTTTTTACATGGGCCGAATTTCGGACGGCGTTCGACCGGAAATTCATGTCTCAGATTTATCGGGACGCGAAGCACGAGGAGTTTCTGCGTTTGATTCAGGGAAGTCTTTCTGTGGCCGACTATGAGGCCAAATTCACAGATCTGGGGAGGTATGCACCTTCCTACACGAATGAGGAACGTCAAAAGTGCCGAAGGTTTGAGCAAGGGCTACGTGACGAAATCAAAAACATCGTCACATTGGCAGGACTCTCGGATTTCACTGAGTTAGTAGAGGCTGCGCTCAGGGTCGAGTCGAGCATTGACCAATAGAAACGACGTCTAGAGAGGTCTAAGAAGAGAAGCATGCCAGATTTCCAGGCAGGAGGAAGCTACAGACCAAGCAAGAAAAGTAACAGTAGCAGTAGTGGTGGCTCGACCTCAGGAGGGCAAGGTGCCTCACATGGGAGGTCCAAGTGTAACGTTTGTCAGAAGTATCATTCTGGCGTGTGCCGTTTTGCCACTGCGACTGCCCCTGTAACTGTCACTTGTTTTCATTGTCATCAGCCAGGGCATTACAGAAGCCAATGCCCTTTATTAACACAGGAGAGTGGGGTCGCCCCACAGGCCATTGCACCGGTTGGCCAGTACACACCACCAGCTCAGGGAGCCACTATGGTTGGCAGTACAGGAGGTCACCGGGGAGGATCATCCAAGGGAGGATCACGAGGAGGCCGCGGAGGCCGGGGAGCTCAGCCCCAATTGATGGCTCAGGCTTTTGCCATGACACAGCAGGAGGCTGTGAACACCCCCGACGTCATCTCAGGTATGATGCAAATCTTTGGCGTCGATGCATGTGTGTTAATTGATCCTGGCTCCTCTCACTCATACATAGCGACTGCTTTCACTCTGCCTACTCACATCTATGCTACACAATTAGCTGAACCTATGCTGGTATCCTCCCCTATTGGGAGTTCGATGATTGTAAAAATAGTGTATGAAGGATGTGATCTGAGGGTTGATGGTCATCTGTTGTCAGCTGATCTGATCCCTATGAGGATTACAGACTTTGACGCTATCTTAGGTATGGATTGGTTGTTTATCCATCACGCTATCGTCGAGTGTCACTCGAAGACGGTATGCTTCCAACGACCTGGTGAGGAGGAGATCTACTTCTACGGGAGGCGAGCTCAGACGGAAGAAGCCTGTATGGCGAACCTGGAGGAAGCTGAAGCCCCCAAGAAAGACATACACGAAATACCGGTGGCGTGTGAATACCCTGACGTATTCCCTGAAGAATTACCTGGGCTACCCCCTCATAGAGGTGTCGAATTTTCGATTGAGTTATATCCAGGAACAACTCCAATCTCTAAAGCGCCCTACAGGATGGCCCCAGTGGAGCTGGAGGAGTTGAAGACTCAACTGGATGAATTACAAGAGAAGGGGTTCATTAGACCAAGTGTCTCCCCTTGGGGTGCGCCCGTATTATTTGTGAAGAAGAAAGACGGCTCTTTAAGGATGTGCGTCGATTACCGACAGCTGAACAAAGTCACCATTAGAAATCAATACCCCTTACCACGTATTGATGATCTTTTCGATCAACTATGAGGAGCGTGCGTCTTCTCAAAGATCGACTTTTGACATCTATTTCAGATATTCTCAAAGAATTGCTCACCAGAGTTGAGTTTTTCTCACTCAGAGCAGTTAATGATGGATGATGACCCATGTTAGATCTAAGACATAGAGTAAAAAAAGACAACCTGACCTACGAATACACAATAATTTGCTAGATCTAAGACATTGAGTTAAAAACGACAATACGAAGGTTATTTCATCCAGCAAAAACAGAAAAATATAAATATAGATTTCATTTTCACCATCCAGAAAAATATAGCTTTCATTTTCATAAATATAAATACAAAAAAAATATATAGATTTCATAAATATAAATATAGAAAAATATAATATAGATTTCTTTTTCATCCAGCAAAAACAGAAAAATATCCAAGAATAATATCATTGTCAAATACCAAGATCTGCGAGGAGAGAAGTGAACAACTCAGTGATGGCGGAGGAAGCGAGGAACTCTCACAAGATTTGCTCCTGGGAACTCAGATCTAACACAGATATGCTCGAAGATTTACAGATCTGAGTTGCGATCGCAGATGGCAACAACTGAACAAGTCAGTGATGGCGGAACTGGAGGTGAACAACTCAAATCGCTGAGAGAGAGGGAGAGGGAGGGAGAGAGAGAGAGAGAGAGAGAGAGAGAGAGAGAGAGAGAGAGAAAGAAAGAGAGAGGAGCAGCGGTTCAGTTCAACAATCTTTTACTAGGGTTAAGAAAAGATCACTTTATATATTTTCTATTGGCTTTTATTAAAAACAAAATTTGTTTATTTTTTTATAAAATATTATTTTATTTAAACGGGTTAAACGGGTTGTAAATGGGTTAGCATGTCTCACCAGAACACGACCCGTTTATTAAACATGTTAAACCGGTGGACCCGTTTAACACGCGAACCCGTTAAGGTCTCACCCAACCCCGTTTAATCAACGGTTAATCATGTCGGTTAATCGTGTCGTGTTGGATTTGGACAGGCCTACTCCCCTCTACTCTCCCTCTCTCCCTCATGATCTCCATCCTCTATGCGCCGGCCACCAGATTCAAGCCCCTCACCGGTGAGAAAGCCCCAGTAGCCGCCCCTAAGCTCCCTCCGGCCTCCTCGACGTCCGCGCTGACCACTAGTCCGAAGTACCGCCGGTAACGCTCCTGTCCGTGAGCGCGCCTGTGCGCGACTTTTTCTCCGGCAACCCCTCACGCCTGTCACGCTTATTCTCCAGCAGCCGTAGTCAGCTGCGCCCCCACGCATGGGGCCTCCCCTCCAGCGACCCCTCTCGCTGCCCCTTTCTCCTCTGCGGGCCTACAGCCACGCGCCTCCGCCGCCGGTCAGAACCTCGCGGCCTAGCTCTCCTTCTCCTCCACTAAACTACAACCGTACCACCTTCATTCTCCCTTCTACTCCGTCGATCCTTCTCTCTCTGGCTAGCAGCGAAGCCCATTGAAGGGCTAGGTACTGTGGAGGTGAAGGGAATTAATTTGATAATTGTGGTGATTGTTTGACGATCCAACTAGCTTAATTGTTTGTTGAATGCTTGTTGGATGTGTTTAGAGTTGAAGAATGTGCCCATATATGGATTAGACTTATTATGTGCATGGTTGTATAATTTCGGTAGCCTAAAAATAGAAGAGATGTTGTCAAATTTTTCAAAGAAACGATGCACACCAAATTAGTATTCAGATGCCTAAGAGAGAGACATTAAGCACATTAAAAACTCTTGAATCTAATTCCATTCAATATACTAGCAAAGATAGATACACCATATTTTTATTTGAGTGGCCGCTTATCGACCCTTTTAACTGTATGAATTATTTCAATAAGAATACTATTTTTGTATTTATTAATTTCTCTAATTCAATTGTTAGGAAAAGGGAAAGACAAGGCACGAGTTGCCGAATGTCCGAGCCAATCCTAGAGCTTTTCAGATTTAGGTGAGGGAACGTAACTGTATATTTTTGTATTTTTATCATATTTTCTTCATAGTGTCCGACTTTAATTTGAAGAGCATGAGATAACGTTTTTCATGAAATTTCCTAAGTTTTGGCAATCTTATTCATGCTTATTGATAAATCTCCAGTTGGAGATAGATTGAAAATGTAACACCCCCTTCCAACTAGGGACCAAATGTCACACCAGCCAGCTCAAGGGGGTGAACCCTGAGCCTAAGGCTGTAGTACCTGATAATTAACAACTAAAAAAAAATCATGCAGATGCTCAAGAAGGTAGCATACTCAAATCGTATCTGGCAGACCAAAGTATTATTTAACACATTACCAAATTAAAATACGGACATAGTACACACATAAGTGTCTCAAATAATAAAGAGGTCCCCACTCTCCTACATATCAACCAAATACATAGCCAAATAAAATGATCAGAGCCTACTATAGGTCTTAACACTCTAGCTGGTAAATCGGAGTCTCTACTCAAACTCCTATCTAGCGCCTGCACAAAAACAATGTGAAAAGAGGCTAAGCTACTTGAGCCCAGTGAGGTACTAACACTACTGTCAGGTTTAACATACATGTTTACCTTCAATTGTAGATGTTGATGCCAAAAACTGGTCCACTTCACTCTTTGGCTACTGTGGCCTCGTGATCTGGTCTCAGCCTTTGACAAACGGTTAATATTTATAGTTGGTGTGGACGCTTACTTCTGTTTGCGAGCAAGGAGACGCGGAGGGCACTCAGCAATTCCGTCCGGACTTATCCACTGATAGACCTGTGAAGAGGAGGAGAAATAATCGGAATTGGGCCTTTCTGCCCGGATTTAACTCCGATGCTTAAGTCAGAAATTAGGGTAAGAAGTTCTAGGAAATGCTTTGTGTAATGTGTAGTGAGTATTTTTCGGTTTTCTTCCTTATTGTCCTTCCTCTCCTTTTATAGCAAGTGAGAGGCGTTTTAAGCAAATATCTTGCAAGGCGGTGGGGTAAGGCGGTGGGCTAGGTGAATATCTTCTAAGGCGGTAGGAAAATATCTGCCTAGCGTGTAGGTGCTCTGTAGGCAAGTAGGGTAAATATCTGCCCACTGTAGTAAGTGGATAAGACCTACTTACTGTAGAGGCGTTAGATATTTTACTTCTCTCCTTCCACCCCACGCCTTGTATAAGAGGGCTGTCATAATTATAATTCCGACGGACTTATTCGCAGGATATATTTCTCACGTTATTGCCGAACGGAATTGTGCAAGGTTATTTGGTGATATTGTCACGTGGCCAATGATGCTACGTGGCTGAGAACGCACGGTCCTGTGTGTGACAGGTGGTCCCTAGGTCATTGACATCATTCTTACCAAATATATCCGTAACACTAGTCCCCCCTAAAATGTACTTTGTTCGAAGAATCTGAGCGAGAGGTGAGCTAATCGTACGTTTCGCTTGGTTCGAGAACAAGTATTCTTCTTAGTCGGCATGTCTATGTAGGGGTGGGCTTAGATCCATGGCGCAGGGTGACCGACTAGTTCTTGTGTTCTCTTTGCGTTGTTATCGAAGTAGATTTTTCTCCGAAATTCTCGCCTATTTTTCTACTTAAGGGCTTGTATGGGTAACGTTCATAGTCAGAAATCTTTTGTATCATGGCTCAACGTTTGTCTTTTTATAAATTCTTCACTTTTAGCCAATGCTCTCGCCACTTGCGAATTCCTAGCTCCTTTCACGAACATCTGTCGAAATTAAGGTCTGGGTTTATCCACCTAGTAAGTCCGACGCATTATTGTGTGTGGCCAGCGTTCTATTGGTTACTTGAGGGACCCATGTGAGATATGCATCGATGCAGGTGGGAGGCTTTTCATGTTGATCATGGCATGGAAGCGGGAGATCTTTTAGTTGTCACTTATGCGAGGGGTATGCGTTTGAATTTGAGATGTTTGGAGGCGACTCACGTGGTAGAAGTGGGTCCCTACCTTAAGCCCCGTGCTAATCCGGAGTTCTCCCTGAGTGGGAGCGAGGATAGCGACGGCACAAGGGAGTCCCGCGCCTCCTCCGAAGTCTCATTCGAAGCGCGTTTACTACCTAATCCGCGGATTTTTAATTTTAGTCCGTCGGATAACATGTTTTTGTTATTTCTGTTTTGTTTGTTTGTAACCTGAATAAATGACGTTTGTCGTTTTGTTTGTAAATCCTTTGGTATTTTTATGGCCTTCGCTGGCGATCCTATGTTGGAATATGGCCTTCACTAGCGATCCTGTGTTGGAATGCGTGTTTTGTTTTTTATGGTGTTGGTTCTATGTTATTGTGCTCATTATTTATTTGGGGGACACGTGTCTCTGGCACTGTTTCATGTTAAAAGGGGTGATATGGCGTGACATGCGCGGTGTGCGTTTTGTCAACAACATGATGGGCGCGATTACCAATATGTGTCAGGCGGCGTTTGGTATGCTGACGTGGACGGATTTCTTAGAGGAGTAATAATGGCCTATTTGAACGGTCAGGATTTGGGGGCTTTGGTTCAAAGGTTTTGATTGGAATGTAACACTGAGATCGAACGGCCAGGGATTCGTTGCTTTTCATATATATGCGAAATTGTACAGGCCAAAAAGGGTTTATTTCGAAAGTTGAATTGTGTCCTCTTCCTAAGGTTTCTTCTTCTTCTCCGGCGAGCTCTAGTTTTTCTGTGTTTGTGTTATCTTTTTCTTTCCTAAGGTAATGGCTAGCGCCACTTCTAGCGCTACTTCTTCCTCCTCTAGTTCTTCTCATGAGCCCTTGGTCCCTTCTCCATCCAACCACAGTGATTTCTCATTTGCGATCCGCTACCATTTCAGGCCGAACTTGGAGGCGTCCCGGTTCAGGGTTCACGGGTTCATCCTGCTTCTAGGGCAACGAGTAGGGGGTCGGACACATTCATAAGTCTTCTTGGACAAAAGGAAGTAGATAGCCTGGTAGCGAAGTATGAGATAAATTTGTCCTTGTTTGAGCTTAGGGTTCCCTATTCTGGGGAGAGGGCAAGTTCTCCTAGGGAAGGGGAGATAGCCATCTATCAAGATGCGCTATTGGGTGGCCTTATGCTTCCTTTTTCTGATTTCGCTAAGGCAATACTAGAAGAATATCATTTGTGTCCCTCACAGTTGGCTCCAAATTCTTGGAGACTTTTGAATGGCTTTGTTATTGTTTTCAAGCATTACGGAATAAGTCCCAGGCCGTCCATGGTTCCAGATGCTTTTAGCCTATACCTAGAGTCTAACGCCGATTGGTATTACTTTTTCGGCTCGTTAAGGAGGAAATTTTTAGGGAAAGTTCCTTCTTCCATTAAGCGATGGAAGAGTAAATTCTTCTTTGTCAAAAGTAAGTCCGAGTGGGATGTCCGAACAAAGTGGGAGGTTCCCCGAACGGACATCGCTTGTGAGGAAATGAAGGGAGAAGAGGAGGTTCTTCTTAAGTTAATGATAGGGCTATCCAAAGTGTACATGGATGAGTTCTTGACAAAGGAAAACCTTGTTAAATGTCATTTAATAGGTAACCACGCAGAAAGGCATTATTCGCGGGTATCTTTGTCGGGTGCGATTTTTAACTACGGTAATTGGACTTATTTTTGGCCTTTGTTTTGTAGGAAATCCGATGGAGGATGAGGACCTAAGCTATGTTAAGGGTCTTTTGGCCTCTTTCGAGGGCGGAGTTCACCCGCCCTTGCTTCATGGCGAAGAAGAAGGAAGTGGTACTTGGCCAATGAGTACCTCCAAGGAGGAAAGAAAGAAGAGGAAGAGAAAGGAGGCGGATTCTTCCAAGAAGGGTGTAGGGTCCTCACGGGAGAGGAGGACCAAAAGAAAGAATTCGAGGGGCGTGTCGAGGTCCGGAATCGCGGAAGAGCAGTGGGGGTGCCTCGGGGAAGAGGTTCGTATGCGGAAGAGGTCCTTGCGGCATTATCCCCAATTTCGAGGGTCCTTCTTCTAGCGGCGGAGGACATCCTTCTCATAGAGGTGAGAATTTCTATATATATTTTTCTAAGGGTAGAATTTTTAACTTAGGTTCTATTTTATAGGCGGAGGCGGGAGGCGGCCCTTTTAGACAAATTAAAAGTGGTGGATTCAGTTTTAAAGGGATGCGCCACTAAGCAAAAGGAGTTATCTTACGAGGATACTCCTTTTCGCGACCGGGTCCGTAGAAGGACGCTTTTGATGGCCACGAGGTCTCGAAAGCGTTCTCCACCTAAACTCCTGAGGGTCGGGAGGGAAGAGGCCACTTTAGCAACTATTCATTTCGGCTATGCTAGTAAGGGTTGTTCTCACATTTCCTTTTATTTCCTAAACTTGGCGCTGCTTTTTACGGCGTCTTGTTATTCGCCGCAGACGGCATTAATCGGGGACCGAAGTTCGCAATCTTTGCCAAGAAGATTTGGCAAAGATGGAAATGAATAGGGAAGACATTGCCCAGTTAAGCTCTAGGGTGGCGGCCTTGGAAGAGAAGGAGAAAGAACAGCATGATGCTATCCGGGCCCTTGAGCGAGATAAGTCCGAGCGGTTGCGGCAGCTGGCCGCTATGGAAAAGGAGAAGGCCGATTTAGCGGCCCAATTATCTGCTTCTAACGGTTCTCTTCTTACTGCTGAGGAGGCTATTAAAGGGTTACAAAATGAATCTAGCAGTTTGAAGAAGGAACTTCAATCGACTCAAGATGAGTGAGCGGCCGCTCGATGGGACCTAAAGATGAAGGCTGCTGAGCTTACCGCCGTGCAAGCTGAGTTGGCGGAAATAAAGGGGGAGCGTGACATACTGAAAGAAGATTTGGCTTCCCGCTTGAAGGCTCCTAAATCTGACTCGCAGGAAATTAGAGAAGGAGGTTGCCCGGCTTAGGGCAAAAGTTAGAGATGGAGCCACTCGTATATATTCCGTGGTGCAACAAGTGGGCCATCACGTTCCTCCTACGGAAGTTTTGTCTATGGGGCTGGCTGGAGTTTTGAAGAAGTTCACTGAGCTGAAAGAGCAACAAGTTATCAAGACGCCAGAGGCTCCCCGGCCCCGCTACCTTGGAGCCTTCTACCCAAGTCCCTTCGTATAAAGCAGGTGGCTGCCCTAGGGGCCCTAGCTCTTAGGATTTTTTCTTTTATGAGCGTTTTTGTAAATTCTCAATCACTTGGAAATGTAATTTCTATTCATATGAATGAAATGCAAACCTTTATTTTGGTGAAGATTTATTTCCGAATGATGGTTGTCTTTGAACCATGTAAGAAATTCGCGAACTTCTTTATTCTTCCTTTGGCTTGTAAACTTCGTAACGAGTCCTTAGTCCAATCATGGGACTTTGTTGAGTGAGGTACTCGCCTTCATGAGTGAGATTGTTGCCTCATACTTCGATCGGGATTTTTGTCTTTTGAGAGTTGTCGTTTATCTGTGTAAGATAATTCCGACTCGTCTTTTAGGAATGGGAATTTCACCACATTTTAGTAGAATGGGAATTTCACCGCATTTTAGTAGAATGGGAATTTCACGCATTTTAGTAGAATGGGAAAGACACGAACTTTACTCCATGAAATTTAAAGAGACAAATCTGAGAACTTATTGATAGTAGCGTCGTAAGTGTTCAGCATGGAATGGACGCTTGAGCGTTTTTCCGTCCATATTCACTAGATAATAGGTGTCAGCTCGGACGATTCTTTGCACGACGTAAGGGCCTTCCAGTTAGGAGTTAGCTTCCCCGTTCAGCTTTTATTTCCTTGGAATTCATTTTCTCTTAGGACTAGATCGCCGATTTGGAAGAAGACTCTTTTTACCCTTGTGTCGTAGAACCTTTTAATTCTTTGGCGATAGACAACAGCCTTTATTTCTGCCATTTCTCTTCGTTCTTCAAGTAGGTCTAGTTCCGCTCGGAGATTTTTCTCATTTTCTTCTGACGAGAACTTCTGTTGTGTTCGCAAAGTAGGCATTCCTATTTCTGCGGGAATAACGGCTTCGGCCCTGTAAGGGAAAATGGACTCTCCCCTGTGGGAGTTCTGGTAGTTGTCCTGTAGGCCCAAAGGGCGCTCGGAATTTCTTCCACCCAATTGGTTCCATTTTTGGATACCCGGGTTTTCAGAGTCTGGAGTAAGGTACGGTTTGTCATTTCTACCTGGCCGTTGGCTTGGGGATGTGTCACAGAAGTCAATCTGGATTCACCCGAAGTTCGTAATGTAAACTCCTCAAAGCTCGGTTATCAAGCTGTCGCCCATTATCGGAGATGAAGGCGCATCGGAATTCGAATCGGCGGATGACCGTTAAGCCATAAGAATCCACGACAAGCTTTCTCCGTGATTTTGGCTAAGGGCTCAACTTCCACCCATTTGGTGAAGTAGTCGATAGCGACTATTAGGAATTTCGGTTGTCGGATCGAGTAGGGAATGACCCTAAAGATCAACTCCCCGGATAGCAAGCGATTGCCGCGGGTGATAATTGGCGTAAAGTGGTGCCGGGGGTCGCTCTAATTTTAGAATGCTGGCGGGCATCACATTTCCGGTTTAACGCTATTGCATCTTGAGTTAGCGTTGGCGATGTAACCTTGCCGCAAGACTTTGTAACTCAAGGCTTTGCCTCCTATGTGACCACCGCCCGATGCCTTCATGAATTTCGTGAAGGATGCGTAGCTAACCTTCGTAGGATGTAAGCATCGCAAGAAAGGTTGTGTGTAGGACCTTTTATGCATGTGCTTTCGCTTGATGATGGTGTACTGAGCGGATTTGTAAGCGATCCGTCGGGCCTCCGCTTTGTTGGGTGGCGCAGGCCCACCTTGTAGGAAACTCTTTATAGGATCCATCCAACTTGGCTCTTCAACCACACTTTGTACTTCTCCTTCCAGTCTATCGATAGTCTTTGTGGGAAGGTACTGTAGGTTAAAAGAGGATTATGCATCTCCGTTTGGCGTTGTGGCCTTTTTGGATAAGGCGTCCGCTTCTTCGCTTTCTTTCTAGCAAATTTTCTCAACTGAAATAAGGCTAAGCATGGTACTATTTTCTCTCTATGGCTTGGTATTTGATCATGTTCTTTTCTTTTGCTTCAAAGCTGCCTAGGGTGTGGCTCACGACTAGCTGCGAATCGGAATACACATGTAGACGCTGAACTCCGAGCCCCCGGGCCAGGTGTAATCCGGCAAGGAGTGCTTCATATTCGGCTTCATTGTTAGTCGCTCGGAATTGGAACTTGAGCACTGTCGCCACTTTCCATTTAGAAGGAGAATAAAGGACAAAACCTGCTCCTGACCTTTCTTCAGTTGCCGACCCATCAACGTATAAAGACCACGGGATGCTAAGACACTCTTCTGGATTCTGTGAAGGGAGTTCGCCCTCATTCACAGGAAAAGTTAATTCCGCGATGAAATCGGCCAATACTTGGGCCTTGATTGCCGTTCGGGGTTTGTAGGTGAGATCAAACTCGCCTAATTCTATACCCACTTGGCTAGGCGTCCGGAATTTTCTGGTTTATGAAGAACTTGCTTTAGTGGCTGATCAGTCAATATTGTGATCCTGTGGGCTTGAAAATATGGTCTCAATCTTCGCGCAGATGTAATAAGAGCAAAGGCTAATTTTTCAAGTGGCGGATATCTTGATTCCGCATCGTTAAGGATCTTACTTGTGTAGTAGGCGGCTTTTGGACCCCAAGTTATCTTCTCTCTCAAAAGAACCGCTCACCGCCGTAGGGCAAACGCCAAATAGATGTAGAGTTCTTCTCCCACTTGCGGCTTAGCCAATAGGAGGTGATTGGAGATAATTTTAAGCCCTTGAAAGGCTTTTTCGCATTCCTCCGTCCAATCCATTTTGGCGCTTTTCGCAGTGGCTTGAGAGAGGGAGATTTTTCTCTCCGGCTTTGGAGATGAACACATCGCCAAGTCTTTGCGAGGCGTCCGTTAAGCCGTTGAATTTCTTGAAGACTTTTGGGCGATCCCATGTCAAGAATAGCTTTGATCTTTTACGGATTTGCCTCTATTCCTCTTTGTGTCAACATAAATCCCAAGAACTTTCTGATCGAACAATCAAGGAACATTTATTCGGGTTTAACCGCATAGTGTAACTCCGAGTGGTAGAAAAGCCTCTTGTAAGTCCGATAGATGTTAGCGGCTTTTGGCTTTTTCACCGAGGATATCATCCACATACGCCTCAATATTTCTACCAATCGCTCTTTGAAGATCAGTATTTATGAGCCTTTGGAAGGTGGCTCCGGCGTTTTCGGGCCGAGCGGCATTCCCGCAGGTATAGCGATGAAGTTCCGATTACTTGTAATGAAGGATGTTTTTCTTCGTCGTCTTTGGCCATTCTGATTTGGTTGTAGCCTGAAAAGGCGTCTAAGAAACTCAGCATCTCATGCCCCGTTGTAGAGTCAACCAAACCATCAATTGTGGTAAAGGAAAGCGAATCTTTTGGACAAGCCTTGTTCAAGTCACTGTGAAATCGACGCCGCATTCTCCATTTCGGACGGCTTTTTAACTAGAACAACATTGGCCAACCAATGGGTAATACACCTCTCGGATAAACTTAGCCTTTAGGAGGTTTGATACTTCTTCCTCTGGCCTTCTGTCTTTCACGGGCGGAATTTCTTCTTTTACGCTTCATAGGCCTAAATGGTGATCCACATTAAGGTGGTGTTCTATGATCTCGCGTTTCGCTGGCATATCCTCGATGACCAAGCGAAGAGATCGTAATTTGCCCTTAATGCTCTCATGAAAGGTCTTCTTGCGCATGCGATTGTCAAGTTTGCCCCAATCCACGCACACGGCCTCCGCCTTACGGTCGCGTCTAGGGGAACTATTAGCAATTCTTCTACGGTGTAGGTCGAAGTTCTTCATCTTCCCGTTCGGCTATTCTCTACCGACTAGTACGGCTTCAAACCTTTGTTTTCCTTTTTATTTAGGACTTTCCCTTTGAGGGTCGAGGCGTAACATTGCCGAGCTAAGGGTTGGTCTCCTCTTAGCTCTCCTCCGCTACCACCACTCTCGATTCGAGAATTTGAGGAGAAGATGGTAAGTTGAGATGATGGCTTTCAAAGGCGTTGAGGGTTGGCCTGCCAAGGATCACGTTATAACTTGAAGCACATCGTACAACCAAGAATTTCGTTGTCACGGTTGATGATCGTGGTGAGTTTCCCTCATCAGAATCGGTAGAGAGATCATCCCTTCCGGTCAGATCACCCCGGAGAACCCTACTAAGGATGATTTTACGTGAAGTAAATCATCCGTCATACCTCATTCTTTCAAAGCACTCCTCAAGAGGATGTCAACCGAACTTCCACCTGTCTATCGTAACTCTCTTCATTTGAAAACTGGAGTCCTTGATGGCAATAACCGGTAGCGTCATCATGGGGGTGACGAGCGTTACTAACATCGTTATCATAAAAATGATGGGAGCCGCGGGTGAGACCTTCTTCGTGGTGTTTCTGTCTCTTGCGTCGTTCCCACCATTCGAGCATAACTTTTTCGAGAGGCGGAACTTTCCCCTCCACAGCCAGGGCCACCACTAATAAACCCTACCATCTCCCCTTTTTCTTCTTCAGGCTGTGAAGCTTCAGGTTCCTCCTGGATCTCAAGGTTGATATATTGCTCCAACTGTCCTCTTCGAACGACATCTTCTATTGCATTCATCAGGTGGGTACACTTTTCCGTGTCGTGTCCTTTAGATTGATGAAACTGGCAATATCTCTTGCTATTCTTTTGCCGTTCGGTATTTCTCGCAGGCTCTGACCATGTCAGAAGCTTTTGCTCTTTAATTTGCATAAGGATATGGCTTCTGGTTTGATTTAGTGGGGTATGATGATTATATTTAACAATCTTTCCTTCTTTTGTGGGTTCTCGGGGCTGCAACATATGTCGTTGAGGGCGTGTCGAGGTTTCCGTGTTTACATTTGTGCCTTTGTCGTCCACTCGTATGATCTTTTTTTCCTTCCAGTATATCCGGGGCCTTCATTTGACACTTTGGTAGGTTTTTCCTTTTAGGGTGTCTACAGGCCCACGCCGAAGTCTCTTCTTCCTAACCCGTATAAATTTCATCGGAATTGATGTATTTACAGCGTAGCTCATAAGGCGGGAATTGTCTTTGGCGGATCCAAAGTGAGGGAGAAATGAAAGGGGAATCTAATCATCCCTCCATTAAGAAGGTTCTGACCATTCGCGGAAGAAGGTCGCAACATTTGTTGTTTCGCCTATATAACTTGTATTTAAATAGGCTTGGAGTGTTTCTCCCTTTCGTTGTTTAACGTGCAAAAGGGTAGGCGGGTTTTCTTTTGCTTTGAGTAATTAGCAAAGTAGGCTAAAAGCGATCTGCTAAAATCAAAAGAAGTAATTGTGCTAGATGGAATATCGACAAACCGGTCTTGCGCTTTTCCCTCTAAGGTGGCGGAAAAGCTTCGGCACATATGGCGTCGGTAATTCCGGTGAGGAGCATCTTTGATCGAAAAGACTTGGTGTGGGGGACGGATCGGTTACGCCTTCATATCTCACGGTCATAATAGGTGGCTGAAGGCATCGAGGAACTCGTTCTTCCAATATCTCCTTGACAAAGGGCGAACACATATTGAGAATATGCCGTTCGGATTTCTTGTTTTCCTGGGAAAAGTCCTGCCGCTGGGTCCCTCCATTCACAGTTTGTATGGATGGGCTATTTTGTTCCGCTCTTGTCCGTTCGGTTCTTGCTACGAGTACGATACTAGGTTGGGATAGGGTGATTTTCTTAAACTCTGAATTTCTTAACTAACTATCTGTTTTTAAAACTTTCTATTTTAATAACTCAAAACCCCCTTTTCGCACCCGTAGGGTGCCTAGTGCACCTATATATATTATCTGTCCTACGGTAGTGAGATTAGTTGAACCGTAGAGGAAAATCAGGAGCGAGATGAGTCCTCCTGATTACACTTTGATTCCGGAGTGCTAAGGTAGGGGTGTAGGTTACCATGGTATTCATGATAGTACATGATGATGCTGTAAGTCCCACCAACCGGATAGCGAATTGAGACCGGCCATGGAAGATATTGGTATCGATTATGTTCAACAAGGGAATTTACAGTATTCATTCATAGTAACAAAAGATAAATTGTTTTGATAAACAATCCTGAGAATTTATTTGAGTTTTCAGTTCTTATCTACATCATCTATAAAGATTGAAGATAATGCATTGACCAACATGTTATTTTAAATACATTGTATCTTCAGATTTTTGTATCTTTGTCCACTCCATGAATTTATTTCAGAATTGCTATTATGTATTATACACAGGTACAGTTATGCCTGACAGGATTGTTTCCTCACTGAGCTCAAGTAGCTCATCCTTCTTATGTGTTTTTCTTGCAAGGTAGTAGGCAAGGACCCTAACTATATCTAGTCTAATGGAGTGAGGTCTTATCTACCCATTAGTCAGCTCTGACCGTCCTATGTCTTATTTGGATTTGTACTTGATTTTAGGAGAGTGATCAACTCCTATATTAGAGACTTATGCTTGTGTATCAGTATATTTTATTAGATTCTTTGTACCCTGACATTATGCTTATCTATGTTATTTTACTTCATTTGTGTTTAATTTATCAGGTTATATAGCCTTAGGCTCAGTGTTCATCCCTTGACCTGGCTGGTGTGGCACTCGTCCCATGCTTGGAGATGGGTGTTGCAGTACCACACATGTACTAAACCATTTCTTTGATACTTTTGGATGCGATGTTGTACCGATACCGCCGCCGCATATATGTGTGGGATGCATCGTCTTTATTCTAAATGTCTCATGATTACATTCTCTCGATACGTGTATATGCCACTAGCAGTCCACAGTGTCACATTGGAGAATCACCCTCTGCTTATTGTTATTTATGAAAGTAAAGTCAAAATTATATTTGATACGAAAATATTGAAGTGTATCCTTGAAGTGGTCAGCATCATGAAACCAGTCACCTACTTTCAGCAACATAATTTCAACATTCTTCGATAGAGTACAAATGGCTAAGGTCCCCGAAGATCCTGGGATGGAAATGTGCCTCGGTTGAACGATATGCTCTCCAAGAATGAATCCCTTCTGCTGGTACATATATCACAAGTGAGATTGGAATAAATCTAACCAACCAGTACTAATCTTTAAACGAAAACCTATAAATTTAAACAGAAACGTGAGATATTAAGCGGCAAAGTCAAAATTTTAAACATAAAAAGCGTAAAATAAGCGGAAACCCATATATTTAAGTGGAAACGGTTATTGTTAAACACAAACATGAAATACACAAAATACAAGAAATATCAGCTGGAACATTGACATGTTGTCGGGTTGGTTGGTTCATCCAAGAGAAGGCACGATATTTATGATAGTAATGAGGAGCAGGAGGCACGTCCATTACCTTTTCCATTGTATCAACAATGAGGTCGACGGCAGCGGTGTTGAACATATGGTATATGTGGCACATATGCTGAAAGTGCACTTAGGTATCAATTGGGCAAACAACTCGGTGTGCATCCTGTGTAACAAGCTTCACCCTTACATGGGAAACTTCAACACCCCATCACTCACATATCTCAGTTAGTACTGACACCCAAGAAGTCAATACGGTAAACTGTAACACTCGTTCCTCCCCCTTATATCCAGCAACTATATAAAAGGTCTCCAGTGCCAACTTGCTGCAAGAGCGCCTTACATTGACATGGTTTTAAATTGCACGACATATGGAACAATTTTTTGGAAAAACGAGAAAAGAACTCATGATGAGGGAAAGATGGTCACAATGCTGTCACCCAAGGAGAGCAAATGGATGGTACCGGAATGAAATAATAACGACTGACTGGTAGAACAGACAAATTTATCTTGGCCAGATAAAAACAAAAGAGAACAAAAGGGATTGAGGAAGAAGAAGAACAAAAAGCTAGCAAAAAGAAGAATGTAAAATGTACAAAAAGTAAGTGAAAAGATGGCAAAAAACTGAGAAAGAATGGGTGCCGTAAAGTATTTAAAAATTATGACAAGACCTGGTGGGATTTTTCCCACCAAACATAGAGGCAAATTTGGAATTACAGAAAAACTTAACCAACGGTGTGAGACTGAAGGAGTTAAAACAATGGCACTAAAAAAGGAGGGATTGTTTAGGAAAATCATATGTCATAGGGTTTGAATGGGAAGTTTTGAAACTTTAAGCAGTCTATAATTAATTATTCCATTAAATTAGTAATATTTATTGTTAATTATTAAATTATTTAACATTTAATTAAATTTAATTCATAATTTTATTTATTTTATACAATATGATATTATAATGTTTTGTTAATATTAATTGTCTTTATTTTGTTATTACATAATATTTTATGAGGGTTTTAAATCAGTGTTATCAAAACCTACCCGGACTTGATTCGACCGTAAACTCTTAGGTCATGGAACCAAATCTGTTGGATAATTTCCGGTTCTTTTATTATTTTATTATTAAAATACTATTTAAAATAAGTTTTTTATAATATTTTTTAAAATATTTTTTTATAAATTATTTAAAATGTTTTTTATTTTAATATTTATATTGACCCGATATAGACCCAAATGACATGGCAATTCAACACAAGAACTGGTGACCCGGGACCTTCAATGGTTCAATATCATGTCTAGTTCTGATAACTATGTTTTAAATCACATTTTTTTTATTATATAATAATTTATTGTGATAGTTTTAGATGATATTTTTTAAAATATAATTTATAAATATAATTTTAATTTTTAAAATTATAAATATAACAATAGTTTATTTATTAAACTTTAAAATATCCATATTCCCCACTTTTCTCATTTTTCTTTAATCCATTTTTGTAATATATATGACCATTCTTTATAATTTGATTTCATAGAAATATTGATGCTCAAACATTTTACCATCAAGCAAAACATCAAATCTTAAAATTGAGAGGATAAAGAACAAAAAAAAAAAATTGTGATCCAAACTCCATAAGTTATAATTTTCTTTATATCTAAAATTAAAGATTGAGGGCTTTAAATTATCACAATCATAAAGCAATACAAACTAGATAATTTTAAAATACCATTTTAAAGATAAGGTTGATAGTAATAACAAAATAATCTGATATGCCACGGATCACAACACACACGTGCCAGAATCCCTGCACCCTTACTTAATGAAGCATAGGTCCCGAGGGAAGTTGATATATCGCCCCTGAGCAGGGTCATGTCACCCTCACTATAGACGCAAAGGAATCATCCTCATGTCTCACCTCATGATGGCCAATAAGACGGGGGCCCAGATCCCAAGGCGCTCCAATAGCAAAAAAAGAAGTGGAACCCAGAGAGGTTGGGGGGGGGGGGGGGAAGCTCATTGAGACTGAAAGAAGCGCTTCTTCTGGTCTGTTTCCTCCTTTCTTTCCTAGTGATCTCACTGCTAACTTAACCGTTGGAGTGGGTTGGGGAATCTAGACCCTCCCCCTCTCACCAAGGTAAGTTCTCTGTCCCTTTTTTAGGTGGAATCTTCGAGAGGACACCTTCGACACGTTCCCCAACTAGGGAACACACTTCATCTGATAACCAAGACAGGAGTCTACCCCAAGTTCAACTTGTTTTCTTGTTAACATATTGGTGCTGTCTGTGAGGACTTTAAACGAAAAGTTGTGTACATCATGAGGAGAGCAAGTTCAGCCCTAGGAGCCGTAGAAGCATCGATGGGAGAACCCAATGCACATGAGGAGATGAATCCCGGTATTGGCCTAAAGCAAGATTGTCGCCCAGAAGCAGACATCCAGAAAAGGTGCTATTGTAACTTGGAAAATAAGTAGAAGCCCTGACCTAGGCTTTGGTGAGGATCAAGATAAGCCTCGCAGTCCTCAACACTCCTGAACCGCTCTCCGGGGTTATAAGAAGGAAGGCCGAAGCCAGGTACCCGTACTAGGAGATCGGACGAAGGTTTGACAAAGGGGAAAGGCGAGGTGTACTTGGAGTCAGGCAGCATCCACATCATCACTAGAGGGTTTGGGGGATAGCGTGGCAGCCGCAAGTCATACACCCGGATGCCTATCCAAATAGAACCTTCGAAGAAGAAGTCCAAGGTTGGGCCCCTTATTTCATTCTTGGATGAAGACCTCGGAAAAGTCTCCCATCCCCGTGATGACCCACTGGTCGTTACAGTGATCATAGCGGACTCCGAGGTGCCAAGAGTCCTTATGGATAGTGGAAGTTCTGTGGATGTTATCTTCTGGATTGCCTATGAGCAGATGGACCTTGGAGCTCGAGGTCTACAACGTGTGAAGACTTTGCTGGTCGAGTTCTCGGGGAATGTGGTACAACCTGAAGAAGTAGTCCCACTTTCGCTCACTGTCAGGAACCATCCGAACCAGGAAATCATCATCACAGACTTTCTGCTGGTTTGGTACACTTCAAGCTACAATGTCATTCTGGGGAGGCTATACTGAATGCTCTAAAAGCTGTCATTTCTACATATCACTTGCTCATAAAGTTTCCCACCGAGAATGGGTGTGGAGAACTGAGGGAAGATCAACCTGCCAGTGTTATGCACCCTTCTTAAGGGTAGAACCCCGAAGACAATGACGATCGAAGCCCGACTCGAAGCCGAGAAGCTAAAGGAACGAGCAACACCACTTGAAGACCTTGTGGAGGTCCCTCTGTCTAAGAATTCCCTAGAGAAAATGGTGCAATTGGTTTGGAGTTGCCATTTGGGCCTCGCGAAGAGATGATGAGTTGCTTGAGATGCAACCGAGACATCTTCGCTTGGGTACCAGAAGACATGCTTGGGGTGGACTGAAGAATCATTGAGCACCACCTTGGTATAGACCCAGAGGTCAAGCCTAACATCCAGAAGCTACATTACTTTCTTTACGAAGTGCCGCGTAAGCTTACCGACGAAGAGGTTGATGATGATCGCTTGCCAATACTACGACAAAGTGTATAGGTCTATAAGTAATAGAGTGGGTGTGGTAAAGTCCGTATCGACCTACGAGAGGCGTAGAAGTACTAGTACTAGCTATTTATTTATTATCTACTCTATACACGAGTTGATGGAGTGCTAATCTAATTGTTAAACTAAAGAAAACCTATAATTCAACATGCGAAAAAGCAAGGTGAACTAGTGCGGGCAATCAATCATTAAAGGGAGATACCCGGGCAATGAATCCCCTCCTGGCTTTTGTGAAAAGATGTGGTTATAGATTCCTATATTGATGAATACTAAGTTGTGGACCAAGGGTTCCTATAGTGCTTTCATCCCTCTCTCGAGGCGATTAGTAAACCTAATACCCTCACTGCATGAACGTTCTAGGGAACCTATGTCGTGGAAGAGTTATTGGAATAAAAAATCTAAAGGAGTCTCTCGCCTTAATACCCCATCTCTTGACGTATTCACATCTATCTCTATTGAATTAGATCTACACCAGGGAGGCATTTGCTTTTTCCCTCGGTGAATCTTATTGGTAATCCGGGCTATCGCAACGTAGATAACCAATCCATAAAAGACATTCAATGGATCTCAAAACAGGAAGCATTCATTCAAACATAGAAATCCATAACACAAATTAAATCCGAACCCGGAGATTCATCATGCCTAAGTATCTAACAAGTTAGTTCCCCATCAAAGGGGAACACAAATCCAATACAAAATAGGAGAGAAAGGAATCATACATAATATGAAACACCCTTCCCTCCACCATTCCCTATATCGTTGGTGAGGATCGTTGGCAGAGTGCGTGGAGCTGCGATGAGAACGTCCCTTCAATGCTCGTCGATACCTCCTCGGCTCTAAGATCTTCAATAAACACTAATCTCAAGGTGAGAAAGGGGTAGGAGCTCCAATGGTTGAAAGATGATCCAAAGATTGTTCTAAAACCCTTATCTTCCCTATTTATAGTCCCTCGTGCGTTTTAAGGATATATGATGCCATCTGGGTTCGCATGAGTCTGAATCCAGAGAAAAGATATGTCTAGTTGAGCTTGGATCTCGATTCACACGGGTAGTTGCGTGGATGCGTGGGTACCTGCGTGCTTCTCGGGATGAGACTGGTTGGCCCACAAAGGTAGTTACACGGGCATGTAAGCGCCCGCACACTGCTCGGGAGTATGCTGGGTGACCTGCGGGGATGCTGGGCGGGTGTGTAGATACCCGCGTGCTTCTCGGGAAGGTTGAAACTTATCCACGCGATTGACCGCGTGAACACGTAGGTTCCCTCACACTTCCCGGTAAGATCTTGCATTGCTCTGCAAGTTTACGCAAAGGTGCTGCGCGGCTACGTGTGTGCCTTTGTAACCGAATTTTTGCTTCACGCGGGCGCATGTAGCTACATGCACGTCCGCGTGGCTACTATTTACTTGATATTCTCCTCAAATGATGTCGAATCGCTTCCTTTTTGCTCTCCAAGCGTTCCAATTCCCTATAAATGGAAATTACCACAAATTTAGTACCTATGGGCTAAACCTCTACTCCAAACCACATGCATAATGTACATGAAAATGGTATAAAAATATGATAAATTGAAAGCTTATTAGTCGAGAAGCTCCTTAGGGTTAGGTTCATTAGGGAGGTCCGTTACCCCGAGTAGCTATCAAATGTTGTGCTTTAAAGAAGCCCTCATGAAATGGTGAATGTGTATCGACTTCATGAACCTGAATAAAGCTTTCCCTAAGGACTACTATCTTTTCCCCTTGATCGACGAGCTCCTCGATGCCACATCGGGTCACGAGATGTTAAGCTTCTTGAACACTTTCTCCGGGTATAACCAAGTCAAGATGGCAAGGTCAGATGAGAAGTAGGCCTCGTTTACCATAACCAAAGGTACCTACTATTATAAGGTAATGCTTTTTGGTTTGAAGAATGCAGATGCAACCTTTCCGAGGCTTCTAACATGAGTATTCAAGAAACAGCTAAGGAGGAACGTCGAGGCGTATGTAGAAGACATACTTGTGAAGAGCAACATGGTCGATCAATACATTGAAGATTTGCAAGAAACTTTCCAAGTCCTTTGAGCTCATGGTATGTGCCTCGATCCCGAGAAGTGCATTT
The DNA here is from genome assembly GCA_026586065.1 of Dioscorea zingiberensis. Classification (NCBI taxonomy): domain Eukaryota; kingdom Viridiplantae; phylum Streptophyta; class Magnoliopsida; order Dioscoreales; family Dioscoreaceae; genus Dioscorea; species Dioscorea zingiberensis. The sequence continues at coordinate 27,910,476 of CM048819.1, forward strand.
TTGGGGTGATGTCTAGCATGTTCTTATGCATCATGATCACCCAACAGGGAATTGTGGCCAACCCTAAGAAGGTTAAGTTGATACAGGAAATGAGTTCCCCGAGGACTGTCAAGGAGGTCCAGATATTGAATGGGCAATTAGCCGCCCTCGGGCGATTCATATCAGTGGCGTGGGAAAGGAACTTACCATTCTTTCGAGCACTCCAAAAAGTGCTAAAGATGGAGTAGACCGAAGAATGCAAAGAGGCTTTCAAACAACTTAAGGAGTATCTCAGGTCGCCTCTCCTACTCGTCAAGCCTAAACCCAAGGATGGCCTATAACTGTACTTGGCAGCGACCCCCTAGGCAGTCAGTTTAGTTCTCCTCCGAGAAGACGAGTGATTGGATCCTTATATTGCATTCTATTGGTTGATTTTCAAACCCAAATCATACTTGAATTGTGTTATCTATGCATATTTATGATGAATTTTATATAGTTGGATCATTTGCACCCTTAGCATGTATTTGGTGTTAATTTCATGTAATTGACATGTTTGAGTGAACATGTGTGATCTTTGACGATTTTTCTAAAAATAGCATAAATGTCAGAAAATTACAGCTAAATAACCTAACACATGTATTTGAATATGTACTTGAAGCTCATATACTTGGTTTGATCAGATTGTGTTCAGGTCAAAATTTGGCATGCCAAACGAGAAGCAAAATATTGCTAATTTTACGGTTTTTGTATTTTTTAATGGTTGAAGTAAAAAGGTCATAACATGCTCCATTCTTATCAGAATCTTTTGTGTAATGTATCGTTGGAAATATAATTTTAAGATATTAAACTTTGTATCAAATACTGTTCTCGTTGGATGAGGTTTTCATATCAGAATTTTGGCTTGAAATTGGCATATTTTTACAGAGTTGCAGACATAGCTACAGATAGAGATGCAGTAAATAAAGTTTGAAAGTTCATTCAGAGTTCTACAACTTTTCAAGAAATAGCCATTCTCAAAAAATAAAGTTTGAATTCTGAAAATACCCTCAGGAGTTCTGATTGTTGTTAAAAGCTTATTGGATCCAAAAGTCAATACTATCCTATTAACCCGTTAAGCCTCTTAATGGATCCTGTGTTTCAAGACTGAAAAAGGGGCCACAGAAGAGTAGAATGAAGAGGAGAGAGAGGAGCTTTTGACGGGTAGAGAGAAAAGGAGATTTAGGTTTTCTTTTTCCTATATTTGTAAGCTTGGATTTTCTTCCCTTATCTTTGTGATTTAGACCATATGTATACTTAAGCACTTATAGATCTCTTCCTGATCTATCTTTCTATCAGATTACTTTTTTCTGGATTTGGTTTGGTTTTAATGAAAAGTTTGGTTTGATTTCAGATCTTGTTTCACTTTCTCTTTGTTACTTGAGGTATAAATCCCTCAAGAACCATCCCTCTAGTTAGGAAAGCTTTGATGTTTTGTATGGAATTAGAGGTATAGAGTCCTCTATTTCTAGCAGGACTTAAGTTGAAATCTCCTAACGGTTGCGAGGTCTACAGGTATAGATCTCTCTAATCTTCTTGTTTCTGACCTTAAGGCTAGCCCATCTAATACTTAGGAGTATAGATTCCCTTGATGATCCGGTTGCCCATGGCTAGTGGCTCTCGATCTTTTCATGCCTAGAGACAAGTGTTTGACAAACCATTGGCCTCTAACCTTTGTGTGTCTTCACGTGGTTTACTTGCATAACTTCCTAGACTAGAATTCTAGTGACGGGGATTCTAGCTAGTGGGTGTTTGATGATCCATAAGTAGTCCTGATTTGAGAGATAGTGAAGGTTGAGTCTACCCCTTCCTCCAATTTTTATCCAACCCTTGTAGTTGTCTTAATTATGTTTTAAACTTTGAAAACCTTATTTCAAAACAACCAAAACATTTTCTTTACAACTATCCCTTTTGATCTTTTTGCTTTTCCGTATCTAAAAAGTTCCCTATTTTCGATTTCTATCTGCTCCCTATGGTAAATGATCTTCGGACTCATCCTTGTTTAACTTTGACAACTCCTGCTCTTGGGAGTATAAACTCATACATATTTGAGAGAGAGTCAACGAGGGAGTACAAAAACCTATATATTATACTAGGAAGGTGTTGACCGATCTCGAGTCCAGATACCTACCCACCGAGAAACTCGCATATGCTTTCGTCACATCAGCTTGGCGCCTGTGACCTTACTTTCAAGCGCATAATATTATTGTCCTCAGCAACCAGCCCTTGTAACACATCTTGCAACGCCCCAAGATATCTAGAAGATTGGTAAAATAGGCAATTGAGCTCAGAGAGCACGACATTGACTATAAACCTCAGGTAGTGGTGAAAGCCTAGGTGTTAGTTGACTTTATCATGTAGATGATTGGGCACGAGGACCACGCTCCTCAAGGAGAAAGGTCGGTCGACATCGCCCCTCCTACTGACTTATGGAATCTGTTTGCAGATGGATTGGCGACTAAGAAAGGGTCGGGAGTGGGCATAGTGCTACACTCGCCTTTGGAATGGAGGACCTTGACCGCACTCAACTTTGGGTTTAAGCAAACCAACAACAAGTCGGAATCGAGGCCTTGGTTGCAGGCTTACGGTTAGCCATAGGCCTCGAAGTCCAAGATCTGCATGCTCATACTGATTCCAAATTAAGAGTCGGATACTGGAGCAGGGAGTTCAAAACCCGAGGGGAGAACATGGCCAAATATAAGTCCATTATGGAAAGGCTGGCATTCAAATTTTGACAATTCTCTATTGTGAAGATCCCCTATGGCGACAATGAGGCCACAGATACCTGTCAAACTCACATCGTCATCAGATCTCGGTGTCGACGCTCTAGTCAACCTGTAGTATTTGGGAAATTAGAGCATCGATGCTCCACAAGAGCAAGAGATGCATGAGATCCAATCCGAGCCTTGTTGGATGGATCTTATCAAATAGTACCTTCAAGATGGAACTTTTCCGGCCGATCCCAAAGAAGTTCGGAAGGTGACCTCCAAGACGGCCCGATATGTCATCCTAGGAGAATACTTGTATAAGAGGTCATATACTCGACAATACTTAAGGTGCCTTTGACCTTTTGAAGCAGAATATGCCTTCCAAGAAACATATGAGGGAATTTGTGGGGATCATGTCGGTGAAGTAGGCCTCAAGCATAAGATCCTTTGGTAGGGATACTATTGGCCCACCTTTTCTAAGGATACTATTAAGTGAACCGAGAAGTGTGAAGTTTGTCAGCATCATACCAGGATCCAAAGGCGCCAGGCCTTCCAACTTATTTTCATCATTAGCTCAAGACCTTTTGCCATATGGGGGATCGACATCATGGGTCTGTTTCCTAATGGCGATTTGGCAGCTGACGTTCATCATTGTCGTCATTGACTACTTCACTAAGTAGGTTGAAGCTAAGCCTCTGCAAAGATTACTGAGAGGGCTTGTTAGAAGTTTGTTTTCAAGGTAATTGTGTCCAGATTTGGGATATCGACCACCATCATTACTGACAACAGCTGTCGATTTGATAGCTGAGGCTTCAAGAAATTATGTTCATAATTAGGTATTCATGCCAGACGAACATCCATAACACACCCTCAGATTAACGGTCAGGTGGAAGTCACCAACCGAACTATCCTACAGGGGCTGAAGACCCCAATGATGCAGGCCAGACAAAGTTGGGTGGACGAGCTCCACAACAACCTATGAGCATACCGCACCACCAGTAGGATGCCAACAGGAGAAACCCCTTCAGCCTAACGTTCGGTCTGGAGGCCATCATCCCGGTGGAATTAAGGCTACCAACACCCCATACCTCTGAGTTCAACCAAGAAACGAATAATGAAAGATTGTGGATCGAGCTAGATCTTCTAGAGGAAAGAGAGAAACCGCGCCGCTACGGAGGCTAAACTTCTGAGGAAAAATGGTCCAAATATTCTACAATTCAATGGTCAAAGAAGTTATCTTCCAACCCGGGGATATGTACTGAGGAGGAACATGTTCCATAGGAACAAGAGTAGAGTCGGCAAGCTAACCCCGAACTGCGAAGGGCCTTATATTGTAAAGAAGTTGCCCGACCCGGGACATGCTATCTCACTGACATTGAAGGAAAGAGTCTTCCCCGACCTTTCTATTATGAGCACCTAAAGAAGTACTATCAATAAATTTTCTATTTCACAACTTTTCATTGAGTTCCCAAGCTCGTTCTCATTCTCAAAGTCCCTTCCCTATAAGGGTGGAGTTCTCGAGCTCATTCTCATTCTCAAAGTCCCTTCTTTATAAGGGTCAAGTTATCGAGCTTGTTCTCGTTCTCAAAGTCCCTTCTCTATAAGGGCCGAGTTCCCAAGCTCGTTCTTATTCTCAAAGTCCCTTCCCTATAAGGGCCGAGTTCCCGTGGTCGTTATCATTAATAAAGTCCCTTCTCTATAAGGGTCGAGTTCTCGAGCTCATTCTCGTTCTCGAAGTCCCTTCTATATAAGGCCCGAGTTCTCGAGCTCGTTCTCATTCTCAAAGTCCCTTCACTAAAAGATCTTAGCTCCAACCCTCGATCTCACGTTCGGGTGTGGCAGGTCGGCTACGAGCTTGGATTTAACCAAACGGGCTATTAGTTCTCAAATAAGAGCTAAATTAGTAGTTTTTTATTCTATTTTTTAGACTAGAATGTTTGGATTAAAGCAAGAATTATATGTGTTTGGTCGAACTTGGTTTATTTGTATTTTTCATCTATTTTGTATCTTTAGAGGCTAAATCAAGAGGAATTTTCAAGTATCACATGATGCTCATTGAAGAGCAATATTTTAGGGCATAAAGGAGTAGCAGATCACTTGAAGAGCAACCAAAGGAGCTGATGTCACGAGGCCACCTTTGTGGCGTCGGCTGCGTTCTTGATAAGAAGTGCGAGAAATTCTCGGGGAGATTTGAGCGTCATAGCGTCATAGCATCACATCGCGATGATTTAAATCAGAAGAACCCCTAGATTTCTCAGGCGTTTCAGAATCTCACGACGTTTCACTAGGGCATCAGGATGTCATTTTCCAGACAAATTTTTGGAAGGACCCTGGTTACCACGAACGTCACAACATTCGTAAGGGTGTCGTGATGATATTTACTGGGTATGAAAAGAGGCTGGTGTTAGGGTTTAAGGATCTTTACCTTTGGGAGTGCGAGTACTTTCACGCTTGGAGGTGATGGTCCGAAGGCATTCAACAGTGTTAAGGCTGGGTTTTGCTCTATAATAGAGGGGGAACCTTATCTTCACTAGTATTAGTGTTTTGAAATCCCTTTCTTGTATTGGACATGGATTTTTACTTGTTTAATCATGTCATTATGGACTCAATATTTGTAATGGTAGCGTAAACTTCTACTCTAGGGTTGTATGAACATGATGGATTGATATTTTAATTATCCTATGTTTGTAGTGATTGGGTTGTTATTGGTATGCCTATGAGCTAGTCTTTACTCGTATGCCGAGAGGCGACGACAAATTTAGCTACCTTTGCATAGACATATGCAGGAGAGCATTGCATTATTGTCATAAGGAAGAGATGCCCTCGAGAGCATAGAAATATGCCAAGGTGCCTCTCGGCGAGGATAACTTCTAGGTCCTATAATGCTTCACCCAATTCGCCATAGACATAAGGAGGAGAAGGATTGAAACGTGTTCTTTAGACATAGGGTACTTGTAGGATGCGTGATCGCTTGCTAATACAATCACTTAAAAGTCACAGGTCATGCAAGTAATCTGATGGACTAGAAAAAGTCGGGTATCAAACCACAGGGACCTAGAAATACTAGTACTAACTATATGTCTATTATCTAGTCTATCCAAGATTTAGTGAAGTTCTAGACTAATCAAACTAAAGAAAACCTAATAATTAGCATGCGCACAAACAAGGTGGAAGAGTGAGGGAAATTAATCATCAAGGGGAGATACTCGAGAAATAAATACCCTCTAAGTTCTTATGAAAAGATATGGATATGAATCTCTATATTGACGATGCTAGGTTATGGACAAAGAGTTCCTAAGGTATATTAAATCCCTCTCTCGAGGCGATCTATACCCAATCCCCTCATTGCATTAGCGTTCTAGGAACCTATTTCATGGAAGAGCTATGGGAATAAGAAATCTAAAGGAGTCTCTCGCTTTGGTACATGATCTCTCAGCGTACTCACAGCTCTCTCTCTATTGAAGTTGATCAACATACAGGGAGGCATTCGCTTCTTCCCTTGGTGAATCCTATTGGAAATCAGGGTTGTCCCAACGTAGATAACTAATACAATACAAAACATTCAATAGATCTCAAACATAAAGCAATCATTTGAATATAGGAATCCATAACACAAATTAAGTCCTAACCCGAAGGTTCATCATGCCCAAGTATCTAGCAAATTAGTTCCCCATTAAAGGGGAACACAAGTCCAATACAAAGCAAGAAAGAAAGGAATCAAACATAATGTGAAACACCCTTAAACCGTTATCTCCACCGTTGGTGAGGATCGTTGGCGGAGTGCACGGATCTGTGATGAGAACGTCCCTTCGACCCCCTTCATCATCAAGATCTCTAGCTCCAAGATCTTCAATGAACCCTAATTGACTCAATGAGATGTAAGGCTCCAATGGATGAATGATTCCCCCAATGGAATAGTAGATTAATGGATGGTAATCTCCTCCATTCCAAAACCCTAATCTCCCTTATTTATAGTATCCCATGTGTTTAAAAAAATATATGGTACTATCTAGGTCTATATGGGTCTAAATAGAAGAAAAAATAAGGTGCAGTGCAGGTATGGTGCGAAGCGATCTACATTGGGGCAGTGAGAGGCGTGTGAGCACCCATGTAGCTCTCTGGATAGCATCAACGGGTCTACACGGGTGGTCACGCAGCACGTGAACTCGAGATATGCTCGGTCTATAGTCCGAGGTTACATGGGGGTGCTACATGGCCGCGTTCTTGCTCGTGTAGGCCCGGGCAGTGGCTCTTGCTGTCCAGACTGGCGCATGCATCCGCGTAGATGCTTGTGTAGCCTCATGTTACCTTCGTTTTTGCCTCAAATGATACCGAATCACTTCTTACTCCTAAGGCTTTCCAATACTCTGTAAGTAAAAATTGACACAAATTGAGTATCGATGGTCTATAATTGCTACAAATTATGTTCAAAATGTACATGTGAATGGTCTAAAATATGATCATTTGAAAGCTTATCAATGCGCAAGAGTGCACACAAGTACCTAGGCTTATCACCAATTAGCCTTTATCTATAGTAACCAATTCATTGCAAAACATAGGAGAAAATCTTCACAATCCTCTATAGTCATACAACCCTAGGTTCCTTATTATTGAGAGACAACTCGGCAACCTTCATAAATCTCTTGAACTCTTAGGACTTAGGGAATCTTCCATTTCAAAGATTAATTGACTCTTGTCAAAATTTAGTACACTAGTGCGTAATTAGACCTAGCTATACCGTTCCTTGTGGAATCGACCTGGTACTCACTGGTTATTTTATTACTTATGACCATATGCGGCTTGCGTCTGCGGCGGTTTGATTTGCTGCGCACTCATACCGGCGATCAACACGGGCCTTACAGCAGGTCACCCTTTTAAAAGCTTAATTCTGCACTCCTGAGAGTAGCCTCGACCTCGACACTTACGAGAGTGGCCTGCGATCTCGTAAGTCCACGCTCAAGGGCCAACCATTAACTCTCGCAATCTCCAAGGTTACGGCTTCACTTTGTAGACTTCCGGCCTACCGGCCTTGACCCGGTGACATCCTCATCTTGGTTAGGTCTTGGTAGGTTGCATGACCACGGAGCTTCAACTATTCTCGTTGGCTCTAAACATAGTTGCAGCCCAAAGATCTTATAAATCTCGGGAAATAAGGGGGGAGACAAAGGACACCGTAGTAAACAGAACCAATCAATGAAAGAAAATGAGGCTCATTCTATAAAGTAGCAAAATCACTTGAATTACAAAGTTGCCTAAGCTACAAGGGTTATTCTAGGGTAGGTAAAAAACGGCCCCGACTCAAGCTCGGGGTTCGTCCAGAGCTCGTTTCCCCGCTATGTTGATCCTGTTTTTTGCCGCAACCACGTCGCTGCATCAACAAGGAGCATCTTCGCTAGCTCTTCTAGCCTTCTGGTTGTCTCGAATCTCCACCCAGAGTTTTAGAACTTCCACATAATCAATCTGGGTGAGTTTATGGTTGGGGCGTACGCGGGATAACATCTTAAAGATAGAGAACCAATCCTTTCCGGCCTTCCGAGCAGCCCCCTTGAACTCTTCGTTGTTCTTGAATTTAGCCATGGCTTTTTACGCTGTCATTGGCTGCTTGTCTCGGAGTTACTGAAGAAAGTCCGAGGAATCAAGGTACTTCTCTATTGTCTCTTTTACATCCGTGTCCCAGTCGTCACCTCCCTTGTAGTTGTCGACATAGTCTTTGACTTCAGCCTCAACTTTCCCCCTAGTGATCTCATCTCGCCAAGCCTTTTCGTCATCGTAGGTGTTTTGAGTGACTGTCAGAAGGTCACGAGTCATAGCAAAATCCCTATTGAACTTTGCCATCTCATCCAAGAGAAGTGTCACCCTAGTGCGCAACTTATCGGTCAATTTCTCCAAACAGGTCACACTCAGCTCTCAAGTGATCTTAGTCTAGCTCAGAGTTCATCAAGGCCACCTAGAGCTCCTGCTTCCACTTCTTCAGGTCGACAACCTAAGACTCCAGCTTTTCCAACGTTGCACCAAATGGGTTCCCCTCAGCCGCCTCGCTATAAAGGCGCCTAGCTATATGGTCTAAAAATAGTTGACCTAGAGCAAGATGCGGTGGAGGAAATAATAAGGCACCCATATAGTGGACAATGAAAAATAATAGAGAATGTCATACCGTCAAGTTGAGCGAGGGAAGGTGATTGGCTAATTCATCCTTGGGGAAGCTCAGTATTTTTCCTCAAAGGTCGGAGAGCGAATTACTTTGAATTCCCCGGTAGAAGATGTTGTATCAGTTGAAACATCCGAAGTGTGTCCCAGAGAAGTCTCGTTCTCGCTTCAATCGAAGGAATCTGCTCTCCACCTTGGGAAGTCCCCGCTCTATCCTTACCGATTAGAGAATTAGCGGACACGGCCCTCCATGTCCGGCGGTCCCTTTCCTCCGGTCTAATACTAACGCCTTTTGTGATCGGCTTTAGAGCATAGACCTTGAGGGCCAGCGGTGCCGGTAGTAAGGAACTTTTCAATACCACATCATCGTTCCCTTTAGCCGCGACCCCCACGACCTAAGGACGTTGATGATAGGTTTCCAAGCTGAGAATCCGTTCCTCGACCTCTGAAGACAAATAAGCCATTGACAGCTCAAACCAATCCTCCGGGGTCCTCTTTTTTGATCGACTTGGCTCACCGGCCGACTTTCTTTTCTTTCCATCCAAAGGGTTCCTGGGAACAACTCCGGCCATGGAGATGAGGGAACTCACCAATTCATCAAGATCCATCCGGGAGCCTGTTAATAGAGTGCAACGTTAGCACATCGTCTGACCTTATCTTGAGAATAGAACATAATGTTCCCTACCCATGGCTAGAAAAAAACCATAGGCCCGAAGGTTCTTCGGGGTGATCAGTTTGCTGAGAGCAATTTTTGGCAAACTTTGGAGAACCTTTAACCGGGTTTTCTCCTCAATCGACTCATCAATTTCATAAGAACTGTCCATTTTGAGAAGACTAGATCATGTCGGAACTTTCCACGCTTAGATGTAGGAAACAAAAAAGAACTTGTCTTCCATTCATAGATAAAAGACAAATCGGGACCCAAGAATAACCTCCAAATCCGGGCACAAAAACAATACGAGACAAGATAAACTTCAAAGGAAACAAAATACAAAACCATGGAAAGGTGGGTTTATATACCCGAGGTGCTAGAAAACCATAACAAATCCACACAAGACGCTCCAAAAATTGGGAACAAGCTGAGTCGGACGCAACTTGTGGTAGTGAAGAATTTATCGAAATATGGTAGGAAAGGAAAGTCAGAGGCCAATATATATAACGTCTATGTAAACTAAGATCTCACCTCTGGGAGGTTTGTTTGCTCCCTCATGAGGTTGCAGAGTTCTACAAGTAAAAGGAGGAGAGTTGATAGGAAACGGGCCAACTAACTTTTCAAGCTCACTAGAGGAGACAAAACTACCAACTAAAGCTATACCGACCCCCTCAAGCATGGTGGGAGAAGACCTAGATACGACGTCTCCCACACATCCTAGCAGCTAGAGAAGAGCGCACCATTACCTTGATGAAGAACAGAAGATGTACAAGAGAACCGGAGCTGGGACTGCAAGGAAAACTCTATCAGAAGACCAATCAACACGAGGAGGAAGGAACCCCTAGTGCAGCCGTCTATAAATAGACCTTCAGGGATTCGCTTCGACAAACCAGATTTATGCCCAAGACAACACATTGTTTGAAGATCAACACGTGGCTCAATGAGGATTCCCTCATCATTACTTTTGCAGTCACGACGAGCGATTTTTCAGGTGAAACACATTAAAAGATGAGAGGGAATGTCCGCCCATTAATGTGACACGGAGCTCAAAATAGATGTAGATCATCCCTACATCATCTTCAAACCCACATTGGTCACCATTGACCCCTCTCTCCGTTGTCGTCACCTCGGTTCATTCCCGAGATCCTCTCTCGTCAGTTCAAACCATGTCAACCATAGAAGAGCTTGTCCCTCCAACCCGACCCAAGGACATATAGATCTTGGGAACTTGAGGCGGGGCTAGTGATATGCTCCGGATCACAACACACATGTGCAAGTATCCCCGCACACTTCATTAATGCAGCACAGGTCCAGAGGGAATTAAGCTGCTATGTTGTGCCCCTAAGCAGGGTCAGGTCACCCTCACCACAGGGGCCAAGGAATGATCGGCACGCCTCACCTCATGATGGCCGACAAGACGGGGCCCAGATCCCAAGAAGCTCTAATAGCACAAAAAGAGGAGGGGGTAAGCTTATTGAGACTGAAAGAAGCTCTTCTTCTGGTTTGTTTCCTCCTACCTTCCACGCTCTCACCGATGTATGTTCTCTGTCTTTTGTTTTAGGTGGAATCTTTTATAGGACACCTTTAACACCTTCTCCCACTGAGGAACACTCCATCTTTTAACCAAGACCGGAGACCACCCCAAGTTCAACCGGTATTCTCATTAACATAATCAATCTAAAAATCACTTAAAATAAGTCATTAATATTATTTAACCTTTCTTTATTCTCTATTTATTTTAATTAAATTCAACCATACTAACATATATCAAATAATATAATTATTAAAAAATGTAGAATTTTTTAAAATATTTTAATACCCAATCCTAATCGAGCACCCACATTTTTAATAATTTGCAACTACAACCCTTATATAATTTTGCATTTTAGAGGAGCTTTGTGTGATCAGAATTGTGATATTATAAATTAGACCAAAAATTATAGTAGCCCATATATTTTTCTAATTTGACACATAGGGGAGCTGATCTGCAAGAATCCATATATTTTGCCTCTAATAGATATTTTTTTGTCTGCAAGAGAAAAATTTAAATCTCATGGATGAAAAAATGTAGAGAACACTAGTAAATGCATAGACTGGAAGACTGGCGCTGCCAGTGGAAGATACCAAGGGGGATGCTACATTGGCTGGAATGCAACAAATATTAAATCACCTTCTATGTTGACAAGTTCTCTATAACATTGATTCTGGCGTCCAAGTGCACCCAACAGCAATGAATGTTCATGATAGTATACGACCTATGCAACAAGGTGCAGAAAAGGCAATTATAGGAAGAGCTTAACACAATCATCGCCAGATGGGGTTGGGGGGAGATTTCCATACCACACTATCAGAGGATCAAAAAAGAGGAGGACCCCCCAAATAAGAGAGAACAAGAGGATTTTGATAAAACAATCCAACTCCTTCACCTATACAATCCACCATCACATGAAAGAATATTCACATGGATGAATGGAAGATTAAGTCCAACCTTAGCCCACTTAGATCGGTTCTTATTGATAATAGAATGGTTCACAATTTCAAATAGAATATGGAAGGCGACCCTACGAAGAATTTACTCAAATCATTGTCCGGTGTGCTTGGAAATAGAAGGGAAGGGCAAGATTCCAACCTTATTCAGATTTAACAGGGAATAGGACAATGAAGAAGGGTTATGGTCAATGCTGAAGATTTAGTGGTCAACAATGGACTACACTAGTAATAGTGCATACAAAATTGCAAAGAAGATAACACTAGTCAAAAATAGATTGAGGAAGTGGAATGCCAAGAAGAATATAGAAGCAAATGCACGTAAGCAGGCAATACTAGCTAGAAAGGAGGATTTGGACTCCAAGCTAGAGAGAATTTATCTCAGACCGGAAGAGGAAAAGGAGTAAAAGGCTCTGCAAAAATAATACGAGAGAGACATCAGAGAAGAAGAGACATTATGGAGTGAAAGGTCAAGGGTGAAATGGCAATGAGAGGGTGATTGAAACACATCCTTCTTCCACACCATTATAAATCAGGGAAAGAGTAGTAACTTGATTTACACTCTAGAAGTGAATGGAGCGAGGATCGACAAACAGGAGGACATTGCCATGGCTATCACATCCGAATTCAGAAACAAGTTATGCTCCAAAAGGGACCTTCAAGATAACACAAACTTGTTAGGTCCATCCCATTTGTGGGCCTCTGTACCAAATAAAGGGCTTGAGCCCATTAGCTCATAAAAAGGGGTGTGAGGCACATTGGACAAGCCTCACGTGTTCAACAACAAGAAAAAAGAAGGGGTTGGTGTGTTTGAGTAGAGCATAAAAGGAAAAACAAGCTGAGAGAGAGAAAGAAGAAAAAGGATAGGATTTTGGGTACTCTTACAAGATGATTGTCGCGGTGAAATGGTGTCCGTTAATGCTCAAATTTCATATGGTGAATCCTTGTGAGGTGCTCTTCTCATCTACCAGTTTTGATGCTCAATTTGGTTTCTCTAAGGTGCCTCTCCATGATACCCACTTGAGACTTTCTTTTTGTTGCTATGTTGTGTATTCTATCTAGCAGATGATGAATATTGTGCTTTAGCATAGATTGGTGTTGATCATGATGATTGTGCATGTGAACCTCTACTTGTATCTAGAGAGAACCTTCGTAAACCCATTATTTGACATAGTGGAAGATCCGGGAATGGCGTAAAGCCCGTGGTTTTCCCCTTCGTATTGGAGAATTTTCCACGTAAAATTTTGGTGCCACTTATGTGGTTGTTATTTTTGAATTATCATTGTTGCTTTGGTTAATCTTGTTGGCTTTGATTGCATTTATTTGGAGAACCCATCTTGCACATAAAGAGTGAAAAGTATTGAGTGATAGGGTTTTCCCAACAAGTGGTATCAAAACACAAGGGTTGGCAATATGTATGAACAAAATTTGTTTGTTATTATAAAGTTGGAACCCATCGAATCATCCAATTTGGAAGTGAAAAATGGAAGATTTGTTTTATTGCAAAGATTTTTATATGGCAATGAGTTGAGATCACACTATATTTCATCATATTTATGAAGAAAACAAAGTTGATGATCTTCGGAAAAAGCTAGAGGCGTTTTATGAGAAAAACACCTTGAGAAACAAAGCCTTGCTCATAAGAACGCTTGTGAATTTGAAATATAAAGATTGAAATAGTATAATTGAGCATACAAGTAATTTTCAAGGCTTGGTGAATTAGTTAAACAATATGAAGGTTGCTCTTGATGATGAGTTACGAGGCGTGTACTTCTTAGCTCCTTACGATAGTAGGAAACATTAGTGGTATCGCTAAGCACTTGACAAAGGGAGGAAAGCTGACCATGGAGATGGTTAAAGACAGTTTGTTTAATGAAGAAGCCAGAAGAAAAGAAAAAGGTGAAAATTCTTCTGAGATACTTGTTTCTGAAACTCATGAAAAAAGTTGCAAAAGCAAAAGCAGACATCCTCATGGTAAAGGCAAAAAGGATACATCCAGATTTAGAGGGAAATCCAAGAGCAGAAAACCACTCACAAGTCACTACTGTGAGAAGCCAGGTCATATAAAGAGAGAGTGCAGGGTTCTGAAAAGGGATATAGCTGCAAGAAAGAAGGAGGAGAAGGAGACTTATATGGTAGCCGCTGAAGATGATATAGTCATTGTTTGTGATCATAGTTATGTTAGTATTGTTTGTCAAGAGAGTGATTGGGTGATTGATTCTGGTCCTTCATTCCATGATACTCCTCATGGTGACTTCTTCACTTACTACTCTACTAGTGATTTTGGCAATATCAAGATGGGAAATAAAGGTACCTCAAGATAGTGGGTATTGAATTAATCTTGGAATCAAATTGATACTCAAGGATATTTGACATGTACCAAATATTTGTCTAAATTTGATCTCCACAGGAAGGCTTGATGATGAGGGTTTTACTAATTATTTTGGTGAAAGTAAATGGAAACTCACCAGAGGCTCTCTAGTGATTGCTAGATAAAAGAAGATGAATACACTCTATGTCACACAAGCGAAGCTTCATAAAGGAGAGATAAATGCTATTAAGAAGGATGCAAGCATTGATCTCTGGCACAAGAGGCTTGGTCACATCAGCGAGAAAGGGCTACAATTTCTTGCTAGAAAGAAATTCCTACCTAGTTTGCAAGGTATGCCTTTGAAAACTTGTGTTGATTGTTTATCTTGAAAAACTCATAGAATTGCATTTCATATACACCCTCCATCTAGAAGATCAAATGTTCCTGATCTAATTCATACAGATGTTTGTTCCATGCAAGCTAAAACACTTGGAGGTGCATTCTATTTTGTGACTTTCATCAATGACCATTCAAGGAAAGTTTGGGCTACTGTGTTGAAGACCAAAGATCAGGTGCTGGATGTCTTTAAAGAGTTTCATGTCAAGGTTGAAAGAGAAACATAGAAGAATTTGAATGCAATTTGAGAAGATAATGGTGGTGAATACAGAGGCCAATTTGAAAGCTATTGTAGAGCTCATGGTACAGTTTTAGAGAACTACAACAAAACACCTCAACTTAATGGTGTTGTAGAAAGAATAAACATGACAATTGAAGAAAGTATCGGATGCATGCTTTCTTGTACTAAACTCCCTAAGTCATTTTGGGAGGCAGTCCATATATTTGCAATGCGTCTTAATTAACCTTTCTCCAGCAGCTGCCTTAGATGGTGATGTTCGTAACAAAGTCTGGACTGGGAAAGATATCTCTTATGATTATTTGAGAGTTTTTGGTTGCATGGTATTTGTTTGTATTCCTAAAGATGAGAGGTCCAAGCTTGATGATAAAGCAAAACAATGTATCTTCTTGGGTTATGGTCATGAGGAATTTGGATGCATGTTATGGGATCCAGTATACAAGAAAATTGTTAGAAGAAGAGATGTTGTGTTTCTTGAAGACCAACTCAGAGTTGACACAAACAAAGTTGAGAAGCCTAGTTCCTCTATGAAAATTCCCGTTAGTTTGGACCCAGTTTTTCCAGCTTTGGTGAATGCCATTCAAGGGGAGTTTTGTAAGAAAATGATAGTCATGTTGTTGATGATGATGCCCTAGTTGATGAAATTGAGCCTTTTTAACAAGTTTAACAAGAACCACCACCAGTTGAGCCTTCATTGAGAAGATTTACAAGAGAGTGCAAACCTCCACTAAGATACAATGCTAATGAGTATGTGATGCTCACAGATGAAGGAGAGCCTGAAACTTACCAAGAAACAATTTCACATGAGCAAAAGAAAGAGTGGTTGAAAGCCATGCAAGAGGAGATAAAATCCTTGTATGAGAACTACACTTATGACTTGGTGAAGTTACCTAAAGGCAAGAAAGCACTCAAGAACAAGTAGGTTTACTAATTGAAGACTAAAAACAATACCTCACAGCCAAGATACAAGGCGCGGTTCATTTTGAAAGGATTTGGTTAGAAGAAAGGTGTTGACTTTGAAGAAATATTTTCTCCAGTAGTGAAGATGTTATCCATCAAAGTTGTTCTTAGCCTAGCTACTCTCTTGAATTTGGAGATAGAGCAACTTGATGTGAAAATTGCATTTCTTCATGGTCACTTAGAAAAAGAAATTTATATGAAGCATGATAAGTGTTCATTTGAGCATAATTTTATATCATATTCTTATATGCTTGGCATGTAATTTTAAAGATTCTTTGCTCACCGATAATTAAAATGTATTCATTACGATCAGCGAGGCTGAGAATACCAGGACCCCGGAGGAAAGAAAGCATTTCGAGAGAAACCGGGATCTCAGAGCACCCAGAAGGGCCCATACGGGCGTTTATACGGGCTGACATACGGCCGTATACTGGCACCTGAAGGGAATATGGGCCAGTATACGGCCCGTATGATAGACCGTATGGTGATGGCTGCTGGCCCGTATATTAGCTGATATACGCCAGTATACGGGCCCGTATGGAGGTGGCTGACCCATATACGAGCTGATATACCCCCGTATATGGGCCTGTACGTCATAAATTTCAGCGAATCTGCAGATTTAGTAGGGGGCAAATTGGTAAATCTCACCCCTAAAACCCTAGAGGTATAAAATCCGACTAATGAGGGTTTAGAAGGGGAGGAAGCAGCTTGGGGAAAGAGGCTAATATTGGGGAAAGCTTGGAGATTGTCATCTTGAAGCTATTGGAGCAAGAAGAAGGGGAATCTTTGGAAGAAGATCAAAGAAGCCATCAACGGTGCATTCATTAGTGTCATTCATTATGATTTCCTTGTTTTCTTTCATCTTTGTGTTGGATTGTTGGCCCCCTTTCATGGAGGCCTAATCTTGTAGATGCTTGGATGATTGATGAACCCTTGGACATGTTTTAATTAATGTTATCTCTATATCTTTGATTATTTGGTTGAATTTCATTGAGTCTATTGGATGTTTTAATATATGTTAATCCCTCTATGTTGCGAGAGCCCGGAGGGATTTTTGTAGTCCATATGGGGGAAGAAGCGAATGCCTCCCCGTGTGTAGACCATCTCCAATAGAGGGGATTGTGAATATACCGGGAACCCGGGTACTAAGGAGAGCGAGTCCTTTAGACGTATTATTCCCATAATCCTTCCAAGAATTAGGTTCCCTAGAACATCATCGATAAGGGCACTAGGATTTGTAATTCGCCTCGAGAGAGGGATTGAAAGCACCATAGGAACCCTTGGCCAAGAATCAACCAAATGTCGAGATAGAGAGTAGCATTCATCCTTTAGAAGTCCAAGGGGGATTCAATTGTCCGAGCATCCCCCTTTTTATGATTGTTTAACCTCAAGAGCAACTCGATTCCCTTGTGTCGTGTTTTCAATTGATTAGTTTAGAATTAGCATAATCAACCACCTTTGGATAGATTAGATAGTAGACGAATAGTGGGTACTAGGACTTCCATCTCCCTGAGGATCGATAACCCGACTTTCAAGTCCACTCTATTGCTTGTTACGACCTGTACATTTGCGGTTGTATCGCATCAAAGCAATCGGAAGTGTTCAAAGTCAAGGGAAAAGAGAGTTGTGTGCAAGCTTAGAAAGAGTTTGTATGGACTCAAACAAGCATTGAGGTAGGGGTATAAGAAAGATGACTCATTTATGGTAAGTCATGGGTACACAAGAACTTCATTTGACTATTGTGTGTTCATAAACAGGTACTTGAATGATGATTTCATCATCCTCCTGCTATATGTTGATCATTGGCTATGGTGCTAGTAAGATTGAGAAGCTAAAAGAGAGTGGAGGAAGTATTTTGCAATGAAGACTTGTGTCTGGCGAAAACGATACTCAACATGAAGATAACACATGATAGAAAGAATAAGAAACTTTGGCTATTTCAAGAAGACTATGTTGAAAGGTTCTTGAGAGATTCAACATTAGTAAGGAGTCAGTTTAAGCTCAGTCTGAAGCATTGTCCTACAAGTGAAAAAGAGAAGGAAGAAATGAGCAAAGTTTCCCATGTATCTGTAGCTAGCAGTTTGATGTATGCTATGATCTGCACAAGGGCAGATATAGCTCATGTAGTTAGAGTTTTTAGTCAGTTTCTCTCTAATCCTGGGAAGGAACACTAGGCTATAGTAAAGTGGATTCCAAGATATCTGAGAGGTACTTCTAAAGCGTGTTTTTCCTTCGTAAATGGTGAGCCCATTGTTGATGGATATCTGATTCGGACATAGCATGTGATATTTCACGTTAGGAAGTCCACTTTGGGTTCTTGATGACTTTTGTAGGGAAGCTGATGCATTTGGAAGTCCAAGTTGCGAAGTGTGTTGCTTTATCCAGTCTGGTGAGTAAAGTGCAATTACTGAAGCCTGTAAAGAAGCCCTGTGGATGAAAAAGTTTTTTTGAAGAACTGCGTCTGCAAAAAAGAAGTATATTATCTACAATGACATTCATAGTGCTATCCACCTCTCCAAGAATTCAACTTTCCATTCTAGATCCAAGCATATTGATGGTAGATATCATTGGATTTTTGATGTGCTTGAGGCGAAGTAATTATACTTTGAGAAAATTCATACAAGTGAGAATGGATCAGATATGTTGACAAAGTCTTTACCAAAAGAGAATCTTGAAGCATGCGGTGAAGAGAGCTGGCTTGTTAGAGCCCACAAACTAAGATGGAGGGGGAGAATTGGTTGGTCCATCCCATTTGCAGGCCTTTGGACCAAATAAAGGGCTTGAGCCCATTAGCTCATAAAAAAAGGGTGTGAGGCCTGTTGGACAAGCCTCATGTGTTCAACAGCAAGGAAAAAAGGAGGGGTTGGTATGTTTCAGTAGAGCAGCAAAAGGAAAAACAAAGTAGAGAGAAAGAAGAGAAAAAGGGTAGGTTTTGGGTACTCTTGCAAGACGATTGAGAAGTGAAACGGTGTGCGTTGGTGCTCAAATTTCATGTGGTGAATCCTTGTGAGGTGTTCTTCTCATTTTACGAGTTTGATTCTCAATTTGATTTCTCTAAGGTGCTGTAAAATCCAAGGATTTTATGGGATTGATTTTCAAATTATTCGCTAATTATTTTGGTTAATTTAATGAAACTCCATAAAATAGTTTTAGTTTGAATTAATATAATTGTTGGGTGTTTGATCTCCATGTAGAATTTCTCTTAAGATTAAAAGACAAGGACCTAGTTGTAAAATTTGGGTAGTGGTCGAGTTTAAATGTAAAATTGTTCTCTCATGAAAGTTTAAAGGTATTAGGGACTTGCATGCGAATGGGGAAAAATAGAGGGGCTCTTTACTAAAAAGTGCCACATGAAAAACCATGCATGAAATCCTTATAATGGAAGCAAGGGCGGGGATTATAATTTGGAAATTTCACTTTCGTGATCCAGCGGTGTCTTGCGCAACTTCGTGGGGAGAGAAGCGTGTGGAGACAACAACTTGCTTGGCCTTCGGCCGCTCATCCGAAGGCCGAGCATTCGATCCCGAGGCATGGCGAGTTATCTTCTCCCCTTCGCTGGCGCCCAAGATGCGTGGCGATCCTCACGAGTAATCTCGCGCGAAGCTGTCATTTGTGGCAGATTAGCGCCATCAACGGAGACACCGGCGTCTAAGCTCTCTGTGAATCTCTATAAAAGATGAGGAGTAGTTTACAAACCCTAGCCACCAGCCGGTGGACGAGAGAGAGGAGAAGGAGGGAGCAACCTTGATGGCCGTTGGCGGTGTTGAGCTTGGCAGAGCTTCGCAAGCAATATTCGCCACCAGAACGATGAGATTTTCTATTTCCTCTCCAAGGTCTCTCTATCTCTATTTGTGTTACTATGTTTTCTGGGGATCCTTAGATTTTACTTGGGGGTTTTATCTGTTGTTTCAATGGCAATGAGGATGAGAAAGTGCAGAACGAGAGATGTAGAGTGTGGGATCGAAAATACGCGCCTGGCATCGTGTGACACCAAACGATATATCGAAGCACAAATGTCATATTTTTAATATGTGGGTTCTTCAATTACTAATAGAGGCAAGCCTCTATTATTAATTACCCCGAATAATGTTGCGGGAACCTCCGATTAAGTGCAAAAGAACAAGTAGAGGCAATGGAAAAAAATAATTTTACTTGTTTGCATAACATGAATTTTATTACATATCATAGGATATATATATATATATATATATATATGTATGTATTTTTTTATTTATTTATTCATTTATTTGAGTGGCCTTACTTGACCTTATATGCCTGCCCTTGCGCCCTTTGAATTCTGTTGTATTGCCATCGTCGCATGGTCTCTAATAGCTCATAAGTTTTCAATGATACTGCCTTATGGTAGAAAGCGTACCATATGGCCATCGATATGGGCCGCACCATATATGAGTAGAAAGCTTGGGATGTCAAATTTCCGATGCTGTGAATTTCATCTTGATCGGAGTTTTCTAGCAAAGATTATCAATGCTTGAACGAAGGGGTATCAAACTGGTTGAATTTCAGGAATTGGCTTCCTTCTCTCGAAATCTGCTATAAACCGGGCCTTTGGTAAGATATGTACCAAACATGGTTGGAAATCCCAAGAAATCTAGTTTCCAATGCAGCAAATTTCGCCCCGATTGGAGTTTCCTATCGAGAGTTATCGGCATTTGAATGGGAGGTGGTCGAGTTGACAAAACTGCAGGAATTGGTCTTCTTTCCATCAAGAACTATACCAATTGAGCCACTGATAAGAACTGTGCCATACATGGTTGGAAAGCTCTGGAAGTCTATTTTCCAATGCCACAAATTTCGCTTCAATCGGGATTTCCTATCAAAAGTTATCGCCATTTGAACGAGAGGGTGTCGAGCTGACAGAACTGCAGGAATCTACCCCTCTTTCCGTTGAAATATGCTACAATCTGGAATGCTGATAGTAAATGTACCATATATGGTAGGAAAGCTCTGGAAGTCTAGTTTCCAATGCCGTAAATTTTGCCCCGATTGGAGTTTCCTATCAAAAGTTATCGACGTCTAAATGAAGGGTGGTCAAGCTGGCAGAACTGCAGAAATTTGGCTTCTGCAGTAGATTTCAAACTATGACTTCCCATC
Source organism: Dioscorea zingiberensis (assembly GCA_026586065.1). Classification (NCBI taxonomy): domain Eukaryota; kingdom Viridiplantae; phylum Streptophyta; class Magnoliopsida; order Dioscoreales; family Dioscoreaceae; genus Dioscorea; species Dioscorea zingiberensis. Next base: position 27,931,502 of record CM048819.1, read on the forward strand.
TTCTTGCATGAAGCTGCTGCTCCTTCATTTCCACCCTTTGATTTGTCTTTGGCGATAATGGACAGCAGGGAGGCCATTATATGGCCTTTGCTTCTTTGTTGGTGACGGGCAGCAGAGGGGCTATCATATAGCCCTTGCTTTTCTTCTTTGTTGATGATAGCAGCAGAGGGGGCTATTATATAGCCCTTGCTTTCCTTCTTTGTTGATGTTAGCAGTAGAGAGGCTATTATATAGCCCTTGCTTTTCTGGTGACGGCGAGCAGCAGTGAGGCCATTATATGGCCTGTGCTTATCCTCTAACGGTGACAGGCGTGATGGGAAGCTTGATGACATGGAGCCGAGGCGTATGCACCTTTGCTCACGCGGTGAGAAGTTGGCTGGAATTTGAGTGCGAGGTAGTGGATGCAGGCGTGGGGAGGTGGGTGGCAGGACTTGCGGAGATTTGGGAGCTTGAGCCGCGATGGGGGCGCGAGGGACGTCGCGGAAGGGAGCCTTGCGGCCTTGGCCTTGGCGTGTCTGGCCCTTGGCGGCCAGCCCTTATGAGGACCACCACAGCGTCACGAGGACACTTGTGAAGCACATACCGGGGTATGGCCAGGGACGTTGGCTTCTTTGGGGGCGGGCGACGGCGGTTGGCGGTGAGGCGGCGAAGCTGATCCGGCGGCTGGGTGGAGGTTATTATATAACCTTTGTTTTCTTCTCCGGTGACAGTGGGCATCGACGGCGAAGGCATAGGAGACGACTTGGCTCATTGATGGAACATGGGAGATAAGGGGGCTTTATCTTCGGCGGTCGATCGACGGACCCGAGCCTGTATCCTTCGGCAAAGCCATCAGAGACAGGCCCGTATCCGCTTGTTTGGCCAGAGCAGCGCCTGACTTCTTGCTTCACCGAGGGGAGAACTTGGAGGGGATCTCCTCCTCCTTTTTTTTTGTAGTCCCTATCTATTTATAGAACCTCCTCACATGATAAATTATAACTTAAATTTTGATTTGATTTATTCTTTAAATTTAGATAAATCAAAATTTAAGTTTTGATTTGATTTGATTTAAATTTTGTTTGATTTTTATTTGATTGATGATTGTTTTTTTTTTTTAGAGAATTATATTTTTATTGCCTCGGGATTTGTTCCCTTGGATTATCTTGGATTTCTCTCGGGATTTGTTCCCTTAGATTGTCTTGGATTTGCCTCGGGATTTGTGCTCATAGATTATCTTAGGATTTGTATTTTTTTTGGATTGCCTCGAGATATGTATTCTCGGGTCATCTTGGAATTTGATATTGCCTCGAGATATGTGTTCTCGGGCTATCTTGGAATTTGAGACTGCCTCGAGATATATGTTATCGGGCTATCTATTTCAATATATATATTTCATCATAATATTTATATGAAATATTTCATATTGGCCCTTGAGACATTTTGTATTTTCAAGGCTTATAAATATATTTTATATATTCCCCTTTTTTTATTTATTTTTTTTTTAGGGTAAACATAGAGCACCGGTAGTACTTGGATTATAGGATCTTTGGGAGTCCTTCCAAGAGTGGAGCTGTTGATCACCATTTGAGGTGCTTGGTATGAAGGATCAGGGTGAGTTCTCGTGATTCTTACCGAGACTCTTATGGTTTTATTCCACTAAGGAGCTTGCTAGAACCATGTGGAAGAGAGAGTGACTGAAATCCTTGGAGATTGCTGAATTGGAACAATGAATCGCATAGGCTTTATGTAGCAAAGGATACCACCAAGGTACCATGCTCCAAGGGAGACTAAATTTCCTGTTCGGCTCAACTTAGGAAACACCTTTCAGATTTTCTTTTCCAACTGATGTTTTGGTATGATTCTCATTGGATTGGTGTTGGAATTGATCAATTGTGATGGTAACATAATGAATATAATCACGAGCACAACTTATGATCTCTAGGTATTATAAATTGGGTAAAGTGAAGGACGCATGGCAAGTTTTTGATAAAATGCCGAAGTGAGGTATTGTCTCTTATAACTCGAATAGCTCTTGAGTTTCCTATTCCTGTTGCCTTGGATGCATGCATTTAGATATTGGAATGGTTTTTTTTTTTTTGTCAAGTCATTATATGACAGAATGCATTATAGAAATCATTTAGTTAATCCTCATTGAGAATGAGGATGTTAATGAAGTGTTGAGATGAAGAGTATAGGGTGTGAAGGACTTATCCTCTACTAAGTTTTAGTGGAGGAGTTGTGGATTGATTTACATACCTAATGGAAAACTCATAACTGAATATTATGCTCTTGCTTGACACTAATGGGAGTAAATTGCTTATAGGGCTGCTTCATTTTGTGGATATATGTGACAAGTTTTCATAACAATATACATGAGTAGTTCTCAAATATAGTGTGGGGCTTTCTAGAAGAATGTGGGGTTGCTGGAGATGCCTTGATGATTGTTACACTTCTAGCTACCTTAAAACTAATTTGGTAGCCTTCCTAGTATTACATTCCATTAATGGAACTGGTCACCCTAGCTATAAGCTAAGGAGTTTGGCATGCGTTAGTCAAACTGCAGCCGTTGTATATTTAAGAATGAAATGTTATATAGTTCATGGTGGCACATGTGGAGGCCAATGTGAAATCCATGCTAGAATGAATATGGTTACATATTTTAAAGGATAATAAATGGTTGATAAATGAGATCATGAGCATGTAATCTTAGTGAGATATGGATACCTGAACATTTGAAATATGTAACCATATTCATTCTAGCATGGATTTCACACTGGCATGAATTCATTCTAGCATGAATTCATTAAGGAACATTTGAAATTCTATAATCATGGAATGTTAACTGGATCCTGAGGGATCTAGCTTGAAGTTATAGTAATCTAGAGTATTTGATACCATATGTATGATTTTGAAATTTGAACTATTCGTTCTTCTATTGGTGCTTAAAGTAATCATAGCTTGTATTGCAAACTTGGGAGTTGTTTGGAGATTTCAGCGAGAGTGTTTGTAGGGTTGAAATCCAGCTATTTAGAAACAAGTAGCAATGCATTAGTTGATAGACATTCTATTTAACCGTGTGTTTGAGTTGTAGTTCAAACTTAGATTTCATGGAGTTGCAGTTATTTAAATTGTAATGATTAATAGCATTCATGATTTAACAGGAGTATTAGAAACACATTTGCCAAAGTATAATGAGGGTTAGAGCTTGATTAGAAGCTTAAGCATAAATGCAGGATTACTGTACCACATGCAAAACATTGATTTTGTTTCATTTTTAAAGGGTCGTATAAGAGACGATAATGAGCCCAATTATGATGGGAATGAAAGATAATATTGTGAATATAATAGACTAGAAGTTTGGGATGAAATGATAAAGATTTCGAGCTTCAAATTAAGGTTTGGATTTCAAGCTTTTGATAGTTACTGTACGTAGCTGCTGATAAAGAGTGAACTGTTAATTCTAATATTCTCCAAAAGACTTGGAATTTGATTCCGATCATCTTGACAGTTCGGGAGGTATTTAAACTAATAAAAATGGTGCGAACAGGTATCTAAGGGCCCAGATCCATCGGTTATGAATTTAAAAGTCAATATTTCGGTAAACTCATGATTAGGGTAATTAAATGCATGTAATGCATTCAGATGGTTATGAAATGTTATGTGATGAACATTTACCTTGTTTAGAACGTGGTAAGGTTATCTTGAACCCGACTAGAAGACTTGGACCCGAGTTAGTGCTAGGAGCGAAATAACAAGTAGGCTCTCTCACGGGTGTTGTGAGTATTCCTAACTCATAGTTCTTTTTTGATATATGCCCTGTCTGCTGACATGTTATGCTTGATGCATTGTTTGAGCTTGTATATTTTGATATGACTTGCTTTGAGGGAGTACCCCTTGACATTCTTCTTGTGTTGTTGTGGGATGGCCAGTGGGAGTGGTACTCCATGGCATATGGCCAATGGAGTACCCTCTAGCACTCTACTTGCACATGGGATGGTCAGGGGCGTGGTACTCCATAGCAGTCCATTGACATTCTATTTGTGCATTGTTTGAGTTTGTATACTCCGATCGGATTTTCTCTGCTCTGACTGTAATATTCTATTTCTGCTTTGCTTGAGCATCTGTTTACTGGTATTGCTCCACTCCATCTGTTGATATTTGGTTATCTACATCTCTCAAATTTCTGCTCTTGGCCTTACTTCATCCTTATGTTGTGCGATCCTACAGGGCATTTCTTTGTCTTATGCACTTGGTTGCTTTCTTTTTCCCAGGGGACGACGAGTAGCTAGGAGCGGGACTCAGGAGGGAGCTTCCGCGGGACAGCTTAGAAGCGTCGAGGACATTTTGAGCTGAGGTCTACAAGCCTCTCGAGTACTTTCTGAGTGAGAGTTGAGTTGTTTCAGGACCCGTATAGAGCTTTTGTATAACCTTGTATATTTTCTTCCGCTGATTAATATTTTAAACTCTGTATTAATTATCTGCTTTTGTTACTGAGCCTTGCGTGCTTATGGGATAGACCCTGTAAGTACGCGGTGTCTGTCGCATGCCCGGGGCTTGGAATATGGGTCGAGGCATGATAGTGCCTCTCTATGATACCCACTTGAGACATTCTCTTTGTTGTTATGTTGTGTAATCCATCTAGTAGATGATGAACATTGTGCTTTAGCGAAAGATTGGTGTTGATCTTGATGATTGTGTGAACCTTTAGTTGTATCTATAGAGAACCTTTGTGAACCTATTATTTAACATATTGGAAGATCCGGGAGTGGCGTAAAGCCTGTGGTTTTTTCCTTCGCATTGGAGGGTTTCCACATAAAATTTGGTATCGCTTGTGTGGTTGTTATTTTGGAATTATCATTGTTGCTTTGGTTGATCTTGTTGGCTTTGATTGCATTTATTTGGAGAACCTATCTTGTACACAAAGAGGGAAATGTATTTGAGTGATAGTATTTTCCCAATAAGACAAACTTGCAAAGGTTATTTACACACAAAACCGTGGTCATGTAGTGAGTTTAGAGGGTTCTGAAGTCCTTCAATGGCTTGGTCTTGGAAAGATTGATGTTGTTCTTGCAGTCTTGGGTAGAACAATACCAAGGGAGCTTCAGCATGGCCATTGGTTGTGTCCCTCTGAGTGATTCTTGTCCTTTTCTATATTCTGATCCATGCCCCCACATATGCATCTATACCAAAATAAGATTAAGTTTAAAGATCATTACATAAAGTTGTAGGATTTCTTGTTAATTTCTGTAATGATCACGGATAACTCAAGATAAGATAAGACATGGATAATATCTTATGGATAACATTATTCAAGGGAAATGAGCTTATGAGCTCATCCAGGAGAACTACTATAAGCACATCCTTCTTCTTCCTGGTGAGCTATGAGAAGAAAGCGAGCTTGGTGCTTTAATGACCAAAAGTGAGAACCGCTTTGCTCAACCCTTCATTGAATGGCTCAAGCCACCTATAACATAACAACAAAAAGGCCACTACTCATGAGCAGGCTTGAAGAGCCTGAGAAGGTGATCATAAAAGAGGAGCATGAAACCCTTCAAGACATGATCACTGTGGCTTTGCCTATTAATTGGGCTGCCAGGTGCTTCTGATGGTCTTGATGATGCGGAGGACACCTTCCATGGATTGGGAAAAGGAGAAGGAGATGAAGGATGAGTTTGGGGGATCCCTTGTGGCTTTGGAGAATAGCCCATTTTGGATACCAACACCAACCCAAATCCTCATTGGCCCAATTCAAATCTCGTGCTATGTGTAACAAGAACTTCAGTAAAATTCAAGTCAATAGGTATAACAATAATAATGAGAAAATGAGAGAGAAAGAGTGAAGAAAAGTTATATTCTTATAATAGTTCTCCTGGATGAGCTCATGAGCTCATTTCCCTTTTATTGAATAATGTTATCCATTTGATATTATTGTTGTCTTGTCTTGCCTTGAGTTATTTGTGATCATTACAGAAATTAACACAAAATTCTTCAACATTATGTCATGATCTTACAAGTTAATCTTGTTTTGGTATATATGTCTATGTGGGGCTATGGATTAGAATACAGAAAAGGACCAGAATCTATCAAAGGGACACAACCAATAGCCATGATGAAGCTCCCTTGCTATTGTTTTGCCCATGGCTGCAAGAACAACATTAACCATCCCAGAGCTAAGCCATTGAAGGACTTCAGAACCCCCAAACTCACTACAAGAAAAAGCATTAGGTATACCACTATAAGACGTACGATGGGTGGTTATTATGCATTAACAGCAGAGTTGGGAGCATCCTAAAAAACCAGAATGACGCAGTCATTGGGATTCTTAGGCAAGTCATCTTCAGCATTGGTGACAAAGGCTTATTCCTTCATTGTAATTTTTAGAGACTCCAGGATGCCCTTATCTTTGAAGTCGCCTCATCAATAACCCGCCTAGTCTTGCAAGCCTCATCCAAAGGATTAACAACCCATATAGTCTATAAGGAGCTCAATTTTTCCCCTTCCAGCTTGGGAAAACTTTTTGCACAATAGCTTTTGTTTTAAGTAGCCTCACTAGGTAGACCGAGGACGTGTCACGCAAGTGGTATGCCTATTTACCCGTAACTCTGCTAGTGCGGGTTTGACTTGTAGTGTGGGTACTACCGGTGGGGAAGTTGTTGGTGGTATGGGTGCAGCTACAGGTGGTGATGCAGGTGAACTTGATATTGTCGGTGGTGTGGATGCAGCTACAAGTAGTGTTGCAGAAGTTTGCGGTGGTGTGGGTGCAATTGCCGGTGAACCAGATGTTGTCGGTGGTGTGAATGTAACTGCGGGAGGTACTACGGGTGCTGGCAGTATCGTAAGTACAGCTGTGAGTGGTGCTACGGGTGAATTCGATGGTGTGGGTGTTGTCGGTGGTTCAACTGCGGGTGTTGCGAGTGAATTTGGTGATGTGAGTGCAGATGTGGGTGCTTTTTGTGCCGGTGCTGGTAGTGGTGCCGATGGTTCTGGAGATGGTGGTGGTTGTCCCAAATGTTTGGGTTTGTGGGTCAACCTTTTTTAATTTTTGCATGGGCAATCCTCCTGGGCTTGTTGTGTAGAAGAAACATGCTGATTAACACTCAACATTTCTAATGGTTGTATTATCTGCTCGGGATTCACTTGCTCAAATAGCAAATTGTCATTGATTGAAGTACTTTCAACTCATTCAGGATGAACGCCAACATGTCCTCCCCTCCTTGGGGGGCCTCCACCCGAACAGTCTTTGGTGGGTGTTCTTCCTCCAGCTTCTCCTCCTCTGTCTTCCTCTTCTGCACACGATTCGAGGGGTGGATTCTTTTTGGAGGAAGCCAAACTAGCTACGGGGTGTTGTCCTTGGTTGGTCGGCTTTTGCAGACCTGATCAGCTTAATCTCCGTGGAGTTAGAGATGGTGAGGGGGACAATTGAAATACATGCAGAATAATAGTATATAAATACTTCAATAAACCGATAAGTGTTTAAGCAAAATAATAAACACTCACCCCAAAATAATAAAAGCTTTATCGGAATTATAAATGCTTACGCAAAATAATATTAAACGATTTAACAAAATAATAAACGTTTTCCCAAAATAATGAACGCTTTATCGGAAAAATATGTGCTAGCGCAAAGTCATAAACACTCCAAAAAATAAACACTTTACAAGAAAAATAAGCATTTAAGAAAAGCATCAAACACTTTACCAAAATCATAAGTGTTTACACAAAACAATAAACAAAACTCACTTCCGTTCCCTTCATTGCTTTAAGTAACTCATAAATTGTTTTCTGCTTCTTGAAACTATTCTCGCCTTAGCACATAATGTGGGACATCTTCTTGAAGCATACTTTGGTGTTGGTCCCCGTTACCTCATAGAACAACAAATTAAGAGTGAGGACACACCCTTACAGGTAGCCTGACGTTGTGAGTTCCCCTGCAGCATGAGCCTTGACACGACTTGCTGCATCAGGGATCTCGTCCATTAGCCACTAGTGGGTGGCCTGCACCCATGCGTAGTCCCTAAGCATGGCGAGGTTGTCGGCGTACGAAGCAACCCGCTGCGATGCTACATAGGAGATGGTGGTGAACAGAAAGGTCCCGAGGAAGTAGACTACTAGCATCTTTACGAAATTCTCCTCTTTGGCCTTTCCCTCTACTACAAGGTTGAGAAGAACCTTTTGAATGGCATTGCGGTCTTGTTCAACAGCCCTTGCTAGGAACCCGCACTTCTAGGAACCCGCACTTGAAAGTTGTCTTTACAGCCTTTGGCTTGAAGTTTACTGCAACACCATGGCATCGGAGGCCGAGGAGCATGCAGACATCCTTTGCCCAGAAATCCAGCCAAGCAAAACCAATGTTGAAGGTTTTAGTCTTCACATTATACATCCCCAAGAGGGAATCCCGGAGCCCCTTCTCCTAGATGACGGTCGTCATCTCCATAAAATGGGCAAAGGGAGTTCTCTCAAGCATCTCGCAATACCCAATGTTGAGTTGTTATCTTCGTCTTTAACTCTCTCAACACTACCACACTTGGAACCATATAGCACCTAAAGTTGATGAGGGAGCAATTCTTCTTACCCATCTTGTGGAGAACTGCACATTAAAACAAACAAATTAAGTGCTTGAATATGTAATTGGGCAAACGCCACTAATGGTCTTTGTAATTTATCACGTTGTTCACTTCCAGCCCTATACTTTAAAAATGTTCAATACCTTGTGTATTTCATCAATATAGTCCCTAGTTGCTCACGTGACAGCTGATTTGGCATATGAATGAAATATAGGTTTTTTTCTAATTTTTTTATTTCCACCTGGCCGTATTTTGCTGACGTAACAACTGCCACGTAAGCTTTTCCAAAAAAAAAATGGTGAAATAAAAAATATTTTACTTTATTTTCAAAATAAATTTTTCTGAAAGCTGACATGGCTGCCACATCATATTTTTAATTTTTTGTTTGTGAAAATAAATAAAAAAAATCAATTTTTTTAAATAAAAAATTTCAAATGTTGACGTGGCTACCATGTCAGCTTTCCAAAAATAAATTTGTTAGTGAAAAAAAAATTATTTTTTTAAAATAAAAAAATTGAAAAGCTGACGTAGCTGCCACATCAACTTTTCAAAAAAAATTTGTTAGTGAAAATAAAAAAATCCATTTTAAAACAAAAAATTTTGAAAAGCTGACGTGGCTGCCACGTCAGCATGCCACGCCAGTTTTTCAAAATAAAAAATTTGTTGGTGAAAATAAAAAAAAAACTCATTTTTTAAAATAAAATTAATATATTATTATTATTATTATTTTAATACAATACGGCCACGTCAGCAAAATACGGCCATGTAGAAATAAAAAAAATCAGAAAAAAACCTCTATTTCATTTGTATGCCGAATCAACTGTCATGTCAGCACCTCGGGACTGTATTGAATAAATACACAAAGTACAGACACCGTATTGAACATTTTTAAAGTACAGGGCTGAAAATGAACAAAGTGATAAAGTATAGGGACACGAAAAAAATAAATACTTTCACTAAAAAATAAAGAGAAACCTCAAAAAATAAACACTTTCGCTTAAAAATAAAAGGAAACCACAAAAAAATAAACACTTTCGTCAAAAAATAAAAGGAAACCCCAAAAAAATAAAAGTACTAGCTAAAAAATAAAAGGAATATCCAAAAAATAAATGTTTTCACTAAAAAAACAGAAACCCCTAAAAATAAACACTTTCGCTGAAAGATAAACGAAAACCCCCAAAAATTAAACCCTAAACGTGATCTAATAAACACACACAACTTACAATTAGAACAATAAAACCTTTCGCTAAAAAATAAACTGCCCAAAAATTAAACCCTAAATGCGATCTGACATAGCTTGAACACTAAACCCTAGACCCTAAAAAATAAACACTAAACTCCAAAAAATAAACACTGAGGCCTTCCGAGCAAACGAATTATCGCTGTAAACTGCGAATACCCACCCGCGCTCCTGTAATCCAAAATAAACTTAAAATCTCATAATCACACATTGTAATCCCAAAAATTGAAGAGGCTTCTTTCTGGGTCTATAGCCTTCCAGATGGTCTTCCCGGCTGCTGGCAAAGACAGGATGCTGTGAAGACATGGAGAAGAGCACTAGAAACTCGTTGGGGAGACTAATGAAGAGAAGACAAATGGGTGGAAACCTCAATCATAAGCATGGGAGACTGATAGCCTACAAACCCAGTCGTGTGTGCGGAGTTCCAACAAATGATCCAATAAAGAGTGGAGGGTATTTTAGTAATTTTAGTCGATCATTTAACTATGTTAATTGACTGAAATATGCAAAATATGAGTGGTTTTTTTTTTGGGGGAGAAACCAACTTTTTAGGGGTTTTCAGTTACTTTCCTCAATTTAAAATGTAAAGGGTAAGGTAGAGGATTCGGATTTTGCGGACCCGTTACCGATCCGTTTAGAGCCCCTATTTAAATTGTCATTATCTCGAGAAAATAAAATATCAAAAAATGGTTCTTACCGTTGCTTCTAAGAAGAGGAAGCAAGTGATCGGCTCTATGCCCTCCTCTTTCGAGCTGAAATCCTCCTCGATGGATGATGAAAACGAACAATCCCGCAAAGAAGACGATGGAGAGTTTTCAGAAGATGACAACGATGGCAATTCCGATGTCGATGTCGATGACGATGAAGAATACGAGTATTCAAGGTCCTTTTATTCCCTTATATCTATGAATTTTATCAGAAATAATTTTATTCTTGTCATTGATCTTGAGTCAAACTTTTTGATTTCACGGTTTTTAATGGCCAGCGATGGTGAGAACGATGATGATGATGATGATGATGATGATGATGATGATGATGATGAGGGTTTGGCGGCCGGGCAGGATCTTTGCGACAGGGTCATCGACCTCCTCGAAAGTATCTTTCTCAGTCTCTCTATTTGTCTTGCAAGTTTTACTGAAGGTTTTAAAAATTTTTCTTTTGTTCTGTTTTTTTTTCAATTTTTTTTTCATGCTGTTGTTTGTGTCTTCAATTGATGGACTTGATTGGGGTTTTGGGAGTTAATTCCTTTTTTTTTCTTGTTTTATTATTTTTTTGTATCATTTTATAATGATACAGTATGTGGAAACCTTACCCAAAATTTATATTCACATAATCAACAAATAGCATACAAACCAATGGACGAATCTAAAAGTGATTTTTCCGATTACAATTATTAACATTGAAATATTGATGGATTTAGGGATTCTTTCCGTAATTGACTAAAAATTTCTGGGTTACAAGATGAAAAAAAAGGCAAAGGATACCAATTTCTTTTGTTAGTGATCTACTAATAATTGACAAAGTTACAACAACTTGCAACAAATATAAGGCTCGAAACCATTTTTAACTAAACTGGAAATGAAAAATGATATCTAATTAGGTTGGAATTTGCTTACCTTCTCCAAACTGCTTTTTCTAGTCTATTTCTCTGTCCAAAATATGATGTAGAAGAAAATATTGGCCAACAATTGATTGGGAAATTTGTTCTCTTAATAAAATGATGGATGGACTTGCAAGGATTTAGGGATTTATGATCCTTCAATTTAAGGCAGGCTTTTTTTCTTTTCAGCTAAGGTTCACTGTTCTATTGAAACTTTTTGTTTGATTATCTGCCTTACACTTAGCAATGGATTCTGACAATTCTAGCTGTCATCATCTGTATGTCTTATAACAAGCAGTCCTATGGGCTTCATGTCACTCATAGTTTTGGCATAAACTCATTATGAGCATTGCTTTGAATTTTCATAAGATTATACACTTTTAAGTTCTAACTGCTTCTGTATGTAATGAATATGTCAAATTGGTTAAAAAAAATTTTGGATACTAGCATATCTGTGATAAAAAAAAATAAATAAATGAAACTCATAAGCCTAATAGTTACATTTTCTTTCTTTTTTTTTCTGAATTTTATCATTCTGTAGGAGAGAAAAGTTTGGATGTTTTGAAGCTTAACCAGTGCAAAGCCTACTTGAGGAAACATTCCCTTAGGTTGAGTGGGACGAAAGCAACATGTATTGAAAGAATTCAAGAACATTGGAGGTTAGTTTTTTCTGTTTCTTAGTGGCAGAAATAAACCTTCAAATGGATGAAGATGAGTCATATATTTATTTACATTGTTTCACATTGCTTTAGTGGATGTAAGCTGTAAATTATGTGTGACTCCATTAGTAATAACAAAATCTAGAGAATGTTTTGCATTGCATGTCATATGTTATTATGTTTATAGATCTCATGAATGTTTGAGATGTTCATATTCAACAACTTTGTTAGACCATAATAATGGCATTTTATGAAGTGAAAAGATACTTGATTTGAGCATCCTGAGCTTAGGAATCAACTCCAGCTGCGTATCATTGGCAAGAATATCCCCCTTAGTCTTCTGAATCTTTCATGAGGTGTTTCTACAAAAGTTGGATAAACATTGTTAATTTTTGTACCTTTTATAAGACATGACAGTGAAATCAGATCTAATAAGGGTTTCTGACACAGGATGTGTATATGCATGTTTAGAGTAGAGAAATGACTTACTATTGGTAAATTTAGGTAGGTTCCATTGAGGCCATTGCAGATTAGATGACTGTGACATTTGGTTTTTTAATTCAGTAATGTATCATTTGGTTTTTTAATTCAGTAATGTAGTAGACAACACTATGGTATTCTCATTTTCATTGAACTATTTGGTGTAAATTAGCTTTTCCTTTTATACTTAATCAACCATGTAGCCATTAACAAGGAAATTGTCTTTATTGGAATTACTAGATTAATGGCATTTTCGTGAATAGAAAGAGAAACCTGATTTCGCAATTTGATTTCTAATTTCAGTCTATGGTTTCACTTATTTTAGAATAAAAGATGGAAATGGTGAAATTCTGTATCCAAAGTCATCATTTGTTATCAATTGTACAGGTATAGTTCATCCACCAATATTTTCTAGCTTGAAGGATTTTTTACCATTCACACCATTGAGGCAGGGGTGTTGTTACATCATTTTCTTTGTTTCAATTTTTTTTTGTTATGTAGGTGATGTGTGCAAAGGCGATGTTGTTCTTTTCAAGCAGAGGATTTTTAGCAAGTGGGTCATTATTTTATGCTACGTTTTTTTTGGATATTTATTTGACTATCCATTTGTTTAAGAGAAATGCTCATCATCTCGATATAGGTTTGACATAGTTACAAGGGGTGCTAATGTCATTGGCAAGAGGATTGTTGCTGGGAGAATTGTGAAGGAAAGTTATGGTGCAACCAAGCAGCAACATACTTTTACTGTAAGATCAATCCTCTAAATGGGCATAGTTTCTCGACTTCCTTGACTGAAGTTTTGTGTTGATCTAACTTTAGGTTGAAATATTATGGAGTGAAGGGGTCCAAACATTGCCTCCACTATTTCCTTTGCTTGTGAAAGGACGGAATCTTTATAGATTGAAAACATTCCGACAGGTGAACAACGATCACATTTACTCTGCTGACCCTTTTCTATCATTTTCATGTATACTTCCTTTAATTAAGGTATCTTCTATCAAATTGCTCTGACGTGCTTGTCATGTGATTACTGAATACTTACTATGTTACTTTTTCTAGCCCTGGACTGATGAAGCAGAGAGATCTAAGGTTCTGGATGAGAAACACAAAAGGGGAGCAGCAGCAAGGCATGCCAGAGCAATTGCCAAAGTTACAAACGCAAATAAAGGTATATAATTTTTTAGTTAGGAAAACACTATCTATTGACACATTTGTGAGTAGAATAGAATAGTTTATTGTCTGTATGGCGTCTAGGGAGATACTATGCATCAATTCCCCTTGCATTGACAAAGTTTCCAATTAAAAGTTATGCTCCGTTCAAATATTCCAAAACAACAGAAATAAATAAAATAACTTGAAATATTGACAAGGTTCCTTTAGTCTCATGAATCTCATTTCCTGTTAAATTTCTATCGACTTTGGTTGTAAGAGAACCATCTGCCAACTGATAATATCTTCAGGCCTTGTTTGCAGATTATAGCATGACTGGAGTGTTTATTCTCTATTAATTAATTTAAGTGGGATATGTATCCATTATTTTCAATCAGCTCAATGGGAGAAAATAAAATCATGACTTAATCTTCATTATACAATCTTCACCATATATACCTGTCTCTTGTTCTCACTGAATCAGATTTCAAGCGCCTGAAAATGTCCTCCAGTAAAGGAATGCCTCCTAAGAGACAAAGGATGGCAGAGATGTTGCCATCTAGACCAAGCTGTAAACAAAACAAACACTATGAAACACCTCAACCTAATAGGCATAGAAGAGCAAAGAAGGTCTGGAGCACAAAATTTCCTGGTTCATCATCATCTGATCTTTTGAAAGAAACCCGCCATTATGAAAGTCAGATTCATACACAGCTTGTTGCTCCATGCTTCCACCATGAAACAGCTCCAGCTAACAATCATGGGAAGGCTAAGAACGTCTGGAACACAAGATTTCCAAGTTCACTATCATCTGGTCTTCCAAAAGAAACCTGCCATCATGGAAGTGAGATTCATACACAGTTTGGTGCTCCATCCTCTCTCTATGAATCAGCTCCAGCAAACATTCATGCAAATGCCAAGAAGTTCAGGAACACAAGATTTCCTGGTCCATCATCATCTGGGCTTTTAAAAGAAATCCATCATCACGGAAGTGAAATTCAGGCACAATTTGGTGCTCCGTCCTTTCACTATCCCCACTATAATGTTGCTTACCCATCTACTCCCAGTGGTATGATCCATCATCGAAGCCACTACAATGACTATCGATATAATTCTTACAGCTCCCAGATTGATCCTAGGACATCGGGCCATCAGCTGAGGCATGTTGAATTGGATCAGAGATCTGCATGCCCTTCAGTAATGCAATTCTCTGGCAGGAGGAGGCAATGGTGACTGATTCCCAATGTCAGAAATACAAATCAAGAAAGCATAGCTTGTTAACAGCTCAGCGGAAGATGAATGGAGAGTTTTTGCAGTTTCGAAACCTGATGGAATTGTTCTCTTGATGGAACAGACAGTAGTGTTTTTTCTATTGCTAGGGGATGGTGACTGATCCCCAATGTCAGAAATACATATGAAGAAAGCATAGCTTGTTAACCCGATTAACAGCCCCAGTGGAAGATGAATGGAGAGTTTTTGCTGTTTGGAAGCCAGATGGAACAGACAGTAGTGTTTTTTTTTTTTTTGTGTATTGCTGTGCTAATTTTGACTTGAAGGCAATGTCAACACTGTTGGCACTTGTATCCAGCTGCTAATGTGCTAAAATTTTTTCCTTAACATAGAATACTGTTAGCAGTTGTACCATTCACTTCAAATCATGGAATGCCTTTTTGACAGATCCTCAACAATTTATCCACTGGTTATAGCTAGCATCTGAAGAAAATTGGCTACTCAACTTCCTCTTATTTAAGAGAGGTCAAGGGATTCTTTCCTGCCTCTAACAAATAAAAAATGATTTATTCATATTTGTTAAAAGAAAATGTTATACCAACTTATTTAATAATTAATTATTATTCTTCATTAATTGGATTAAGCAACTTCAATTAAATTTTTTTAGTTTTTATGTATCAAATCAAAGATAAATTGCAATAACTTCCAATAAAGTCTTATCTAATTTACACCTAATACACTTAGACAACTTACTTCCAACTTATACAACTTGCTTCAATCATTGTTTATGGCATGGGCAGAGTTAGTTGACGTGCATTAACATGCACCAAAAGCTAAATTGGAAAAGACCATAAAACATGAATTATATGGGATATATGCAGCAAAATGGGGGAAAAAAGACATAAGGAATAGGTGGTGTAGTTGAATTCAGTCATTCAGTGCATTATTGTTGGTTGATTATCAAATGTATGGTTAGCATATGACTACCAGTTATTTTATCCTTATTATGCCCTAAAATCTTCTCCAAATTAAAAGGGTTTTATGCAATTTTTAATGTATGATAAAGTTAATTTATCCTTAGTTTACTCGATATCTAGAGACATTAGTTTATGGATCAAATTCCAAGTGACTAACATTAGGAAATCTTTTCCAGCACAATAATAGAAAGATTTTGTTTCCCTATTCTTTCGTATTCCTTTAGGATATTTATCTTATCTCTTTCCTTCTTTTTCTTGTTTGATTGTAATCCATAATTGATTGATTGATTGTAATATTTTTCTTTCATGATCTTGTTGATCATCTTCTTGTATAAACTTACAATGAATTATTAATGAGAACGTGGATTTCACTAAACATCTTATGGTATTAAAGTCGTAGTCATGCGACAACTTTTTTCTTGTATTATCTTCCATGGCAGACCAGCCTTCAACTTCTTCCAATCCAGCAGGACTAGTTGTGGCGGACATGTGTTCTCACCCAAACACAATCATCCAACCCGTTGCTACACCATCCTCTTAGTCATTCTAACCCTTCTTCCATGACAACAATACCATTATCTTCAAATTCCTTTAACCTCTCATCTGAAACTGTTAGTGCAACTGCACTAGGATGGCATCATTTGACACACCAAGTTAATGTGGTCCAAGTACGTGACTCAAGTGATTTAAAGACCACATCAAAGTGTAGCCCAAGATGATGCTGGATCAAGCTATTGGAAGCATCAACATTGAAGGCTGATTGGAGAGATCGGAGGATAATTGAAGATCACATGCAAATCTAAAATGGTTGATTGAAGATTGGTGGAAGATGCCATGCAGCTTGATGAGGCAACTTCAATCAAGTGGTCATGCAATGGTGATTTGACATGCACAAGATTGCATGCAAATGGGCTACATAATCTCAGCTGATTAGTGACTGATTAGAAGCAATTGCAGCTGATTGATGACAGATTTGGCAATCCAAGATTGATTCTCAAGGTGCTACATTGAAGCCAAATCAAGACCATTTGACAAAGCAAACATGGTGGATCGTGAAGGCTGAGTATGCGATGGAGAGGTGGATCGGCTAGTCGCGTGTCGAGGATCAGGAGGATCTGACGCAGTAGACTCGGGACTCAACCAGGAGGGTTGGAGGTGCCACCAAGTCGGTTGTGCGGTGGGTGCTGTAGCCTTGGTCAAGTACTGCAGCCGGGTCATGTTGCAACTTGTGTTACAACCAGAGTTGCAACAACCATAATTGGAAGGAGTCTAATTGAACGCCGCGAGAATCCCGGGTGGAGGATGTCTTTGTGATGGCTTGAAGGCGTGGTGGACACATTATATAAGACCGAGACTCGAGGATTAGGGTGAGCCAGAGTAGTCCCTTGGTAGGAAGGGTGATCGTGGTCACTTGTTGTAATCGAGGAGTGAAGGTGCATATGTGATGTGAGAGTGAGGAACTCCTGTACTCCTTGTTTTCCCTACACTTTTAGTGACTGTCTTCTCCGGGCATGGCCCCCCAGATGTAGGCATTGTTGTCGAACTGGGTAACCAACTCTCGTGTCTCCTTGTTCTTCTTGTGTGTTTATGATTGAATGTGTGAATACCACGAAAAACTGAGTGAGCAGAGTGTCACACAAGAGTTAAAACACAAGTTACGACAACAAGGCAACCCGTCCAGAACTTTCAAGTGGTATCAAAGCCAGGTCGCCGGAGTACACCCTGTTTTCAAGGTCGGCGAAGTCCTGGAAGAAGTTCTGAAGATGACCGGGAACGACGCATTCTCCAACAGCCGTCCACCACTTCTGAATGAAGCAAACTATTCCTATTGGAAGGCACGCATGGAGGGCGTATATCAAATCTATTGATGAAAGTGCATGGATCTCTATCTTGGATGGTTGGGCACCTCCAACATACCTCGATGCTGAGAAGAATGCAGTTGAAAAGGAGAGGAGTACCTGGACCCAAGTGGAACTCAACAAAGCTACTGCAAATGGGAAGGCTCTAAATGCTATTTTTGGAGGAGTCAATGAGAGCCAGTTTACTCATATCAGAACTCGTGAATCTGCCAAGAAGGCATGGGACATTCTTGAGAGAGTTCATGAGGGCACAAATCTGGTACGTATGTCTCGACTCCAAGTGCTAACTTCTAATTTTGAAAGTCTCAGAATAGAAGAAGGAGACAACATCACCATCTTCAACACAAAATTGATGGCAATTGCAAATCAAGTGTTCCAACTTGGTGAAAAATACTCAAATGAGAAGCTTGTTCGAAAGACTTTAAGGTCTCTCCCAAAAAGGTTTGAAGCCAAAGTTGCTGCCATAGAAGAAGCCCGTGACATCACCAAAGTGAGACTTGATGAGTTGATGGGATCTCTTCAAGCATATGAGATGCACTTGAAGCCGCATAAGAAGGAGGAGAATCTTGGTTTAAAGGTCAAGTGTCAAAGAAGAAGGAGATTTCGTAATCTGGTGATGAAGAAGCTAACATTGCATACCTGTCGCATAAATTCTGCACAAAATGATGAGGAAAGGAAGGAGGCAATATCAGGCTGAAGAAAAGAAAGTCAAAGATGATGATCCAAGCCAATCTAAGAGGAGGATCAAATGCTTTGAATGTGAAGGCTTTGGTCATGTCCAAGCAGAATGTGTTAACACATTAAAGAAGAAGGGAAAATCACTCAATGCTACCTGGAGTGATGGAGAGTCAGAAGAAAGTCAGGAGGACAAAGATGCTAAAGGTATGATAAGTCACTATGTTGCTTTTCCTTCTGTGTTTAACCCAACAGGAAGCACAAGTGTCGCAAAGTATGTTGCAACTTCTAGTGCAACATCTGAAGACAGTGATAGCAACAGTGAACTAACACAACAGGAGCTGCTCAAGAGCTATGAAGTTATGCTGAAAAGGTTTGACAAAATGATGATAGAGAACAAGCATCTAGAAGAAGAAAGGAGCATCCTGTTCAAGGAAAAAGAAGACATGAAGCAAAGCTTGTATAAGCAAATTCAAGAGAACAAACTCCTTCATGAAGATAATGAAAACATCATGAAGAAGAATCAGCTCCTAGTTGAAGCGAAAGAAAGCATTTTGAAGGAACTGGATGAATGTCAATACAAGCTTCAACATGTAGAGAAGACTTGTGCTAACAAAAGTAAAGCAAAGTCAGCAGCTGACAGAACAAGTGATGATCACAAAGAGCCCTGTTGTGAAGAAGAATTCTCAAGCATCAAGAAGCAACTTCTAAAGGAGAATGAAGATACTAAGAAAGAACTCTGGATGTGTCAACAGAAGTTACAACATGCTGAGAAGGCAATTGCTTCTCTGAACAAGGGCAAGGCCAAATTGAATGAACTACTGACTTTTGGGAGACCTGCCGGGAATTGGAAAGGACTTGGCTACTCAGGAGAACCCTCTGGAACTAAGAAGGACTTCCGAGAGATTATCTTTGTTAAAGCTCAAAGTGAAGTCAAGGAAGCTCACTCATGCACTTACTGTGGAAAGCATAATCATCTCAGAGAAGGTTGCAACAAGCTAAAGAAGGACCTGAAGACCAGAAGAATTGAAGGACATATCCAAGCAACCTTCACACAAAAATTCAAAGGAAAGATGTCCATTGTGAAAAAGGTCTGGGTCATGAAACATGTCTTGGATGGCACAAAGAAGTCTGCATCTGAGATGGTGCACCCAAAACCTCTAAACCTCAGCCGAAATTCATCAAAACCATGAAGCGCAAGATACTTGCTCAGAGGAAATCATCCAGGCCGAGGAAATCCATCAAGCCAAAGGACCAATCAATGGAAGAGGGAAGTGAAGCCGAACCAAAGGAGCAATCAAAGGGAGAGGCAAGTGAGACAACTCTGCCCGACAACACCATCAGTGCAGAGGAAGAATTGCATCGCACTGAGGAAAAGGGATCTGCTGAACCTCCTGCATCTGATAGTGGTGAAGGTACACAAAATCTCTCACTAGTTGTTCCTTCCTTAGTTGCAACATCCAGTCCACACACTGCACCATACCTTTGGCTCAAAGAAAGGATGCCCGAACTCTTTAAAGAAAAGGAAGGCCCTACAGCATCCAGTGGTCCCTCAGTCACGACCCCAATCATGGAGGGCCCAGAAGAAGAAGAAGATCCTAAAACCCTAGTTTCAGATCAGACAAAAGAGGATCTTGTGACAGAGGCAGGTGCTACTTCAATTGAAGAGCGTCCAGTTGAAGACAGACCACATGGACCCACAACTGATGAAGACATTCCTAATTTTTCTCAAGACGAAGGGAAAGGGGTTGCAACTCCAGTGCAACCTGATGCTGAAATTGGTCAGGAATCACGTGTTCTTGACAAGGGCAAGACAGTGGTTGAAACCTACTCCTCTGACAGTGAATCTTCCAGTGAAGAAGTAGATCTGCAGATACTCTGGCTGATGAAGAACTTTGTGCTGCAGAAAATCTAACAGGTGTCAGTCAAAGTGTTGCAACTCATCCTGCGACTCCAGATAGTACAGATGATAATGTGCCTTTGTTTGAGTTGCCAAAGAAGAGGAAGATGAGTAAAAAGGTACAACAGAGGCTTCCAAAGAAACAGAAGACAGGATCTTCCTCTGTTCATCCCAAAGGTAAAGCCACTCCTGTTGTGTCTTCAAGAGAAACCAGGTCACAGAAAAAGGGGGAGAAACAGAAACCAACAGCTAAGAAAGCCCCTGTTCAGTCATCTACAACAACAAAGGGTAAGAAGAAGCCAAGAGTGCAGAAAAGGACTGAAAAATTCCTAAACTCAAAGTGCAAGGGCAAGTTCAATCTTATGTCAATTCGTGGACTAGTTATTGAAAGGAGTATTGATGAAACAGCATACAACAAATTTGATCTACTGCAGTTTTTGACAGAGAGAGGCCTACTGAAATCTGTAACATTTGCTCAACATTATAATATCTCTCTAGTACAAGAATTCTACAGTAACTTTCCTGAGGAGAAGAGTAATTCTTCACAAGTGTTTGTGCGAGGTATGATGATCTCTTTTACTCCTGATGATATTAATCAGTTTCTTGATTGTCCTGCAACAAGTACAAAACTCTTTGAGGAAGGACTCCAGTATAGTGATGAAATTTTGCATGAGATTACTGGTGGCAGATGTCAGGAGTGGGGAGCAAAGCACAGATTCCCAGCATCTCTCTTGACAGTTAAGTATAATGTGCTATTCAGAATTGGGGTCTACAATTGGTTTCCTACTCCTCACAATTCCAGCATTCTCAAAGATATGGCCGTATTTCTTTATGCTGTGTCCACTGGGAAAAAGTTTAATCTAGGGAAGCTGATCTACAATAACATTGCTCAGACAGCAGCAAGTACAACTACTAAGATCAGTCTTGGACACTCAGCACTTATAAGTCAGTATCTTTCACAACAAGGAGTTCCACAGGACAAAAATGAACTTCTCCCTACTAAAAAGAAGATTACTATTTCTGCCAAGCTGTTTAAACGAGGGAAGACTGTAGACCTACCCGTTGGCAGAGAATCACCTCCTCCAGCAGCTGGCTATGAGCTTAATTTGTCTATGGATGAGGAATTCGAGAAGTATCTTGTCAATCATCTTGCTGAGCTTGATCGTCGTCAACAAGTCTATTCTCAACAACTTATTCAGATTTCCAATGAGAGGCAGCACATTCATCATTTGCTGGAAGCACTTCGACGGCGTCGGGCTGCAACACAGGGGGAGTAGACTCAGAGGGCGTCCATGCCAGGCAAGATTTTCCCTAACTGCCTCTTTTATTTGCAGGTCTGGCATTATTTTCACAAAGGGGGAGAAGTGGATGGCTCTTCTGTCTGCAGTTTCTGTTCTGTCACTATATTTTTTTTCTCTGCTAGTTGTTCTAGTGTTGCAACATTCTGTTCTATGTCTGTTTATGTTTGTTTTGAACTGACTTTAAGTGTTATGGTGGTATTGAACTGACTAGCTCCTGCTTCCTGCTTTATGTCATTATTTATGCATTTGTATTATTCAGGGGGAGCATCATATGCTGTTGTTATGAATGTAATTTAAGTCAGTTCATGCTATGTCTAGTCAGTTCTGTCAGTTTTATGCCAGGATGTTGCAAGTGAGTTGTAACTAGGATATACAACAACTACTCAGACTAGCAGACAGAAGAGTGTTGTGTCAAATAATGCCAAGGGGGAGATTGTTAGTGCAACTGCACTAGGATGGCATCATTTGACACACCAAGTTAATGTGGTCCAAGTACGTGACTCAAGTGATTTAAAGACCACATCAAAGTGTAGCCCAAGATGATGCTGGATCAAGCTATTGGAAGCATCAACATTGAAGGCTGATTGGAGAGATTGGAGGATAATTGAAGATCACATGCAAATCTAGAATGGTTGATTGAAGATTGGTGGAAGATGCCATGCAGCTTGATGAGGCAACTTCAATCAAGTAGCCATGCAATGGTGATTTGACATGCACAAGATTGCATGCAAATGGGCTACATAATCTCAGCTGATTGGTGACTGATTAGAAGCAATTGCAGCTGATTGATGACAGATTTGGCAATCCAAGATTGATTCTCAAGGTGCTACATTGAAGCCAAATCAAGACCATTTGACAAAGCAAACATGGTGGATCGTGAAGGCTGAGTATGCGATGGAGAGGTGGATCGGCTAGTCCCTTGTCGAGGATCAGGAGGATCGGCCTTGATGACTCGGGACTCAAACCGTGAGGGTTGGAGGTGCAAGTCGGTTGTCGCGATGGGTCGTAGCCTTGGTCAAGTACTGCAGCCGGGTCATGTTGCAACTTGTGTTACAACCAGAGTTGCAACAACCAGAATTGGAAGGAGTCTAATTCTGGAATGCAGCGGAGAATCCTGAAGGTGGAGGATGTGCTGTGATGGCGTGAAGGCAGGGTGGACACATTATATAAGACCGGAGACTCTGAGGATTAGGGTGAGCCAGCGCTAGTAGTCCCTTGGTAGGAAGGGTGATCGTGGTCACTTGTTGTAATCGAGGAGTGAAGGTGCATATGTGATGAGAGAGTGAGGAACTCATGTACTCCTTGTTTTCCCTACACTTTTAGTGACTGTCTTCTCCGGGCATGGCCCCCCAGATGTAGGCATTGTTGCCGAACTGGGTAACCAACTCTCGTGTCTCCTTGTTCTTCTTGTGTGTTTATGATTGAATGTGTGAATACCACGAAAAACTGAGTGAGCAGAGTGTCACACAAGAGTTATAACACAAGTTACGACAACAAGGCAACCCGTCCAGAACTTTCAGAAACTCAACTTATCTCCATCAATTCTTCCATTCAAACACCACTCAAATTAATATCTACCAACTACCAATCATAACATACCCAATGGTATTCCCTACTCATTGGGTATGACCTCCTCAAGTTTGTTGAAACCCCACCCGATCCTTCCCATTCCTCTAACACAATGGATCCGTTAAGACCAATTGATAATGGTTTAAATTATTGCTTCTGTTAGAATAATAATTATTATTAATTTATTGTTCAAATATGAATTTCACTCCTTAAGATAACGTTATGGTTTCTAAAGGATGTAATTTTCAAATAGTCACATCTATTCGTTTCTAACAGATTTAATATTTAAAAGAATTACATCTATTTGTGTACAACTGATAAGATATTTGAATAGTTGTGTCTTTTGAAAAAAAAAAAAACACATACTTTCACAAATTGTAAAAAGGAACAAAATCTTTGGTTTCATACACATAACAAAAACAACCGAAAAATAGAGAAGATTAAAAAAAAAACAAAATTCCTTTTATTCAATTCGGGTTTCTCTCCACGAGTGTTGGGTGCAGAAAATCGAAAGCTTATCATATCCACTAAAGCTATTTGCATTCAAACATGATACAACAATCTCAAGAGGAGAAGGGGCAAATAACGCTTTTAGGAAGGGTTCATCAATGTGTTTCAAGCTTATCCATTGTCTACACAATTATTCAAACAATCTAAAAGCGTTATTTGTGTTTTCAATGGATTTTGGTACTATCAAAATGATGAATCAAGATTTCATTCACTTGGTTCGCTTTGATTGGGTAAACTTCACAAGATGGAAAGACAAATTAAAGTTCTTGCTCACTGCCTTAAAGGTCTTCTACATACTCGATCCAGATTTGGTGGCAATTCCTTCACCTAATGATCATAACTCCGATGATTTAATTGTTCAAAGAAAGAAAAGAGAGGAAGATAAAGTTGTGTGTAGAGGACTCATCCTCAATTCTTTATCTGATCGTCTTTATGATCTATATATATCCGAGAACTCCGCACTTAACGTATGGAATGCACTAGAATTCAAATATAAGGCTAAGGAGGCAGGTAGTCAAAAGTTTCTAGTTTCAAAATATTTCAATTTTAAGTTTGAAGATAATATGCCTATCTTGTAACAAGTACATGATTGCAAGTTATTGTAAATAACCTGAGAATTGTCGAGGTCAATCTTCCTGTTGCTTTTCAAGTTGGAGCAATTGTGGCTAAATTACCAAGTTCCTGGAATGGCTATCGGAAGAAATTGTTCCATGATTCCAAAGACTTTACTTTGGAAGAATTACAAAAACATCTTCGAATAGAGGAAGAATCAAAGGGAAGAAATAAGAATGCAGAATTCTTTAATGGAAACAATATGGCAAATATTCTCAATTGATCATCTAAACCCAACAATGGCAAGCAAATCGAAGGGGGTTTTCTTGGTCCAAAGGATCAAACTGTGAGTTCCTCCTGAGTTGTTGTGTGATGTAGTTGCAACGGTGGTTGTACCACAGTCTCTCAGAATACACTCAAGCTCTCTCACACACACATAATTAAAACAATGAAAAGCATGAAGAGAAGAGACACAAAAGTTTGGTAACAGCTTCTTTGTCATCCGATATTATTCCGTTTGTTATTGATGCAAAAACCTCTTACAAAGTCTAACATTTTCTTGCAACTACCTATGCCAAACCTTCTCATGCTCGGATCATGAGTCTTCATGAATCCATGAGTATCACTAAAAATGGGACCATGTCTATCGCAACATATCTTCAGAAGATCAAACAGATTACTACCATGCTAGCACCGTCGGTGTCAACATCTCCATGGGCAAAATTGTATTCATGTACTGCATGACTTACCACCAGAGTATAAATAACTATCAACAACTCTTTGTTCTAGAGAGGCGGCTATCACCTTTCATGATCTTCATGAGAAGCTAACTGACTTAAAGACGTATTTGGTTCGTGAAAACCCGATTGTTGCTCCTATAATGCCCAACACTATGGCCAAGCCAAACTCCATTGCTTCACACAACAATAGAGGAAACTATAATCAACATGGTTTTTTTCAATTCTTCTTCTTATCACAAATCTTCCAATTCGGGTTCTAGGCCTTTTCACAACAATCAAAACAACCAAGGCAATCGCCCTCAGGCAGCTTTGTGTATGGTCCAGTTCGATCCCAAACTAGTCTCGGAACCGGACCATACCGATTTAAACGGTTTAGGAAAATTGGGACTGGACCAAACCAAGTAAGAGGAAAAATCGGACCGATCTAAAACCACAGATAGTCTGGTCCGGTCCGATCATGGTTTTGATCAGTTTTTTTATAATATGTTTGGGAATTTTACAAACCTGATTAAATGAAATGGCTCAAAAAATTCAACCATCCTAAGTCGAACTTAGTAAGTCCTAACATAAGCATGCTAACAATTAACAAGTTTGATTTCATTAATACAGTCATCCAAAGTTCCAATAAAAAATTCAAAACAAACTCAACTATTGAAAAACAACAAGAAAAGGCCAAAAAGGAAAAATACCCAACATGTACACAACATATGTGTATGTACTCTCTACTCTGCAACATGGAAGAGAATGAATAACAAAAATAAGCAATGAAAAGAAAGGAAATGAATACAAAGACAGGAAGAGAGTAAACAATATTTGCTTTTCCTTGATCAACGCATCAATATCCTTGCTAGCCAATACTAAAACCCAACCAATCAGAGGCGGAGTCCCGAAGTGCTGGAGTGAAAAGGAAAAGAAAAGAAAATGATGAAAACGGTCGGAAACCAAATAGGGGAACTAGGACGGAGCCGAAGACGTTGCAGTTTGGGGGCTGGCCGGCAGGGGAATGCCGGAGAGGGATGGGGGTGGCGCACGAGTGATCTAGAATTTCTATGGTTTGTATTTTGTGTCTATTTTGTTTGGTCTGAAGAGAGAAAATGACTTTTGTCTTTTGATAAATGCCCTAAACTATATGTGTGTGTGTGTGTGTGTGTGTGTGTGTGTGTGTGTGTGTGTGTGCGTGTGTGTGCGTGTGTGTAGGATGGGCCCTACTTTGTATGCAAGGCCTCAAAACCTGATCACAATTAACTAATACAACAATATAAATGACATTTCACAAATTTACTATCCATAACATAATAAGATGAAATATAAAGTGGTTCATAAGTCTAACAACATATACCCTATAAGCCATAAGGGTCCAAGGGGTACATAAAGCTCTTGAATAGGTGCGACAAATCTCACAGATAGTTATACACCACTACAACATGAGGTACAACATACCTCACAAAATACCACTCTACTATGCAGGAAGTCCCTTCCTACACCCCCGATACTAGCTATGCATCGTGATCTGAAAAAGGGGACAATAGAGATAATGAGCTCTAAAGCCTATTAAGCATCCACTAAAAATACTGACGTCACGTATACAGTTTAAAACATGCTGATAATATACTCCAATAAAGTGTATCTGAAATAACCTTTAAAGTAATAGCAGAAATAAGTATCATATAGCTTGTAACAAACTCAAGCTCAGAAATCAATTAATGAATCACGCTAAGTACTGTAATTGGAATGATTCAGAAAGTAGGTAGAAAATTACACAGATTTCATACACACAATAGAAAATAGTCTCCCACATATGTTATGGCCACTATTGCTACACTGGTACAGTCTAGAGTCAGAAATATCATATATGTATTTATATACCCTCGGTTTCCTAAGCCAAAATATTTGATTTATATATATACCCTCAGTTTCCCGAGCTAGAATCTTTGATTAATTTATATACCCTCAGTTTCCCAAGCCAGAATATCAGATAGCGCTAGAGTAATAAATACATGTCTTCACCGGCTATGCTTACTCCTACTGGCTAAGGACAGAACATATAGATGAAATAAGAAAGCCAATAAAATCCCAATATGAGTCCAATTCCACAATATGTTCAATACAGATGTCCTTATGCTTTAACAGAGGTGACAAAATTCAGTAAAAGGAAATAAACCCAGAATAACAGATATAGGGGTCAAAACAGTATTTAGCCAAGCTAATAATGTGCTCAATGCCAAAAACCTGTGAAACCACATCACTTAGAGTATAAATCAACTGCACTCATTACTTAATGCCAATCAAATCACAGAATTAAAAAAATCCATATCAAATAGAATCATAGAGTTTACATGACTTCCATTTTAAGAACATAAGCCTCTTTAAGTTTAATAAATAAAAGTAAAGCTTACCTTTTTAAAATTATATAGCAAAATAATTGTAGGAGAAGTATTTACAGAGGTTTATATGTGGAATACTTACATTTACTCTCAAATGCAACTTAGTCGTGACTGACACTTCCTTTTCAGGATCTAGTATAATGAAAAATAGTCTCAGTAACTGAGATACAAAAATGATACATGCTATTGTACCCATCATTGAGCCTACCTTCCTAACACTAGCTTGAAAATACTCTCAAAAAATAAATCTACCCTCCTTGCACCTTTGTTAATCAAACAATTGCTCACTTCTAGAAACATATTAGGTAGCACAAGCATATTAACTTTTAGTCTAGACTCTTAAGCTTGTGGGGTTACCCCTTGTGGTGAAACACCACAAGTAATTTGTAATGAATTACTTAGAGGATAACCTCTTGTGGTGTTTCACCCTATATGGCTAAATGGACGCTAGCTTAGCAAAGTGAAAGACTAACAATGTGAAATTAATAATAACCACTTGGATAAAATTGCTTGCTAGAACAAACATAGCAGAGAGGCATCAAGAAATCCATCTTATTAACTCAGTCTACCATCTTTTCTTAAACTCTTAATGCAGGCAATACAACATTAGCTGCAGTTGCAAGTCAACATGCTATTCCACTCAAGCCCTCATACTTTAAACTCATTTCTATCCCAAGCTTGAACAACCTCAACCAAAATGTTTTATGAGGGGTCAAATAGTATTACCAATCTCCCATAATCCTTAACAAAGAAGCAGATGCTTAACCCTAACAATCCATATAAAATCTTTGCAATATTTACTACAAGAGATGTTATTCTCATTAGCATAATAGATGATTACAAACTGGTGTCGAGAATGGAAATACTACATATTTCAGTAACTCCACCTGGAAATTTATCTATAGATACATGGTTGACACTAACCTCAAGTACCCAAGCCTTGAAGATTATTTATAGTATCATTGACGCATGTAAGATGTTAAGGTTTATAGTTCAAGAACATGTAACCAGCCTCCTATACAAGTGTCATGAAAAACTCCTATTTAAGATCATTCCAAGAAAATTCCTTCTTTAATTATCCCAAGCATGAAAGTACTTGATGGTAATTAGGATAGGAACAGAGACTAGGAAAGAATACAAATAGATTAGAAAGAAGAGGAGCTGACTTACCACTAGTATGTTGTTTTGAGTGCAAGAAGACTTGAAACTCGATCCGTAGCTATAAGGTGATGAGATGAGGACGAAGTGATTCTATAAGCCTAAATCAGGCTGTGAGGGTGAGAGAGAGAGAGAGAGAGAGAGAGAGAGAGTTATGAAAGCTCCTTAGTGCACTGGATCGTGGAGAGAGAGAGAAGTGCTTAGGCCGAGAGGGAGGGAGAGAGATAGTTGGGAGAAAGAGAGCTACGAGATTGAAGGCAAAGAGGGAGGAAGTCTCGGGTGGCTAGTGTGAAGAATAGAGCTTGCCGAGCAACGAGAGCTCAACCTTGAGAGCTTGCCGATGAACAAGCTAGTGTTGTGGAGGAACAATTGTTGACGAAGAACAAGAGCTTACCAAAGAATGAGTTTCTTCCGATCTTCAAGGTGGGCTGATGAACGAGCGTTCTTCCGATCATCCGATATACCAATCTTGGGAGCTCGTCGAGGAACGACGAACGTGCTGAGCATTCAAAGCAAGAAGAGAAAGCCTTTTTCATTCCATCGTATAAGAAGAGGAAGATTTGCTGCTCGGATGAAGAGCCCATGTGTAAATACGAAGCTTAAAGTAATGTTATTTTAATGTCTACATGCATTTATGAGAGCATGGACTTGCACGGTTTCATAGGTAATTTAGAAAAGGCATAGAGATAAAAAGATGATCTTTATCTCTGGTGAGTGTGTGTGAGAGTGGTTTTGTGATTAAGTTACTATTCTTCTTCTTCTCTACTGAGAAATCTTTGAATATACTAAAGCGGGTGTGGGTCGTGGATGTAGGCTTGTTGTCGAACCACGTTAAATCTTGTGTGTTCTTACCTGCTTGAGTTTGTCCTGTGTTTTTTGTACGTCTTCTCCAACAATTCTGTCCGCTGTGGTTGGGAATTGTTGTGCAGATCGTGCTGATAGACGCTCGGTGTCTGTTTCCCAACAACTGGTATTAGAGCTCAAGGTTTCGATTGGAGTAGAGATGACTGACATCAACCTATACAAGATGGAGAAGTTCAATGGTGAGAACTATGCATTCTGGAGAATGCAAATCGAAGACTACTTGTATCAGAAGGACCTATAGCGCCCGATGACCGGTGAGAAGGACAAAGACTCCACAGATGAGGAGTGGAAGTTGCTTGATCGGAAGACTCTAGGGGCAGTTCGTCTTGCAATCTCTACGACTATCGCTTCGAACATCTCCAATGTGAAAACAACAAAGGAGTTGTTTGATCTCAAGGAAGAGATGTATGCTGGTAGTTCTTCGGCATACAAGGCACACCTAGTGACTAGCTTTATGGATCTAAAGATGCCTGAGGATGACATTGTAGCCAATCATCTAAATGAGTTTCACAAACTCAACAATCAGTTGGATGTAGTGGGTGTAAAATTCACAGAGGATGTACAAGCCATCTGCTTGATAAAATCTCTGCCAAAGAGTTGGAGCGTCTTTAAGACAGTGGTGTTCAACTCCAAGGGCAATGTAGATCTAACATTGAGTGATGTGGCTGCACAGATGTTGGCGGAGGAGATTCGAAGGAAGGATGGTGATACTTCCTTCAGCTCTGCCTTGTCTATAGATGATGGTGGTAGATCATCACAAAGAGGAAAGCATGGTAATCATGGAAAATCCTAGCGAGGACGTTCTAAGTCTCGCAGTGGCAAGAGAGATGGAGCTTTTTGGAATTGTGGCCAGGCAGGCCATTTAAAACGGGATTGTAAAGCCCCGCCTAAGAATGAAAAGGGAGGTAAAAATGATGTAAACCTTACTGGCAAATCTTATTGCATGATATTGTCAATGGAAGACCAATGTGATACATGGATAGTTGATTTTGGTACATCTTTCCATGCTACATACAACAAGGAGTTGCTAAAGATTATGTTCCTGTAAATCTGGGAAAGGTTCATCTTGGCAATAACAATAAATATAATGTGATTGGTAAGGGAAATGTTAAGTTGCTACAAGAGAATGGTTCAGTATTTGTGTTGAAGGATGTTAGACTTGTGCCCCGCCTAATGAAGAACTTGATCTCTGCTGGTCAATTGGCTGTAACTGGAGTGGCTATAAAGTTTGTAGGTGACACATGGAGTATGAGCAGGGGCTCTCTCATAGCAGCCAAAGGGAAGAAAGTGGTGACATTGTATTTGTTCTCATGCAAAGACAAGTACTCTATATCGGTGGCATCAGTTGCTGACGACTCAATGTGGAATAAGAGGTTAGGTCACATGAGTGAAAAAGGGATGCAAGTTCTGATGAATAATGGACAACTTCTTGACTTAAAGGAGGTGAACCTGGATTTCTGCGAAGAATGTGTCATGGGCAAGCAGAAGAAGGTTACCTTCACAACGGTCACTAAGGAAAGGAAATCAAAATAGTTGGATCTAGTACACACGGATATTTGGGGTCCGGCTCAGGTATGATCTCTCACCGGTACTCTTTAATTTGTTACTTTTATTGATGATGCATCTCGCAAGCTTTGGGTTTATGATTGTCGAAAAAAAATCTGATGTGTTTGATTTGTTTGTCAAATGGAAAATACTTGTCGAGAATGAGACAGGACTGAAGCTAAATGTTTGAAATCCGATAATAGAGGAGAGTATTGTAGTAGGGAGTTTTAATCTTATTGTGATAAACATGGAATTAGAATACTCCTTACAACCCCAAGATAACCAAGGCAAAATGGTGTGGCAGAGCGAATTAACAGAACACTCTTAGAGAAGGCTAGGAGTATGAGACTCCATGCAAGGCTGCCAACAACATTTTGGACCTATGCCGGAGACACAGCGGCATATTTGATCAACCGATCCCTATCTTACTCCCTAGATGGTGGTTTACCCGAAGAGGCATGGACAGAAAAGGAGGTTAAGCTTGACTTCTTACGGGTGTTTGGATGTGCAAGTTATGTGCATGTTGAACCAGAAAATAGAGGGAAGCTTGACTCAAAATCAAGCAAGTGTTATTTCATTAGTTATGGAACTGACAGTTATGGATATAAGCTATGGGATGTAGAGCACAAGAAGGTTGTTCGAAGCATCGATATCATCTTCAATGAATTAGATTTGTATAAAGACCAGCAAAATCTACAAAAGGGGAAGGAACTATCTGAGTTTGTAGACTTTGAGGTGGATAAATCCTCAGGAGCACAAGCATGTGCAAGTAATTAAGGTGAAGACATTGAAACTTAATCCAATTCTAGACAAGAAGCATCTCAATAAGTTGATAGTCAAGAGGTTGATGGTATCCCACAATTAAGCGAAGTTCCTCTGCAGACACCTGTTGGTTGGAAGAGCAATAGTGCACCTAAGCCAAAT
This sequence comes from Dioscorea zingiberensis, assembly GCA_026586065.1. Lineage (NCBI taxonomy): Eukaryota > Viridiplantae > Streptophyta > Magnoliopsida > Dioscoreales > Dioscoreaceae > Dioscorea > Dioscorea zingiberensis. Next base: position 27,963,361 of record CM048819.1, read on the forward strand.
CCAAAATATGACTCTAGCCTTAATTACTTGTTGTTGATAGATAGTGAAGAGCCTGAAAGTTTTGAGGAGGCATGCCACATAGACTCATCTATTGAGTGGGAGCATGCCATGGATGATGAGATGGACTCCTTGTCCTCAAACAAAACTGGGAAATTGACTCATTTGCCCAAGGGGAAGAAGGCTCTACATAACAAATGGATCTATAGGTTGAAAGAAGAAGCCGATGGAAGCATTCAATACAAAGCTAGACTTGTCGTCAAGGGCTTTAAACAAAAGCATGGGGTAGATTTCACAAAAATATTTGCTCCAATAGTGAAAATTGCAACCATCCGGACAATCTTGAGCATAATAGCAGTGGAGGATCTCCACCTTGAGCAGTTAGATGTAAAAACTGCATTCCTTCATGGTGATTTGGAGGAAGAGATCTACATGCATCAACCAAAGGGGTACATTGAAAAAGGCAAGGAGAATTTGGTTTGTAAGCTAAGGAAGAGCTTGTATGGCTTGAAACAAGCTCTAAGACAGTGGTATAGAAAGTTTGATGGGTTCATACATGCAATTGGGTTCCGCAGGTGTCACTCAGACCATTGTTGTTACTTTAAGAACTTTGAAACCTCCTATATCATACTATTGTTATATATCAATGACATGCTTATTGCAAGGTCAGACTTGTTTGGGATTGGGAATCTCAAGAGAAGAATGGCTCAGGAATTCGAAATGAAGGATTTGGGTCCATCAAGACCGATTCTTGGCATGCGAATTACTAGAGATAGAAAGAAGTGAGTGTTGAAGCTATCTCAGGCATAGTATATTGAGAAGGTACTACAAAGGTATAATATGAAAGGTGTTAAGACAGCTGGCACTCCTCATGCAGCACATTTCAAACTCTCTCAAGCACAAGCCCTAACTACACAAGAGGGGTAAGATGAAATGAAGAGCATTCCTTATGCCTTAGTAGTGGGTTCTCTCATGTATGCTATGACCTGCACTAGACCAGATATCTCTCATTTAGTGGGAGTAGTGGCTAGGTATATGAGTAATCCTAAAAACAACATTGGGAGGCAGTAAAGTGGATTCTTAAGTACCTAAAAGGTACATCACAAATGAGTTTATGCTTTGGTGGTTCAAGCATAAGACTTGTAGGTTATGTGGATTCTGATTTGGCTGGAAACTTGGACTCTAGAAAGAGCACACATGCTATGTGTTTACTCTTGGGAGTGGAGCAATAGCATGGCAGTCACAACTCCAAAAGATAGTCACTTTATCTTCTACTGAGGCAGAGTATGTTGCAGCCTCAGAGGTTACAAGGTGTTGATTTGGTTAAAGGCATTCCTGAAAGAATTGGGTAAGAAACAGGATGAATGTTGCTTGCATTCAGATAGTCAGAGTGCTATTTATCTTGCCAAGAACTCAGTTTTCCATTCAAGAACCAAACATATCGATATCAAGTATCACTTCATTTGAGAGCTTGTAGAAGAGAAGAAAGTGAACTTGGAGAAGATCCACACCAAGGCCAACCCGGCGGACATGTTGACGAAGGTTGTCACCAAGGAGAAGTTGAGGTCATGCTCAACTTCTGTTGGTCTTCTACACTAGAGGATCAACTAACCCACACCCATACATATTCAGATTGAAACTCAGAGGCTTGCAGATTGTCAACCTCAAGTGGGAGAATACAGAAGAAGAAGAAGATGAAGATAAAGCACATCAGTCTCCAAGTGGGAGATTGTGAAGAATGGAGCCTGCCAAGCAACAAGAGCTCAACCTTGAGAGCTTGCCGATGAACGAGCTAGTGTCATCGAGGAACAAGCGTTGCCAAAGAACAAGAGCTTACCGAAGAACGAGCTTCTTCCGATCTTCAAGGTGGGCTAACGAACCAACGTTCTTCTGATCTTTCAATATACCGATCTTGGGAGCTCTCCGAGGAACGAACGTGCTGAGCGTTCAAAGCAAGAAAAGAAAGCCTTTTTCATTTCATTGGATAAGAAGAGGAAGAGTTCCTGCTCGGATGAAGAGCCCATGTGTAAATGCAAAGCTTAAAGTAATGTTATTTTAATGTCTACATGCATTTATGGCGGCATGGACTTGCACGGTTTCATAGGTACTTTAGAAAAGGCATAGAGATAAAAATGTGATCTTTATCTCTGGTAGTGTGTGTGAGTGGTTTTGTGATTAAGTTACTGTTCTTCTTCTTCTCTACTAAGAAATCCCTGAATATACTAAAGTGGGTGTGGGTCATGGATATAGGCTTGTTGTCGAACCATGTTAAATCTTGTGTGTTCTTACTTGCTTGATTTTGTCCAGTGTTTGTTGTACGTCTTCTCCAACAATTCTATCCGTTGTGCTTGAGAATTGATATGCAGATCGTGGTGATTGACGCTCTTGGCGGTGTCTGTTTCCCAACAGCTAGATCATCGTGACGGTAAGGGAGAGAGTGGTTAAAGAGAATAACTTAGAGTAAGAAAGAAAGTGATCTTTGTTTCCATGCTAAAATAGAGAGCAAGATAGAGGTGATAGATAAGAGATGTGAGGGAGGCATAGAATGGAAGCTTTCAAGGCTAAAGAGAAAGACTAGGCTTTCATAAGGGTCTTGAAAAAAAGCTAGGGCATGGGTGAAGATATATATTGCACACGCCTCACGAAGGATAGAGAAGACAATCTCAGTGGAGTAGAGATAGATATTGCAACTTTTCAATTCAGCCACTGATTTGGGAAGTAATTATAAATGAGTTCCCACAAAGTCATATTCCCATCTTCATATTGACTTTTATATGAAGGTCCCTAGATAATCTTTATATTGAAAAACTCCTACAAGGTCCCCAAGGTATTACATTTTAGCCCTCATAATATAACATCTTTACATACAAGTCCAAACTTTTTCCAAATTTTTAACACATCTCACTCAACTTCCAAAAATTTCTAACAAGCTTCAGAAATCCAAAACTTTCCCCAAGCATCAGTAATAATCCAACAAAAAGAAAAATACTAAACCAAGCAAAATAAACGATATGTGAAATTATATAGAATCACACTGAAATTCAGGGAGTGGTTATTACAAGATCATTATAAGTCAAATAATTCTAGAAATTCCTTCCAAGCTTCACAACAATCTCTAAAAAAACCACATGACAGTTGTGCTTCTTAAACTTCGAAATCAAACTCTAGATGGCTATTTTATTCTAGTATTTCCCATCAAGTGACTCAAGATCACAACAATCTGTCTTTGCACTCCAATTATAATGGCACTAAAGATATTATGTTTGGTGAAGGTAAAAATCTCAAAATAACACACATGGGTTAATTCTACTTCTCTATCTTCTTCCTCAAGGCCTCTTTTTCTTTCTAATGTGTTTTGTGTTCCACAAAGTAAAATGACTCTTATCTATGATTACAAATTATGTTCTACTAATAATGTAATGGTTGAATTCTCACATTTTTTTTGTTTTTCGTAAAGGATTATTGGAGGAGGGCACCTATGGTGGTTGGAAAGCCTAAAGATGGAGTTTATGAACGGTGTACTAGGTCTAATTCTTAATTACCTATTTTGTCTACCCCTCAAGATTTTCATTGAATGACTACCTCATCTCCCAATTGGCATTGGCTACTCGTTCATACATCCACTCCTATTATTTGTTATATTTTTAAGCATTTGCATCCTCCAATCTTTTCATTAGACAAAACTTTCTTTTGCAATTCGTTGATGGTTGGCATGTGCAAGAACTATGCCTCCGCACACAAGCATAGGTGGTCAAAGTAATAAAGCTCGGTAAGTACCGAGGTTGAATTCCTTAGGGAGTGGATTTCTAGGTCTAACTAAGTACTAACCTACTAATTTTCTTTGTTCAGTCAGCCAATCTATTAAGTGAGAGATTACTAACCTAATATAGACCCTAAGAAAAGCAGTAAACATTAACGAAGGGTGCAAGGGTTTCTCCTATGTTTTGCAGAGGTGGTGTTACTTAGGACAAGGGTTATTCAGTGGTTAGTAGGAGACTTCTAGTGTCGAAGCACAGATGCTGATTCCTTGTCCCTAGGGAATAAACCTACAGTCTCTTTCATATATCCCTATGGGTTAAGTGAGGCGTTACTGATCCCTACACTATACCCTAACCATGGATCATACGGACATATCCCTATGTCGTAACATTCTGGTCTGTCACATAGGACTTCCACCCTATAATGCTAGTATCGTCCATATATGCATATTCCTATACAAATGGCTACAAATATGTCATCACTTCCTGGCATATGATTAATGAGAGTACAAGTCATAGGCACATCCAATAGAAACCACACATGCAAAACATAGGATAAAATATGTATTCAAGTCAAAAGATCCATACAAACCCTAGAAATATAGTTTTAGTCACACATCACAAATATAGGATACAAAGTATTGCACATTTTAGCATAAACATCCATGATTCGATACAAAGAAGAGGCTAAACAAGAAAGAACAATGAAAGGTATGCTTCCTACTTTGTATTGAGCTTCTCCCCATTGGAAATGGTCTTGAAACCCTCAAGATCGTTGCCTTGGAGCTTCAACCGCGACCAAGACAAAGGATTATAAAACCCTAACATAAGCTCCATATATATAGATCCCAACATCAACGTCGTGACATCCATGAGGAACGTCGCGACGTCTGGGAAAACCTAAAAATTTTCGCCGATCTCTGATAATTTTCGTCGCAATGTTCCTTGCGACGTCACGACGTTCTTCTCTATTGGATGGCAAAGGAGGTGAGTTTGCCCTTGTGCCGCATCGAGTCTTTGCTCAGTAATTGGTGTCACCTGATGCATATAAGATTTACATGATTTAGCACCTATAATTGTAAAACAGATGAAGAACATGTACAAATCAAGTGTAGCAACCAAGATAGGCATTTAGTGAATATAAGAAGCAAAAGACATAAAAACTTAATCAAAACCTCACATTTTGGTTCTAGAACATGTAGCACATGCCTTATAAAATAGGGTTAAAGCTATTTTTGGTCCTTGGAAACAAGCCCAATGTTCATTTCCATCCTAAATTTCAAAAGTTGTTCAATACGGTCCCTGTGTACTGCGTATTTTGTCACATTTAGTCTCTCACGCTGACGTGGCGCTAACGTGACATACAAATGAAATATGGGTTTTTTTTTTATAGGCGGTCGTATTTTGATGATGTGGCGGGCTAGCTGGACTGATGACATGACATGCAGGTGCCACGACAACATCTTTAATTTTCTCTTACCACGTGGCATACTTATGTGGCATGCCACGTGGATTTTTTTTTCTTTTCTTATCTTTGTAAATAATGTTACAATGTACATTTAAAAAATAATTTTATCTAAAATTCAAGCAAACCAAGATGTAACATTAATAGAATTTTTCCTCTCTCTCTAAATAACATTACAGTGGACAATAAGAAAATGATTTTTTTTCTAAGACTTAATCAAAGCAACCTATAGCGTTAATAGTATTTTATTAATTGTTAAACCAAAACTAGAAAACCACGTCAGCGTGTTAAGATTAAAAAGAGATAAAGGGGTTAGGGCTACCCCACTATTCTTTGTCTCCTTCCCTCGTTGCTCCCCACGAGATCGCGAGACTAAGACCCCGTTTGTGTTCATGTTTGTTGATCCGACAAGGAAAGCTTCTCGCGCTCGTTTGATTTTGAAGATCTCTGACTAGGAAAGCTTCCCATCATAGCAGCCTCATGTTTACAGTCGACTCGACCCGGGTAGAAGACAACTTGGAGGTGAGACCTCGTGAATATAGGTGCCTTATGAGAGAAGTATTCGCATGTATTTACTATGGTGTTGTTAATATTTTAGGATAATTTCTACATTTGTGAGTATTGTATTTGGTCAGGGTTTCGGAGCAAACCCTAAGATTTGGGAATGATCATTATGGTAAGGTTTTGAAATTGTGAATGTCCTCTTTGAATTGATTATTGATTTTCATTGTGATTGTTTACTTGGATGAATTTCTAGAGTTTGGTTAGCACTTTTTTTTTCATTTTTCTTGGATTTTAGCTTTAGGTTACCATTGATGTACCCTTGTTGGTTAAGTGTGAAAGATATGGTGATCTATATAGTCAGATGTGGTAATTATCTTATGGCTGAGCAATTATTTTGTTCAATTCAATTCTTTGATTGGATTAGGATTTGGGGGTGAATTTTTTTTTCCCTTCGGATCGTTGGTTAGTTTCACTTTACTTTTGTTTTGTTTGTAGATTTGGCTTTTTTTTGTTTTTATTTTTTATGTTAGTTTTAGTATAGAGGGAAAAGGATTGGAATTTGATGAAATTAAAAGAAAAAAAATCAATCAATTTTTGTTCAACCATGCATGCAGGATTTTCCCTTTTTTTCTTTTACTTTCACTCCTCCTCCGATTCATACAACAGTTTTTTTATGAATTTTGATCATTCTTGATAGAAATAATATGTATATAATTCTATTGGAATATCGAAGGGGTGAAAATCTCATTTCAATATTAACATTTCATTTTCTTTTGAAGATAAATATATCTCCATAACCTCAATTTTTTATCGCAGGCTTGTTGAAAACATAAACAAATCTATTGGGCAAGAATTAAACTCTACGCTGCAGATTGGAGTCTTGGACATTTATGGGTTTGAATGCTTTCTAAATAGCAGGTTGTTTAATAATACGATTCTCAAATTGTTGTTCTTTCCTTGACATTATTCTTATTTTATCTCTTTATTTGAATTGAACTCTGATGCACTTAACATTTTGTTGAATTCAACTAATCACATTTTTCTCTTTTTAATAGTTCATGTTCCTATATGTACTTTCATGCTACTTGTCTTTTTATTGTTGGTGTTATGTCTAAATTTCATATGCTTAATGACAAGTGTGTGTTGATTGTCCAATGTTTTGGCCTTTCTGCACACCAGATGATATGACAATATCAAATTTTTGGAAAAGAATTATATGTTGTATCTAGTATTGTGCTTGCCTTAAGTATCAAATTCCAAATTTTATATTACTAATTCCTTGCATAAGTTACCTCCGTAATGCAGGTCTTGGGAAGCCCATATATTTGTATAGAGTATAAAGATGGGAAGACTAATGGTATTTGTGGGTGGGCATTTCAGCATTGAGGGTGAGTTGAAGTATATAGGAGGTTTCACTCAAATTTGGAGGGTTGGCATTAATGCTTTTATTAGTTACATTGATTTGGTTGAATGGGTTGAAGATATTGGGTGTGGCAAAGGCAACAAGTTGCATTACAGAGTCCCCTCAAGCAACATTGCTTTAGATAGGTTACTAATCATATTGCACAATGAGGAGTCTTTTGGTGTGATGGTTGAAGATTTAAAGAATGGTGCCAATGTGGAGATATATGCAGAACATGTTTCTGATGAAATGGGGGTTCCACCAGCAGACATAGAAGCTTCAGCCATTACAACCAATACTATTGAAGACAAGCAGCTTTAAGTTGAACAAGTCAACATGCGCAATCGTAGAGGCTACAACATGTTCTACTCAATTGGAAGGCTAGTCTACACAGTCTACCGTGATAGTTGATTCTAGTACGAGTGTAGTTGATTCTCGTGCAGATAGTGAATTCAGTTCAACTAATGATGATGAAGAATACCTAAAAATTAAAATAAATGAGAGAGAGAGAAACAATTCTTGGTTGCTGGATAGAAACAGGGGTAGGTGGCACGACATAACAAGTCATGGATGTTGGAGGCAACTCTGAACAACCTGAGGATGAACATCTCATAAATGTGGATGAGGAAGAGTGTTTGAGTGCTAGTATGGCCAGTTTTGTGATGACAATGGACGATGACAGTAAGGCAGAACATGAGAAAACAGTGAAATCAAAAACATCGGTCCTAGAATCAGCTAGCCGCACACCACATTTTCTGGTGGGGATAATCATTGAGAATAGAAATGTTTTCAAGCAAGAAATAATCAGGCATGCTATACAAAGTAGGAGATAGGTTAAGATAGTGAAGAATGACAAACAACGGCTGCGAGCCAAGTGCATGGATGTGGAATACCCGTAGTTTGTGTATGCAAGTCTTGAAGCTACTACAGGAAATTATAATATCAAAACACTTGATACTGTGCATATATGCAATTGGTCATTCACAAATAAAAAGAATCAACTCCTGGGTGTTAGCTGAACACCTCCTGCGGACTCAACAAGAAACATTATCTATGATGAAACCACTAGATATCAAGATGGTTGCGAAGATTGAAACTAAAGGTTGATGTCACCATGAGCCAATGTAGGAGAGCAAAAATTAGGGTATTGAATGGATTATCAGGTGATAATATAGAAGAGTATAAAATGTTATAAGATTACGCGGCGTAGCTTAGAAGGAGAAACCCCGTGAGCTCTATTTTTTTGGAGATGGATAGAAATAACCCTACAGAAAACCCACGTTTTAGAAGTATATATATTTGTTTCCATGCATTGAAGAAAGGATTCGTAGAGGGTTGTCGGTACCTTATAGGACTTGATGGATGCTTCCTAAAGTGTCCTTTCAAGGGGGAGATCCTCACCATTGTTGGTAGAGATGAGAACAACCAAATCTTCCCGATAGCATAAGCTGTCGTCAAGGCTGAGAATATAGATAGATGGCATTAGTTCCTACAACATTTGATGGATGACCTGGGTATTGAGCCCGGTGGCAGCCTTGCATAAACATTCATGTCAGATTAGCATAAGGTAATGTTGTCACAACAGAGGTTGGAATACATATTCATGGTTGTTGCGAATTTAGCTATTGTTTTGTCTGTAGGGCCTTACAGAAGCCATGGCAGAACTCATGCCATTAGCTGAACACAGAAGATGTGCTTACCACATTTACGCTAATTGGAGGAAAGTGCGCAAAGGCAAGGAGCTCCAAAGATTGTTTTAGAGGACTGTCAAGGCTGCCACTCATCCTGAGTTTGAGATTGTCTTAGAGAAAATTGGAACCATCAGCGAGTAGGCAAGGGATGACATATTGAAGATCCCATTGTCAGGTTGGTCCAAGGTATTCTTTCGCACGACAACGAAATGGGATATGGTAGAGAATAACATATCAGAGACATTTAATGCTCTTATATTATACGCAAGTTACGATATTAGAGGAAATACCAGTCATGATCATGCGAAGGATACTGGCGAGGAGGCAGTTTTCTAAAAAATTCAATGGTTTTTTAGGGCCAAGGATTTGGGAGAAAATTGGGAAAAGCAAAGAGAGAAGCTCAAACACCCACCTGGAATGGAACATTGAGAAAGACAATGAAATTTACCAAGAGATGGAGAGGTATGTGGTAAATATTGGAGACCATATATGCACCTTCCAGTAATGGCCACTGACAATAATCCCATCTCCACATGCAGTGTGTGCAATAACATTCCGCAAGCAGAATATTGAAGATCATGTGTCTGTCTTGTATAAGAAGGCCATATTTGACCGATTATATAGTGATGCAGGAGGCTCAAGTCAAATGTTGCCTGGTTGGCAGGTCAACGTAAAGACGGGAAGTTATCGAGTTAATTCCAAGATTGGTTCAATTTTGGGTGTGGTTCGGTATTTTGGCCATAACTTTGGCTACCGATATCAGACTCGCGCGTTCGACCCCGATTCGGAAAGCTTTTTACGGCACGCACGACATGGGGACGTCATATTTAAGAGAATTTTAGTTATTATTTTTCTATTTTTAGAAATATTTTATCTGCTGAAGTTTTCGATCTATTTTTTTTTTTTTGGTAATATTTCATATGCCAAATTAGGATAGGATTTGAATCCAATTTGATCTCAGATTTTTAAAAGTTATTTGATTTGTTTAGAGTTAGATAATTTTAGTTTTAAATAATAATTTATCAATTTTAGCATATTTAGATTAGATGATAAGGTTTCTAAGTTAATCTTTTGAGGCTATTTAACCCTGCTTGTGGGTTAGTTTTCATTATTGAATTCTGAATAATAAGTTTACTTTTGGATTTTTAGAGATTTCTCTCTATTTATCTTTCTCTTTCTCGTCTTCCTTGTGATCCCCCTTTGGATCCGGCTAGCCCGTGGGTTAATCGCTATCCTGCCCGGTGTTAGTTAGTATCAGAGATCATCTTCTTCCTGTGGCATCGGCATCAATGGCTGGAGGTCATAGTGGCCGTGATGGTTGTTATGGTGTACATGTTTTGGCAGAGGAAAGTCCGTCCCTAGACCCAATCGCCTTGGAACTGATGAACAAGGATTTATAAAGGCAACTCGCGGAGTTAACCCAACGCTTGATGATCAAGGATTTGCAGAGGAAATTCAAAAAATTATCAAGGCGTCTGGCGGCGATCGATTTTGATCGTGGTTGTCGTGGGTAGGTTCTGGCTGAGGAAGTTCAGCACCATAATCATAGCAATCAGAGGTTTGGCCAACCTATCTACCAACCCATCTACGATGATGATGATGAGGAGGAGATCTCGCCCATCTTCAATGATGATGCGGAGGAGGAGATCTCGCCCATCTATGACTACTACGAGGAGGAAATTGGCGAGCCCAAGGAGGAGATTATTGAGCCCATCTATGACGATGATGGGGCTAGCGTTGTGTTGGCATCCCGATGGGACGAAAACCCTCCTGGCCCGGTAACCAACACTACTAACTTACTTTCTGTCTCTAGGGTTTTGAGTGAGATCAAGCACAGAGATCCAGATCTACCAACAAAGGTGCAGTCAAACTCGGGGTCGAGTTCTTTCCAACCTGGGGTGACTGATGCAGGAGGCTCGAATCCAATATTGCCTGATTGGCGGGTCAACATAAAGACGGGAAGTTATCTAGTTAATTTCAAGATTGGGTCGGTTATGGGTGTGGTTCGGTATTTTATCCATAACTTTGGCTACCGATATCAGACTCGCGCGTTCGACCCCAATTCGGAAAGCTCTTTGCGGCTCACATGACATGGGGATGTCATATTTGAGAGAATTCTAGTTATTTTTTTATATTTTTAAAAATATTTTATCCGCTGAATTAAGGTTTTTGGTCTTTTTCTATTTTTGGGTAATATTTCATATGCCAAATTAGGATAGAATTTGAATCCGATTTGATCTCGGATTTTTAGGAGTTATCTGATTTGTTTAAAGATTTAAATTTAGATAAGTTTAGTTTTAAATAATAATTTATCAATTTTAGCAAATTTAGATTAGATTATAAGGTTTCTAGGTTAATCTTTTGAGGCTATTTAACCCGACTTGTGGGTTAGTTTTTTCATTATTGAATTCTAAATAATAATTTTACTTTTGGATTTTCAAAGATTTCTCTCTGTTTATCTTTCTCTTTGTCGTCTTCCTTGCGATCCCCCTTTGGATCTAGCTAGCCCGCGAGTTAATCACTACCCCGCCCGACGTCATATAGCTATGCACTTCGGCCAGTCAATGGTAAGAGATTATGGCCATAGACAAGCAAGGACCCAATACAACCAAACATGACTAGGGTTATGCCAGGGAGACCCAAGAAGCTTCGGAAGAAGCAAACATGGCAGTCAAAAGGTTGGACCAAATTATCTAGAATGGGACGAAAGAAGACCTGCAATTTTTGTTTTGGGAGGGGCTACAATTCAAGGAAGTGCCCTGCAAAGGTAAAGGGTAACAACTTCATATGAATTATTATTTAGGGTTTCGGAACTGACTAAAAGTTTTTCAGGTTTCTACTACTGCCAAGGTTAAAGGAAAACAAGACCAAAGTAAACCTATCTCCAAGGAAAAAAAAAAGAAGGAAAATGTAAGGGGTAACAACTTCATATGAATTTTTATTTAGGGTTGTTGAACTGACTAACAGTTTTTTAGGTTTCTACTAGTGCCAAGGGCAAAGGAAAACCGGCCCAAAGTTAACCTATCTCCAAGGAAAAAGAGGAAAAGGTAAATGGTAACAACTTTATATGAATTTTTATTTAGGGTTGCTAAACTAACTAAGTATTTCAGGTTTCTTCTACTACCAAGGGCAAAGAAAAAAAAAGCCCGAAGTGAACCTATCTCCAAGGAAAAAAAGAAGGAAAAGGTAAAGGAAAATAACTTTATATGAATTTTTATTTAGGGTTCTTTGAGCCCGACTAAGTATTTCAAGTTTCTGCTATTGCCAAGGGCAAAGAAAAACAGGCCCAAACTGAATCTATCTCCATGGAAAAAACAAGAAGGAAATGGTAAAAATAACTTCATATGAATTTTTATTTAGGGTTGCTGAATTACTAAGTTTAGCTGAAGGTTATGAATAACTTCATATGAATTTTTTCAGGTTATTGCTGCTGCAGAAGCTCCTGTTGGCAGTGCATCTACCATGGTAAAGGAGAATGAATAGGTAAATGAAAGCAAGTTCGGGTTAAGTTTGTGATCATATCATTGATGTAATCACATTTTTCAGGATTCTACTACTACCAAAAGTAAGAGAAAACAGAGTGCTAAGAAGGTTGACCATACTATAGGAGTCCAAGCGAGACGGACTAAAATCCTGCTAGCAGCTAGTGGCATGAACACATGACATGCAAGTACATCCTCTTTGTAAGTAAAAATTTATTACTTACTTTTACAGATTTGAAGATAAGTTTCTCTTTATTATAAAATTACGTCAATGTAAATAATCTCCAATGTATCTTATAATTCCTTTTTTACTTGTGTCTAAACACATTTCATTAGAATTTTGTACTCTTCCTCTTTGTTCTGACATTATAAACTCTCTCAAGTATTAAAAGGACCTTTCCTTATCTATGAGATAGTATACTAGGGTCCCAAGGAAAATAAATTTAACAGCATGCCCAAAATACCAGGAAAAAAATATTCTTGTGAAGTGTACTGACTAGAAAAAGACTATAAATTGTTGTTTTAATGATTTTCAGGTCATTTGTTTAGCTTGTTGTTGTGAAGTTAATTTTTCCACCTAACACAAGCTTAGATCAATTAATATAGTCTCATGCTCTTTTTCTGTATGGGAAGAGCAATTTATGAAAACACTGATCAAAGTCAATGCAAAATGATCCAATGTTTCAAATTTTGGTGACACAATCAATAGATTCTAAAGTTTGGTTTCATTATTCTCAAACTTCTAACTTTTAATTTTACTTCAAAGGGTGAAGTGGAAATGGTAGCTCCCATCTATCTAATTTGAGTTAAACATTTCCTATGAGATTCCTTGCCTTAGCTATTTTTTAATTTCTAATTAATGGAACCCTATTCCTACTTGTTTGCTAGACTATACGATATTTTATTCCTACTTGATTCGGTAAACTTATTTCATTTGAATTTGTACTCTTCCTCCTTGTTCTGCTTGTACAGATGCATACAACAACAAAAGTAGTTGGAAGTTCGACAAGACGATACCGAACAGCTGGGGTACTTCCCTTCCCAATTTTATCATCTCCATTTAATCTTACATCTCACCCTAACTATTCCCATTTCTATCTAGAGTGATGGAATGAGCAATCTGAGAAAAAGAAAGGCCACTTCTTTAGACCTACCAACGCAAGAAAATCAAGTTGGAAAAGAGTAGACATTGGATTAAATAGATAGTGTTTAAAATATTAATTACGGTCTGCTTATTATAAGTACTTATTAGCTTAAAAATCATGGAAACCCTAATTTGAAACGAACTAATAAATTTGTTTGAATTTGGGGATGCAAACTAGCAAGGAAATAAAATGAAATCAAACCCAAGAGAGAGAGATAGAGAACACCAAAATTAACGTGGAAAACCCATGGAAAATAGGGTAAAAAACACGGACTCCCCTTTGGGAGAAAATCTACTATATCTCATAAAATATTTCATCCACTATACAAGATCAACGATCTAAAAGATAGCTAGAAGATAGAAATCACAAAATCAGGGGAGAAGAGGCAAGAGAGTTTTCAAAATGGTAGTGCTTTGCCGCTTTAGAATCCACTTCAAATGGCACTCTCTTCCTCTATTAATTTATAGGCTCAGGAGTGGGGGAAGCTTGAAGTCCAAGTTTCCATCCACTTGACCCACTTGACCCACTTGCATGCCAGCTCAGCTCCAGCTCAGAGCGAGCTGTTTTTGTCTCTAGAAGTTTCTAGATGTTAGCCGGAAGTTAGTTGTCCTGCCAACTAAGCTCTAGTTGTGCATTCTTCTAGAAGATCTAGGCGGAATAATTCAAGTAGAGTTCTGAACAGGTGATGTTCTATAGTGAGCCTAACAGAAAGTATTCGGCAATGATCCGAACAGAAAGTACCTTTCGATAATTCGAACGGAAAGTATTCTATGTTGATCCGAACAGAAAATATCCTGCAATGGTTTGAACATCAAATATCATATATCAGTCCCAGCGGGAAGTATTCTGGATCCGAGTAGAAAAGGGTTCTATGAATTCAAATGCAAGGCGGAGAATCTGAGCTGAATTGTCGTGGAACCTAATGGAATCGGGTTTGGATCCAAATATAGCTAGGTATGAATCCGAGTGGAAGTTGTGCAAAGGTTCCTCCATGTTGACTGCTACATGACTGCCACCTATCTTCTCACTTTCACCCCTATCATCAGTTGCCCCTCAAGTATGCTTGCATTGAGTTCGAGTAATGATAGAACAGTTTTGAGTCATCAATTGACTCAAAAAGCTAAGCATATCACCTGTTGGTCGAATAATTCTTTCGATCTAGATAAGAGGTTATAGGATTATCCTAAAATAGGGGGGAGAAGGCATATTCTGAATGTGGTGTCTAGACTTTACTTTCATTCGGCTTCTGACATGTGCTTGATGCAATGTTGAAGAAGATATCTAGTTGCTTTTGTTAAGCATCAACTAGGTAAATGGTCCAGTAGATTCACAGGCTATATTATTATACAGACGTTGCGATTTTCAAACCTTGTGCTGCAAGCTTCATAAGATAAAAACTTGATGCTGAAGGTGGACGGCATTTAATGCTTTAGGCCATTTTGTCTTCTAGCATAGTTCCCTGTAAAGGGATTTTCAAAAAGGCAAGGTGTGGGAGGATGCAAGTAATGATGGGCGTGCTTCCCGGTGGTCCACGTGGCAAGCATCTGTTCGACTTCTTTTGTGGTTTAATCTGAACCGTTATATAGGAGGGCTATGTGTATGACTAGGGACATATGTCATTTCGTAAATTAATCCAGGCCGTTGAACGGAGATACGAACCTGTTCGATTACTGTGTACGGGATATCCCTACTGTTTCAAATTAGGGTTCTCTAGCTCCTTCTTCATTTTGTCTTCTTGGCAGCGCATGACCTCTTGCCTTTCGTCCCTACACTTCCAAATTCCAGGTTTTTCATCTATTATAGGTATGGAGTCCTCTTCTATCACTCTTTCTTCACCTAAGGCTGATTCAAAACCTGTTAGGGAGCAAAAACCTTGTTTTGATACTTTTCCCAATATTCTCAGAGCCGAAGAAATTGATACCATAGCAAAGAATTATAAGATTTCTACCCGCAGGTTTCCTCATAAGATTAGGGTTCCCCTCTCCACTGAGCATGCTAGTTCTCCATCAGAGGACAATGAAATTGTGATCTATTATGGGCCATATTAGGGGGTCTTAGGCTTCCCTTCCCTCAGATTTTCTTATATATCTTTAGGGAGTTCGAAGTATGTCCTTCCCAATTAACCCCAAATTCTTGGAGAACTTTTTGCGGATTTGTCATGGTATCTCTCCATTGTGGAGTCAAACCGACCATTCCCATTTTCAAAGCTTTCTTTGGTTTATGTCGAGAATCGAATATTGATTGGTATTTCTTCGGTGCTCGATCTAAAAGGCAGTTCCTCATCCTCGTTCCTTCTTCCATTAAGAACAAGAAAAGTATATTCTTCTTTGTTTCAAAGAAAGTGGGTTTAGGTGTCTTGACCAAGTGTGGTACTCCTCAGACCCGGGTGAGGAGCAAACATAAACTTACTGAAGAGGAGGGTACTTGGCTCAAGAAATTCCGTAGATACTCCACCGTTACTGTTAACAGGTATCTAACTCCTCGAACACTCTAGGACAACGGCTTATATTTAGCTCGGGGTAGGATTTGCATTGATTCATTTTTGCTAATCACTTGCTGGACAATTCATTTGTCAAGGCCGCATTTATCTTCTCTTTTCGATTGATAGGTGACAGAATAGATCCTGGAGCTGATGCAAAAGTCTTGTTGGTGGGACTGAGGGCCTTCAAAGAAAAAGACAAGATGGCTCGGAAGAGAAAAAAAAAAGAGGGGATCAACCAAGCTCAGTAGTAAGGAGGAGGTTGGAGGTCCTTCCCAAGTGAGCAAAGAGGTTCCTAGTGAAGTGGAGAGGACCGAAGTAGTCGCCGAAGAAAATGTTCAAGAGATTTCTCAAGGAAGTGCTAAGACTGCAACTCAGAAAAGAAATAGGGATGCCGAGGAGGCGAGGGAAGGAGAATCTTATCAGGAGGTGGCAAGGGTTGTTTCCAAAAAGAGGAAAGTGCAGACACCGGAACCGAATGTCATGGAGGAAATACCCAAGGAGGTGTCCCCGTCTCTTCTTGCTTTTACTTTTCCCGCAGAGGAGGAGATTTTCCCAGCCAAAGAAACTTCCACAGAAGCATGTAGTAAGGAGGCTACTCCACTAGTCAAACGGAAAGGAAGGTTGACACGACTAGCGGATATGCCAAATCCACAACTTCCTCCTACTACTACTACATACGTTCCTGCTTCAGATGCTGGGGAAAAGACAAGAGGTGGTACCCAAACTTTGGATGTTCCTAAGGGTCCAGTCGTGGACCTTCAAACCATAAATGACTGGATGTATAATCAAATTGTCGAGAAGATATATTCAACGGTTCTTATTAGGTCGAATGATACTACAATGCAAACCAAAGGGACCAGTCAAAGTTCCGAAGGGAGAGGTGAAGTACTAGAGTTGGATAGAATGGGGGAACAAATGAGAATTAGTCCCCTTTAGGGAATTTTGGTTGATGATCTTGTAGTTGCTGCTAGAGCCATATAAATTTTTCGAACTAACGAAATCAAGTCAAGATTTAGTCGGTTCAGCAGGAGGGAGATAGCTGATCATCTCCGTCTGCATGGATTTTCAGTAAGTATATTCGTACTTGTTGTCATTATCTGATCATATTGGAACTAATTGTTATTCTTATATAGTCCACTCTTCTGATGTATCAAGCTGTTAATCTGCTCGATGATGAGGACAACTCTCACATCACCCTTTTGCCAAATTGGATGTTGAAAATAAGAGACTTCAAGCTAGCTTTGCTCAGATAAGCAACATCTTGAAGTGTGTGACTAAGGAGAGGGACCATGCTTATGAAGAAAGAGATAAGATCAGAAGTTCCCTAAATTCTTCTACTGCCTAGTGTATAAAGCTTGTGATTGAGCAGAATAAGTTAAAGGGTAAGGTCAAATCTCTCTCCAAATGGATCGGGGATCTCAAGGCCAGAAAGGAAGAGATAGAGTAAACCGTCAAAGGCGTAGAGGGCTCCAATCAAGCAAGATGAATATCCCGTTGAAGAGGATGGTTAACCAAAAGAGCAATTGAAGATCGGTACACTATGGCCGAAAAAGAACATTCAGTCGTTAGAGAAGAAGTTCAGAAACTGTCTTCTGAACATCAATCAGCGAAGAAATTGATAACCCTTCTGGAGCAGGACAAGAGTAACCTGCTCAAAGATGTGGAAGGAAAATCTCTCTTTCTTGATTCCGCTAATACTAACAAGGACATTACGGAGGAGGAGAAATAGAAGATCTCAGCTGATTTAGTTTCTTGTCAGGAATCTATGGAATTGTGCCTCAAGCATATAAAGGAGTTAGAAGACCATTCTATATGGTTCATAAAAGGTTGTCAGGAAGCTAGTTCTGAAAGATTCCAAGTCCTCCGTGAGCTTGTTCTAAGATATCCTTCACTCAACTTCAGTGATTTGATTTATAAGAAGGGTCTGAAAATTCTTGCAGACGAAGACCTAAATGAAGAATCCAAAGAAGAATTTTCCTCCGATGATGCCAAGGAAGGAAGTGACGAAGCAGTTGAAGGTTAGGGGTTTTTCCTTCTCGATACTTTCTCTTCCTAATGTTTTGTAGGTTCTCCTGGTATGGTTCCCACTGGTAAGAAGGTATCCGACATCACTAACAAGGAGGTTGTGTCGGTGGTGGATTCACAAGGGTAAGCTTCGGAATTGGAAGGAGGTGAGGAACCGTCTTATCTCCATCGTTTTGATTTTGTACTTCATCTGAGGTCGGGGAGGGTAGCTCTATTTTCCGAAGTGGATGTTGTCGTACTATTTTCCAATGTTATTAGAAAGTTAAGATTTATGCTGCTATCCAAGCACTACGGTCTAGGAGTGCTTGAGGCGAGAAATCATTTCCTTCTTCCATGTTTTCCTTTTTTCAATATTGATGACTCGTGAAAATTAACTCTTCATTTTCTGTATCATAGAATCCCAAGCCATGGTGGCTGCTCAAGAAAGGACTCTGGAAGTCAATGCTAAGAGAGCTATTACTGTGGTCCCAACTAGTGACAACTCTCCAACTCTTATCATCATTTTTAGATGAAGTCCTAGCTTTGTCTGAGGATGTCTTGGAGAAGGCAAAATAAGAAGTTTCCACACGATTTTATTCAGTCTTTTTGATATAATTTGAATAATGTTCTTCCTCGGATTTGTAATTTGATTTGCTTTCTCGAAGAAACTCCATTCTTTTGAATGTATGACTGCTAGCCCCGTTTTGCTCGATTCCTAACTTTTCTACAATATATATTCCAGATATTTATTCTTGGACTTATAATTTTAAGTTCTTTTTTTGAACTTATAGTGTCGCACACATAGAATACAAATCCTTGTCCGTAAGTGCGCATGTTCCTTTAGCGGGAAGCCTAGCAGGCCAAAATATCAAGTCTTGAGCAAGAACCGTTGATGAGTAAAATTACTTGTCTTTTGATAAGGACTTTAGAGAATGATATTTCACTAGGCCTTCAAATTAGGACTTTACCAAGTGAGATTTCACTCGACCTTCAACAAGGACTTTAGCGAGTGAGATTTTACTCGGCTAAGCTCTTGAGGTGGTGATGTCTTTAGGAAGGATTCTTGAGGTTATCCGACTAGGAATTTGTAACCCATGCTCAAACACAGACAGTCACATTCCTCAGTAGAAAATGTCCTCATGGAGGATTCTAGCACTTTTCCGACTAGAATGTTGTAACCCGCGCTTAAGCACAGGCGGCCATGCTTCTCAATAGATATTGCCTTCCAAAAAAGGACTTTGAGATCATCCTACTAGGAAACAGTGACCCGCGTTTAGACAAAGACGACCATGTTCCTCAGGGGATAATGCCTTTCAGAAGGACTTTTGTAATCATCCTACTAGGAAGCAGTGACCCACATTTAAACGTGGCCACGTTCCTTAGGAGGATAATGCCTTTAAGAAGGACTTTCGTATCGAGTAGAATTTTTCGCCCTTTAGCGATGACTTTCTATAAGATTTCATTTGGTTTCTTTAGAGATGGCGAGGAATCGACTTTTCAAAAAAGTTGTTTTGGTTAATCATCCAACAAAATGAAACTACGTTTGATATAAAAGAAATGAAAAGCTCAGCTTATTGATAATATCGTCGCAGATGTTCCAAATGGTATGGGCGTTTAAGTTTTTTCCCATCCATCCTAGTGAGCCAATAGGTACCAGGCCTTATAATTTCCTTTATGACGTAGTGACCTTCCTAATTGGGATTCAATTTCCCTAATCGGCTTTTGTTACCTTGAACACATTTTCTGGCAGGACCAAATCACCGACTTGAAAAGTGCCTTCCTTCACTTTTGAGTTGTAGAATTACTTGACTTTCTGGCGGTAAGCTGCTGCTTCAAGATTGGCCTCTTCCCTCTTTTCTTCTATGAGGTCGAGCTCAGCTCTGAGTTGCTCTTCATTAGTTGTCGGGTTGAAAGCCTATGTCCGAGGAGTGGGCATACAGATTTTGGCTGGAATTACTGCTTCAATTCCAAAGCGAGGGTGAAAGTGGTTTCCCTAGTAGGAGTCTAACTGGTAGTTCGGTACGCCCATAGGTTCCCAGGGATCTCATCTACCCAACTAGACCCATTTCGAAGAACTCTTGTCTTTAGACTGTGGAGGAGAGTTTTGTTAGTCACCTCAACTTTCCCATTCGCCTGAGGGTGAGTGACAGAGGTGAGTCTATGGGCCCGTTTGGTATGAGGGAAAGTAAGAACTTTGCAGGGAAAGTAAAGGCCAGGAATCACTTTCACACGTTTGGTTATAAAATGAACCATGTAAAGTAAAGTTTGACTTGTAATTACTTTCCCTTTGACCAGGGAAAGTGTTTCACATGGGGGGAGGTGTGAAAAGGATTACAAGGTTGGTGGGAAAGTATAGAAGAGGTAAAGTGTCAAATTTGCCCATCTATTAACTAGTTATTTCTTCTCTTGCCCTTTCTTTCAATTTTACTAAGTAGAGTAATAAAATCATAATTTACTTATAATTTTAGAATTTCTTAATTATTTATTAGGCATAGATAAATATAATTAAAAAAATTGGGTATTTTTGTGTTATACTTATCCGATTACGTTGTTTTATAAATTATTCAAAACTTTTGATTGAGAAAACTAACTCAATGGGTGACAAGTGAAAATAAAATAAAATAAAATATGAGGTTATGAGGTATTATTGAAAAAAGAAGAGGTGACAAGTGATTTGGCTATTTTTCAAGGGATGGTAAGTAAAAAGTTCTTATATAAGACCCAATTTTATTAATAAAGTAATCAAGGGCAAAATTGGGAATGAACATTACTTTACATGGTAAACCTATTAATACCAAACAGATGAATCACTTTGCATGCATTTTAATTACACTTTTTTATTGGGCATAACAAACATTGCAATGAGAAAGTGATTACAGGGAAAATGATTGCATGGAAAAACTTTGCATGCAAAGACTTTACATGCAAAATACCAAACGGGCCCTATGTTTAATCCCAAACTCATCACAGAAGGCTTGAAAGGCTGAATTAGCAAACTAGCGTCCATTTTCTATTATGAAGGCTACTAGTATTCCGAATCGGCAGATAACTGATTTCTACATGCAACTTTGGCAAGCTTTCTTCGTGATTGATGACACCGGTCAGCTTCTACCAACTTTGTGAAATAGTCAATTTCTATAATCAGAAATTTCAACTCCTGAACCGCTACCGGAAACGAACCGAGTATATCTACTCCATAGAGTACGAATGGTCTTGTACTTACAATTGGGGTAAGCCAAGCTGCAAGGCGCTACTGAATGTTTGAGTGTTATTAACATGCATTAGATTTTTGGATGAACTCTAGCATCTTTGGCCAAAGTAGGCCAGTAATATCCTTACCGAAGTATATTGTAACTAAGGGCTTTTCCCCCTAGGTGGTCTCTGCCACACCTTCATGGATTTCTCAGAGAACATAATTCGCCTCGGTGGGTCGTAAGCATCGTAGGAAAGGTAGAGTATTTGACCTTTTATAAAGCTGTCCTTCTAGTATGCTATAGTAGGCAAATCTTACCACGATCCAACAAGCTATCTTGGAGTCAGATAGTAGAGTACCATCTTGAAGGTAGTTTAGAATGGGGTCGATCCAGCATGGTTCTCCTATAATTTTGAGTACCTCTTCTTTTGGGGTATTCAATTATATTCTCCGCCAAATATTGAATATTCATATGTTGTTTTATATCATCCTTGGATAAGGCTAGTTTTGTGAGGAAGATCCAACTTCACGATTTTTTGCTCAGGAATTTTGGTGATACATACATATCTGAAGCTAGCAATGAGTTTCTGAATGATGGCTTTGTATTTCACCATGTTCTCCTCCCTTGCCTCAAACTCTTCAATCATATGCCCAACTACTAGTTGAGAGTCATTATTTGCATGTAGATCTTGAACTCCAAGGCCTCGGGGAAGTTGTAGACCAGGAATCATTGCTTCATATTTGGCTTCATTATTAGTTGCCTTGAAGCCAAATTTCAAGACTGTCAAGGTGCTCCAGCCTGATGGTGCGCATAATATCACTCTTGCTGTGAAATTTTCATTAGTTGTTGAGCCATCTATGTGTTGAACCCACTGGGAAGAGGAGATATCTTGTGTTTTGGTTAGGTTTGCAGCTACGGGTTCTCCATTGTATGTCATAGTGAGTTCGGCGATGAAGTCAGCAAGTATCTAACAAATTAGTTCCCCATCAAAGAGGAACACAAATCTAACACAAGATTTAAAAGAAGGAAATGAAACATAATATGAAACACCCTTCTATCCACCGTTGGCGAGGACCGTTGGCGACATGTGTAGATATGTTGCCCCTTCAATGCTTGCTGTCACCTTCTTGCTCCAAGGTCTTCAATAAAACCCTAATCTCCCATGAAGAAGGGATAGGAGCTCCAAGAAAAATGATGAGGCAAAAGTCTAAAAGATAGATCCCCTTCAAAACCCTAAAATTAGCTATTTATAGGGCCCAAGTGGAATAACTTAAATGGTGTCCAAAGCGGGTTAACCCGGAATCAAATCTGCCACAAAACAGATAAGGTTGCGTCTAAATCACGAGTCATGTAGGCGATCGTGCGGGCGCATAGGCGCCCCCACGTGGTATCTCCAGGTCTGTGCAATCTAGGGTGCGGGAGCACAATCGGTCTTTGGAAAAATCTGTCTATATGCGCTTTGAACATCCGTGCGGGTGCGTGTGGGTATACAACGGCCGTTTCCTGCTTCGTGCGGGTGTGTGCAGGCGTACACTAGCCTGCACAGCTTCAATAAACTTGGAATCAACCTCGGATTGTGTTGCATTGCTTCATTTTTTCCCTCGAGGTTCTCCAATGCCTTGTAAATAAGAATTAACACTGATTAAGTATTCATAGGCTAAAATTACTCAAATTCGTATGCATAGTATACAAGAAAATGATATAATAATATGATCATTTAAAAACAAATAAAAATTTAAGACATGAGAATTGTTCAACCTCAGGCTATAAAGTACTTGAATTTTATTTTACTCAAAGCATTCACCATTGACATATGCATTTTTCTATTTCAAGCCCTCGGACTTAGATCAATCCTATGACATGATTTAGTATAGCTCTAGATGAGAGTTTCACTCCACTTACCATGTTCCCGAGTCTTAGAATGGCAAGTGTGCCCTCAATAGACTATAGAGGTTCCTTGAGGCCCTAAGTGCAAAACATCTAACCCTTTAAGAAAAATAAACTTACTTTTTATTCTTTTCGTTTCAATTTTTTGACTTTTCTCTTTTCTTTTCATATAAATCCCAGTAGGGCATCCCTAGTGGATCCGATTTTTCGGGAGACCAAAGATTAACATAGAGTGTAAATCTCCCTTTCTGAGGAATGCACACGTTGGTTAGGAACCAGAGCACCCAACTACTCAGAAGATTACAACTCTACATAAACGCGCTCATGCTCATAAGGGACTTTCAGCTTGAGGAACACTCTGTTTAGGAGCCCAAACCCTAAGCCTACTTCGTCACCAAGAGTAGAGGAACACTATCTTGGTCTTTATTTTTATAATCTCTATATACAAAATTTATTCTCTATATACAAAATTTTACTAGTGCCACGAAACCTCTTTGAGCTATTGAAGATAATACTTAATAATCTAAGTCAAGAAAACATGGTCATGGGTTATCTAATGTCACTAGAGAATATATAGTAGTCATGAAGATTTTCTCTAAATATCAAAGGTGTTTCATTGGAAAAAATTTTAAAAATTTTGCTCAAATAGTGCAAACTAAGAGTAAAACAAAAGTGAGTACAAATTTTCAACAATGTCGTCTTTGGTGTACACTAAGCATGTATTTCACATAAAAGTTTTGCAATAAATTCATAGAATACTATCCTCAAGCTTAGAGATTTGCAATATGTACCCATCCCCACACTTAAAACTTTGCATTGTCCCCAATGCAAACAACAAAGCATAGAATTTGTAATATATGCAATGAATGAAAAATTGGGAGAGGGCAAATTGAAACTTCCCTAGTTTGAAGTGAGGATTTCCATTTCGTGAGTGAAACCAAGGTGAAGTTGTGAGGGTTGATCATTATATAACATTCTTTTAATAATCTTGCAAGCATGACAGGAGATCAAAAGACACAACCGCATAATAGAAAAATATGATATTTATTTAGGTTGAGAAAGGTAGGCCCTTGCTCATTAGTACAAGATCAAAGTAAGGTAGTACAACGAGGAAAAGCCCTCGATCACTAGTACAAAAGTAGCCTAAGGGACGGGGTGGGATTAGCCCATGTCCACGATGTTTAGCAAGACTAGATTGTGTCCATTCAGCGTTAGTTCTCCGTAGGAGAGGCTGGAGGGGTGCAGCGAGTAGAGTTCTGGGATAGAGGAGGAGTGGATCCCGGATGGGGAGCCGGAGCGGAGGTTCGTGCGTTGAGGATGGCGAGAATTTGGTCCCGGTCAGTCCTTATAATGTGTTGTTCTTTGTGCATTTGCTGGTGGGCGTCAATGACTTGCTATAGCTCCATTTTCAGTGCCTCCAGCTCCTGCAAGCCGGGGTTGCTAGGTCGAACCATAGTGGTGCTATTCCGATGGAAACCTAGAAGTGGAGGTGGGGGATTAGAGAAGAAGAAAGGAGGAGGAAGATAGAGAGACTTGAAAGTTTGGGGTGGCTGGGGTTTTTGATGGAGTAGAGGTGATTATAATTAGGGTTCCATCTGTGCGGAATCACATTCGCGAGCCGTGCGGGCGGTCGTGCGGGTGCACGACGCACTACAGGTCGGGTGTGTGGGAGCACGCTCGCACCTTGCATGCAGCCGCACGGTCTTTTGCATGACTCCCTCTCATAAGGATAGGTGCTAGATTTCTCAAGCAATTTGCATGTCGCTTATCTATAGTGATCCAAACTTCCCACCCAATCGATTTAGAATTGGAATTTCACTGAATGTGTTGGATTGAGGGCTCTTCATCACGTTATTGTAAAAATAAAGACTAGACTGACAATATGAATGATGCAAAAATTTCTCTAAACCCTTGAGTTGCCTCTCAAGAAGCGCTTGTTTAATGTCGTTACCTTGACATGCATGTTTTTATGGTCAAGGAAGGTCAACCAATTGAATGTTCCTACTACCTTCCCTCAAAGAGATGCCATCATAATACAGCTTCAGCCGCTATCTGTTCACCTTGAATGTACCCCTAGCCTTGTGACTAATTTCTATCGCTCCTTGAGGGTAAACCCTCATAACCGTGAAAGGTCTGGACCATTGTGAACACAGCTTGCCTGGGAAAAGTTTAAGTTATGAGTTGAACAGTAATACTTGATCCCCTTCCTTAAATTGCTTTTGTTGTTTAATTAGCCTTTCATGATATTGCTTGGTTTACTCCTTGTATAACCTTGAATTCTTATATGTTGTATATCGCCATTCATTCAACTCGTTCAATTGGAGTTTCCTCTTTTCCTCTGTAGGAAATGGGTCAAAGTTTAGGAATTTGGTGGCCCAATAAGCTTTATGTTCTAATTCCACCGGTAGATGGCATGCATTTCCGTAAACCAACCGGTATGGGGTACTCCCTATCGATGTCTTACACGCTGTTTGATATGCCCATAACGCATAATCTAATTTATCAGACCAATCCTTTCTGTGATGCGTAACTGTTTTCTCTAATATGTGCTTCAACTCTAAATTAGACACTTCCACCTGTCTACTTGTTTGGTGATGGTAATAGGTTGAAGTCGGTGTATGACCACGTATCGTTTAAGGGTTGTAGCGAATTGTGCATTGCGGAAGTGTGTACCCTTGTCATTCATAATGGCTCTAGGTGTGCTGAATCTGGAGAATAGTTTTCTTAGGAACTTGACTACGCTCCTAGCATCGTTCGAGGGTAATGCTTGTACCTTTACCCAATTGGAGACATAATCTACCGTGACTAAAATGAATTTGTTCCCGTTGGAGTTTGGGAATAGACCCATAAAGTCTATACCCCCAAATGTCAAATACCTCGCATACCTGAATTGAGCTTTGGGGCATCTCATCTCGGCGGGATATATTTTATGAACGTTGACAAATATCACATCAGTGAGTGAATTCTAGGTTATCTTGGAACAATGTGGGCCAATAAAATCCTGCGTTAAGTACCTTCCTCACCGTTTTATTTTCGCTATAGTGCCCCCCAATCGGCCTTGCATGGCAATGGCCCAGAATTTTCCATCCTTCCTCTCTGGAGACATCTCCTAAGTATCTGATTAGCACAAATGTAAAAAAGATGCGGGTCATCCCATATGTAGTGTTTAAGGTCGGCGAAGAATTTCTTCCTTTGGTAATATGTGTAGTCTCCAGGGAGTTTCTTAGCTACCAAATAGTTGGCATAGTCCGCAAACTAAGGTGGTTCGGTTTTTCATTTAGCGCCTGTAGTTCCTCACTCCTCACTTCTATGCCATACAACCGCTCCTCAGGAAAAGATTCGTTGATATCTTCATCTTTTAGCGCTTCTCTATATGGGTTTTCTAGTCACGATAGATGATCTACAACCAAATTTTTGGCTCCCCGTTTATCCTTGATTTCCAAATCAAACTCCTATAGTAAAAAGACCCAGCGGATCAATCATGGTTTCATATCAAATTTGGTTAACAAGTAGTGTAGAGCTGAATGATAGGTATAGACTACAACTTTGGATAAAACCAAATATGAGTGAATCTATCGAATGCGAACACTACAGCAAGGAGTTCATTTTCCGTCGTCGTGTAGTTCTCCTATGTGTCAATGAGGGTCTTGCTAGCATAGTATATAGGCTGAAAATGCTTCTTCTGTCTTTGTCCCAGAACTGCCCCTCTCGCATAATCACTCGCGTCACACATTAGTTCAAAAAGTAGACTCCAGTCTAGTGTTATCATAATCGGGGCTCGAGTAAGTTCTATCTTTAAGGTGGTAAAGGCAGATAAGCATTCGCCATTGAAGTTGAATAGGGTATCTTTCTCCAAAAGTTTGGTTAATAGCCTAGCAATCTTAGAGAAATCTTTTATGATGTGTCGATAGAACCCTATGTGCCCCAAAAAGCTTCGTACAGCTTTGACTGACATAGGTAGGGGTAACTTCTCAATTGTCTCCATCTTAGCCTTATCCACATCGATGCCCTTATGAAAGATTTTATGACCGAGGACAATTCCTTCCCATACCATGAAGTGACATTTTTCCCAACTCAATACTAGGTTAGTTTCTTCACACCTGGCTAGCACCTTCTCCAAATTATAAATACATAGATCGAATGAATCCCCAAAGATGGAGAAGTCATCCATAAACACTTCCATTAGTTCTCCACGAACTCCTCGAAAATAGCAAGTATACATCGCTAGAAAGTGGCAGGTGCGTTGCACAGGCCGAAGGGCATACGGCGATAAGCAAAGGTACCATAAGGGCAAGTAAAGTTGGTCTTCTCTTGATGTTCCAGGGTAATGGGGATTTGAAAATAGCCTGAGAAGCCATCAAGAAAGCATTAGTAAGAATGTCAGGCTAGTCGCTCAAGCATTTGGTCAATAAAAGGCAACGGAAATGGTCCTTCTTTGTGGCATCGTTAAGCTTTCTGTAGTCAATACAAACTCACCATCCTGTTACTGTTCTCATAGGGACAAGCTCATTCTTTTCATTTGTTACGACAGTCATCCTACCCTTCTTTGGTACCACTTGCACTAGACTTACCCATGTACTATCTAAAATAGGATAGATGACGCCATCATCAAGAAGTTTAATCACCTCAACTTTTACCACCTCCGGCATATTTGGGTTGAGTCTTCTCTGGGGTTGAACTAATGGTTTGTGATTTTCTTCCATTAAATTTTTTTGGGTGAAAAATTATGGATCTATCCCCTTGATATCTGTAATCATCCATGCTAGTGCTTTTTTATGCCTTTTTAGTACTCGCAATAGTTTCTCTTTTTGCTCGAGGGATAAATTTGCTGCAATAATTACGGCCAATTTCAAATTATCTCCCAGAAAAGCATACTCAAGATGCTTAGGTAGCTCTTTTAGCTCCAGTTCTGGGCCTTCTTCAATAGAAGAACTTATTTTATTAATATTATCATATTTCATCAAATTCCTGCTCTTTAGAGCCCTGGTCTGACCCAGAATCTTCTCCTTGTATGATCGGTGAGTCAAACTCTTTCGGGTGTCTCTACATCGCACACTAGGTCAGGGATTTCAGGCAATGCTCTTTGAATATGTAAGGTTTTACCAAGGTCACCTTGCTCTTATTCTTCTTCAGTTTTCTCTTGCATGTGCAAAGGATGATATCGTTCCTTTGTACTTACTCAGCACATTGAAACGATATTTACCAAGTAAACTCCTTCTACCTTGCTCTCCTTTTAGTTAATCTCAAGAGGGTCCATTGGAAGATGTTGCATGGTGGTATTACTTGTGTCACATACTGGTTTATCAGCATTCATACTGTTAAGTTGTTGGAAGTACTTCTACTCCAGCTCTCGTCAACGGTTGAGGACCCACAGGCTGCCTGACCCCTCCGGCGACACCTTTTCACCGCAGCTTCTTCTCCAAAGCACGGTTATGCTCCTCGGTAGCACACTGACCAAACCTAATGCTTATGCTTATACCGCAAGTGCACGGGTCGTATCAAGTAATAAAGTGGACTATGGAAGTTGGATGTCGAACCCACAGAGATCTATGGCACTAATCCTATCTAATTGTCTGCTACCTAGTCTATCCAAGGATTGGAATGAAGTTCAAATCTAATTGCTAAATTGAAAGTGGCTAAAAATCAACTTGGTGACAAGAGTGATGGAAATCAATCATAAAAAGGAGATACTTGGACAACGAATCCCCTCAGGATATTTACAAGTAATGGCAAGTATGAATTTCTAATTGAAAAATGTTAGTTTATAGACCAAGAGTTCCTATAGTGCTTTCACACCCTCCGTCGAGGCTAGTTACTAACCTAATACCCTCATTACATTAACATTTTAGGGAACCTATATCTTGGAAGAATCATGGGAATAATACATCTGAAAGAGTCTCTCTCTTAAATACTCGATCTCTTGGCATATTTACAACTCTCACCTATTGAAGTAGATCTACATATGGGGAGGTGTTCGCTATCTACACCCATATCAATCTTATTGACACTCATAGCTGTCGCAACGTAGAATATCAATACCATGCATAACATTCAATAGGTTCTCAAGAACATTAAAACATTCATTCAAATTTAGAAATCCATACAAGCAAAGTTAAGTACTAATCCGGAGGTTTATCGTGCCCAAGTATCTAAGAAATTAGTTCCCCACAAAGAGAAAGACAAATCCAACACAAGATTTAAAAGAAGGAAATGAAACATAATATGAAACATCCTTCCCTCCACCGTTGATGAGGACCACTGCAGGATGTGTTGATAAGTTGTCCCTTCGATGCTTGCCGTCACCTTCTTGCTCCAAGGTCTTCAATAAACCCTAATCTCCCATGGAGAAGGGATAGGAGCTCCAAGAAAGATGATTAGCCAAAAGTCTACAAGATAGATCCCCTTCAAAACCCTATAATTAGCTATTAATAGGGCACAGGTGAATTTACATAAATGGTGTCCAAATCAGGTTTGCCCGGATTCAAATCTGCCACAAAACAGATCAGGTCGCGTCTAAATTGCAAGTCATGTGGGTGGTCGCACTCAGTATCTCCAAGCTGTGGCTCTAGGGTGCGACCACACAATCGGTCGCGCGGCTCTCTGAAAAAAATCTATCTGTATGCGCTTTGAACGTCCGTGCGGGTGCACACAGGTCGTTTCCAACTTCATGCGGGTGCATACTGGCCTACACGACTTCAATAAACTTGGAATCAACCTCGGATTGTGTTGCATTGCTTCAATTTTGCCCTCGAGGTTCTCCAATGCCCTGTAAATAAGAATTAACACTGATTAAGTATCCATGGGCTAAAATTACTCAAATTCGTATGCATAGTATACAAGAAAATGATATAACAATATGACCATTTGAACGCTTATCACACACGCGTGTATCGACCCCTCCGGCGAGCTTCCACCGGTGACCACCATGCCTCCACGCAAGATCATCATCGCAGGGACCCATGCGAAGAAGAGGAAAGGAGAGACGAGCTCTCAACGACACCTGGAGCCCTCCTTCACTGTGCCTATACACGCTGGGAGGCACTACAGACTTCGTCAGCTACATTTGGCGAGGCGCAGCACATCGATTGGGATGTTCTTGAGGAATTGGGCCGCACCACCGAAGTGAGGGGATACCTAGAGGTGGAAGGTTGGGTCCGCCTCCTCTCTATCCGAGAGACGATATAAGAAAGCTGACCTTGGAGGTACTGGCCACCTTCTCCCTCGCTATGGGCTTCATCTCATGGGACCGATTGGATCAAATCGAGTTTTGGGTGAGCGGCACCATGTTCCAAATGAGCTACACAAACTTTGTTATCCAACTGGGACTGTATGATGTCGAGTTCATCACTACACCTGAGTATCAGGCACTCAGGATCGATAGACCGGTGGAGGAGACACCAGAGTCCGCCTGGATGAGGCTCAGCACGGACCCACATTATGACCCATGATGGTCGAAGGCATCTACACTCCGGTCCCCAACCCTCAGATACATACACATGGTGCTCAGCCATTCGATCATAGGGCAAGGACGGAGCACAGGCATAGTCAGCTCCAGGGACTTGTTGTACCTACAAAGCATGGAAAACAGATTCCCCATCCACTTAGGATGGGTTGTAGCAGAGCTCCTTAGGCACCAGGCGTCGGACACCAGGATCAAAGCAATATTTGTGGGTCCGTACATCACACGCCTGCCACGAGGGTTGGGCGCTCTCCCTAGTCATATTAGCGGAACGATAACGATAGTCGGGAGGTCCATGCTGATCACAGTGGAAACCATATGATCGATGGGGATGTTACATCCCAGACAGACCACACAGGGCATCAAATACACGGTTGTGGCCCTCTCAGAGACCGCAAGACCCAACAGAGCACCCCCACCACCAACCGCAACACCTTCACCACTAGCCACCATGTTCACAGAGGGCGACTACGCCTTACTCTATTGGTTATTAGGAGGAGTCGACTACCTCCTCCGCAGTAGGAAGCCAATTATCCACGACCAGCATGGCCCCCAGCTCTACCCACGACAGAGGCAGGGGCAGACCCTCAGGATATGGCAGTCACTTCAGATGCCGAGAACTCCACCGATGGGGACGACGAGAAGGATTACCTTATATGAGTATCACTATCATCTTTTATTTTTTTTTCACCACTTTTGTACATTTTTACCATTAGTTGAGTCAGTTTGTTGATAAAGGTTTAGTCTTTCGATATGCTATGGAGCTTCACCTTTTCTTTGGCTTCAATGATTTCAGGATATATTAAAATTCACACTTGGCAAGAAACACATCATGATTTTAATGGTTCATAATTTCAACCATTAAGTGGGAGGACCAAACGATCACTAAATTGTATGAAAGTTGATATGCTAGCTTATTTTTCAATGATCTTCCCATCCGTACGGTTGAAAATCATTCAAACATGCTCCAGGGGCCAAAATGGGATGCGGTCGGACTGGAACAGTGTTCCAGCCGGCCGCACAATAGAAGGACCCTATATATATATATATATATATATATATATATATATATATATATATATATATATATATATATATATAGTCTCGCCTTTGCTCGACACCTCACAAAAATTTAAGCACAAGTCCTGATTCTATTATCACTTGACCATTTAGGTTTGGATTCAAGTTATTTTAACCAGTAGAGAGATTTTTCTTTATTGTTTGCTTAAAAAAAAAAATAATATAATAATAATAAAAGATCTTAGACTGACTGGCATAACCAAAAAGTTGGATCCATTAAGGATGCCCTACCGGCCAGAAATTCGAATCCATTAGGGATGCCCTACCGGTATAGAAAAGATGGTAGAAAGAGCTATCACCTTTGAAGCGTGAAAGCCGCCCCTGAGTAGTCGGATCTTGGGAATCACAAATGTTCACTTGATGACCTACCAAGGGAAAAGGTTACCTCATTGGATGTATGAAGCTGCTACCCCCAGCCAAAAGAGTTATGTAAAGTAGTTAGTGAATAAAGTATAAACTAGCCGAGCCGGGTCTGAGTTGGTAAGCGGTACGATCGATAGGAAGGGTTACACACACACACATGGGGAATCGAAGTATAAGGTAAGACCTATTTTTCAATAAAAACCTTCAGGCACCTAACACTGTGTTTCTCCGGGCACTAGAGGGACTCCCAACTACTTTGAGATTGGAGATCATGCACTCATCATCTCTCTTAGGTAGTGTTTTCTTTGCTTGAGGACAAACAAAAGCTCAAGTGTGGGGGTATATGATAAGTGCATGATTATACATAAATTTCTCTTATATTTACATGCACTTATACCATTTCCTAGCATAAATTCTCTATTTCTGTACTATTCTGGGTATTTCTGTGTGATTAGACAGGTAAATAGGTACCCGGGAGCAAAAGGAACTAGAATCGGACATTTCGAAGCAAAATTGACAAAATAGTACACATACAGAGAAGAGCACGGCCGTGGTC
The DNA here is from genome assembly GCA_026586065.1 of Dioscorea zingiberensis. NCBI lineage: Eukaryota > Viridiplantae > Streptophyta > Magnoliopsida > Dioscoreales > Dioscoreaceae > Dioscorea > Dioscorea zingiberensis. Next base: position 27,995,830 of record CM048819.1, read on the forward strand.
TTACTTCCACAGGCATGTTCAATCTCTGTTGATTGAAAACACATTGACCGCATTACCAGACCAAGAGCACGGGCATGTCCAATGTCAACACGGCCGTGCTTCATATCAACATGGCTGTGCTTCCAAGATTTGGAAAACTATAAAAGGTCATCCACATAACCCTAATAAGCAACTTTTGGTGGAGCAGTCTCGGGGCGATTTTTGTAGTGCCGGTGATGCATGCACAGGGTGCGCGACAAACTACCCGCAAGTATACGGGGTCGATCAAGTAGTAAAGTACCCAAAGGTAGGGTTATCGAATCCACAGGGACTGGAATACTAGTACTAACTATCCTTGCTATCTAGTCTAAAACTATGGAAGGAGTTGTGATTGATTGATTATCCTAAAAAGAAACTAACACGAACAATTGGTAGATAGTGAACAGTCAGAGATGAACGTAGCACCTCATATCACAATCCTCCTAGGATTCCTTTGTTAATAATAGAATTCAAAGTATTGGCTATCTATTGATTAATTCTTGGGAGTTCTCTAACTAAGAGAGATATGGATTCGACTAGGGGCCAATCCCTATAGATTCGATTGCCCTATCTTTGGGTACTTTACTACTTGATCATCCCCGTATACTTGCAGGAGAAGTGTCGCGTATACTTTTGTGTGCATCAGGATTCTTCTTCTGTCTTCTCTTACTAGAAAATTGTCGGAAGAAGAGATCCATTAGTTGTTTAAAACTGGCTATGGTTCCAAGTGGTAAGCTTATGAACCATTCATAAGCAATTTCCATAAGTGTTTTAGAGAATGCTCGGCACATGACGACTTCGGTAGTTTTGTTAACCAACATTTCCATATTGTAGTTCTCCATATGTTCATAAGGATATGATGTGCCATCATAATACCGGATATTCGAAGGTCTGCAGTTTTCAGGGAAGGGGGCCTCTCAAATCTTCTGGATGAAAGGGGAGAGCATTTGTGGTACATGTCTCATGACTCTCTTTTTATCAGTGATGAATCCGGGAGGGCAACGTTCAAATGAAAAGTGACGCTGAGACGAGTAGTTCCAAGGTGAAAAATGTCACGGCGAAGGGCGTCATGGTGAATAGTATCATGGTGAGTAATGGCGCGGCAAGCGGTATCGCTTGCACGGCGATAGTGAAGCGAAGCCATCAGAAGGACACAGAGTCTCTCTCCATCCTCTTCTAACTCTTGCCTTAGACCGAGAGTTGCGTCTTTTGCTGGCGATAATGCGAATCAGAGCTGTTAGAGAAGGAGGCTGTACTCCTACTTCTCATTGCAGACTGCGCTCGGTACCTGGGGGAGTACGCTATTGGTCTTCCATGATTCTCTGAGGGTTGTGGCTATGGAGCAGCGTTCGGAGCGGTTGCTTGAGAAACATGTCGTTCTACCTCCAGCATCGCATGAGTAAGCTCCTCAACTCTCCGTTCCATATCCTTGAACCGATCTACAGAGATCTCCATATCTGGGAGATGGACTGGTTGACCCTCCTTAGTTGCTAGGGAGACTTCCCTCAAGATTGGATGAGTTTCCTCAACTGCTAAAGATGTAGTAGGTGAGATCTCCTCCTGCTCCTGAACCTAATTTCTTTTGTATTTCTGGAGTAGCCATGACTTCTACATTCACGATCCCCATAGAAGGTGCCAAACTGTTAGCTTAAAAATCAGGGAACCCCTAATTTCAAACCACCTGTTAAATTTGTTGGAATTTGGGGATACAAACTAGCAAGGAAATGAAATGAAATCAAACCCAAGAGAGAGAGAGAGAGAGAGAGAGAGAGAGAGAGAGAGAGAGAGAGAGAGAACACTGAAATTAATGTGGAAACCCCTTGGAAAATAGGGAAAAACCACGGAGTCCCCTTTGGGATCAAATTCACTATATCTCATCAGATATTTCATCCTCTATACAAGATCAATGATCTACAAGATAGCTAGAAGATAGAAATCACAAAATCAAGGGAGAAATGGTAAGAGAGTTTTCAAAATGGCAGGGTTTCGCCGCTTCAGAGTCCTCTTCAAATAGCTCTCTCTTCCTCTATTTATAGGCTTTGGAGTGGGGGAAGCTTGATGCCCAAGTTTCCATCCACTTGGCCCATTTGTGTGCCAGCTCAATTCCAACTCAAAGCCAGCTGTTTTTCTCTTTAGAAGTAGGACATTAGTTCTCCTGCCAACTAAGCTCCAGCTTTGCATTCTTATAGAAGGTCTGGGCGGAAAGATTCGAGTAGAGTTATGAAAAGGTGATGTTCGAGCCGAACAAAAAGTATTCAGCAATGATCCGATCAAAAAGTACCTTGTGATAATCCAAACGGAAAGGATTCTATGTTGATCCGAACAAAAAATATCCTACAATGATCCGAACAGAAAACATCATATATCGATCCTAGCAGGAAGTATTTTGGATCCAAATAGAAAAGAGTTCTGTGAATCCGAATGGAAGGCGGAGGATCCGAGTGGAATTGTCGCGGACCCTAATGGAATCGGGTTCGGATCCAAATATAGCTAGGTATGAATCCGAGTGGAAGTTGTGCAGAGGTTCCTCCATGTGGACGGCTAAATAACTGCCCCCTATCTCCTCACTTTCACCCCTATCAAAAATATTTTCCAAAAAAAACATGTCACCGGACCCTTTTTCCTCATATTTCGTGGAAATTGATTCCTTCACCCAAAGTAAGAAAACTTTTCTATGAAAAATTGAAGGGGTTATATGAAAAAAAAAACAAAATAATTTGGTTTTTAGGGGTTATAAGAAAAAAAAACAAAATAAAAAAAAATTGGAGTGAGAAAATAATTGCAATCAAACGTCCACAATCTTGATTTCCACAAAAAAAAAATTCAGAAATTATTCCATAGAATTATTTTCTTTTCTACCCATTTTCCATCATACAATCAAACGCACTATTAGAAAGTTCCCCCAAAAAAAAAACTCTCAAAATTCTAGAAAATCCATAATAAAAAAATCACAAAATTTCCAAAAGCAAGTCTCAAAAATTCCTATGATTTTAATATAGAAATCTATCTATATTACTAATCTGGAGTATATTAATTTAATTTTAAAAAAATCACAAAAAAATTAGGTTCGAATAAAAACTAAAAAATTAGGTTTTAATTCTAAAATTTTCTGAGATTTTTTAATTATAAAATAATATAAACAATCAGACTATCAAAACAACTACTCACACATGTTATCAATCAACTACTGAATTCCCAATCTTTTGAGAATTTCAATAGACCAGTCTTAGGGGCTGTTTGGTTGCCCGTATTTTAATTCACAGTGTAAGTGGATTCACATGTAATTTGAATTCATCAGATTTTGTCTTACTTCAAGGGTTGTTTGGTTGCCCGTAATTGTAAATGCTGCATTTCTTTTTTCATTGTTTGGTTTGATGTAAGTTGGGTGATACAGTCACCTTGTGAAGTAAGTGGTGAGATTACCCCCATATTCATTTTTTTTATATTTATATTTAATTATAAATTATAATAAATTTATAATAAATATTAATATTTAATTTATTAAACAATAAAATTTAAACACATATAATCTTGCTACTTGGTGGTAGATATGTTCAAGTTATATTTTCTTCAAAATATGTTATATTTGATAACAATAATAAACTTGCTACTTGCATGCTCAGTGGTATGAAAATGTACCTGATTTAAGAATATTACAACTTACATATATACACACATACATACATATTTGCATCACTTGGAAACTCCATTCCAACATAATATTAAGAACCTCCATTTGAAAACACCATAAAATAAATAATCAACTAAAAAAGTACAAGACAAAAGCATCCCAACAAGATAACATAGAATCTGATTTAGTTTCAATACAAGAATAACATAAACACAAGTTGTTCATCAGTTTTTAAAAGCCACAAAACATTAAATCTAAAAAAGTTCGAAACATCCAACAATGTGTCACTACATCATATCCCACCATCCCCCCTCAATTGTCTGAGGAAACCATCCATCTAAAAGCAACGAAGGTCATGATCTTTGTTTATGAAGGCAATTGCAAGATTGTGTTGGGCATTCAAATGATCATATGCTAACCCAAGGTCACAAACTTGTTGTAGTGCTCAATCAAGGTCATAACCTCATCGTAAATTTCTTACCCAAATTTACAGCTTTATCCGCCTCTAATGCATTTCCAATCTTGTCCAATCCATCTGAAACTTTTTGCATGACTTCCAACTCCTCGATCCTAATACACTTTGCTCCCTTTTTAACCTCCTTGGTCTTGGAAGTTGAGCTAGTTGGTATGTACACCATGGGAGGTTGCGTTTGTGCGAAATCCTCAACATCATCAATATCTTGTTGTTGGTCATTGGAATCAAATGCCGGCGGTATTGGTGGTAGATCCATGCGAATGCCCATACTTCTAGAGCTTTGACAACCTGTTCTTGCAAAGGACCCAGTTGCTTGATCATTTCCTCATACAATAGCCATCTCCTCGTAGTCTTCAATTGGTTTATTGATATAAACCTCTTCATTAGGATGCGACTATACAAACAAAACACAATCCATAAGTGAGGAAAATATACAAAAAATCATCAACTAATGAATGGTAATCACAAACTAATACTTACTTGTATGTATGTGCTGAATTCCTCCGCGCCCATAATTATTTTCTTCTCCGAATCATCCCACGACACCCCACTTAAACTCTTAAGCTTCTTAATTATTAGCCAAATCTTCCTCACATGCCGAAGACGATTGTTGACTTGTGTATCACTCACAACCAAGTTAAACTTCGTACTTACAGCTCTTGTAGCAGCATTGATTGTCGTGCTCTTGAAACCTTTGTCAGATTTAAGACCAAGATTCGCTTGCTCAACTAAACATTTGAGCAAAAATGATGTCATGACCGCTGTCCATCTGAAGTTAGATGAATTTTTCCTTCCAACACCATCTTGGCTCTCCTGTGTCAGTTCTATAGAATCCATCTAAAAAAAACAGTACAAATAAGAGATTGGAGGCAGCAAAAACATCTGAAATTACCAGCAGCAAAAACAACTGAAATTAACAGATTGGAGGCTGAGATTATATAATACAAACAGACAGAAAAAATAGCAGAAAAAACGGCAACAACATCATCAAAACAACAGCAAAAACTGCAGTAACAGCAGCCAAAACCGAGAAAAAAACAACATCAGCAACAGCAGCCAAAGAGCAGCAAAAACTGCAGAAGAAAACTGCAGCAACACCACCAAAAACTGCAGTATTTCCTGCAGAAAAAAACAGCAGCAAAGGCACCAAAAACAGCAACAAAAAAAGCAGAAAAAACAGCAGAAAAAATGACAGCAACATCATCAAAACAGCAGCAAAAACTGAGAAAAAAACAACATCAGCAACAGCAGCCAAAAACAGCAGCAAAAACATGGGCAACAGCAGTCAAAACAACAACCAAATCAACAGCAACAGCCAAATTAAAGTCAACAGCAACAACATCAACAACATTGCCAAATAAATTGTTCAAAGATGAAATTGTTCAAGAGACAAATAAATTGCTCAAAGATGAAATTGTTCAAGATACAAATAAACTGTTTCGCAAAGAACATTAACATAACAACCATGCACCACATTGCCAAAAGTTTCACAAAGAAATAAAAAGTAAAAAAAATAGTTCAAGATACAAATAATAACTCTATCTACTTCTCCACAAGCTCTCCTCTATCGCAACTCTTATTGCCACCCATTCCCTTGTGTCGTCACGTGTTTGTGATTGAGTTTGAAGCACTGGAACATTCGGTTCCCATTCTTCAAGTTCGGGTATATAAATATCATTACCTCCTCGTAAAATAAAATTATGCAAAATGCAACACGCAACCACAATTTCAACTTGAGTTCGAAATGGAAAAAATGGCCTCGATGTGAGTATTTACTCCATCTAGGATCTCGTGCGATGACGGGACTAGTACTTGTGCTAGGCGGTAGTAGTAATTCACCTCGAAGCTCTCCTATAGCATATAATACGTGATTGAAATATCGGCTAAAGGTTTCTCCTGAACGTAGGAAATTTACTCCAATCACTCTGTTTCTCACATTATGACCAAGAATGTGAAGGAACATTGCTACTTGCTCTTCGACACTTATATGTAGGGTGTTGCATAACAGCCCCTTTGCCTTCAATAAATCACATAACCCAAAAAATACCACCCTTTTCGTCCTCAGCATTGCTATACTAGCTTCCTCGGATCCATGTATTATTCTTGAAATATAATTTGTACGTTGTTGATCCCTATTATAATAAGGCTCCCACGGTACATTGACTGCTCTTCTTCTTGCATACCACCTTAACGCGCAAACACCTTCAACAACAGCAGAGCCAGCTGCTGAGATTTCTTCCTCAGAAAAGCCATTCATTTTATAATCTGTGCTTATGTCAATAAGAAAATACGTAATTTGTGTTTATACTAATACCTAAAGATTATACTAGTATATCAATCAGTACATAACCAAATAGTAGCACAAGGACAAAAACAGCTAGAACTGCTACCTTCAACAGAAAACAATAGGAAAAACATTAGCAACACCACCAAAAACAACAGCAAAAACAGCAGAAAAAAAAAAACATCAGCAAAACCACCAAAAACAGCAGAATTAACAGCAACACCACCACCAAAAATAGCAGAAAAAACAGCAGAAGTAACAGCAACAACACCACCAAAAACAGCAGCAAAAGCAGACAGAAAAAATAGCAGCAACACCACCAAAAACAGCAACAAAAACAGCAGAAAAAAACAGCACCAACAGCATCAAAAACAGCAGAAAAAACATCAGCAACAGCAGCCAAAACAACACCAAAACAACCAATACTCCATTGCCTAAAACCATTTCTATCCTAGTAAAAAATCTATCCCACCAAGATAGTAAGTTCAAATTTCAGGAATAAAAAAACACATCACAGAGTATAAAAAAACACATCCTTAAATTCCTACAAAACATAAGCATATGCTTATCATATCAACTAGACTAGCGCAGCATGCAATAGGCATAATTTGGATATAAGTATAAAACTAGGATCAACTACGCCATTATGAATTATGCGTGATATTTATAAAAACAATCTTTGGGAAGAAATGTTTGTATTTAGATATTTATAAAAAAAAATAGGATATCATTTTACAGATTAGCCCACCATAGTTCAAACTTCAGAGATACATGATTGAAAGAAAATTGTTGCATATTTGAAATAAATACACAAAAAAATAATTTTTCCCACCGACTGATAAACCACAGACTACTTGATATGGGTACAAACATCATCTGTGCACCTTTTTTTTCTTGAAGAAAGATCTTTGCACATCATACACACATGACAACCATTTCAGGAACCATTGGATGTTGGTTCAGTTTCCACTCACCCAAACATCAGAATAAAAGATTATGATGGACTTTGGCCTTCTAACCCCTAAACCCACTGAAGCCCAGAAAGACAGAATGTGACTCTAAAAACAAATAAAGGAAAAAGGGGCATGTGAATCATACCTCAAAGAACGAAGATCGATTGAACTTCAAAATTGAAGGAAGTCGTACGGAGACGAAGTCGCGCAAGCCGATCGACAGCAGTTCTTGCTTTCTCTTTCGATGAGATGTTGTTTTCGCTGCTGATCGCTGCTGTTCGAGAAGCACAAAGAACGATGCAGCTTGGTGATATCCTGGGCTTGAGAGAGGAGAGGGATCCGGGGGTTGAGAGAGGAGAGGGATCGAGGAGGCTGAGATGAGAGAGATCGGGGGGCTGTGAGAGTAGAGGGATCGGGGAGGCTGAGGCGAGATGAGAGAGATCGGGGGCTGTGAGATGAGAGAGATCGGGGGGCTGTGAGAGGAGAGGGATCGGGGAGGCTGAGGCGTGTACGGGCAGTGGTGATTGTAAGGATTTGTAAGGATTAGTTTTACATGTATTCCAACTCACGGCCAATTCGGCTGTGAGTTGAAATACATGTAAATAGGGTTGAAGTGTAAAAGTTTTTACAGGTAAGTCACACATTCACAGGTAACCAAACATGAAAAAGTGGGTTTTACCTGTAAGTGGAATCACATCACAGCCACTTACAGGTAACCAAACAGCCCCTTAGAGTACATGAGGGATCATGCAATATGAGTCAGAATCATACACTTGAAGTTTTGGGGAGTCATTGATAGAGATGATGTGCATGTGGTAAGGAGCAGCCAAAAAATAGCCACCAATGGAGAACTCATCTTTACGATGATGACTATTAGAGTGGTGGATTGATGGAGCACAAGGGCAAATTTGCGCTGATCCCAAGGAGATATGTGAGGCTTGATAGGTATGTGATCAGATCGTGAAAAAACATGGAATCTTTTTTATTTTTTTCGATTGATTTTGAAATTTAAGGTTTTTTTTTAACTTATTTAAAGTTTGATTTGCTAACATTGATTTCAGATTTATTGACAGAGACATTATGAATTTAATTTCAGGGCATGTTTGGATACAAAATAAAATATTATGGTATAATTTTATTATGTAGGAAGTGAATATGATTATTACAGAAATTCTAGCATATTTTTTTCTTATAGAATGAGTGTTTGGCTATCATAATAAAATTATTACAGTAAACTTGAGCTCTAATAGCCAATTAGTATTCCTCCATATACAACACGCAAACAAAATCACCAGTTTTCAATAAGCCACTCAGTTTACTTTCCACATCTCTATATCAACAAACAAGCTAGTTGCTTGCTTCAAAAAGGAACCAATTTCTAGTGATTCACATTACATGCTATTAAACTCAATTTCCAATCAATAAACAAAGACATCCACAATTTATGTACATACATATTAAAAGGTACTAAAATGCAACACAAACAGATCAAGCAGTTCCAATCATCTTACTAAAATGCAACACAAAATCTGAACTATAAAACATAGATATAAGATACAAAGATTAGCTTAATTAATAACACGAAGTACTACCTTGGGCCATTCCCCAACTAAATGGCAGTAAATTTTCAAATCATTCTTTACAGTAAGCTACACAGAGAGAAACAATGTCCCAAATCATTCCAACAAAACCCCCAACAACCAACAACCAAAGCTTATAATTTGCAAATAGAAACCAAGTTCAACCTATCAAATTCACCAAAGTGACCAATACAAAACAAAAAACAATATAACTTTCAACAAAAAGTTTCAATTTTGATCACCAAAATTAAGATTTTACAGTGATTTTGCACCTAAATCTTCACCCAGAGACCGCGGCCACCAATCTGAAAGTCCCATCCAAAGATGCAAACGAAGTTAGAAAAACGAACAAAAGAAATCCTAGAAGAACAAACCCAAACCTAGTCCTAAAATTGAAAGAAGAGATTGAAGAGATTGAAAGAAACCTAATCCTCTAGTGAGGTTGCTTGACGCCGGTGATGAGGCTACTCTGGAGAGAGATCGGAAGGGGATGAGAGAGAGAGAGAGAGAGAGAGAGAGAGAGAGAGAGAGAGAGAGAGACTCGCCTCCTATAAGGATGCTCGGCGTCGGATGTGAGGCTGCTCGAGAAAGAGATAGGACGGGGAGAGAGAGGAAGAGATAGGACCGGGAGAGAAAGGCGTGCGAAAAAGAGCTCGGGAAAAGAGGAACGAATTTCACTATGTCAAAATATTCCACTCCGAGTGGAATATTATTTGATGGTATAATCCTCATATTATGTAATAATTTTATAGTCTCAAGGAACCAACCCAAACACCTAATATTCCATAATCACCTCAAAATGTAAAATTATGGCATAATGTACGGATTATGACATAATTTTGGCCAACCCAAACAGGCCCTACATACTAGCAAAACAATCATATTGTTTAGGATTTTCTTTTTTTTTAAATCATGAGTAATACACGGCCATTTGCTAGTTTTATAGTTGTTGCAAAGTTTTTTTTTAGGATGCTTTTGGTTTAAACTTAAAATATATATATATATATGAAAAAACAAACCTAGTGGGCCTGCACGGTGCCAACCGTGCCAGGCCGGTCTTCAGGCCACACGGGAAGGACCGGCCCACGGGACCAGCACAGCGGCACGGCTGAATCATGTGGGGCCGTGCATGGCCGGGTTGGGTTGACACCTCCAGCGAGATGCAATGAAATGCTATCCTGGGCCACACTGTATCCTTGAGCTGGATCTTCTTTAACATTTTGGGACCAACCAAATGCATATTGGATTACAACTTTGTTGTACAATGAGAGACAAGGCCAGTCTACTGGACTGCCAAGGATGCATGTTTACTTACAATGTATATGTCTCTAATATATCATATCATTTACTTTATAATATACCTGAGTTTAAAAGTAACAAGTTCAAGAAAATACTTTTTATCATGCTGTTCATCCACCTTTTCAAGAAAAATAATAATAAATAAATACTTTTTTTTTCACTCATAATCCTTTCCTAGTAGTATCATTGGCACATCTCAAATCAGTACTGATGTTTTACTGATTAACTCATTAGCAAACCTTCAAAACTAGAAACATGGGATGGGATGCAAAATCAAATCTGAACCTCCCCGCATACCACCCTGTCCCACAGAACCATACAAGATCAAGCATGGAAGACACCACCAACCCTTTATGAGTACTCAACAAGATGACAGACTTTTGTATCCATAACACAATGCTGTCATCCAGCCCTTAGATTACTAAATGCTTTGCCAGAGTCTAAAGCTTATCTGGCAATCAAATCTGCTGATTCTTTGCTTAAGTTCAAGAATGTGAGGTGTCCTGAACTGACTCCAATTTCTTGACTGATGACTTCTGATTACCTTTATCAACAATGTGGAGGGGACCCTTTGCCTCATTCTCCAAACTTTTGTGGTCCTTCCAATACAATGCAAAGCAATACCATAACATCTTTTAGACACAAAAAAATTCAGTATTGATGTATGCTCCTTTATGTCATTTGAGCTGTACTGATGTGGTCGGCCAACTACCCGCGCGTCATGGACAAGTGTATTCTAACAAAAATTGCATAGCTCTCTGATCACTTGTATGCACTCCACATGATGTACTCATCCATTGTTGATCATACATTGCATGTTTCATTGGGAAATCTTGTATGTATGTATTTTCACTCTGTTTATTTGAAGATGTACAAGTTTTTCTTGTCATGATGCCAGGAGGTACCTGAAACTGAAATCGTATGGCAAAACTTGTATGGGTTGTGGAACCAGACTTCTCCTCCCTGTCTCAAGGCATTTAATTGCATTATTTCTCAACTCAGATGGTAATTGCAAGCATATCCAATCCATTAGAGCCTCAACATCCTTTGCGAAATCCAGTAGATACCAATCCAGAAGCTTAGGAATTGCCAGCTTGCTTGCCATTGATATGCCAACCGCAGCTTGTAGATAATCTCTTTTAGCTTTCTCCAACTCTTTCTCCACTTGAGAGGCTGTGTACACTCTCACCTTCATTAAGACATAACATTCGTTTTCGGATAAAGATCAAACACCATTGATCAGAAATTAATGTTGAATAATGTGCTGAACTCAGAGTTCTTGGCAGTAACTTACAGCGGGAGAGGACAAACTTCCACATGAAAGTGCAAATGTGACCAATGGCTCTGGCCAATCCAACCCGAACATGCCCCGGGTTGACACATCATCGCTCTTCAAACCTTTCAGATCAGTCTGCACAAGAGAGATGCAAGAAATTAATTTTGTTCAAGATAGAGAAAACCAAACCTTCAAAGATATGAAGAAAGCTTCTTACATATTCATATTGATAAGGCAACCTCAGTATGAAATGCTCTATAGTCATTGCACTGAATAGGTGACCACCCACATTGATCACGGCCTGTGAAAACATTGCAGTGAGATGATTTAACTACTACCTTTAATTACTCTTATTAATGATGTCATCTTGTTAGCAAAAATAATGTACAAATTGAGCACCTTTGGCATCAGTTCAACAACCATCTGTGGACTAGCAGGCATTCCTTGCTCTAAGAAGGCCTGAGAGAAAAACAAATGCAGAAAAACTATATTATCAGAGGAAGCTTAATCTGAAATAGAGCACTGGAAAATGGAAACCCACGTTCATCATGCATGAGTTATAGATGTTGATCCAAAAGGCAAGTTTCTGTTGATGAGTGAGCTCTGCTAAATCCACTAATGCAAGCTTTCCTAGCAAAATCCTGAAGTCACACAGAATGGGACTCAATCACTATAAGGATAACTTGCCAAAGTCTGTAGATGGATCAAATTCAGTGCCAAGAACTCACTTCAATCTCCGGGTGAGAAACGAAGAACCCTTAACAAGGTTCCAGTCAATGGAGTTTGCTTCAATGGCGCGGAGATGCTTGTAAGGGCCAATGTCCCTTCTCCCGAACTCCTTGCATATATTGTAAGGGTCTCTAAAGTCTATGCCTTCTGGACTGTCAGAAGAACATGAAAATGAAGAAGGCGTCTCAAAGTCCAAGGATGAATTCCTTTGGGAGCTCATCCTTGAGAAAATACTCATCAGGCACTTCAAGATATCCTCGGACAATTTGTTCGGGCCACTCTGTTCCTCCTGAACCGCACCTGAATTACCATGGATACCGTCTTCTAATAGTTCCCCATTGATTACCATACATTCTGGCTGGAATCAAGCATGAGATCAACACCCAATCAAGAGAAGATTAAGAAAGGATCAAAGTGAATTCACCTGAGGATTCAGACACCTCTCCCTAGACAATGTTGTTCTTATGCCTGACACCTTCTTTGCTTGTGTTTGCTTAACATTCCTAGTGGAATTAGCATTTGATTGGTTTTCTTTCCCTCTCTGATCTTCAGCAAGTGCTGATGAAATATTTGGTGTTTTCAATGCCCCTTTAACATTGCCGAACCAATTGGATGAAGGCTCATTTGGATCAGCATCCACAAACCACCTCATCGAGGCCGAAGAAAGTAAAGCCTTTGGGTTGGAATGCTGGTGAAATGAGCACTGATCAGAATGCAACTCAGACTCATTATCTATGGTCTTCTTGGAGGATGAAATATAGATTGCCTCCTGATAGAGGCCTTGCCAGAAGCTGACAACCTGCTCTTCAAGCCTGACAACCTCTTCCTCCAAAACAGCAACCTCAGCCAAAAGCTCTAGCGTCTTGATGTGAGGAACAAGAATGCAAATTCAGATTCAAATAAACTTGTAATCAACTCTTGAAACACAAAGGAATTGAAGAAGAGAAATTGAGAGAGATGTACTAACATTTGAAGGAAGGTAAGAAGGGAGGCGAGGGAGAGCACCCAAAGGCCGGGTAAAAGCTCTCTCCAATGCTCTATGGACATTCTCCTCATGTCTTAGCTTTTTCTTCAGCTTGTCAACCTAAGGACCAGATTACAGAAAGATAAATGCAAGCAAAACAAAAAGCACTGAATGAAATTTAAAGAAGAAGAAAAAAATCAAAATGATACATCTTGTTGCAGAGCAATCTTCCTGTCTCTTCTCGATTTGATTCTATTTGTAGCTTTACTTGTATCCATAATTCTGTTAATTCCCTGAATCTCAGCCCTCTTCTCCTTCTCCATCCCCTTCACCTTATGAACAAAACAAAAAAACCAAAATCAAAAGAAAAAGCTAAAGATCAAAACCAGAGCAGCGAACAGATACAGAAAGAAAGGCCTTTTGATGGCAGAAATCACAGTAACCAATTCAAATCACAATCAAAACCGCCAGAATCCCGCATTTTAAGAGGAGAAGGGGCCATCCAAAGTACATAAACACTGGAAAAGCCCTGCAAAACATGTGATTTCCATCTTTTCTTTATACATGAAAACGAATCCAAGGCACTAAAACTTCCCAAAAAGCATTAAAAAACACGACTTTTCAATCAAAAATAATGCAATGAAACCGAGATAAGAACACAAAAAACAGATTAAAATAAAGAAGAAAAAAAAAAGAAAAAGAAAACTAGTCTCTGATTCAAATCAATCCAAAGATGCCTACTTTATCGCTCCTGCTTGCAATCCGAGCTCTGGTATTCATGCTGGCACTCCACCCGAAGGCAAAATACAACAATCAGAACTTTACACTCTCCTGGAAATCAAAGACAAACTCTGGAGAGCATTGAAGAGAGAGAAAGAAAGAAAGAAAGAGGTCTTGAAGGCAATGGAAACCTCTCAAGATCTCATTCCATCGAATTCCAATCCGAAATCCATGCAAACTTTTCTCTGGATACGGAGGAGTGGAAGGTGCGAAGCTCTTGTCGGGTTGCCTGAGCTTCACTGGCAGTTTAAAGTGACTCTTTGGCAGCGCATTTTAGAAATGCATGCGCTAACGTGCGCCTTATTTTCCTACCTTAGGCTTGGGGCCCTGTAAAATGTTTACCATTATGCCCTTCAAATTTAATTAATTAATCTTGATAAATATGAATAATCAGCTAAATCTTAATTTATTTTTTTATTTATTTTTCCAAATGGAATTTTTTTTTTTAATTTTAAATTTCATAGGTCCTTCAAATGGTATTTCAGTCAATTTTAAACATTTTATTTTTATTTCTTTAGACTTATCACTTATGTTTAGATTAAATTTTTATATAGAAAATTTTGTTATTTATAATTATGCATTATTATTAGTAGTGCTTCACCTTTGGTTAGCATGGATCTAGAGGAAAATAATTAAGGTGGTGTGAGTGAAGATGAGAGAGTGTGTTTTTCTATGTTGTCTAAATAAGAAAGAAAGGGAAACATCATGTGACAGCCTGGTTATGTATTTAATGAAAAATATTGACCTTCTTATTATAAATAGAATCAAGTATAAGTTTCTATACAAAATTATCAATTATTTATTGCCAACTCTCTAACTAGAAAGTGATCTTTCCTGTCAGGGATTGAAAAATTTATCGAGTTCCTGATGAGTGTGTGTGTGTGTGTGTCAATGAGATTGAATTAGCAAGTCTTGCTATTTAGTTTTTCTTTGTTGAATTTTATTTTTTTAACTTAATTACTTTTAATTTGAGATTAATATTGAGAATCATGATTTTATAAAAGCATATAAGAAAAATTAATTAAATAATTTATTATAGTTTGGAAAAAAAGAGTGCAATAAAAAATTTGCTTGAATCTGTATTTTTTAAAAAAGTATTTTTTCATCTGTATAAGTGCTTTTGGCATAGTGTTTCTCTAGTTCAATTAAGTAATTTCTCATTTGAACAATCTACTAAAAATATATATTGTTGATGTTAAAATTGGAATTACCTCGAGATCAAGTCTAATCTCGCACCAACGGTTAAATTTATTTGGTTTTGAAGGACTGAAGTGTAAGTGAATGATTCAAAAACAAAACAAGGGGCAAAGAAAACAAAATTTACGTGGAAAACCCCATGAAATCGGAGAAAAACCACGGTGCTCATGAGCAATTTCACTATGAGTTGGGGATTTTACAATGAATTGATCATGGGAGAGGTGATAAAGAATTCACACAAAGATGGAAAGGAACTCTCAGAGAGGCAGAGTGTGAGAAATTCTCCAAGAGTTCAAAAGTCCCTGAAATGGTATTTTTCTCCCCTATTTACAGTTTGAGGTTGCTTGGCGTCTAAGTTTCGCCAGCTCGATGTTAGCTGGATTGCCAACTGGAAGTCTTCTAGAGGGTTCGCCAAGCTTCTTGAAAATTCTCAAAGTTCCTCTTGTACTACTTGATTAAGGGTTCCAGATGTTTTCATATGTTCTTCTTCATTTGCAAGTTTGGTTTAGTGAAAGACCATTTTGGAATATCATTTTGGCAGAGTCTTATGGAAGAGTGTTTTGACATAGAATACCTTGACTGAGTAGAGCATGCAGTGGAGACTTGGCCGAATAATGGAGTGCAAAGTAGTTTTGGCCGAACAATAGTGTAGAGTAATCTTGGCCAAATAACAGTGTAAAATAATCTTGGCTGAACAACAAAGTGAAGAGGCTTGGCCGAGCAACGGACTTGGATTTCTTCCTCTTATGTTGGGTAGATGATGGGTTGTGGTTCTTCCATGTGTTTGTCTAATGCTGGATCACGTGCCATTCCACTTTTACCCCTATCATATATATTGATAAAATAGCATGTGCATGTACTTATTTTATAAAAAGAAAAGATTGAACAAAAAAATGGAAATCTTCTCACAAAGTTGCCCCTCTCGTACCTTAAATTCAACAAGTTATTTATTTATTTTTTAAATAAATGTGGAACAAGCTACCAGAGGCTTTTTTGAGAGGAAGTTGACTCGTCAACTTTTCCTGTGAAAGTTTTTAAATTCAACAAGTTACTTGTCCACATTTATCCAAAAAAAAAAAAAAAATCACTCACACCAAAACTTAATACATGTGTACTTCCACCCTTTATTAAATAAATAATGATTTCTTTACTCAAAATTCACAACTCTATATATGAAATTATGTGAATGTAAATTATTCATTTAATTTCAGTAAAATTATTTGATAAATTTAATTAACCATACTTTTAAAAAATTATATATATATATATATATATTTTTTGAAATTAACCAACAAACGACCCTACGATGGATTCAAAAGACGAGCATAGCTGTACGAAGTAAGCTCAACGTACTGCACGCATTGCTCGAACCCGAGACCACCCGTCTGACGCAAGGTAGTGATACTATTAGGCCAAGAGATCTTTGGTAAAGAAAAAAAAGAAAAATTGTAAAATTAAGATTCTTAAAGATATATATGCTCATAGAAATGTTTGAAATTGTCCTTGAAGCCACATAAAAACCTTCTCTTGCCCAAGGACACAGAAGTTTGTATTAGGTATAAATTGAATCAAACAGGAGTAAAAGTGCAATTACCTATTACTGTTGATTTCAAGTTCCCCAAAATTCTTGAGACTTTTGCATTTATAGCAAATTTCCCAAAATTCATTTATAGCAATAAATATGTAAAATCAAGATTCTTCAAGGGCATACATGTTAATAAAAAAATATATATTTTTTTATTTTTTGTCTTTTTGGCACTCATATCTCTCTTAGAAAATACCAGCCTTAAAGAAGGTTGGAGGGAAGAGGACAAAAATTGGGGTTGGCATGAGAGGCCAGCCACTGCCAGAGTGAAAGAGAGACAGAAAAAAGAAAAGAAAAAAAAATGCCAATACAACTCAACTCACAACTCACATGCTTTGCCAATTGAAATGCCATCAAACTATCTATCTATCTTTGTAATTTTAGCACCTTTTAGGGGGTATTCTTGGAAACTGAAAAGAGAAATCCAACCACCCACCATGTTCTACTTCTAATTTAAAGCTTGAAAATGATTGGTTAAATTGATGGTTATTAGATCTTTAAGTATAATCACTTTTATTATTTCTAGTTTATAATCAAAACTGACTTTATTTATTGGTGCTTGCCAATCTCCATGACTTGCATGCAACACAAACTATAAACCCTAATTTTCTAAACTATTTTAATCATCATCATCATCATCATCATCATCATCATCATTATCATCACTCTTTAAACTGTTTTTTGGTTGAGTAAAATAGAGGAAAATGGGAGAAAAAAAAAACAAGAGACCAAAATAAAAATAAACAAATGAAGAAAATGAAGGAGTGTATTTTCTTTATCTTTTTGTTTTTAGTATGAACCTCAAATTAAGGGGACATAGCAAGCAAACAAATTAAAAAAACAGACTTGTAAGATGGAATAAAAGTGAAAAAAATTATGGTGTCTTGTGATGACATGACCAAAAGTCTATAAATTGTCTTCCAGGGAAGAAAACAAACTTGTTTAACCAACCAACTCAGCATTGGGGCCAAATGACTCCACATTGAGTCCAAAACAATGATTGAGCCCAAATCAAAACAGACATATATGGATGTGATGTGGTTTGATAACTTACCAAACTTGCTATTGTGTAGTAAATTAGGGGGGCATTTCCATCATTCAATATAATTAAATGATGGATCACTTGGACAATGACCATTGCAAGCCTTAATTTCTCAATTTTTTTTTTATTTTTAATGATTTATTTATTTTATTTTGGAGATCATTTACATCTTTGATTGATGCTACCTGCAGGCAAAATGCAACATTTTATGTCTCATTCCATCTCTCTCCAGGTTTTAATTGTTTTTCTCCATCAAATTTGTCCCCACAATAATCACTGATAAGTGCATCTAAGTTTTGTTTTATATAAACATGTATGTACTTGGGTTTTTCCCTCATGATAATTATAAGGAAGATATTTACATACAAAGCAGATGTTACTCAAAATACAAACTTAGGTTTTGATTTACATTGAATATATAGATAAAGCAACTTAAATTTTACAAGATAACTCAAGTTATATATAAAAATTTCTAACAAAGAGAGTGAATGAGGCTAGCCCGGCTCGAATTACATCTCTAATGTGCTTTTAGTGATTTGTTCATATTTATAAAAATAATAAATAAAAATAAAAAGAAAGAAGAAAAAGAAGAAGAAGAGTGAGTGAGTGCATATGAGATGAGGCATGCATGGGCATTGAAAGGTCCCCCACTGACTAACATCTACCCCCACAAATTGCAGGCTATTATCATATTCATAGTCACTGACCTGTTTCTGGATTCATCCTCGCCACTTTTGACATGATAAACATTTAGCACAAAGCTGCCACACTTTTTCTTCTTCTTTTTTTTTTCCTTGAAGATGTGTGGAAATGTTCATATCAGAAGATCGAATAACTTTTGTATATATATTATATTTATGGTAATGTTCATAATAATTTGCATTTAACTATTTAAAGACATTCTATTTTCACTAGTGCTTTAATTTGGCTATACACGTTATGTTATATTAATTTCATATGGTTTTAAAGTTTTTAAGACTTTACATGCATGCATATCCATGCGCAATGCACATGCTCACCAAAATAAAAATAAAAATAATAAATAATAAATAATAAAAAGAGACTAAATATTAGATGGTTGTATTTGTAGGGAGGGAGACAAACCTAAATATAATATTGTATTTGTAAGGAGGGAGACAAACCTAAATATATGTAGCTTTTTGGATCATGAGGACCACGAGCAAATGAAATCGGACCACTAACATGCACACCATTTTGCCTTTTTTTTTTTTGTACGTAGGTGCTTTTGTTGCACAAATAAATGCCTCCTAATTAATTATCATGTTTTACTTGTAATCCATAACTTGAGTAGGAAAGTAATTAGGTACTTTGGGACTAATAAGTGAATGAAATTAACTAACTAGGAAAATACTTGAGATCGAGTTTCATGTTTTCTAGCTATAGACTATAGAAAAAAATAACAAATATTATTACCCATTATTAATAGTATAATGCTTGAGATCATTGAACAGAATGGGCACTTAATGAAGTAGGAATAATGTTTATTAATTAGAACAAGGGATATGCATCTTGACTTTAAAATTGAACGCATTTATTTATTTAATAAGAGATCGAAGATGCTTTGAGAGTAACACATTAAAGAGCAAAAAAAAAGAAAGAAAAACAGAAAGGAGAACTCATTCATTGTACTATATATAAAAGACCAAAGTGATGGTTTTCATTGTCGTGCATGTGCATGTAATAGTTTTACGTTCCATTTAAGATAAGATACAAGTCCCACATAACATACACTAACACTCATGCCAATGAATTCAATTATATATATATATATATATATATATATATATATATATATATAAGAATGAACTTTGAACAGACAATGGTGAGGAAAGTCAGGAGTAGTACTTGTATCATGTTATATCATTGTTCTGTTCTTATAAATGAACAAACTTATAGCACATGCACAAGGTACAGCAAACAATACCATATATAATCCCTATGAAGACAGAGAAGTATGAAAAATGTGTAGTATGCACATCAATGACTCGTTCAAAACTAGTTCATCTAATTTATCACAAATAATAGTCCCATTAATTAGTCGCACATCGAATAGTTAACCATTATACTTGATATCAATATAAACACACTGTGACTAACAAAAGTGAGTGACTAACTCATGCATAAGATAAACGTCAATACATTCTTGTCAATAATTTCTGTTAAAGTTATAATAAAAAATATATATTAAATGGTGTCCTGCTTTTTTGTATTTTTACTGTTGTGAATTAGCTAGCATAAATGCACATAAACCTTTCACATTTGCATCTATATTTTTGTTACAAATGATACAAAATGTTATCAGAGAAAATAACTGAAGACACGTGGCATAATAATCATAAGTGTCGAAGATAAAAGCCCAACTATCATATCAACTACCTGCTCATCTGATGGTGGAGAATGAATTTCCAAAGATACTAAAAGTTGGCTGATAAGGTTCATAGGGGCATAAAAAGAGGTTGCCTACTTACGAAAGATGCGAATTAGATTCTAGTTATGGCATTCTGGTATCTCTTTCTAAGCTCTCTCTCTGAATTCTCCATCTCTCTCTCTCTCTCTCCTTTCCTTTTTGAGTCCTGACTTGAGCGTTGGAGGCTCACTCGAGCACGAATGCTCGAATCTCCTATCTTACAAAGTTCTCTATCTGCGAGGTTCAATCCCTAAAGGCCGATCTCTAAAAGAGACTTGGATCCCATGGAGTGAAAAAAGAAAAAGAATCATCGATTGTAACTAACCTCTCTGCCGAACTCTCCTTAGAATTCACACTTTCACTGATCTCCCGGAAGAGTGGATCATTGTATCAAGATCTACTCTGAGGAAGAGAAACTTCACCTCACCAGCACTTCAGGTCGGGGAGGTCACCCTTGAACGAAGAAGGGCCTCCCGACTCTGGAGCGGTCAGAGTCCACGTAGTGGAGGGCGTGTCAGCCTCAGTATCTGACTCCACCGATAATACTACTAGGTGACGCCAAGTTCTTAGAGCCAAATCCATTGAGGTATCCTGTTAAGAAAGTATTAGAGTTAACGAATCCGGGTTAGCGATAACGGATCCGGGTTATATGAAAGTATGTATATAAAGGGTTAGGGTTTGTAAAGAGTTAATTAATGAAGATTAATGAAAAAACTGAGCAACCATATATAACAGTTGCCTTCTCCATCTCTATACATGAATTGATCTCCGGCCACCTCCGTTCACCTCCGATCCCGCTATTCTTCCACAAGGTATCAAAGCTACGATCCGGCGATCTCTAGGCAAATCTGCATGCATCTGTCCGGCTAGTGTTATCGCGGCCAAATAAGAAGAAGATCTGGCGTGTGTTCGCGAGCACCTACTGGAGGAGGAGCGCCTCGCCCGCGCACTCGCAGGAGGAGGCCGGCCGCTGACCGGCCCCGGCGAGGAGGGCCCGCCCACGCCGCCAGCGAGAGGAGGCCGCCGTCCGAGCTGGCGCCGACCGGCAGGAGGAGGCCGCCGCCCCAGACCGGCATCCGGCCCGCTACCGTAGGGAAGGCGTAGATCCGACGCTGGCCGGGCCTGCAGGGAGGAGCTGACCGGCCTGCAGGGAGAAGAAAGCGCTGATTTGTGCTGACTGGCTGGAGGAGTGCTTTAACCAGTCTGTTGACCAAGTGAAGTGTGCTCTGCAGTGCGTGTGTTGTGCAGTGCTTTGTTTTTTGTGAATTGTGGTGATGGCGACTCCAATCACCACTCATGATATGAAGGATCTTCTTGAGGAATTTGCGAGGATGTTCAGAGCCAAGAGTGAGGTAGATGCCTCATCCAATCGGGAGATTGTGCAACGGCCTGAGATGGTGCAGAGGCTGGAGCTAATGCCAAATGATGTGAAACTAGAAGGGACAAAAAATTATCTAAGTTGGTCTCGAAGGGCAAGTCTGATCTTGAGTACAAAGGGACTTGAGCATTATATGCAGGAGACTTGTGTCGAGCCTGCCGACAAGGGAAGCGCTGAGTGGAGGACCTGGCGCACCACTTATTCCCTGGTGGTGGCATGGATGATGAGTTCGATGTCACTCCAAATCCCATGTCACAATTCTAGCTATCTATGTGGATGACATTGTTATTACAGGAGATGATGTTGAGGAGATCTCTCACCTAAAACGAAGGCTGGGTAAAGAGTTTGAAGTTAAGGATCTGGGTCAACTAAGATATTTCCTAGGTATTGAGATTGCACGGTCTTCTGAAGGAATAGTACTTTCTCAGAGGAAGTATGTTCTGGACTTACTCACTGAAACAAGAATGCTAGGGTGCTGAGTACCTTCTACTCCGATTGAGCATAATCACAAGTTGTGTGCCCAATCTGGAAACTCGGCGAACAAGGAGCGCTATCAGAGACTTGTTGGTCGCCTTATCTACTTATGCCACACGAGACCTGATATTGCATATACTGTGAGCGTGGTGAGCAGGTATATGCATGATCCCAAGGTTGAGCATATGGAGGCAGTATACATGATTCTGAGATACTTGAAGGGAAGCCCAAGGAAAGGCCTTTGGTTCAGGAGTCATGAACACTTGGATGTGGAGGGATATTGCGATGCTGATTGGGCGAACTGCTTGGATGATAGGAGATCCACCTCAGGTTACTGTGTCTTTGTTGGGGGTAACCTTGTGTCTTGGCGTAGTAAGAAACAAGAGGTGGTTGCCCGGTCTACAGCTGAAGTCGAGTATAGGGCTATGGCGGCTAGTCTTTGTGAGATGCGTTGGATGCGGAGTTTGTTGTCAGAATTGCAACTATTTAGAGGTGATGCATTGAAGCTTTAGTGTGACAACAAATCGGCAATTAGTATTGCTA
This sequence comes from Dioscorea zingiberensis, assembly GCA_026586065.1. Classification (NCBI taxonomy): domain Eukaryota; kingdom Viridiplantae; phylum Streptophyta; class Magnoliopsida; order Dioscoreales; family Dioscoreaceae; genus Dioscorea; species Dioscorea zingiberensis. The sequence goes on from CM048819.1 coordinate 28,018,466, forward strand.
ACAATCCCGTACAGCATGATCGCACAAAGCATGTTGAGATTGATCGCTTCTTCATTAAGGAAAGATTGGATGACGGAATTTTGAAGCTGAATCATGTTCATTTTGGCGAACAACCAGCTGATTGCTTAACTAAAGGATTAGGTCCTCAAGAGTGTGTTAAAGCATGTAACAAGATGGGGATGATTGATATCTATCACCCATCTTGAAGGGGAGTGTTAAAAAAGTATTAGAGTTAACGGATCCGGGTTAGCAATAACAGATCCGGGTTATATGAAAGTATGTATATAAAGGGTTAGGGTTTGTAAAGAGTTAATTAATGAAGATTAATGAAAAAACTGAGCAGCCGTAACAGTTGCCTTTTCCATCTCTATCCATGAATTGATCTCCGGCCACCTCCGTTCAATCCCGCTATTCTTCCACATATCCACTTCCTCAGCCTCTGGATCTGCCACAGCTATCAAAGCTTCTAGTTGAGCCTAAAACTTCTTTGAACAACACACATGTTCCTTTGAATTGCCCCAACAAGAAGTGGGAGAACTGGACAAGCTCCCCAACTTCTTCTTCAAACCTTGGAGTAGCCTCCATCAAATCCTCTACAAACATATGGTCTGCCAACTAGTTATGTCTAAATTAAGGAACTTGATGAATTCCATAAAAATAAGGTCATCCTACTCGCCGGAAAGAAGAGTCCAGCTTTGCGAAGGTTATCTACAGTGATTAAACAGGCCAAAGGAAAAGATTGGCTGCTTTAGAGGAAGGCCAATTGCTCTCCGCCTTGAAAGATAGGTCAGTGTTAGTGGGGTCCCAAGAGGTTGAAATCATCCGTCCAATTTCATAAGAAACAAAGAAGAATCTTGACTTCCAATTGTGAATGGAATAACAGGCTTTCCTTAAGAAAGATCTATGAAGCCTGACAGCGAAATAACACTAGTCCCTGAAGTATGGATGTTTTTTCAAAGAGAAAAAGAAAAACGAACTAGTGAAAAGAGGGCTCGAGACCGAGCCAAAGAAATTGGATGACAAATCCATAAAGGATTCTCCATGAGTTAGGAATGAGTTGTGTGGGTGTGAAAAGATAAGATTTACAAAACAAGGGTGGAAAAGGAAGACGAAAGGCGGCTCGAATGGATTCTACATACACGACCAATTCCTCGGACGAAGCCTAAACCTAAAAGGAGGTAGAATGGTGAATTCATCACCTACTTCAATAAGCTCAGAAAAGTCAAGGTACAAGTTACTAACTCAACACTATGGGTCTACTCCCTAAAGGCTAAGGGGAGAACTTCCATTACCCCGGTTTGGGGAGAGGAACGAGGATCGCTCGGCGAAGGGTTAAGGGTTTTCTTAAGTGGAGGCAAAGAAGAAGACAAAGATAACGAAAGTAAAACCCTAACCCTTTACAGACCTATTTATAACAGTACTCATAAGCGTGCTTCCTCGAGGGTAATTAATTGGGATATGACGGTTCAAGAGACTCGTTGAACGAACATACCCGCGGATGAGCGACATATAGACCAATTTATCTGGCACGTTTCACGACAATTCTATAAGGAGACGCCCATGATTTCCTTCGCCGATTTCCACCGTTACTTTTTAATCGAAGATGCTTAAAAAATTGGAGCATCGTGCCCATCAAGATTCATGACCTATCAATCAATGTCGATACGAAGCGATAACCTTATCAGCTCGATTTCATCCTTAAAAAAATAGCTCATGATCGGGTAGGTGAAGACACCTTTCAGATCGGATTATGCCCCAATCGACAACCAAACACTTCAGGCCATACCAAGTTGAAAATTGGTCAGCTTAGAGAGTTGGGAGGTAAGTCTTATAAGGGAAAATAACTGAAAACATGTGATATGATAATAAGCATCAAGTTGAAAACCCAATTGCCAAATCAATTGTCTGGTCATCCGAAGATAGAGGATGAATTCTTAAAGATGGTAAAACTGGCAGATACAGTTCACAAGGGTATTAAAAGAGATTGTCTCACGAAGAAGGTGAATTAGAATCTAGTTCTGAAATTCTAATTCTCTCTCTTTTACCTCTCCTTTTTTAGTCTTAACTTGAGCATCGGAGGCTCACCACACACAAGCGCTCGAATCTCCTCTCTCCTACAGTTCTCTCTTTGTGTGTGAGGTTCAATCTCTGAAGGTCAATCTCTAAAGGAGGCTTAAATCTCATAGAGCAAAAGAAGAAGAATCACCGATCGTAGCTGACCTCTCCACCAAAATCTCCTAAAGAATTCTCACCTTCACTGTTCAATCTCTTTCATTAATCAAGATCCGCCTCGATCCCCAGAAAAGAGGATTATTCCATCAACACACTATATGCTATTATAAATTCATAGAATTTAATGGTGCAAAGATAAACATTTTTTCCTAATATTTTCATCTCATTATTAATGAAAGCCTAGTTCTCAATCAATGTTGCTCGCTCCCTTGAATTGGAAACCAAGTTCACTAATGGAAGTCTAGATCTCAATCAATGTTGTTTGTCCCCTTAAATTGGAAACCAAATTTGTCCCTCTATTATTGCTCACAAACATATCATACAACTCAAGATTGGATTAGAAAGCATCTCACAAAGTTGGTTGTTTTCCTTTGCATGAACTTTTAGGACTACTTGCATATATACCCATGCAAAATCTCATTATTACATATATATATATATACCGCATACCCATGTGGAACCAAGTTTATCTATACACATGTCTAGGAAATTCCATTACTGATTTTTGCCATACAAGTACTCGGTAATGCAAGAATTTTGATTTTACAGAGGCATACAAATAATTTATCAAAATAAAAACACAAATTTTAATTGAAATGCAAGATACTACAACCACTAGAAATCTCACAGCAGGATAGGGAAAGGTGAACCTAAAGGAAATGGCTAGTCACAAGGTTGAAGACAAGGTTATCAAAATCATGGTACCTTTTCGTCAACTAAGAAAGTAGAGGGATAGAGGGAAAAAAAAAAATAAAAGAAAGGCTTACCCTATTTCTCACAAGAAAAGGAAGGTTCAAAGAAGGTTAGGCTAGCAATTGATTTGATGGGTGTGTGACCATCCACCACAATTTCCATTGTTTTGATATCGAGAGGCTGGTTGGTAGTGTGCCTATGATGGTGGGGCATCATATAGTTGGGTGCCATCCAAATCCACACTATATAAAGTTATATAGGATCATCAATCATTTCATCCCATGATAATTTTTTTAAAAAAATAAAATAAAATAAAATGATAAAAAACAAGTTTTTGTATATCAAAATCAAATTTGGTCTACTTGAAACTTTAAACCTAATAGCTATATAGCAAATATAATTTGATTACAAGCTAACATGATTTGGTTTCTGAAAAACACAAATCACCAAACAAAAGCACAGAAAACCAAGTCCCCTCCTTATAAGATTCCTATCTACATAACAAACGTTTTGAATTGACCTATTTAAAGAAAGGCACAAGCATACCAACCATTTTGTCCACTAGAGATAACAAAAATCATTCTAAAAGAATTGCCCTAATTCCTTGTATACACACACACACACATGTAGATAGAGGCATAGCATTCTAGTGCCCTTCTCATTGATTAGCAATCACACCATCCGGTTGTGTGACAAGAGATATCTTATCAAATAAAGTGATCCGTAGGTGTGTTCCTCTTGCTCAATGTTTGCTCAAAAGAAAGTAGGCAAAATAAAATAAAATGGAAAAGTTAACCTAAAAAAAAAAAAAAAAGTGTCCTTCCTCTCACATCAGTAGGGATTAGGACTGTATAACATTCATGCATGGGAAAGAATAAGACCCACCATCTCCCACATTGGTGGGCTGCACATGAATGAATGAAGATAATTCATGTAAAAGTGTTGATTATCAAAAAGATGATGGTCTCACATCGACTATTAAAAAAATATTGGAACATACAAGACTTGTGATAAATTAGAGCTTGACATAAAAGCAAGAGGTGAGTGAGAGCCATGACTTTACTTTGGCTCCTATTATGAAAGTATAATCACTAAATCTATCCATTATGGTCACAACTAATATGATTAGCAATGACAGAAATACTTTGATGTTCATTGTTGGAGAGTTGGCCATTGTTTGATAACAATTGTTCAAATATGAAAACACAGAATAACCAGATGCAAACACATGATCATCTGAGTCATTGTGCAGAGGGGTGAGAAAGAAAAAAATAATCACAAAAGCTCTATAAACTCACAGTTGAAACCATGGTCATAACATTATCTGCAAACACTAATTATATGACAGTAGCAACAGGTAGATCAATAAGGAAAATTAGAAAATAAATCTAATCCAATTGGCAGATATCAGTGCAACTGAAGAACTGTTGCAAGTAGCATTAGTAAATTATTCAAACAAATTCTTGCGTCTTTACCAATAATCCGTACATAATGATTTTGCAGTTTTCATTGCCAATGGAAGATAAATACAACTGCTTCTGGAGAAAAACATAAACACAATAACTTAATAAACCACGGTCCAATCACTTTTATCAAGAACCTATCATGACATTGTTGCTAGAGAACAAGCATAGAAAATATGAACAGAGATATAGATTGTAACCACTACCAATTTCTGGATCTAACCCCAACTTTATTATACCATTCTAGTTAGACTCATGGGTTTCCTTGATTATGCTGGGCCCATTATCTATTACTTAGAACTTCAAAGTGAATTATGGCTAAATGGGCTAGGATAAGACCTAGCTGTTTGTTTTGCAACTGATTGTGAACAGTAGTTCAGAATCATATAAATTTGGAAGGCAACAAAATTTGCATTAATCAAAAATAAAAAATAACTGTAAGAAAATTGTGGTTCACTTATAACATATTTTTCTTTCAATTTCCCTTCATGCATGATTTGCTAATTTTCATAAATGAAAAGTTACCCCCCAGGCTAATAAAGGTTTTGCTTTTAACCCCCTCCTCACTGCTAGTAAAATATACAGTGTTTGAAGGGAGGTTTAGAGCACTAATTTCAAAGAGAATCAAAAGCATTTTTTTTCCACAAAATCACCTGAAGGTACTACTTTAGTCTTACAATACTAGTTAAATGATCTGACTCAAAATTGTTAAATTGTATAAGGTGAAAACAAAGAATGGACCATGAAAAGTTCAAGCTAAAGCCAAATCCTGTTTTTTTCAGAAGTGCCCATTTTTTTAGAAAAGAGGTAAAGAAAAAAGTGAGCGCCAGATTAGAGCAAAAAAGACTAAGAAGCATTTGAAAGCTGACTAATCCATTTGATTAAGGCAACTTACATCATTTGAAGGAAGCTTACAACCAGCACACATAGAGAGGGGCAATTTTCGGCCTGGAAATTCAGATTGTACCGATGACATCATCATTAGTGACTGGGGATCTCTAGCGAAAAAACTTTTTGAGTCACCTTCTGAAGCATCAGAAACCTTTGACAATGGAATTTTTCGCTTGCTAACTAAAGGGCCAGAAAAATGATTTCCCCATATATCATAAGTGAACTCGCTTCCGAGCACATCATCTTCGACTTCTTTTATCATTTTCTCTTTATTGAGATTAGATCCAGGAGCACGGGCATGTGGAGCAATAGGAGAAGTTGAAGCTAAGAAGGTTGGAGTTGTCGCACCTGGTGCACGCCAACCAGCACTTGGAAAAGTAGCAGAAGGTAATAGAGTAGGCCTTGCATTTGATTTTACTTTAGCATGGGACTTCTCTAGAGTGGATGGTGAGCAATTACTCTCATAGCACTTGATGGAAATTTCAGGATCTGTTACTTCTTCCTTGTTTTCATTCTTTCCCACTGATACTCTTGAAAATATGGTCTCAGGACAGTCTCGTGGTGAAGGCCATATTTCTTTTGGTGTGGAAGAATTAGGTGACAAGGGTGAAGATGGTGTAGAGTTCCCACTATGACTACTTGAAACTTCAAATTTTGCTGCTAATCCACCTCCATGTCTTCGCTTCTTTCTTCGTCCTCTTTCTCTTGCAACGTTGACAGTAAGATGACCATTCTGTGGTGGTTCTGATGTATCAGAGCTGTCAAGTACTCTGTGATGTGATTCTGTTGGAGATGGTTGCATTAATGGAGTCTTCTTTTGATGATCTGAATCCTTCTTCCCCTGCATCCTTTTAATGTTACCTTGAATACCATTTCGACTAGGCGAATATCTATCAACACCTAATTACTTCATTTTTCACATTCCCTTCACAGACCTGTGCACATTTGGCACAACCATTAGTCCACACAGTTGGCAAAAATACATAAAAAAGATGACAAAGATCAGGGAAAAGACCTGGCTTTCTCGGTGTAATGGTTAAATCGAGAAGGTTTTCCATCACAAGCAATGGTGGCTATGACATTGTTATCCTTCACGCCATAGACCTCAACTGAAGGAAAAGCATGTGGAAGAATGAAAAACACCAGGAAAATAATAGAAACAGTAACTAGCATAACAATAATAGGTATTGACATATATTTCCAGTAGGACTTCCGGCAAACATTGAGCATAAAAACTGGGAGGCTAGCTTTCATGGGTATCACCAGGAAACCTGTAGTCATGGCTATTTTGAGATCTCTCTGAATTTCAGTGACAGTAAAGTCTGCTCCATATGAAATAAGAAGTCTCATGGATTCTCCAGGGGCTAAATTGAAACCTTTACATGTCTCTATTCGAAACCCATCTAAACCACAATCAACTCCTGATACTTGAAGTTTGACTACCTCAAGAGGAAGTTCACCTGTATTTTTTGCATATAGCTCCTTGAACACTAGATGATTACAGGAAGCATTTTTGATATCCAGGTGGTATACAGTATCTAGAGAAGATAAATTAAGAGTCATTGGCAAGTCAAGACGGAATTCTAGTCTTTGAACAAGTTGAGACCCTTCGAGGAGGGTAAGAGAATGTGAGCCACCAAATGCTCGAATAGGCAACCACTCTACGCCTGAAAGATTGCTCCTGATCAAAGCTGAGCTTCTCCACATGCATCGACTTGATGGGTGGAAAACAATAGGCCCAAATAAAGCACTTCCAAAAGGATGTACAAAGGCTTCAGTTATTGCTGAATTGGAAATAGAGAACCCATACCTAGTTGCCACAGAGTCAATAACATTAAATCTACTGAAGTTATCCTTGAATCTGACATCAGAAGATTTGCACTGATCAATGATTGCCCCTGAATTGAGTAGAATTTGCATTACAACAGGCTTTTGACTTGGATTATAAACAGCTATCCACTTGGAGAAACTGGTCCCAATCTGGACCACTGGAAACAACAGCTCATTGTCCTTGAGCACAGACAACTCACTCATTGTGCCATGAGATCTCCAATTTGTAAGTATCAGCTCATCTGCTTCAAGAAGCTGAAAATTCTTCAACTGCAAGATTCATAAAATTTTACAAAAGTTTATTTAGTGATTGCTGAGAAAACATGAAATTTATTTTTCATGGCAAGAATATAAAAGGAGAAAAATCAAGATGTGTACAAGTCAAATACAATAGAAGGCATTATTGATAGATACAAAAGCAAAAAGGAAAATGGTTACCTAAACTCAGCTTTTCATAGCTCACAAGCTCAATAAAAATTGCACTTCTAATGCCATCTTAGAGATTAGTATAGAGGTAGCTAAACATAAATTTTAAACTCAACAGAAGATAATTTTAACTAAGAAACTTGACTCTTTTAAATGTAAGATGCCCCATTTATTAAAGAAAAACAAGCACAAAAGATAAAATGTACAGTCTAAGAGCAAACATGTAGAATTTAATCTTCAACTTCTGAAGAACTTTGTTAGTATGAAAATCTCTAACATTTGACAACTTTATATATCCTTGGTACCATGAACTACATATTCCACAAACTCACCATCCTCTTAAATAATTGACTCAAATATCTATAACAATGTTTGCTTCTACACTAAGTAATTTCGCATGGTATGATACTTTGTTCTCTTAAAATTCCACATTGAATCCTTATTTAAATTCAACCTAGATCCTTAAGATTTTAGTGTTTGTCTTCAGGGTATGTATTTGGCATTGACCCTTAGTTTTAATCGACTAACACAATAATTTTAAAGAATGTACACTTTTATCATTAATGGTAAATCTAATAAGCAACAGATTGGATTAATTCTTGTCCATCAGAGTGTATTAGAGTTAGACCTATAGAGAACAAATAAGCCCTTTGCCAAAGTAATATCAAGAATTTAAGCCGCCCTATCTAGATACCCTAGACTTGTAGTTTCAGGGGAAAGCATAGTAGAAAGTCATGAAAGCCTCTCCAACATTGGTCATCTCCAATGATAGATGTTCATTTGTGCATGTTGTAAGAGAGAAAGAACATTTTAGACTGTATTACAACATGAAAACGAAAAAAAGTTTCAAAATTTGTTAAAGACCTTTTTGGGATATTCATGCAATTTTGAGAAATGCAAAAGAAAAGAATTAAAGGGGCTCCCTTTGGTAACTGTTTGAGCTTTTAGTATATCCAGAAATATTTCTAAACTGGTTATGCCTAGAAGACGATTTAACAAATGATGTCTCATGAAGTCCCAACTCAGGTGTTAGAGAGAATAAGGGGCCGTTTGGTTTGTTTTCCATTTTCTGTTTTTTGAAAAGGTGGAAAACGCAGAAAAAGAAAAGGTTTTTCTGTTGTGTTCTCAGAAACTGAAAATGGAAAAGTTGTTTGATTTGATTTATTAGAAACTGTTTTTAGAAACAGAAAATGAAAACTATTTGTAGAAACAAAAAATAAAAAAATATTTTTATAAAGTTCAAAATATAAAAATAACAAACATGATATTTTTATATATTTTTATAATAAATAAAGTTCAAGAAAATATATTTTAAAAATAAAAAAAATGACAAACATGATATTTTTATAAAGTTTAAAATATAAAAATAACAAACATGATATTTTTATATACTTTTATAATAAATAAAGTTCAAGAAAATCTATTTTAAGAAATAAAAAAAATGACAAACATGATATTTTATAAAGTTTAAAATATAAAAAATAACAAACATGATATTTTTATATATTTTTATAATAAAAAAAGTTTAAAATATATTTTAAAAAATAAAAAATGGCAAACATGATATTTTTATAAAGTTCAAAATATAAAAAAATAACAAACATCATATTTTATATATTTTTACAATAACAAAAGTTTGAGAAAATATATTTTAAAAAATAAAAAATGATAAACATGATATTTTATATATTTTTATAATTAATTTTGTAGTTTGGTTTATTTACAACAATGCCATCGTCGTTTTCCAAGACTAGAAAACGACTTTTATCATTTTCCATTTTCCAACCCCATTTCATTTTCCGCCTTTTCGCGAAAACAACCCAACCAAACGCGTTTTCGCGTTTTCCGCGTTTTCTCATAAAACGGAAAACGGTGAAAACGGCCGAAAATGGCTCAACCAAACAGGCCCTAATTGTTACAAGATGGGAAGATGGGTCAAAAGAAGTTTTTTTATGGCTTTTGTAAGCACCAAGCATTTTCAACTCTAAGATGGTGTTGGTAAAAGGGAGAACGGCCTTAAGTTTTCAAAAATGTTTCAAGAATGGTCTTGAGAGGAAAAAAATTAATGAAGTTCGTTAATTTTTTGGGTTAGTGTATCATGAATAAAAAAAGTGAGGATATAAATAACCATTTTGCCTTTTTTGGTTTAAACCCAACTAATCGCACATACGATTAATTCCAAACAAAATCATGTTTAACACCATCATTACAACAACAACAACAACAACAACAACAACTAAGCCTTAATCCCATACTAGATCGAGTCGGCTATATGAATTCTTTGTCTCCATTTAGCTCTGTCAAAGACAAGATCTGGATCAACATCTAATAAACGTGAGTCCTTAGACACTACCTCTCTCCATGTAATCCTCAGTCTACCTCTACCCCTCTTTTTACTTTCTATTACCAAACTATCACATTTCAACCGGGCACCTATGGTCTACGCACACGGTCCAAACCATCTTAAACGCCTTCTCTTATTTTTATCTTCAATCAGCAACATGCACCTTCTGTCGGATGTGTTCATTTCTAATCTTATCCAATCTTGTATGGCCACACATCCATATTACCATCCTCATTTCTGTCACATTCATCTTCTGGATATATTGAACTTTAGTTGCCCAACACTCGCTCCCGTATAACATGGCCGGTCTAACTGTCGTTCTATAAAACTTTCCCTTCACTTTGTTAGGCATCTTCTTATCACATAAGACACCCGTAGCACTTCTCCATTTCAACCATCATGTTCTGATTCTATGGGATACATCTTCATCGATCATCCCATCCTCTTGGAAAATGGAACCTAGATGCTTAAAATGAATACACTTAGACACTACCACTCCACCTAGTATCGTTGCCCCTCCGTCCCTCCTACTTTGACTAAAATTACAAATTTACAATGCATACATTCAGTTTTACTTCTACTGAGCCTAAAGCCTTTACTCTCAAGAGTGTTGCTCCACAATTCTAACTTCTGATTAATTCCATCTCTAGTCTCATCAACTAGGACAATAACATGTGCGAATAACATACACCATGGGATGTCATCTTGGATACAACTAGTTAACTCATCCATTACTAGTGTAGAAAAATATGGTCTCAAGGCCGATCCCTGATGTAGACCCACTGTTATAGGAAACTCTTTCGTATCTCCTCCAACTATTCTCACACTCGTAATCGCTCCTTCGTACATATCCTTAATAGCACTTATATATTTAACATGAATGTTTTTCTTCTCCAACACCCACCAAAGGACTTGTCTTGGTACACTATCATATGTACCATCATTACGCGGATAAAAACCCTAATGCTTGAGGTTTTGCTCTATACAAGAATTGAGTTATTGTCTAGAGGCAAATTCATCATTTGGCCCTAAAGTATTGTTTAGGGGCCTGACCCATCAAAACATATGAATGGCTTCCTAATACATGGGTTAACATTAATTTTTAGTAATTACATATTTTTAGATGTTGTTGTAAAATATAGCTATAGTGTTATTGGATTTGGTAGTGAGAGATATTTGGGTCTTTTGTAGTGTTTTATAATAATTTAATGAAAAAATAATTAGTGATTAGTTGGTTAACAAAATAGGACTATGTTAGTCCCTATGCAGTGTTTGTATAGGAAATGGTACACTGTTTGGGAAATGGGTTTAAACCCATGCCAAACATACCTAAGGTTATTTTTTATCTACTATTGTTGTATTCTATAGGGCTTTTCTTCTTTAGTTCATTCGCTTCTAAAATCTATGCAGCTCTTAAAAAAAAAATTATAAGCATTTTGCTTAATAAATATCACTTTTCATTTACCAATTTTTCATCTAAGAGGTAATGATACTTTAAAATTGATTATAGTGGCAAAGAATAACAATTGAGATAAGAGCTTGATTGTACAAATACTATGCGCAAGCATGGCCTTTATTGGGAAATATGTAGTGAACCCTCAATTTCCTCTCAAAATGTTTGGTAAAAAGGCAACACATCAAGGAAAGAATACTTGGAGTAGGGTAACGTTGAACCAGATTGCATTGTAGCACGATATGGTAGCATAGAGCACAAAATTAAAAAATAGAGCTGATAAAGAATTCCAAAAATCCAAAGATACATATAAGATATGCAAAGTTCGCTCTCAAAGGAAGATGCATCTACTTATGAAAGTTTGAAAATAGATGAAAAATGAAATTTGTCTCTTGGTCTAATTCAAATACCTAAGTTAATAAGACAGGAAATTTCTACTTTATTTAAGCAGAACTTATGTTTCATAGGTATTTTATTATATTTTTCTAAGTGACATTTAAGTCTTTATCACATTTTCTGCTTTAACATCCCATCGAGTGGTTAGCAATTTCACCATTCCCAGTAATAAGCATGATGCACAGAACTAAAGAGGTATTCATCCCTATCACAACTTCTTTAAAAAAAATGTTTCCTTTTTATTCTTTAGAAATTGTAGCCCATTCACCAACAAAGTTCTCCTCTACGTTAACATGTTTGTTGTGTTAAAATAGTATTATGATCGTAAGATATCTATCTTATAATGATAAGACAAAAGTTATTGAAATTAACCATCACATTATCTACCAGCATTTCCAATGGAGAATTATCACTCTTCAATATTCCACTTCTTTGCAGATTGCTAAAAGGTTCACAAAGATTCATTTTAGCTTGATTTGAGTCTCTTGAGCAAACTATTGATACTTGTTCCTTTAACAGTTTCACACGGGCAGCTAGGATAGTATTATGATATTAAAAATCTACGGGTATTTCTGTTTTATCACATATTATGTGTTTACTCTATGTTAGTATAGGAATAATAATAATGTCTTTTAGGGTTATGTTGGTAGCCCTAATCCTCACTTTAGTGTGTGGAAGCCTCCATTATAATTTCTAAGATTGCTCTTACTCAATACATTCCTATTTTCTCTTCTTTTGAGGGTCGTTACATTTGATTTGCATCTACTAAGATGGAAGTAAGGCTCCATTTTCCTTATAATTTCTTGTTATTATGTCATTGTTCATTGTCAAAGGCCCTTGTGTCCTCATTATTGGAACCTTAGTTCCTTATTAACAAGTGATACAATTACATATTATTGTTTTATCATTCATCAGTAGATCTCCGGTCAAATTAGAAATATATACATGCATATCTGCAAAGTTATAGGGACACAAGTGCTTTATGAAGGAATTAAGCAAGAATGGTGATATGGCTAGTTATATATGGGCAAAATTCAGTGCATGGTCATGAAAGATGGCAATACAATTTCGAATACAAGTTTTACCTAAATAAAGAAGGTTTACATGCAAAAATCAAACAAATGGCAGGTGGGGATAAGGATGCGAATGTTGGAAAATGAATCTCTTCATTAAACAAGCATATATTCCCAATAGACACCTATTCCAATAAACAACTTGTTGAATATCTAGAAGTTGTTAGGAAGATTTTATTGTTCCTATGTTTTAGGAAGGAGTTATAGTTTTTCTTTTTTAATTCTTTTTCTTGTTTCTGCTATATAAGAAACTCTGTTATGTTTAATCTTAGATTATTATTCTGAATAAGAGATCATATGTCTTATGTAGTGCATTAGTGTTTCTCTCCTATTGTAGTTTTTTATGGTATCAGAACAAAGGTTCTTGGATCAAAAAAAGTGTTGCAATAGTTGAGGGGAACAATGGTCAAAATGGCCTTTCATGGAGAAAGCAGGGGCGATGGTTTGGAAGCTACCTCGGGGGCTTCTGTTCCAACCTCTACAATTTCTCCCACTGCAGTTCCAGAACAAACATCGTTGCAAATCACTCACCATAAACTTAATGGAAAGAATTACATTTAGTGGTCTTGTTCCATTCAAATGGTAATTCGTGGAAAATGGAAGTATGGATATCTTGATGGTTTAATTCCGAAACCACAGGTGACGTATCCGTCGTATCAAGTATGGGATATTCACAATTCCATGGTCATCTCGTGGCTCATCCACTCGATGGAGAAAAGTATTAGAGATACCTAACCATTCCATAGCACAGCTCAAGAGATTTGGGAGGCTGTTCTTCTTGCCTACTCCGATCTGGAAGACTCTTCACAGGTGTGTGAGTTGTGGAATAAAGCTCGTGATTTAAGGCAACGAGACTTGACAATTACACAATATTTCAATGCACTGAAAAAAGTATGGCAAGAACTTGATCTTTTCAATCAAGTTCAATGGAAGGATCCTAAAGATGGCATCTTATTTCGAAATATGTTGGCTAAAGAAAGAGTTTACAACTTCTTAGCTGGCCTTAACAAGGAATTGGATGAAGTTCGTGGGCGCCTGTTGGGGACAAAACCACTCCCATCAATTGATGAGGCGTTTGTAGAGGTTCGTCGTGAGGAAAACAAAAAGCGTGTGATGTTGCCTTCCTCACCACCTTCAGTTCCACAGTTAGGTGAAGATTCAGCCTTAATTGCTCGTGGTTCTAATAGGAGATCAAACAAGAAGGGCCAATAATGGTGTGAATATTGTCATAAGCCATATCATATAAAGGATACATACTAGAAACTCCACTAAGCCCCGCAAACTGGGTCTCAAGTCATGCTAAACGTGAAGAAAAAGGTTTTCACGCCACAACAGATTCCAACAGTGACACCACTAGTAATTTTGTGTCCTTTTCCAAGGACTAGAGCATTTGTACAAGTTACTCTCTAGATCGTCCGGTCAGACTTCCGATCCTTATATGGTAACTGCCTTTAATGGTGTGGCTGAACAAGGTAAGCCGTGGATTGTTGATTCCGGGGCTTCAAATCATATGACGGGATGTGAAAGTTTTTTCTCATCATATGTTCCGAGTCCTGGCAATTGTAAAGTCAAAATTACTAATGGTTTTTTTTCTACTGTAGTTGGTTTTGGTGATATTAAAATTGGATCCTACTTTACTTTGAGTAGAGTTTTGCATGTGCCACATTTGTCCTGCAATCTTATTTCTATCAGTAAACTCGCGAAGTACTTGAACTGTCTTGTTTTTTTCTCATAATCCAAATGTATTTTTCAGGACAAGATTTCGGGGAGGATGATTGGCAAAGCTAAGGAATGATCAGGTCTCTATTACATTGAAGAGGAATTGACTGTGGGAAAGTGTGTTCAGGCGACTATACATGACTCCTCTTCTTCACGAAGACAACAGATCATGCTCCTCCACTGTAGGCTAGGACATCCTAGTTTTCCATATCTTAGGCATTTGTTTCCAGCTTTGTTCGAAAATAATGACACATTTTAATATGAAATCTGTCAACTAATCCAACCCAATCCCCGCAAAATCTAAATCTGGGCGTTCAAAATCTAAACTCCTCAACTAATCAGATTTGTCCTACATATCCACCTCCAATCCCCACGATCTTACTATCCCACCTATAGTTGAGGAGCAGCTAACGGTAAGGGGATAATTCATTCAGCCGTTGTCACTACATTATTCATGGAAAATCCTCCACAAGCAATGGAACCTAATCCTCCTAGAAACCACAAAACCTCCTCTAAATTTGTGAATGAAATCAGGTTTGTGAGTGAAAACAAGGTAGATTTATCTAATCTTGGTAACCCTGTAGCTTTGAGAAAAGGTGTGCGGTCGTGCACTCAACATCCAATCTCCAATTTTGTCTATTATAATCATTTATCCAAGTTTGTTCAGGCTCTCATTACCAACCTTGCTGGTGTGGATATCCCGAGCAACATTCAACAAGCTTGGCATGATCCAAATTGGAAGAAAGCAGTTATGGAGAAGATGCAAGCTCTTAAGGAGAATGAGATATGGTAAGTGGTTCAGAAGTCTAGAGACAAGATTCTCGTAGGGTGTAAATGGATATTTACAATCAAATTCAAAGCCAATGGATCAATCAACCGGTACAAGGCAAGATTAGTTGCTAAGGGGTACACTCAGACATACAGCATTGACTACCAGGAAACCTTTGCCCGGTTGCGAAGATTAATACAGTCCGTGTCTTATTGTCCTTAGCAGCAAATTTAGATTGGCAACTTCAACAACTTGATGTGAAAAATGCCTTCTTAAACAAAGAACTTTAGGAGGAAGTGTATATGGAATTACCCCTAAGTTTCAACGAGGAAAATAAGAGTGGAAAGGTCTGTAAATTGAAGAAGTCACTATACGGCCTAAAACAATCACCAAGAGCTTGGTTCAATAGGTTTACCAAGTAAGTCTAGCATCAAGGATGCACACAAGCTCATGCTGACCACACCTTATTCTATAGACAAAGGAATGGTAAGATGACTGTTCTTATTGTTTATGTAGATGACATTATTGTTACAAGAAATAACCAAGAGGAAGCAAACAGGTTAAAAAAGAAATTGGTGCTGGAATTCAAAATGAAGGACTTAGGAAGCCTTCGATATTTTCTTGGAATGGAGGTGGCTAGAAATAAAACTGGTATTTCTGTATCACAAAGGAAATATATCCTTGATTTGCTCGAGGAAACTAGAATGATGGGTTGCAAACCGGTTGACACACCAATGGATCCTAGTTTAAAACTTGGGACAGTCATTGAAGATAAACCCGTTAACAAACGGTACCAGCGTCTTGTAGGTAAACTAATCTATCTGGCCCATACGAGGATGGACATAGCATTCGCTGTCAACTACGTGAGTCAGTATATGCATGCACCAATGGAGCAACATATGGAGACAGTCTACAGAATTCTAAGGTACTTGAAGGGGACACCTGGAAAAGGCTTGTTCTTTAAGAAAACAGCACAACGAGGATTGGACGTCTATACAGATGTGGATTGGGCAGGTTCTGTAAGTGACCTCAGGTCTACCTCAGGTTATTATACATTTGTTTGGGGAAACCTAGTAACATGGCGCAGCAAAAAATAATTAGTCAGCAGCAGCGAAGCGTTGAGTACTGAGTTAAGATCCCTAGCTCATGGACTATGCGAAGTTCTATGGCTGAAGAAGCTTCTTATGGAGCTCAGAATGCCTATACACGGTCCTCTAAATATTTTTTGTGATAACAAGATAGCCATCAACATATCTCTTAATCCGGTGCACCATGATCGGACAAAACATGTCGAGGTGGATAGACATTTTATCAAAAAGAAAATAAAGAATAGCACAATATGTGTGGTGTACATTCCCACGACCCAATAAGCAGCTGATCTCTTGACCAAGGCTCTGCATTGCACTAGCCTTGAAACCTTAGTTGACATGCTTGGATTATACAATCTTTACAATTCAGCTTGAGGGAGAGTATTGAATATCTAGAAGTTGTTAGGAAGATTTTATTGTTCCTATTTTTTAGAAAGGAGTTATAGTTTTTTTTTTTTGTTTTAATTCTTTTCATGTTTATGCTATATAAGAAACTTTGTTATGTTTAATCTTAGATTATTATTCTGAATAAGAGATCATATGTCTTATGCAGTGTATTAGTGTTTCTCTCCTATTGTAGTTTTTTACAACTATTTGAAGGGTTATGTCTTTTTGATGCATCTCTTAGGTATAGGTGTGTCTATTCATTTGTAGGATATTGTAAAGTAGTGTCGTCTATATCATGCCTCTTAAAACACTATATAAGGCATGTTGGATAATGAGTAGTGTAATTCAAAACTTAGTATTTATAAAAGTTGGTGGGAACTGTTTATTATCTTCTCTTTTCTTTTGAGATTTTTCATTTTGTAAGTTCTATCAGTGATACTAGAGTCAGTTATACAAATTGGAGCTATGGCATTCAACAATCTTTTCCAAATACCAAAGTTGACAAATGATAATTATGAAAATTGGGCACTCCAAATGAGGGAGTTGCTTGGTTCCTATGAAGTTTAGGAGGTAGTCAGTTAGGGATATAGTGAACCCACTGCAGAAAAGAAGAAAGCTACTTTGTAATTCAAAAAGAGTTGCGAAAAAATATGGAAAAATGCCAATAAGGCATTATTCTTCCTTTACCAAGCAAATGATAAGGCGGCCTTTGAGAAGATTACACAAGCAAGTTCAAGCAAAAATGTATGGAATTTTGGCTATGATTTTCAAAGGAAATGAGCGTGTAAAGCGGGTGCGCTTGTAGACGCTTTAAGGAGAATTCTAAGGTATTCATTCACATGAAAGAATGTGGAAGTATAAGGGGCTATGTTTTTTATATGTTGGTGATTATCAACCAATTAAAGAGAAATGGGGAATAACTTAAAGACATTCGGGTTATAGAAAAAGAATTATGCTTATTATCTCCAAATTCGACAAAGTTGTTTTTGCAATTGAAGAATTCATGAATATCTTGAGGAAGAATTCTATGTCGAGCAACAAGAAGGATACAAGGTCGAAGGTGTGGAAGACAGTTTATAGATTGAAGAAGGCTTTGTATAGATTGAAGCAAACACCCCGTGCATAGAATATTCATCTTAATAATTATCTCTAACATAATGGATTTAGCAAGTATTCATATGAGTATACTACCAACATCAAGAAGAGGAGGCTTAATTGTGCACATTTATGTGGATGACAATAATCGACCTCCAAAAACTGTGAAGATATAATACAAGGGTTCAAAGGAATCATGACAAAAGAATTCAAGATGATGGATATCGGTCTTATGGGGTATTGAAGTGAAGTAACAAAATGGTGAAATATTTATATCTCAACAAAAGTACATGAAGAATATTTTGTAGATTTTATGATGGAAATATTACAAGGAAATTTCCACTCCTATTACATACAGCCAAAAGCTTAACAATGAAGATGATGAAGCAATTGGTTCAATTTTATTTAAGAGTCTTGTTAGGAGTCTCTGATACTTAATTATAAGTCAGCTGAATATCGTTTATGAAGTAAATCTAGTAAGTCAGTATATGGAAAAAAATGAAGTCACATGGATGGTTACAAAAAGGATTCTAAGGTACTTAAAAGGAAAACTTAATTACGGCTTATTTTTCTCACACTTCAGCTTTTTCAAACTAGTGGGTTACATGGATGGTGTTTGGGTTGGAGATCAGGATGAAAGAAAGAATAATTCTAGCTATATCTTCTACATGGGAACTACTGTTTTTGTTTAGAGTTCAAAGAAACAACAAATAGTAGCATTATCAATATATAAGGTAGAATATGTTGCTACAATGACACTTGTATGTGAAGCTATATGGCTTAGAAATTTATTGGAGGAATTAGATCATGCACAAGAAGATCCAACAAGTATTTACATTGACAATAACTTAGCTATAGAGCTAGCAAAGAATCAAGTTAAACATGGAAGAAGCAAGCATATAGAGACAAGATATCATTATCTTCGACATCAAATCAAGAGCAAATTAGTAGAGCTACAATATTGCAAATCAAAGGATCAAATAGCTGATATCTTAACCAAGCCTCTTCGGTTTGAAACATTTAGAAAGTTTAGAAGAAAACTTGGAGTTTACTTTAGTGAATAGATTCAAAAGAAGGGGGGGGGGGATATTGAAAAATGAATCTCTTTACTAAAGAAGCATCTAAGCCCAATAACACCTATTTGAAGGGTTATGTCTTTTTGATGCATCTCTTAGGTACAGGTGTTAGAATGTGTTGTAATGTCCTTTAGACCATGCCTTTTAAAACACTATATGACATGTTGGTGAATGAGAAGTGTAATTCAATAGTTTGAGTGTTTATAAAAGTTAGGGAGAGTTCTATCAGGGAAAACCTTTCATGGAGCTTGTCATGCAGATGAATGAAGGATTATGGCTAGGCCGAGAAATGATGGAAGGTGCCTGGCCAGATGTTGATAAAGTCATGAATACAAAAAGTAGGTGAGCGTAGATTGATGCTGGTGAGGATTAAAGGTGTATGATGAACCTTCTGAAGTAATCACTGGAAATTTTAACTATGGGAAAAATGCAGAGAAAGGGATTCAGAAACTGATGGAACAGTCATCTGTTTATGGTTGCTTGTTTCCTGGTTGAAGAGAGACGTAAATGCAAAAAGGCATAGCCATATTCCTGCAACCATATATGAAGTTATTGTGAAAATCCACTAATTTTTTGGGATTCACCTGCTGTCTTTGGGCTCCCACACTTTTCTTTTGCATCTGTACAATTTCTTCTTATTGTTTATTTCTCTGTACCAGCTATGTGGATGTAATAGGATTGTTCATGTTTGGAGTTCATATCTTGAGAGAGAGAGAGAGAGAGAGAGAGCAGGACGACAAAGAAATGGGAGTGTCTTAAGAATATGAATCAGTTAGCATAAATTACGCTGTGTCGGACCTAATATTTGTTGAAATCCGAAAAGAAAATAAACAGTTGTTTAGCGTATAATGAGCAGCATATATTTTAGATAGGGATAAAAAGCAAGCTACCTTCCCTGGCAGAGATTCTTCAAAGCTTTGTAAAGGTCCAGTTTTTGCATTTGTCAACTTTGCCTTGTGTTGTTGAAATCCCAATCCAATATATGAACCACCAGACGAAACAAAGCTTGACTCAGGTTCATGCCTCGAGCAGGCACTGACAAAGTCTTGACAGGGAATCTTGATTTCTGGACCGGCAGAATCATTTGTCATGATCAAAAGCATGCATTTAGATGTAATAGTAGAAATGATATGTGGGAGGGCATCTGAATCACTGGGAAGAGTAAAACCAATGAAAGCTATCTGTGTCACCGTCCCAGGGTAAACTACTAATCCTCTCATGTATTTTATGCGGAGTAGTTGTGAGCTTTCTGTAACTTCACTGATCCTAACCACACTTAACACATATGGAGCACTATTCCTTACATAGAGAGTGAAAACCATTCCTGCCTCATCACATGGAGCAAGAGACTCAAAGAATATAGATGCCAAACCAGTCAGAGCATTGTAGGTTACTTTACCTTGCACTTCTGCCTCTAGAGGAACTAAAATCACATCAGGCTTATCTCGGGTGAAACTATGCAACTTCATGCAAATAGCTCCAAACATTTTTCCTTGAATTGAAGGCCACATGTTCAATTCTATGATAGCTTCATCCTCATGAGGTGACAATGTCCATTGCTTGGAGGGCTTAATCTCAAACCATGGAAGTCCCTTATCACGGCTCTTCAAAGTGGGCAAATCCTCAACACTAGAGGAAGAACCAAAATCACCAGGAAACCAGTCTGATGCATCCATGCTACAAGCAACATGCCTTGAATCAGTTCTGTTCTCAGAATGGAAAGAAATCCAAGCAGCTACTTCCTGAACATATAGTGGATAATCAAAAGGATTGTGTAAAGACAAAGTTTGATTGAACTTGACACCAGAAGTGATGTCCAAGCCTAAAAAAGCCTTTGCTTTATATGGGGACTGAATTGCAACACCTTTAGCCTGTATAATGAAACCCCCAAAGCTCGTCTGCAGGACAATATGAGCTGAAGATGACCCCAAAATTCTTGGTAAAAATACAAAACCAATGGAAACAACTTCACCAGGAGCCAAGCAAAGCTTGCTAAAACCAAAAGGATAGAACTGGGGATCAGTGCTAAACAGATCATAAACATCTAGAACACTCTCTTTGTTCATGTTTCTCACTGTTAAGAATTCCAAAGAAGGGGAATACCTATTTTTCGTCCCAAAATCCAATGAAGAGGGGCTTATCTCCACATGTGGAGACAAAGAACTTGAATCAAAGTGCTCACCCAAGGAACCAACCAACCCACTAGATCCCTCCGTCCAACCATCAGAAAAAACCGATCCTTTACAAGAACTCACACCATCCCCATCAAAAATCTTCTTCTCTGAATCCGCTCCGTTATGAACTACACTCACAGAATCCACCAAAGCACAAGAAACAATCTTTTCAACACTCCTTGATTCTTCCACCTCAGCCAAACCATCAGAAAAAGCTCCCACAGAGCCCTCCGTCTCACATCTATCATCTTCTTCAGGTCCCAACAAAGTAGATGGAAAGCAAAAGGAATCAGAATCACCACACACATACTCCATCTTCAAACAACCCGGCAAGCTCCCCGAGCCATTGTCTAAGCCACCAATACCTCCATACCTCCCACAACCACCTTCAAATCCCATCTCATCCTCACAACTTAAGGAAAAGGCGGCCTCCAGTGAACAAGGAAATAACAAGGCCAGCAACAGCACAGCACAAGAAACAACCCGCATACTTCGAAGTCCGACCAGCCGCCAAACGCATCCCCTGAAGGAAAAAAAAAACACCAAAAGATCATCCAGGCATCAGACTAGTACTCAAAAACAGAGTCTTTACAGCTCCATCCGATGATCGAACCACCTACAAACATTCCTATCAACACCAAATACACCTACTCATACTTTAATCTCTGGAACCAATCTTTCTCCAAACTCGCCGTCAAAACCAAAAGATAGAAGAGGGGGAAAAAAACAGAAAAGAAAAAAAAAAAAAAAAAAAGAAGCGCCAGAGCTCCAATCAACGAGGCTTTCGATGCTGGAACGCAAGGCTGCTTGAACGCTAGCTCAGAGAACTTACCAGAAGGGGTTGCCCGCCATTAAACCCTGCTTCATCAGAGGTGGAGTGCCATTAGAGAGAGAGAGAGAGAGAATACTACGATTTCTTTTTTTTTTTCTCTGTTGCTCTATTTCTCACTATTGGCTGCCAAGCGATCGGGAATCGCGTGCTGAATGACGTGAATACCCCTCCACGATTCTCCAGACGGTGGAATTACCGTCACCGTTCGAAACGTTAGTGGGAGTGATTTTGGGATTTCGAAATTTTAAGTTCAGAATTTTTTTTATATTGACACGTGTCTCCATTAATCCCATCGTATCCGCCGTACACTTTCAGTAACCAGATCTTAGGGAAGATCTACGGTAGAAATTTCTCCACGTTGTGATTTTGGCTTGGGTCAACAATGCATGTTCAGTTCATCAGTGGTGTTACTTTTAACGCACACTTTATTTTTATTTTATTATTATTATAAAACCCAAATACTTTTTTCATTTATTAACGATAAAATCATAGAAACTTTTCTTAATTGTAGTAATTAACCAAAAGTGACTTAAAAAACAAATGGATAGGCAACAAATTTCTTTTCAAAAGAAGCTTTGAGTTTGGTTCGAATAATATACATTTAAGTTAATTCAACTTTGAAATTCAATCTTTCATTAGTGACTTGTTCATATTTATCAAAAAAAAAAAAAATTCAATCTTTCATTTAATTTAAACATGCTGATGTATTTTTCAATAAAAATACAATTTGAGTTGAATGGTTAATGAAAATATTTTTTATATAAAAAATAGAACAAATAAATTAATCAATAGAACTGGATTAGAGTTTGGTTTGGTGGAGTTTTAAGGGAAGTACTACTCTCTCCATGTGAACTACCACTCAAACATCTGAATCATACAATAGAGAAGCAGGTGAAAAGTAATTAAATAGAGTGATCTTAGTCAATGAAGTTGAATAAAATCGGATTTAATTTAATGAAATCATACAATATAATAACTTTGGTAATGACTTCATGTATGTACATTATAAGGTTTGTTTTGTTTAATTAAAGAAATGCAAAAGAAAGGGACAAAATAGCTAACCTCTACATTAATAGTGCATGTTAATGTCAAAGGGGTGACCAATAAAGGCACTTGTTGGTCCAAATACCAGATTTGCAAGTGCATCTATGATTTCTCAATATCAAACATAACCACAATAGTCATTAAAATCTAAGAAAAAATAAGAACCATAAATTGTCAAATAACTTGTCATCTCATGAATTCCTCATGTGCATCAAATTTATTGAAAATTTATCATTTACCAAATAATTTGGTTTTTTCCGTTTGGACTTTTAGGTAATGATATTTTAGTTTGTTCTATATCCAATTTAGTTATTCTATTATACTGATGTGTGACTTTAGGTCCCTCTATTATAAAGTAAACTTTTTTGGTTATTATATTTTTCACGAATGAGAAATTTTTAATCCCTGTAAGGATTAAAAATGCTCAAATTATAACATAAAAAAATGAGTGAAATTTGTCTATTCTGAAAATATAGGGACCAAAATTTCTCTCTTTATAATAAAGAGACATAAAGTCACAAACGAGTATAATAGAGGAACTCAATTGAATAACAGTATAATACACCTTTGATTTTCTATAATATTTTGTTGTATTATAAATTTTATCATAAATTATTTATAAAAAAAAATTAAATAATCTATTTTATTTTCAAACTTTGAATTTTTTGACGATGTTCATTTTTATAAAACACCAAATTATTCCCCCAATCTTAGATTTATTCTTTCAATGTTGTCAACTTGTAAAGAATCTTACTAGGGAATAAACATCCCCCACCTTCCGTTATGGTAACCGCCATTCAAAGATGAGGCAAATTTGCAATACCATTGAATAAAAGTATATGAATAAATAATAATTTAAAATCCAAAGTTCAATGCCCTGCAAATAATCTATTCTTTTGTTATTAGAGAAGGAATTATTCTCTATATCTTTTTAAAGTACAAAAAAATTTTCATGGAGCGGGGTGATGCAAGAATCCGTTCTTTTTTTTTTTTTTTTGGGTATCAGAGTTGATTCTTATCAATGGGAGTGCTTGATTGGAAAAGGTAGGAATTTTTCAAAAGATTTTGATGAGAGATTGGTTATGATCAGTTTTTTTTTCTTTCTTCACTAAGCAGGATCAAGGACTCCTCCAAAAGTCAGTCTTCACAAATCGAACCCAGTTATAAAAGAGAGAAGAACTGAAGGAGAAGGGAGATCCAAACACTTGTGCTTGGGAAGAGCCTCCGAAGATTAAGTCAAAACTCCAGGAGAGAGTCAAGAGCAAGAACTTAGGTTCCATGGGTTTTTAGAAAGATATATCAAATATCAATACCCAATTTAGTCCCTCTATTATACCGAACCGGCCCTTTTTCCCTCTATTATAATTTGATCTTTTTTGATCCCTATACTTTCACGATTGAGAAATTTCAGTCCCTTCAGGAATCAAAAAGGCTCAAATTATAACATAAGTAAGGGACTGAAATTTCTCAATTATAAAAATATAGGGACCAAAAAGGATCAAATTATAATAGAGTGATCAAAATGGCGATTCTAAGATAATAGAGGACTAAATTAGATATTAGACCTATTTCAAATTACCTTTCTAGTGAGATGGTGACCTCCTTTTATACCTCGTCATTGTTATGATCCGTTAGATCTTGGTGTCATCGGGGTTCATTCTCTACTGTCAGATGATCAGGCAATTAGGCTCCTATCTCAATGGTTTAGATCATGTCATATATGCACGGTTATTTTTATCCCATAACAAAGTGTATAAACTTATACATGTTATAAACATAAAAATATAAAAAATATATGATATTCTTGAAGTACCCTTAGCTAGCTTGTACCCATATTTGTCTTAATCTACATTATTTTGGAATTAATTGTGCACTACAACAGTTATTTGATGACATGTTTCTGCACATAAATTCTTAATATAAAAAAAGGTGGGTTCCTCTTTAAAGAAAAATAAAATAATAATAATAATTTAGAGGAGACTCATCTTACAGCACTGGGTCTGTCTTGTGATTTGTAAATTCCATGATATTATTACATTAATAATTTTGATTTAAATTATATGTTGAAATTAATAAATTATAAGTTTTTATTTTATTATGTAATTTACTAATTTCAAAGTAGATGATATTTTTGTTAGTTTTGAAAAGGTGAGTCTTATAGAATTTTTGTTTTTAAAAGGGTTTGCATGTGAGACAAAAGATAACAAAACAAAATAATTGGTTTTATCTGTTTGTTCCACAACATACAAAAACAAAAAAAAAAAACACTGACTTTGTTTGATGTAATCCGACAAAATACTCAAGTCATAAATTTGTCGGAACATTACTATTTTTCCAATTTTATCCTTCGTTATAATATTTATCACATATACCTTTATAAAAGCTCATTATATATTTATATAATGTATCGAATCTCAGTTTATGTATAATTTGGTGAATCTCAGTTTATGTATATATCTATATTCGCTTACGTCCAAAAGAAAAATATTATCTTTCAAAAAAAAAAAATATTAAAAATAAATATATAACCCACAAAAAGGGAGTAGAGGGATAGGCAAAAAGATGGGAGTAATAGTTTGCCCTAATAATTGTGTCTTCAATTGGATGTAATAGTTAGGGGTATAAGTGAGCTCTTTAAACATCGGGACGACTCTCTCATGCCGAAAGAAAAAAAAAACAACAAAAACAAAACAAAACAAATATACAAACAAAAAAAAGGGGGAGAAGAGATAACCAAAAAGGTGGGAGCAATAACTTAGAAAAAGCAGATTTTTGGTCCATATACTACATGGTATATTGTTCATTTCTTTGGCCTCATCTTATGAAAATGCTCAATACTACTATACTTTATAAGTTTTGAAAATTACGATCTCTAGTGCTAACGCGTTCAGGCAGAATACATCGATATTTTTTAACATGACATGGCATCCTACGTGGCATGTTGACGTGGCAAAATATTTGAACTCCAGAAATATTAATCATTTAATAATGACATGACATGACACATCAGCATGGTATGCCATGTGTCAATTTTTTTAAAAAAAAATCTAAAAAATAAAAAATTCTAAAAAATCTAAAAAATAAACAGGATTTAAAAAAAAGTATAAAAAATCTGGTTAGAATTCTAAAAAAAAATCTAAAAAAAAAATAAACATGATTGTTTAGCGTAATCACAACAATCAACCCGGAAAAATAGTAAAAAAAATATGATTTATTTATAAATTGAAAATAGGCTTTGTAATCACAATAATCGACCTGAAAAAATAGTAAAAAATATACGAAAAAAATATAAAAGGAACATCTTCAAAATCATTCCAACTTCTTCATAACCTTAATAATCTTAATCACAATAATCACAACATACAAGCCTTTTTTTTATATATTTTACTAGGGTGATTAATGTGATTACGTTATAAAATCTTGTTTATTTATTTTTATTTTTTAGAAATTTTTTAGAATTTTTTAGAATTTTTTATTGTTTAGAATTCTAATAGGTTTTTTTTAGAATTTGTTTTTTTTTAACACATGGCATGCCACATCTGCATGCCATAATTAAAAATGGATTTTTTTTATTTTTTTTAGATTTTTTTTTACTTTTTTAGAATTTTTTAGAATTCTAACCGGACTTTTTAGAATGTTTTTCAAAAATCATGTTTATTTTTTTATATTTTTCTTAGAATTTTTATATTTTTTTAGAAAATTTTTTTGACATGTGACATGCCACATCATTATGCTGACATAGAATGCAACACCATTATTAAATGATTAATATTTTGGTAGTCTAAATATTTTGCCACGTCAGCATGCCATGTAGAATGCCACGTCATGTTAAAAAAATTCATGTATTCAGCCTGTATGCCAGTTGGCTGCCATGTTAGCCCTAGGGACCGTAATTACCAAAACTCTGAAAGTATAGGGGTCGTATTGAACATTTTCATAATTCAACGACCAAAATGAACAATATACCATAATAGAGGGACCAAAAATGCATTTTTGCCCAATAACTTACCCTAATGGTTGTGTCTCCGACTTGTCGAAAGGGCTGAAAGGCAACTCTTTGTTGGTTCATACTTCTAACCACATTCCATGTCGCATGCACCTATTTATATGGTATACGATATTCTGGTGGAAGTTCTACTGCATACTGTTAGTATTATATAGTTAGTACCACATCGGTTATTATGATATATGGTGGTGTTATGAGATCATATATAGTATTGTATAGTTTTGTACCACATCGATTGTGGTGATATATGGAGGTGTTATGAGACCCTATATGTAGACCATTTCAGGTCATTCTTTTATTTATGCAATAGCACTTCACCCCAGACCTTTTTCTCTTCTCTTTGTTTCAGCTAACATGGTATCAAAGCCAGGTTTTAGGGCTATATTTTCTCCTCTTTGGTGTTCCATGTGGTTTCTCCTCCTCTTCCCAATGCAATGTGCACATCATGTGGTCTTCCTCAGTGAACAACGGTATTCCTCAGCGGCCTACTTGCAGGCCCGACACACCATCGCGACTTCTTTTGTGGCTCCTCAACTATCTCTTGCTTCTACAACTTCGTTTGTCGTGCTTTTATTTCTTTGTCTTCCTTTTTGCACTCTATGGATTCTCTACAATCTCAGCCTACATCACTATTATATCGGCCACTACTGCTTCCGATACCTTCATAGGCTCAAATAGTTCAGTCATCTACTACTCCAGTATTTTCTCTACTAACACCTGAGGATCAGCAGTCTTTTGCATTATTTAGACGAATTCAACAGTTCTAGTTGATGGACTTCGCTTCTGGTCATGCAAGTTCTACACAGTGTGATCTTTCTGCCTTAGTTGTGGGTACTTCAGGTCCTCTATGGCTTCTTGAATATGGTGCTTCCTTACATATGACTCTTGATGCTACTCACCTTATCCACTGCAGCTCTACTCCACCCATTACCCGTGCCCACTTCGTTGATGGCACCCACTTCTTGTCACTTCTATAGGCCATCTTACCACCAACTCTTTTTCTGTCCCCAATGTCTCCCATGTTCCTAAACTATTCATGCATCTTATCTTTATTAGTCAGCTCACTAATCTTGATTACCGGGTCGTCTTTGATCGTACTTCTTGTCATGTGCAGGATCGCAATAGAGCAGTAATTGGAGTTGACCAACGCCATAGTAGGGTCTACATTCTGGAATCTCTTCACATCCTATCTGCATTATCTCCAACCAGTCACAGCCCATCTTCCATTCTTTGTCATGCAACCACTATTGACTACCATCAATGGTATCATCGTTCAGGTCATTTATCTTCCTCTCGTCTTTCTTTTTATGTGAGTTACGTTGTGGAATTCTAGGAGATGTCTCTCCCCGTTCGGATGTTGTCTGTTATGGTTGTAAGCTTGGTAAGCAACTACAACTACCTTATTCATCAAGTCAGTCTAGGTCATCTACTCCTTTTACTCTTATCCATTCTAATGGTTGGGGACCTGCTCCTTTTTATTTCTAAAGGAGGGAATAAGTATTATGCTTTATTTTTTTACTATTACACATGATTTACTTGAGTATACTTTATGAATCATAGGAGTTAGTTGTTGTCCATTTATCGTTCTTTTGCTACCATAGTTCACACCCAGTTCTCTGCCACTATCAAGATCTTTCGATCTCATTCTTGCGGAGAATATACATCACAAGCCTTTTGCTCTTTTCTTATTTATGAGGGTACCTTACCTCAGTTATCCTATCCAGATGCTCATTCCCATAATAAGTAGCTGAACGCAAGCACCGTCATATCTTAGAGACTGCTAGTGCTCTCGTATTAGGATGGTTTAATTTGTTCCTCCTCATTTGTGGGCTAAAGCAGTTAGTACTATCGTCTATCTTATTAACTTACAACCTTCCTCTCTTCTTAATGATCATATAGCTCTAGTGAGTGTCTCTATGGTTCTCCTCCATGTTATGATCATCTTCGTGTCTTTGGATGTTGATGCTTTGTGCTGCTTCCCATCTCGGGAGCGCACCAAGCTCACAGCTCAGTCATCTCCATGTTTGTTTCTTGGTTATAGCCTTAAGCACAAAGGCTATCGGTGTTATGACCCTGTTGTTAGACATAGGCGCATCTCTCATGATGTCACTTTTGATGAGTTTACCCCTTTTTACGCTCCTCCTATATCCAGTGCACCCTTCTCTCCCTCCTCTGCTTTCTCTCTATTATGTTTCTTTCCCCTCATTCGGAGGACTCTTCAGACCCAATCTCTCCTTCTCCTGATCCTCCATCTCTGCCTACTACCTCTACTACAACGTCTTCTCTATCTTCTTATGACCAGGTCTCCCCTTCTCTTGATCCTCCATCTTTGCCTACTACCTCTACCACACCGTCTTCCTTGTCTTCTTCCCTCCCAACATCTTCTCTACCAGCTGATTCCCACATCACCATCATGCCCTACCACTATAGTCGACGATTTCCTACTGCTGCCCCACTTAGTGAGGTGTCTCCAGTTGCTCCTCCTAATGTTGATCCAACTGATAAGGTACCTTCTCACTCCTATTCTCTTTGCGACCGTTCTTCCCTATTACACCTTGTTTGTTTTGCTACAGCTAGCACTAACTTCACAAAAGTTCACGAGCCAGGTACCTATCACGAGGCTTCTGGATCACTTGAGTGATAGGCTGCTAGGATCAAGGAGTTGGATGCTATGACTCGCACTCACGCTTGAGATTTGGCTCCTCTCCCTCCTTATGCTATTCTGATTACCTTGTAGATGGATCTACAAGGTGAAGACCAGATCTGGCAGTACAGTTGAGCTATACAAAGCGCGTCTTGTAGCTCGAGGTTTTCAGTAGGAGTATGGCCTTGACTATGAGGAGACTTTTGCCCCAGTTGCTCACATGCATACTGTCCGCACTCTGATTGTTGTTGTTTTTGTCCATCGTTGGGAGCTCAGTCAGTTTGATGTGAAGAACGCCTTTCTTCATAGTGATCTTCAGGAGGAAGTCTTTATGACTCCTCCGCCTTGTCTTGTCACTGCTCTTGGTTTGGTTTGTCATCTTCGACGTGCTCTCTATGATCTTAAACAGGCTCCTCGTGCCTGGTTTGAGTGCTTCAGTTTTGTCATTGAGGTAGCTAGCTTTACTGCGAGTGTACGTGATCCAGCTCTCTTTACATATGTTTTTTTCCCCCGGACGGATGATTCTTTCGCTCTATGTGGATGATAGCTCATATTGCCTTTGTGAAGCAGAAGCTTTGTGAAACATTATGGATTGTTGATCTGGGGCAGTTATATTATTTCTTGGGCCTTGAGATCACCTCTCATCCTAATGGGTTTCAGCTATCTCAGAAGCGGTACATCATGGATCTACTTGATCATTCTGGTCTCACTGATACTTGCACCACTTCTACACCTATGGAGTTACACTTCAAGCTTTGTGCTACTGATGGGACACCACTTTCAGACCCTTCTTGCTATTGTCATCTTGTTGGCAGTTTGGTCTACCTTGCTGTCACTCGACCTGATATTTCTCATGTCATACACATCCTCAGGTAGTTTGTGGGCTCTCCTACTTCTGTACACTATGCCCATCTGCTACGGGTTTTACGCTATTTGCGTGGTACTGCCTCTCGCTGCCTCTTATATTCCCAATAGTCCTCACTTCAGTTACAGGCCTACTGCGATGCTACTTGGGAGAGTAATCCAGATGATAGTCATTCTCTTTCTTGTTATTGCATTTTTCTTGGCTCTTCTCTCATTATCTGGATGACCTCGTTCCATCCTCCTTAGTTGTTTAAGGAGAGGTTGGGGGTGATCTTGTCCTACCTCTATCCCGACTTGAGATGCTGTCGAGATAATTTCCCTGTCAGGAACATCAGAGAGAGTTAGCAGTGTATTAGATAGAGTTTGGGGAGTATCTTTAGGTTTGTTGGGGTCAGATCCTCTCTAGAGGGCCCTTCTGAGTGGAGTTGCTTCCTCCATTGGTATCAATTTTTTAGGTCTTCTACTTGGTCTTGGTAGTGCTTTTGGTGCAACCTGTTCCTTCCTTTTTTTCTTTTTTGTTTATTAGTGCTCCTATGTTTCTGGTTTCTTGGTTATGGGTTGTTGTTCTTTGTCTGGAGGGGCTTTATCAGGATTGTAACCTGTCATGTGGGCCCAGGCCTCATCTGAGACTAGCGTACAGATCCCATTAATGACTCGGATGGCAACTTTGGTTAGGTCTAGTCCGAGTTCAGTCCCTGTTTTAATTAAATTCATTATGCAATGGTTTTGTTTTATTATGCTTTGGTCCTGATGAGGGGATTTTGCGATATAAGTTTCAACAAGCCTTATTGGGTCTTTAACTTCATTTCTTCTAGTCATTACATTCTTCCCATTAGGTTTTATACAAGCAGACGGGGCAGGGTTGGTTGGGCTCAAAGCTGGTAAGATAACTGGAGAGTTTGGTGGGCTGCTTCTCTGCTAGGCAAAACGGATGTATGAGCGGGTGGGACTAACTAGATTTGGGCTTGGGGATTGTTTCCTTTGCATAGCCCAATCCGGGCCTTCTCTGATTTTTGGCCCATTGTGAGCAAGGCTAGCTGGCTTCTCCAGGTTGGCTGTGTGTGGATGGGCCAGCCATGTCAGCTTCCAGCGGGTATCCCTTAAATGTACTAGTATCCGTCCACATGGCTTCTTCCCATTCGTTACAGTATATATCTTTCACCAATGGGGTGAGTTCCAAGTCTGCACTTATAGAGAGTATTATATATTTTGACTTTTAACATCAATTTTTTTTAATGTATATATCCATACTAAATTTGTAATTGTGCATAAACCCCTTAAAACTTTTTTAAAACATAATAAAAATATTATTGATATTTATATACATGCTCGTGTAGGGGTAGAGGTTTCTTTGATTCACTAGAATGATTAAAAATTTTGTAGTTGCATATATCAAAAAAGAAACTAACTTATTTTTGGATATTAGTAGAACACATTTAATTAAAATTATTTATTTTTTTATTTATTATATATATATATATATTCAATTGATTTCGAAGCAATTTTTTAAAAATATTTATAAAAGTTTAGAAAAAGGAGGAGGATAGATATAGTGTGTTTGTAAGAGACTAGTTGTAAATAGGAAATAAGGCTAGAGAGATTGGTAACACATGTTATAAATTATGGTACTGTGGAGGGAATAAACAAAAGAATGGTGTAAGAATTATTGTCTTATAAAAAAATTAGGGACAAAGTGGTTGAAGTGAAAATGGTAGGAGATAGGATTATACATTTGAGGTTAGTATTAGGAAAAGAGACAATTGACATAGTGAGTGTATATGCTCCTCAAGTTCTGGGAAGATTTGGATGGGTAATTTTAGGGATTTCAAGTGAGCATGAACTTTTTATCAGGGGAGATCTTAATGGGCATGCATGTGGGTAGACTCAGTGATGGATATGAGCAAGTCCACGGAGGTTATGGGTATGGCAACAGGAATGAGGAAGGAAAAGTTATTTTAGATTTTGCTCTAACTTATGATTTGGTATTGACCAACACTTTCTTTAAGAAAATGGAATCACATTTGATTACCTTTAAGAGTGGGGGTAACCATAGGCAAATAGACTTCCTCCTTACAAAAAGTAGGGATAGGTCTACATGTAAAGACTGTAAGGTTATACCTGGTGAAGCGCTAACTACTTAGCATAGGTTAGTAGTATTGGATGTGAAGAAAAAGGATATAATGAAACAAGAAAGGAGGGTTAGGCAACAAAGGATTAGATAGTGGGCTTTAAAAGGGAATAACCAATTAACATTTATGAATAAAATATCGGAAGGGGCAGTTGGAAACATAAGATGATGCAAACACCTTATGGAAGAAGATATCAAATCGTATTGAGAAAGTAGGGAGTGAGGTCCTAGGGGTCTCTAAGGGACTAGGGCCTCGACCATAGGAATAATGGTAGTGGAATGAAGAGATTCAAAAGGTTATTAAAGAGAAACGATATTGGTACAAAAAGTTACCTACTGTTCAAGATGGAGAAGCCTTCAAAAAATATAAGAAGGTAAAAAAAGCGGTCAAGAAAGCGGTTAGTAAGACCTGAGGTAAATCTTTAGCCGATTTGTATCAAAAGTTGGAAACGCATGAAGGAAAAAGAAATGTACAAGATAGCATGACTAAATAATAAGAAGGGGGAGGACCTAAACCAAGTCAAGTGCATTAAAGATGAGTCTCAATACGTCTTGACAGGAGATAAGGAAATTAAGGAGAGATGGAGAATTTTTTTTGATCATTAATTCAATGCAAGTCATGAGGATAATTTTGTAGATCTTTAAGCATCAGTGGTGGAGAGGAACCTTAGCTATATACATAGAACAAGCCTAGTGAAGTCAAGGAAGCACTAAAAAAGATGAAAGCTGGGAAAGCTTGTGGCTCGGATGGCATCCCGATTGAAGTTTGGAAGTATCTGGTGAAGTGGGGGTATTATGGTTAACCAAACTTTTCAACTCTATATTGAAAGGGGGAAAGATGCCAAAAGAGAAAGAACATTTTGGTCCATATATATAAAAATAAGGGAATTATTCAAAATTGCACAAACTGCCGTGGCATTAAGTTAATGAGCTATATGATGAAATTCTGGGAGAGAGTAATGGAGCATCGACTCATGGATATTACGAAGGTGTCGGAGAAACAATTTGTCTTTATGCCTGATAGATCTACAACAGAAGCCATTCATTTGTTAAGGAGCATGATGGAGATCTATAGAGAGAAGAATAAATATCTCAATATTATTTTTATTGACCTAGAGAAAGCATATAATATGGTACCAAGACAAGTTCTTTGGTGGGCATTGGAGAAGAAAGACATTTATGTCAAATATATAAATGTTATTAAGGATATGTATGAAGGAGCAATTACGAGTGTGAGAACAGTTGTAGGAGATACGGAGGAGTTTCCTATAACAATGGGTCTACATCAAGGATCGGCCTTGAACCCATACTTGTTTACTCTAGTAATGGAAGAGCTAACTAGTTGTATCCAAGATGACATCCCATGGTGTATGTTATTCGTAGGTGATATTGTTCTAGTTGATGAGACTAGAGTGGAATTAATCAGAACTTAGAATTGTGGAGGAACACCCTTGAGAATAGAGGCTTTAGGCTTTGTAGAAGTAAAACAAAATATATGCATTGTAATTTTAGTTAAGGTAGGAGGGATGAAGGGGAAGTAACACTAGGTGGGGTAGTAGTGCCTAAGTGTAAGCATTTTAAGTATCTAGGTTCCATTTTCCAGGAGGATAAGATGATCGATGAAGATGTATCCCATTGGAGAAGTGCTACAGGCGTGTTATGTGATAAAAAGATGCCTAACAAAGTGAAGTGAAAGTTTTATAGAACGACAATTAGCCAACCATGTTATACGAGAGTGAGTGTTGGGCAAGTAAAGTTCAACATATTCATAAATGGCAGAAATGAGGATGCTAAGGTGGATGTGTGGTCATACAAGATTAGATAAGATTAGATATGAACACATCCGATAGAAGGTGCATGTTGCTCCAATTGAAAATAAAATAAGAGAAGGGCATTTAAGATGGTTTGGGCACGGGAGTCGTAGACCCTTAGGTGCCCCAGTTTGAAAATGTGATAGTTTGGTAATAGAAGGTAAAAAAAGAGGTAGAGGTAGGCCGAGGATTACATGGAGTGAGGTAGTATCTATAGAGCTATATAGAGACGGAGAATTCATATAGCCGCGCGACCCCATCTAGTATGGGATTAAGGCTTAGTTGTTGTATTTATAAAAGTTTAGAGAAACCTAGTGCATGGGATGAGCATTATAATTATATTGATAAAATTTATTATTTTTAAGAACAAATATAAAATGGGTCCTTCAACGAAAATAGGAAACCAGAATAATATTATAAAACAAAAGTTTATTTTTAAATTTTCAATTTTTTTCCTTTTTGCTATGGAGCAGCACATTAAAGCAAGTCCATTTGTTAGATTCGATGCATTCTTGTCACGCTGCCAGAATAAAAAAGCTACACCAACTAACGGCATGTTTCACAGCTTTGATTCCCGTTATGCCCCTGGCGGCGCCGTCGCCATCCATCAGATTCTACTTGCTCTGTCCCCACCCGCCGTCACCCGCCGTTAAGTCCCTGACCAGGGACAATCGAGGGCTCCGCCTTGTGGGGCCCAGACTGGGTCCGGTTCTTGGCGTCTTTCCCACGTCCCGGCTCGCGGTTCGCCGAATAGAGCCGGTTCAAGTTTAGACGGTCGTGATTAGGCTTAAGTAAGGTGGGCCTGATAACATCCTCACCGTTAGTTTGATTGGTGTGGGATTGAAGACAGATGGGACCCCGCCCACGATTGAAATTCTGATACTTTGGGGATTTTTACTTGTGACCCCCTGGAAAATGCCAAAATTATTTATCAATCCTCTTCTTTCCCAAAAAAACATTTATTAAATACATAATATATAGTTTCCATAATATTAATTAGAGAAATCAAACT
The DNA here is from genome assembly GCA_026586065.1 of Dioscorea zingiberensis. Taxonomy (NCBI): domain Eukaryota; kingdom Viridiplantae; phylum Streptophyta; class Magnoliopsida; order Dioscoreales; family Dioscoreaceae; genus Dioscorea; species Dioscorea zingiberensis. Next base: position 28,053,916 of record CM048819.1, read on the forward strand.
CATTTCAAAAGTTCGATTTGACTAGTTCCCTCTTAATAAAGTTTGGTTCTAAAATAATAAACCATCTTAGTCAAGATTTCAGTTTGAACTAGTAGATAAGATATGCAAAAAGAAATCAAATTTGCTCATTAAAAATAATATTATATGTTCTCTTTAAAAAAATTGTATGTAGATATATTATATAGATGCTAATAAATAAATAAATAAAATCCATTGCTACTATATATATAGGTTGATGAGAATTATCTGCAAATAATTGCAAATTTTACAGGGTTATATGTTCAATTTATCAGGTGGATTTGATTAAAAAAGAAAAAGTTGCATAGGACCTAACAATTCAAGCATGTCATTTTCTTGATTTATTAAACCTGACTTGACTCATGCCTCACAAACATTATTTAATTATTTATTTTGTCATTTTTCAAGGTGACAGTGTATCTTTGTTTCTCAACTATACCTCCATCTATTTGTTTTGTCTCTGAGCTAAGAGTGATTCAAAATCAATAATATATATTTTTTTATTTATTATTAATATTATTTTGTTATTACTTGGTTGTAAAAATGATAACTTATGCTATATTAACTACTAAGTGAAAATTCTAATTGGGTTACCATCTAATTAATCTTTCACAAAAGCTGCTGATAGCACACTACATTGCCACATCATCAATCAAATTACTAACAAAATATGTAAAATATACCCAAATTATACTCCCACGGTGATTGCTGATAAATTTTTCAACTGAGTGAAAAAAGACATTTGTCAATTCTAGTCACCATAATAATATTATAATTTAATTATTTTTTTATTAATTATATTAAATTATGATTACATGAAGATTACATAGAAAGAGGTAGTGTCTAAGGATCTATATTTATTAGATGTTGATTCAGATCTTGTCTTTAACAGAGTTATATGGAGACAAAGAATTTATTTAGCCGACCCCATCTAGTATGAAATTAAGGCTTAGTTGTTATTGTTGTATATTAAATTGTGAATTCATTTATATAGATTATTATATTATTTCAAATAGATGAACAAAATTACATTGAGGAGACGGTCTTTTGATAGGGGGATAATCTTAGTTATCCTATGCTATTCATCCACTTCTATAAAAAAAAAAAAAAAAATTCTTTTGGGCCTGGTTTTAGTATTTTTAACAGATTTATTTAGCTATATTTATATAATTAGATATAAACTTAATTAAAAATAATTATTTTTTTTATATTAATTAAAGTCCAATTTAAATCCATTTATTTTAAAAGTTTCTCAAACAAATTCAAACAATTTTAACTTCAACCCCTTGGCAGCAAACAATTAGTTATCAAAATAATATTATGTTATGGGGGAAATTTGACCATACACATGGCATGATCGGAGGGCCTGAGGGTAGTGGAGCTTAACCACTATCTGGCCATTACTGAAGACTTCTAGAAGGTGCTCAATGGATCGTGGTGAGTTGGCAGAGAGCTGGCGCCAGCTGGGCACGCAAGTAATTGCCAAGTTGTTGGTGGCTTGGGCCTAAGCTACTCATAACTAGGGGTGGCAAAAATTCGGGCCCGGACAAAACCGGGTCCGGACAACTACCCCTATAAGTAGCTTAATTAGATGCCCAGACCCGGCCTGGTTTTAAATCCGGACAAGTGTAGCTTGTCCAGACTCGGTTTATTTCAAAACCGGGTTGTCCGAATGTCCGGATTTTATTTGAGTCATGTAATATGCATTTAAAGTTCATTCAAATACTAAACTATACATGAATAATTTAATCCATTTCAAATGCAAAAAAGCAATGTTCAATAATCCAAAATCCAAATTAAATCATACAATAGTCCATGTTTTAATAAGTATTAAAAAAAATCATGTCTTGATAATACAAAACTCAGTAGACAGTAGCATGCCAAAAAAAAAAACCCAAGAATACATGTCTTAATGATATAAAATGGAATGTAAAACTCCAAATATGCAATTTGAATGATTGGCACACTGCACACACACGTGAATCACGTGATGCACACACACACTAATACACTATGCACTTTAGAATTGTAAAATCATAACTTGGAATTTTTAAAAGCAATTCAATATATTATTAATATTAAATAAATCCGGGTCCGGACAAGGTCCGAATTTCCTGGCCCGGACCCGGCCCGGATTTAAATCAGGACAACCAGACCATGTCCGGACCTGGTCCGTATTAGTACAACTTCTGTCCGGACCCTTTTTACTCAGGGCCGGACAAAACCGGGCAAACGGGCCAGGACAGAGTATTGCCAACCCTACTCATAACGGCCTAACGACCTCTCCCAAGGTATAAAAGGAGCAGAAGAGAGAGAAAGAGGGATCTTTGATCCTCTCCACAAGTTCACACCCCCGGAGACTCTCTCTCCCTTAGGTGTGTATTCGAGCCGAACCTTTCATGAGCGGCTCGGTGTTCGGCTCGATAAGAGCCCGTTCGTGTTCAACTCGTATTGAAAACGAGTCAAGCTTGAGCTTCAATTTCAAGCTCGATTAATAAACGAGCCAAGCTTGAGTAGAGGAAAGCTCGGCTCATTTTGACTCGCGAACACAGCTCGCGAATAAGCTCGTGAACAAGCTCGTGAACACAGCTCGCGAACAAGCTCGTGAACAAACTCGTTTATAGCTCGTTTGTGAGCTTGTTTACATATATATATATACTAAAAATATTTGGGTGGATGTATATTGTTGGTACGAAATTCGGATCAAACTCCAAATTCGACCGACATTTGAATTTGTATTTGAAAGGGAAAGGAGAAGAATTAGAAAATCAAGGAAAAGAACTCCAAAAAACAGAGAACACCCAAGAATTAATGTGGAAAACCCCAAAAATGGGGAAAAAACCACGAGCCCCTCTCATGGAGGCGAAATCCACTAACTCTCCTTCAAATCTACAAAGTAGAGCTCCATTGATGAGCTCTAAAGAAAGAAAATGGAGGTGGAGAAGAAGGGGGAGAAGATGATGGGAGCTCAGCTCTCCAGCAGAGCAGGGCTTCGCCAACACTTTAATTTGTTGCTGCTGAACTGGGGGAAGGGGGTATTTATAGGGTCTGGAGGTTGGGGTGAGGCTTGGGGAGCAAGCCACTCAATTTGAGCACGTGGGTGTCAGCTCAGCACTCCAACTCAGCTAGTCCAGCTCAACATCCTTCTAGATGCTTCTAGATTCCAGGCTGGCGGTGCAACCGTCTAACTAACTCGTAACTGTACAACTGATTTCCCAACCGACTAACTGACTGAGCTTCTAGAAGATTCCGGAAGAGACTCTCATGTGAGAGGCTGCAGGAGGAGGGGTTGCACTGGGGGCAGCTTGCTCTGGCGAAGGGTGATGAGGTGCTCGGGGAGGACCTCGGCATTTGGGGTATTTTCCGAGGTGGGAGGAGCTCGGCACCTTAGTAGGGAGGAGCTCGGCACCTTGGGTGGTGAGGGGTTTTGGGAGGTCTGTTGCGATGTCCCCATGTAGTTGATTGTTTGGGCGACTCCTTGACAATCTCAACCCTATCATATATATATAACTTATAAGTTATAAGATATATAATAATTAATTAGGTTATAAAGTAGTGTGAGATGTATAATTTGGGTGGATGTATATATATAACTTATAAGATATTTGGGCCCCTCTCTCTCTCCCCCTTGTTCTTTCTAGGGGTGTATTCTAGCCGAGCCGTTCATGAGCGGCTCGGTGTTCGGCTCGATAAGAGCTCGTTCGTCCTCAACTCGTATCGAAAATGAGTCAAGCTTGAGCTTCAATTTCAATCTCGATTAATAAACGAGCCAAGCTTGAGCAGAGGAAAGCTCGGCTCGTTTATTGAATTCCAAGCTCGATTAATAAATGAGCCGAGCTTGAGCTCTTCTTTTTAGTCACAAGCCGAGCCTAAATACACGAAAGCTCGGTTCGGCTCGAATTCACCCCTACTTTCCCTACTACTCTCTCTTGCCCGAATACTCTCTCTCTCTCTCTCACTACAAGAAAACAGAAAAATAGCTAGGGAAATTAGCGAGGGACAATTTTTTATTGCAAATCAGCTAGAACTTTGCGACGGATTTATGTTTCGCTAGGGAATAGCAAGGGATCATGGTCCGTTGATAACACTACACATCAAGATGTTGTATATAGCTAGAGACTAGTGAGGAAAAAAGGCTTCTGTCGCTAAAGTTGCGCGCGAAGATATTGGCGCGCCCATTGGCATCGACTTAGCTAGGGATTTTTCCTTGCAAAATTAACATATTAGTGAGGGAATAGTATCCCTAGCTAATTTCCCCTGGGTGGTGTTTAGCGAGGGACATATGTCCCAAGCTAATGTAATAAATTAGCGAGGGAAAAACATCCCTAGCTAAATTCTGGATATATAGTGGAAATATAGCCAGGGAATATTTCCCTAGCAAATTAGCTAGGGAAAATTTCCCTCGCTAACATGTTTGTGTAACGGTTTGGACACTAGTGCTCATTAGCGTGGTATACTTTCCCTCGCAAAATTAATATATTAGCGAGGGAATGATATCCCTTGCGAATTTGTCCTGGTCAGGTTTAGCGAGGGACATATATATCCCTAGCTAATGTAAGAAATTAGCGAGGAAAAAATATCCCTAGCTAAATTCTGGATATATAGTGGAAATATAGCGAGGGAATTGTGTCCTAGCAAAGTAGCTAGGATATATTTCCCTCGCTACCATGTTTGTGTAATGCTACCATGTTTATGTAGTGGTTTGGACACTGGTGATCATTAGCGAGGGAAACTTTCCCTCGCAAAATTAATATATTAGCGAGGGAATATGATCCCTCGCTAATATATTCTGGACAGGTTGGTTGGTATTTAGCGAGGGTCATATGTCCCTAGCTAATGTAATAAATTAGCTAGGGACACATTTCCCTAGCTAAAGTCTGGATAGTGGAAATATAGCAAGGGCATTGTGTCCTAGCAAAGTAGCTAGGATTTATTTCCCTCGCTAACATGTTGTGTAATGGTTTGGACACTGGTGATCATTAACAAGAGATATTTCCTCGCAAAATTAATATATTAGCGAGGGAATTTTATCCCTCGCTAATTTGCTCAGGTTGGTGGTTAGCGAGGTAAAAATTTTCCTCGCAAATCAGCCAGGGAGCGCTGCCCTCGCTAATATGTTTGTATATGATTTTGGAAGCAAATGATCTTTAGCGAGGGATGTTCTTCCTTTGCTAAATTATTAAAGTTAATTTTCATCATTAGCGAGAGAAAGTATTTCCTCGCAAATTAATTTGTGCTTTTGGCACCTAACTTTTCTAATTGGCGTGATATCTATTTGTGAAATCTTAACCCTAATTTTATCCTTCTGTTTGTCTCTCAATCTCCCGAGAACGGGCGCGATGGGAGCCAGTGCCGCTACATCCGTCGGAGACCTTGCTGCCACCACCATTGGAGCCCTTGTCGCCACCGCCAATGAAGCCATTATCCCCACCGTCAAAGCAATTGCTTGAAGTTCCCTTGGAGGAGAAGATCAAGCAGGGCGTCTCGCAGGAGCGAGAAGAAGGGCTTGTTTCGTGATATAATTTGTGGGTTTTTGGTTAAAATCCTTGATTCTCTTTTTTTATCATAGGAAAGCTGCGTTTTTTTCATCAAAGTCGGGAACTTCGGTTGTGTGTGAGTGAAAGCGACTGAATTCCTTGTTGAAGTCCATGGTTATTGTTAACATAATTTGTGGAAGATCTATAGTTTAATGTGTTGATAATTTGCTTCATATTCTAGGTACTTCATGAGTTTTTGAACTCTGGAGGGAGCGTGAAGGACCGAGTGGCTGTTAAAATCATAGAGGAGGTGATGATCCGATATTCATCTCAAGGTAAATTCAGATTTATGTTTTAAAAATCATATTTTAGGCCAATACTTTATGCTTCAATTAATTAATGAATTGAAAGTGTATAAGAAGATGAAATTTGTGATCACAAGCATTTTCATCTCAAGGGGAAACAAAATCCTCTAGAAGGCAAGCCAATTTTCCATAGTCGTAGAAAATTTTCAACAAATCGGAGTAGGGGATAAGCATGGAGTTGTATGATTTAGGAAGAGAGATAGGATTTCTGGAAAGATATTACACTTACAAATCTTTCCTTGATTATGTTCAATACAATAGATGCATAAGCATTTAGGGGACGTTTGGTTCGAGATATGAGATATGACCACGGTAATGTGATATGCCTGGGAATGGAGTCGGGAATGCTATATGCCTGGGAATATTGTGGTAATGTGATATGACCATGTTTGGTTCATGTTTGGTTGGTTAAGGTAATTAACTTAGTAATGTTCTAAATTTCCCAAAATACCCTTTTATATAAAATTTTGAGTAAATTTAAATTTAAATTAATTAAATTTTAATACCAAAAATTAATTATAGCATATTTTTTTGAAATAAACTTGCATCTAAAATTTTGATCAAATATCAAATAATAATAATAATAATTATTATTATTATTAATTATAATAATAATTATAATTATAATAGTAATTAGTAATAATAAATAATAATTAATATTAATAATTAATAATAATAATAATAATAATAATAATAATAATAATAATAATAATAATATGGTAAAAGGATGGAGGGCAAAATGGGGATCCACATTACCATGGTAATGTGGATATAGAGGGGGGCACGGGCCGGGTTTTGGCCCGTAACCGCCCAAGAAAACCCGGTCAACTGGACTTGCTGGTCGGGGCGCAGACCTCGTGAACCGCCCGCTACATAGATGGCTTGCCTGGTTCAGTTCTCCCAACCCTGACCCGGCTGGTTGACCCACGCCGGGCCGCAAGTTGACTCCTACGGTTCAACCCTCCCTGGTTGACTGTCAACCCGCTGGGTTGGTTTTTTATTTTTTTTCAATTTTTCAATTTTTTCAATTTTTTCAAGTTTTTTAAACATTATCCTACACTAATTATTCAAACATTTAATCCTTAAGCGAAGAAGGCTGATCCTGCACTCTCACTTAACATGGGCCGGTTCACGTGTCCCCTGCAGGACAGTGTAAGGATATAACACACCTATTCAATCGGAGGCCGCTCGGACTCCGTCGTGGTCAAGGTCGTCAAGGCATGTTGAGTATGCTGAGTATGTGGAGTCTGATGGATGCCTTGACGACCTTGACCAATGCACGCTATGGAGTCCGAGGCATGTTTCTACGGGTCCGTGGGTTTTGTGCATTTCCTCTATGTCGAGTCGATAATTAATTTTATAGTTTTCAAAATATCATAGTTTTTAACATTTTTTAAATTTTTACTATTTTAATATATTTTTATAAAAAATTAAAATTTTAAAACTGGCGGGCCACGGTTAACCGGCTGGTTGGGCCCGCCACGGTTCTATTAGGTGGCCCGGAAGCATTCGGGTCACCCGAGGGTGACCCAGACTGGCCGTCAGCGTCAACCCGCCCGGCTGGTTGACCTATACCCCGCCTGTCCGGATTTTGCCGCCCGAATCAAGGGAGTCAGGTCCGCCGGTTAACCGGCCCGTGCCCCACTCTATGTGGATAGACACCTATTTTGGTGGTAATTCATATTACCACCAATGTGGTAATGTGGAGTAAGTTGGTAATGTGGATTACCAACTTATTCCCACTATCATCTTTACCAAACGTGGTAATGTTTTCACATTACCGCCTCATTCCTGGGAGTGTGAAAATATTACCCCCAACCAAACGCCCCCTTAGGTTAAAATTGCCTAAAAGTCTATTTTAGGAGGAATGCTAGATTATGGTGTAATTCACTCACGAAGCCCAAGCTCTGCAAGTTTGCTGAGTGGAGATACTAGAAATAATTCATCATTTTGTTGAGATATTAGACCATTGTTTTGGCAGTGTGAGTTTATTGCCTCTTGTATTGAGCTTTAAAGCTCTCCCATGTGGTTACTTGCTTTTAATTATTCATTAGGTTTGTGAGCTGGATTTGATTTTCAATTTCCACTAGGTGATTATTTAAAGCACTAAGGATGGTTTGTTAGTCTTTTTTCTCTATTTTTCTCATAGTTTTTGTTCATCATCTAGGCATTTTACATAGTGGATGAAATTCTGATTGCCGGTGAACTTTAGGAGTGCAACAAGAAAACAATAGCATGACTTATAGCTGCACATGTATCTATTAATTACCTTCTTTTGTGAATCCCCATGTTCTTGTCTTGTTAGAGAGTGAGAGATAGTAGCATGACTTATAGATGCACAACAACAAAGGCATGTTTTACTCTATTTTCTCTTCTGAATTCCAGAATCCATGCTTCTATGGTTGTGTACTAGAGCCATGGTTCTGTTTATCTTGATAATATTTGTCTTTTGGCTATTGGTTCCAATGGTTATCCGTTTGTTTGCTTTAATTTTGGATCATTTGTCATGTATCAGCTTGGTTTTGAATAACAATCGATGAATGTATTGTTATTATGATAATCTATCTCCTTTCCATTTGTTCTTCAAGCTGATTAAAGATGCTTTATAAGGGTTTTCTAACGGCTCCTTACTTCCTTCTTGTCTTTAATGGAGAGTTTGGTTGGATTAGCTTGAATTCGGAAAACTCTAGATGCTTAGATGAGAGTTAATTCTTATTTATATTAGGATTAAAAGCAGATTGGATTGAATTTTTTGGTTATTTTTCAAATGTCTGTTTTCAATATTTCTTATTAAATAGCAAACTGTTTATTTTTAGTGATTTCCATCAGTTTTGCTTTCTGCAATAGACAGAAAAAGTGAACACGAAGCCACTGTTTCTGCTATATTTTGAGATCTTCATATCAGGTGAGTATTTGTTCATCAACTAAATCCCAAGCCTTCCTCCATTGTTTGTTTACAACATTCATGGTTAGTGGTGACAATAACAACTTTGTGTCTACAAATGACAAAAACAAACTTTAATAATTTAGCAAGGGAAGAACATCCCTTGCTAAAGATCATCCGCTTCAAAAATCATATACAAACATATTAGCGAGGGCAGTGTTCCCTGGCTAATTTGCGAGGGAAATTTTTCCCTCGCTAACCACCAACAAGAGCAAATTAGCGAGGGATAACAACTTGCTTTTTTATAAGCTTTGCCCTTTTCCTTTTAACTAGTGATTTTTATTATTCATTGGGGTTCTTATGACTTTTCAATATAAGAAGCATATGATGTGCTACATGATGTTTGTAGTCGTCCACACTTTGTTGTATATTTAGTTATCTCCACTACTCTCATGTTTTGAGTATAACTTTATCATTGCACACGAGTAATCTTTATTTACTATAGAAATATCCTTTTCTTAGAAATATATATTTTTTTTGTTTCCAACGGAGATATGAAATTGATAAATTAATCACAGGTCTACTAATGATGGAAATTCTCATTTAGGAGATGTATCTCATCCTCTTGTGCAAAGAATATTTATGAATTTCATGATTATAGACAAATTATTCTACTTATTTAGTGTAGGTGATTATATTTCTTGTGTGTTTTTATTGCCTAACTTTTGAATTAGAATATATCTGTTAGTGTATTTTAGTTGTTGGTGCACAGTTATGCAAATATGCTTGTGTTCTTGTTGTCTCTCCTTAATCTACTATAATGTCTTTCAGGGAGGAAAGGAAGGTCAAAAAATTGAGGAAAATGATTGGTGTTGGTGGGAGCGATTGGAAGCATTATGTTAGAAGGAAGTTTGGAGAATCACTGCGGTCACTCTTGTAAGCATAATTTTCAGATGGTTTGTTTTATCCATCTATGTGTTTGTGTGTGGCTCTTAGATAGTGAAAAAAAGATAAATAAACTATGTATTTTTTTTTCAATGTCAAACTGTAGAACAGATCAGTTATAATAATAGTATTGAACTTCCAAGTGAACTTGTTCAATGAGGGATTGCTCGTTGCATTGATTGTATTTTTTTCAATATGCCATTGTTGAATATTTATTTTTAAATTTATTCCATATGCTTTTGAATTTACAGTTACTATTGGAGACCAATAAATAAAATATATATTGTTGGCAAATAATTATTACCGAGAGAATAGCTGCAGAATAGTAAGGGAATGAATGTAAATAAATTAGTGCGGAATAGTGAGGGAACACTTTCCCTCGCTATATAGCTACAGCATATCCCTAGCTAATTCCTCACCAAAGGTGAAGTCTGGAGAGGGAATATAGCTAAGGAATAGCGAGGGAATATTTTCCCTCGCTAAATAGAATATAGCTAGGTAACAGCGAGGGAACTCCTTGCCCTTGCTAAATAGCTAGGGACAAAATCCCTTGCTAATACGTCGGATCAAAATAGCGACGGAATTTTTCCCTCGCCATTCCGTCGCTAAATTAATTTAGCGACGGAAAATCATAATATAGCGAGGGAATTTTCCCTAGCTAATTTCCTGTTCTCTCTCTCCCCCTCTCTCTCTCCCTCCCCCCCTCCCTCTTGAGAATCTCTTCTCTCTTCGCTTGATCTCCTTCTCATTTTCCACCGATCAACTCCACTAACTTGATCGTCGAAGGGTTCGGGGAGGAGCCCCCAGGATTATATTGCAAGAGCGTGAGCGTGATTCAAAGGTTCGTGGCCTCTTAAGATGGTGATCACCAACAAGCTAGCAATCCCACCACATTTCCTCAATCAATCCACTAGAAGTTCATCATCTACATCGAGATTTTGTTAGTTGAGTCGGATTTGTGCTCGATCCCAAGGATACTTAGATTTATAGCATCAACAGTTAGCGCCGTCTATGAGAAATCGAGCAAGAAGAACCAGGCAAACGATATAGTTTCTAATGATATCATGGGATAAGGCATAGTTCCTGAAGCTACAACGATTCCTCAAGAGCAGCCAACGATCTTGGAAGAAAATCCCAGGGATGTCTAAATACGGCTACTCTAGATTCAACTCAAGGTCTCACTAAAGCCCTCTAGAGACAAGATCAGGCTCCTTAACCTCCATAACCAAAAAAAGATTTTTTGGCAGAGTCAATCAAGACAGGTAGGTGCTCTTCTACACGTCGCCCAGAACCCCATGCACGAGACTAGAAGAAGTATGTGAGTATCCGATCACCCTACAATGTCGGATCATCTCAAGCCGAATCAACCCCAATCTCAATCAGAAGAGTCCTTACGACCTCGATTTAAGACTGCTCATCGGTTGTCCAGAAAGCAACCGTGGTACGCTTCTCGAGCTACTTCTCCTTTCATTCCTAAAATTCTTGAAGCTCCTCTACCAGCTAGATTCTGGATGCCATCTATGGAGACCTATAATGACACCTCAGACCCAAAAAAGCACTTGTTTAAGGCCATAATGCTCCTCCATGGAGCTCCCAACGAGATCATGTGCCAAGCTTTCCCAACGACACTAAGAGGAGCAACCCAAACTTGTTTTTTCTCACATGCCCTTGAAGTCTATCTCGTCATTCGAGGAGTTATCCAACCTCTTTATCACACTTTGTAAGTAGCAAGAAGTAGAAGAAGACCTCTACAATGCTGATGAGAGTGAAACAACAAGAGGGAGAAAGTCTTCACAATTACATTCACAGGTTCAATATGGAGACCTTGGAGATACCAACCCTCAATTAGGCCTTCTCAGTTGCTGCTCTTATGGAAGGCCTAAAGAGGTTACCATTACAATTCTCATTGTTCAAGAAACAACCAAAGGACTTGGCCGACCTCCCTGCGAGAGCAGAGAAGCACGTAAATGTTGAAGAAATCCGAGCAGCTTGAAAGGAAGAGGTCAGACAAGAAAGACCTAAAAGAGACCGAAATCAAGTGAACGAACTACAAGGGCTGCACAAAAAGCAGAAGCACTCACATTGGGAATGTGCTCATAAAGCTAAACCGAATAGATTCAAAAACTATGCTCCCCTCAATACGAGTAGAGCATAAATCTTGATGAATATAGAAGACCCAAAAATGCTGAAATGGCTGGCTAAAATAAAGAATGCAACTAAAAAGAGAGATAGCAAGAAGTACTGCTGGTTCCACAAAGACCGTGAACATGATACGTAGGAGTGCATCCATTTGAAAGACGAGATCGAGAAGTTGATCATTCAAGGTCATTTCTCCCGATATTTGAAGAAGGACAGGAAAAATAAGAACTCATATTGCCCACAAGAAAATCAAGCTCATGTGGGAGTAATTCACATCATTGTTGGGTGACTAGCTAGTGGAGGTGAAAGCAAATTCAGCTCAAAGAAGATATGGTCGAATGTTGTCCCCCATCAGTTTTTTGGATGATGATATGAAGGGAGTCAACTACCCTCACGATGATGTATTGGTAGTTACTGTAAATATTGCCAATTATGAGGTCCAGGGGTCCTAAATGATAGCGGAAGTTCAGCAAAAGTCATCTTCTGGGATGCTTACGAGAAGCTAGGCCTCGGACCTGAATTGTTATGACCAATGAGGTCTCCATTGGTCGGTTTCACAGGAGACACCGTACAACCAAAGGGGATAATAAGCCTTTGGCTTACTATAGGGACTTAACCTCGCTAATCAACTGTGACCATGAACTTCCTCATACTTAAACGTCCCTCCAGCTATAATGTCATATTGGGAAGGCCAACTTTGAATGCCTTACTAGCTGCTGTCTCCGCCCATCATTTGATGATAAAATTCTTAACTAAACATGGATGCGAGGAGCTCAGGGGAGACCAACAGACAACTCAACAATGTTATGTTGCCTTCTAAAAAGACAAAACTAAAGAATCTTTGGCGATAGAGATGCAGGAGGAAGCTGACAACAGGTCGACAAAGAGAGCCGCACTTGTTGAAGAATTAACCCCAGTTCCCATATTGAAAGATCAACCAGACTGAATAGTATAGATCAATGTTGAAATATCAGGGGAGCAAAGGGAGAGCATCTTAACATTCTTGACAAGAAATGCTGATGTCTTCTTAAGGGGACCTGAAAACATACTTGGGGTAGATAGAGGAGTGATGAAGAACCACCTGAATATTGACCCCACCTCCAAACCTATAATTGAGAAATAAAGACACTTCCCCCCTAAGAGGCAACTAGCCATTGAAGAAGAGGTTGACAAATTACTAAAGGCCAAATTCATCCAAGAGTTATATTACCTCGAGTAGCTAGCTAATGTGGTTTTGGTTAAGAAAGCCAACGGGGAAATGAAGGATGTGTATCAACTTCACCGACCTCAACAAGGCCTGTCTGAAAGATAACTTTCCTCTCTTTATGATAAATAAACTGGTTGACTCCACAACAAGCCATGAGTTGTTGAGCTTCCTTAAAATATTCTCTGGCTATAACCATATCAAGATGACAAGGTCAGATGAAGAAAAGACCTCGTTTGCCACAGATAAGGAGATATATTGCTATCTCGTCATGCCCTTTGGCTTGAAGAATGTGGGAGTAACCTTCCAAAGACTAGTTACCAAAGTGTTTCAAAAACAACTCAGAAGAAACGTTGAGGCATATGTCGATGATATGCTCGTTAAGAGTGAGAAGGCAGAACAACACATCATCAACTTAGAAGAAACCTTCACAACTCTCTAAGAGTATAGGATGCGCCTCAATCCTAAAAAGTGTGCTATTGGAGTTAGATAGGGAAAACATCTGGGTTTCATGGTCACTCAGAGAGGAATCAAGGCTAACGCATAGAAAATTCGAGCTATCCTTGAAATGAGTTCATCGAAGACTATTCGGGATATCCAAAGATTGAATGGAAGATTGGTTGCATTAGGATGATTCATTTTGAAGTCTAAAGATTAGTCATATTAGCTCGGAGGTTACGACCTTACTTCCAAGCTCATAAGATTATAGTTCTTACTGATCAACCCTTAAGGCAGATCTTGCAACAATTAGAGATTTCTGGTAGAATGTTGAAATTGGTGGTTTGAACTCAATGAGTTTGACAACGATTACATGCCAAGAACTGAGATCAAGACACATGCTCTTGTTGACTTTATCACAGAGATGACCTCTCCAGAAGAACATCCTTCCCATTCTGAGGAAAAGGTGTAGGGTTAGGACGAATCCATCGACCCATGGATATTATATACAGACGGCTTTGCTACTAGGAGCGGCTTTGGAGCTGGTCTAGTACTAAAATTCCCAGAAGGTTTGGAGACCTCTACTGCCCTAAAATTTGGCTTTAAAGCCACCAATAAAATTAGGCTTTTGCTTGTCCTCAAGCAAAGAGAATACGAAAAAAAAAAGATGAGTGCATGATCTCTAATCTCAAAACAGTTGGGAGTCCCTCTGGTGTCCAGGAAAACAAAGTGTTAAGTGACATGCAGTTTTTTAAAGAAAATAGGTTTCACCTTGTACTCATACTCCTCACGTATGTCTAACCCCTCCTATGGTCCTTACTTACTCAAGCCCGGCCTAGCTAGTCTAGACCTTATTCACTAAACTAAACTCTGCTAACTCTTTTATTTTGGTGGTAGCTTCATATATCCAATAAGGTAACCTTTTCCCCTGGTAGGTCATAAAGTAAACATTTGTGATGCCCATTATCCTACTACTCAAGAGCGACTTTTACTTTTCAAAGGTGATAGCTCTTTCCACCATCTTTTCTTATCTATATTCTCTCGGTAGGGCATCCCTAATGGATCCGACTTTCCAACCTATAGGGCATCCCTAGTGGATCCAAATTTCCAATTTTTTTTCATATCTATTATTATTATTATTTTTATTTTTTCACAAGAACACTTAATCGGCTAATGGTCAAACTAGCAAGAATCCAAACCTAAGCAGATAAGAGAAAACAAAGTTAGGTTTGTGCTAAAAAATTTGTGAGATATCGAGTAAAGGCAAAACTATGTGTAAGAACTGCCCCTTTGAGGCACTATACTAGTTTGAATTTTTGGAATTCAATAAAGCACCGTCGGACTATGGGACTCGACGAACTATTATGTTATCACTAATTCCTTAAATGCAAGGGCTTTTGTGAAAAATCACTTAGTGAGGGGTTTAATTGTATTAAAAGAGGATTTGATGAATTAAACCCTAATTTTCGGGGTTAACAAAGAGGTTAATTATTGAGGGGAAACAAACAAATGTTCGATTCCAAGAAAAAGTGGATCTGGTCGGGGATAAATACAACCTCGTGATGTCACAGTAAGCCCGTGACTAAAGGAGTCAATTAAGGGCTGAGATTCGCGGATCCAGGTCGGGCAAGAGGACAACGAATTATTGCAAAGATGCAATAGTAGCTATATGACAAGGGATAAGGCAATTAATTTAATTACTTAAATGATATTAATATATATATATATATATATATATATATATATATATATATGATGAAACTTAGGGCTTAAGATTTCAATTGAATTGAAATCAATTAAACCCTCATTCTCCTCTCCCTCTCCCTCTTCCTCAATCTCGCTTGATTGCTGCCCTACTTGCGCCTTCTCCCTCTCCTACCGGCGGCCTCCCGTCTCTAGTGAGTACCACCTGCCTCGAGCACCACCGGCCATCCCTCGAAGCCACCCGCCTCCACGCGCACCAGCCGGGCCAAAGCTCCCCCTCGCGTGCGCCGATGAGCCGCCCAGCCAGGCCGCCGCTTACAACCGCCCCGCCGCCAACTACGGGCGCAGGCCACTCCTTTTCCTCTAGAGCCGCTCCCTGCCTGGCGGGCCAGCTTCAGCGCCACCCCGATGCCGCTCCCCTCTCCTTCTTCGTGGATAGATCGGTGAGGTCTCCTTTGCTCTCTGTACGCAGGATGGATTGTTCTCCGGCGAGGATCGTCGAATAAGTGGACCGCCTCCTTCCTCTAGACCGTGAGACTTCCCTAAACTAATGATGAATGGAATTATAGAAATTTTGGGTGGATGCTAGGGCTGTGAAAGGGGTTTAGTTATGAAATTGTGAATTTTATGAATATATGGAGGCTAATTTTGAATGATTAAATTGCTTATGATGCTTAGTAAAGCATGAGTTATGAAATCCACGTGTAATGGATGTTTTGATTGTATGATTGTATATTTTCGGGGCCCAATAAATAGGGGAGATGCCGCCAAAATTTACTTAGAATTCATACATCCTTTATTGCTTGTTAATGGTTTTCAAGCATGATTAATCTTAGAGAACCATCACTTGATGATCTAATCTCCATGTTAGGGATGATTAGGGCTTCATGGGCCCTTCTTTATATTTAAAGAAGATGATTTCAATAGAACACGATAACATTAACCGTATTCTAGGAGAATACATGAACATTGAAGTTCATAGTAATTATCTAAGTAGTAGATTTGTAAAGATACTTGTATTCATATATAGATATGAAGTATTTAAGTATAATGAAACTGAGAGTTTCAATCTCTCTACTAGATCTTGGTTCGACCGCGTGAGACGCGACGAGGATCAGAAAATTGCTCCCCAAGCCAAGTAGGCTCTCGCACGAGGATTGTGAGTATTTCTTCCTCATACCTTGTTTATGATTCTTTATCTTTTTATTCATTGTGATGTTTCCTATACATATTTGAGTTGAGTTTTCTCCTTAGATATGTGTTGGCTTCCGATCTCGAGGAGATCACTAACTTTCATATTTTCTTATACATATTTGAGTTGAGTTTACTCCTTAAATATGTGTTGGCTTCTGATCTCGAGGAGATCCTTGTTTTTCTTATATATTCAAGATGTTGTTGCCTTGGATATATACATATATACCTGTTGTTAGGTATTTGGTACTAGCAGTCTTTTCTTGACAGGCTTGATACATCGGACGGAGGCTCAGTCAAAGAGTGAGATATTCTGACTATGTATACATGATTGCTATAACGCTATCCAGCTTAGGCCGAAGACAATACCAAGGGTATCGTACGATATTGAGGATATCGTAGTATCATATACGCCTGAGATGCAGTATATCTGTGAATTTATTCACATCCCAGAGACATGTTGCTTTCTCGTGATTTTGTTTCACTTGCTTTCTCACTTGATTTACATTCTATTCTTTACTTATAGCTTCTCGCCATATTTATTGCTTTATTAGCAATCATACTGGGACTGTTCTTTAGGCTCATGCACTTGATTGATGTTTTTCTCAAGTGACGATGAGGAGTAGGATTGGGCTTAGTTGGTGACCGCTTCAGAGTTGTTGGTTCCTTCTACCTTTGCTATTTGAGGTCTGTGTACCTCATATTTGTATTTGTGAGTGTGTGAGGTTTGCTTTGTACTTATGTTGTTATTGCCTACTAGGGGTGACTTGACTAGATCGTTGTATGGATTGTATAAACCCGAGTATTGTACTTTCATTATATTTGTACGGAGTTGTGTAAACTCCCATTTTATTATATATTCCGTTGTTGTTATCTCTAGATAATATTGTACAGGAACTCTGAGGCCTCACGCCCGGATGGGGACCCGTCCCTGTTTTGGTGCGGCTGGTCTGTCTACGTGCCAGGGCTCGGGTTTGGGGCATGACACTATGTTATATGTTACGGAAATATTTGGTAAAACACGTGTCGCCTGCCTAAAGGGTCACCTGTCATACACAGGGCTACATTTCGCTTGGCCACAAGACGGTCAGTCACCACCAAGTTCATTAGTATAAATTCCGTCCGACAAATAAAGAGGGCTCACCTCTACAAAAAGTCCGTCAGAATTAAACAAGAAGCAAGAAGGTGGTGGCCACCTGGATAAGAGCTTATCTAACGCCTCTACAGTGAGTAGATCTTATCCACTTGCCTCTACAGTAGGCAGATATTTTCTACTTACACACGTAGTACCTACACAGTAGGTAGATATTTTCCACTTACCTACGTAGCACCTACACAGTAGGCAGATATTTTCTTACCGCCTTAGTAGGGATATTTTCTTACCGCCTTAGAAGATATTTTCTCATTCTCACCGCCTTACTCCACCGCCTTCTAAGTTGCTATAAAAGAAGAGCGATAATAGAGAGGAAGGGGGGGGGGGGGGGAGGGGGGGCGGGGATCGGAAAAATCATCACAAAAAGAGCTAACTCATGTCTAAAACTGCCTTCTTACGAGTTTTCTGACTTAAGCATCGGAGTTGAATCCGGGCAGAAAGGGCCAATTCCGATCACTCTTTTCTCCCTCTTATAGATTCGTCCCAAAGGAAAGCTAAGATAATTCCGAACGGATTTCCAAAGCATTCTCCGTGTTCCTCATCCAGAAGTTGAAGTAAGCGTCCACACCAACTATAAATTTCAACTGTTTGTTGAAAGTTGAGACCAGATCCCGAGGCCACAGTAGCCAAAGCGTGAGGTTGACCAGTTTTTTGGCATCAACAGTTTGGCGCCGTCCGTGAGGACCCTTACAAAAAGCCAAATGATTACTACCAAAAGGTCAAAACGGATCCAAGAACAAGGAGCACCAAGTAACCTTGAAGAGCCTGGCGTCCGAGGACATGAGGAGATTCCGTTGAATAATCCACCTATCTCACCCCCATCGGAAAATCCTCCCGTCCCACCCCAAGAACCCATCCCGGAGTTTTACCTTAACATGCAGCAGCAATTGGAACGGTTAGCTCAAGCTGTTCATACTTTAACTCATCCACTAGTTCCTCCCACACAAATTCCACCAAGTGTGCCAACAGCCCCACCCACCCAATTCCAGCGAGGAGGGAGGACAAGGACACGCACTCATGGAAATGTAAGAGAGAGAAGCGCCTTCTCTCGCTAGCTTCGGAACCCTCCGTTCGATGCCGAGAACAAGCCGCCACAAGAACTGAATGGCATACGAGAGCGGAGGCGGACAAGGGTAGAGCGGAATAGCCCATCTGTTCCAACTGTCGACAGAAGGACATAGCGACAAGATCCTTCACGGGGAAACAAGAAATCCGAACGGCATGCTCTTAACATATGCTCGCCTTTCATCAAGGAGATATTGGAAGAGCAAGTTCCTGACAGTTTTCGACCACCTGCAATGATTGCATACGAGGGCAAAACTGATCCGTCTCGCCACTTGAAGTCTTTCCGATCGAAGATGCTTCTTTCTGGAATTACCGACGCTCGTATGTGCCGAGCTTTTCCCGCCACTTTAGAGGGAAAAGCGCAAGACTGGTTTGTTGATCTTCCGTCTAGCACAATTCCTTCTTTTCAAGTTCTAGCGGATAACTTTCTAGCTTATTTTGCTAATTACTCAAAGCAAAAGAAAACTCCATCTACCCTTTTGCGTGTTAAGCAACGAGGGAGGGAAACACTCCAAGCCTATTTAAACCGTTTCATAGATGAAGCGGCAAACGTTGCGGATCTTGTTCTGCGCATGGCTGTAACCTTCCTGATGGAGGGTTTGCTAGAATCCCCTTTTCGTTTTTCCCTCACCTTGGATCCGCCAAAAACTATCCCCGCCCTCATGATCCATGCCCAGAAATACATCAATTCTGATGAAATTTATACGGGTTGGGAAGAGGAGGCTCGACGAGCTCCTGTTGAACTCTAGAAGGGAAAAGCCCATCAAAATGTCAACAAAGGGCCCCCGGAAGTACGAAAAGAAAGCGGGCCACGCAGGGACAGTAAGGGAGGACAGGAAACCTCAACACGCCCTCAGCGACATATGCTGCAACCTAGAGAATCTTCAAAAGAAGAAAAATTTGTCAGATACGACCACCATACCCCACTAAATCAAACCAGAAGCCATATTCTCATGCAAATCCAGGATTAACAACTCTTGACATGGCCAAAACCTGCAAGGAATCCCGAACGATAAAAGAATAGTAAAAGATATTGCAAGTTTCATCAAACTAGAGGACATGACACGGAAAAATGTACCCATTTGATGAACGCCATTGAAGATGTCGTTAGAAGGGGGCAATTGGAGCAGTACATCAATATTGATATCCAAGAGGAGCACGAAACGTCACAGCCAGAAGAAGAAGAAAAAGGGGAGATGGTCGGATTTATCAGTGGTGGTCCGGGGTGTGGTGGTGAAAGCTCCGCCTCTCGGAAAAGCTATGCACGAATGGTGGGGACTGCGCAGGAAACGGAAACACCACAAAGAAGATCACGGCCTACGGCTCCCATCATTTTTTATGATAATGACGTCAGCAGGGTTCGCCACCCCCATGATGACACCTTAGTCATTGCCATCATGGTTTCCTGTTTACAAATGAAGAGAGTTCTGATAGACAGTGGGAGCTCGGTTGACATTCTCTTTTGGAGTGCCTTTGAACGAATGAGATATGAGGCAGATAATTTGCTTCCTGTGAAGTCATCCTTGATAGGGCTTTCGGGAGGAGTGATACAGCCAGAAGGAATGATTTCCTTGCCGGTTACAGTAGGGAAGTCGCCCAGATCATCAACAGTAACAACAAATTTTCTAGTCGTGCGTTGTGCTTCAAGTTACAACATTATTCTCGGCAGGCCAACCCTCAATGCCTTGTAATTTCTACTTACCATCTTCTCCTCAAATTTTCGACTGAGAGTGGTAGTGGAGAGTTAAGAGGAGATCAACCCTTGGCGCGGCAATATTATGTTGCAACCCTCAAGGGAAAAGCTTTAGACAGAGGCAAAACAAAAGTTTCGGAAGCCATGTTGATTAACAAAATTGCCGAACGGGAAGATGAGGAGCTTCGGCCCACACCAGTTGAAGAATTTCTTACGATTCCTCTAGACGCGACTAGGATGGAACGCACAGTGCGGATTGGTGCAGATTTGACAACAATGCAACAAGAAAATCTCATGGTGGTACTAAGGACCAATTCTGATCTCTTCGCCTGGTCATCAGAAGATATGCCAGGCGTAAAATGTGATGTCATTGAATACCACCTCAACATAGATCAATCGTTCAAGCACATCCAAAGCGAAGCGGAGAAATTCCGCATCGACGAGAGGCGTAAGGCCACGCGAAGAAGAAGTATCAACCCTTTTAAAAATTTTGGGTTTATCCGAGAAGTGTACTATCCAGAATGGTTGGCCAATGTGGTTCTAGTAAAAAAGCCAACCTTAAAATGGAGGATGTGTGTAGATTTCACGGATCTAAATAAAGCTTGTCCCAAGGATTCATTCCCTCTACCTTCAATTGATGGCTTGGTTGATTCCACAGCGGGGCACGAAATGCTGAGTTTTTTAGATGCCTTTTCAGGCTACAATCAAATCTGAATGGCCAAAGATGATGAGGAAAAAACATCCTTCATTACAAGCACATGAACTTATTGCTATAAGGTAATGCCATTCGGTTTAAAGAATGCCGGAGCCACCTTCCAGAGGCTCATGAATACGGTTTTCAAAGAGCAACTTGGCAGAAATGTGGAAGCTTATGTGGATGACATCCTGGTGAAGAGCCGAAAAGCCGACGAACATCTAACGGATTTACAAGAGGCCTTTCAGTCACTTCGAACTTACAATATGCGCTTAAATCCGAACAAGTGTGCTTTTGGCGTCTGGTCAGGGAAATTTCTCGGATTTATACTGACCCAAAGAGGAATAGAAGCGAATCCGGAAAAGGTCAAAGCCATCCTTGATATGGGATCACCCAAAAGCCTCCAAGAGATACAACGGCTTAATGGACGCCTAGCAGCTCTGGGGAGATTTATCTCTAAAGCCGGAGAGAAAAACCTCCCACTCTTCCAAGCCTTGCGAAAAGCACCAAAAATGGAGTGGACAGAAGAATGTGAGAAAACCTTTCAAGAGCTTAAAGATTATCTCCGATCGCCTCAGCTGTTAGCTAAGCCACAAGTAGGGGAAGAGCTCTACATCTACTTGGCCACTGCTCCTCGAGCGGTCAGTGCAGTACTTTTGAGGGAAGATAGAGGGGTTCAGAAGCCGGTCTATTAAACAAGTAAGATCCTTAACGATGCGGAATCAAGATATCTACCACTTGAAAAATTGGCTTTCGCCCTCATCACATCCGCACGAAGATTGAGGCCTTACTTTCAAGCGCACCAAGTTACGGTGTTAACGGATCAGCCCTTAAAGCAAATCCTCCATAAGCCTGAAAACTCCGGATGCCTAGCCAAGTGGGTAATAGAGTTGGGTGAGTTTGATCTCACCTATAAACCCCGAACGACAATCAAGGCTCAAGTTCTGGTGGATTTTATTGGGGAATTGACCATTCCCGCAAATGAGGATGAAGTTCCGCCAGAATATCCAGAAGAAAACCCTAGCTTCCCATGGTCCTTATATGTTGATGGATCAGCAACTGAAGAAAGGTCGGGTGCCGGCTTCGCCCTTTATTCTCCTTCCAAATGGAAAATTGCAACAGTTCTTAAGTTTCAATTTCGAGCAACCAACAATGAGGCCGAGTATGAAGCCCTTATCGCAGGATTGCGTTGGGCCCGAGGGTTCGGAATTCAACGCCTACATGTATATTCGGACTCACAGCTGGTCGTTAGCCATACATTGGGCAACTTTGAAGCAAAGGAGGAGAACATGATCAAATACCAAACAGTGGTAAAGAAGATAGTCCCCTACTTTGCTCATTTCCAGATTGAAAAAATCTGTCGGACACAAAATGAAGAAGCGGACGCTTTATCTAAAAAAACCACTGCGCCCAGCGGCGATGCAGAATCTTCCTTTAACCTACAATACCTTCCTATAAAAACTATTGAGGGATTATAATGAGAGGTACAAAATACAACAGAAGAGTCAAGTTAGATGGATCCCATTAGAAACTACTTGCAAGGTGGACCTACACCATCCAATAAGATAGAAGCCAGATGGATCTCTTACAGATCCGCTCAATACACTATCATTGGCGAAAATCTATATAAGAGGTCCTATACGCAACCCTTCTTACGGTGTTTGCATCCCACAGAAGCAAACTATATCCTACAAGAGATTCATGAAGGTATTGGAGGGGGACATATAGGAGGCAAAGCTTTAAGTTACAAAGTCCTGCGACAGGGCTATTACTGGCCAACATTAACTTGAGATGCAGTGGCGTTCGCCCGAAAATGTGATGCCTGCCAACGGCATTCCAAGATTCAAAGACGGCCACCAACACTGCTCACGCCAATTGTTAGCCCTCGCCCATTTGCTATCTGGGGAGTTGATCTCCTAGGGCCATTTCCCACGTCAACTCGACAAATGAAGTTTTTGATAGTGGCTATCGATTACTTCACCAAATGGGTAGAAGTTGAGCCCTTGGCCAAAATCACGGAGAAAGCTTGTCAGGGATTCTTGTGGCGAACGGTTATCTGTCGATTCGGAATTCCGGTCGCCTTCATTTCTGATAATGGGCGACAATTTGATAACAAGGCTTTCAAAAGCTTCTGTTCAGAGCTCGGAATTGAATCCAGATTAACTTCGGTGACACATCCCC
This sequence comes from Dioscorea zingiberensis, assembly GCA_026586065.1. NCBI lineage: Eukaryota > Viridiplantae > Streptophyta > Magnoliopsida > Dioscoreales > Dioscoreaceae > Dioscorea > Dioscorea zingiberensis. Next base: position 28,077,067 of record CM048819.1, read on the forward strand.
AAGCCAACGGCCAGGTAGAGGTAACCAATCGCACCTTGCTCCAAGCTCTCAAAACCCGGGTCTCTAAACAAGGAACTAACTGGGTTGAAGAAATTCCGAGCGTCCTCTGGGCTTACAGGACAACCACAAGAACCCCTACAGGAGAAACTCCGTTCTCTCTCACTTATGGGGCAGAAGCTGTCATCCCTGCAGAAATAGGAATGCCTACTCTACGGACACAGCAAATTTTCTCATCAGAAGAAAATGAGAAGAATCTCCGAGCGGAGCTTGATTTACTTGAAGAGTGAAGAGAAGCTGCGGAAACAAAGGCAACCGTCTATCGCCAAAGAGTAAAAAGGTTCTATGACACAAGGGTAAAAAGAGTCTCCTTCCAAATCGGCGACCTAGTCTTAAGAGAAAACGAGTTTCAAGGAAACAAAAGCCGAACGGGGAAGCTAACTCCTAATTGGGAAGGCCCTTATGTCATACAGGAAATTGTCCGAGCAGGCACCTATTATCTGGTAAATATGGAAGGAAAAAGGCTCAAGCGTCCATTTCATGCTGAACACTTGCGGCGCTACTATCAGTGAATCCTGTAATCGTCTCCTAAATGTTCCATGGAATAAAGCTTAAACCTTTTCTACAAAAATGAGGTGAAAATCCCATTCTCTACAAAAATGAGGTGAAAATCCCATTCCTAAAAGATGAGTCGGAATTATCCTACAAGGATAAACGATAACTCTCATCCTGAAACAAGGGACAAAAATCCCGATCGAAATATGAGGCAACAATCTCATTTACAAAAGCAAGGATCTTACTCAACAAAACAAAGTCCCCAGATGGGACTAAGAAAAGAAGAACCTGCTATGAAGCCTGACTTACAAGCCAAGTGAAGGAAAAAAGACCTTGCGAAGGACTTCTTAAAATGGTTAAAACCATCACTCGGAAATAAATCTTCACCAAAGAAAAAGGTTTGTATTTCATTCATATAAATTGAAATTACATTCCAAAGTAACTAGGTATTTACAAGAGCATGTCCTCAAAAATTCCTAAGAACTAGGACCCTCAGGGCGGTCAGCCGCTTCTGGGGGAACTTCTGTTGGAGGTTCGGAAGAGCCTCTGGAGTCTTTATAAGTTGCAATTCTTTTAGCTCCATAAATTTCTTCAAGACTCTAGCAAGTCCCATAGATAAAACGTTCGCAGGAGGAACATGGTGACCCACCTGCTGCACTACAGAATAAATGCGGGTGGCCCCTTCTTTGGCTTTCGCCCTAAGCCGAGCGACCTCTTTCTCCAGTCTATCCGCTCGTTCAATTAGGTCTTTCATTTCTTGCGAGTCGGATTTAGGGGTCCTCTGTCTGGAAGCCAAGTCTTCCTTAAGTGTATCACGCTCCCCCTTGAGTTCCTCTAACTCAACTTGAATGGCGGCGAGTTCCGCAACTTTCAACTTCAGATTCCATTGGGCGTCAGTGCGCTCATCTTGAGCAGATTTAAGTTCCTTCTTCAAACTGCTAGAATCGTCCTGAAGTCTTTTGATTTCCTCCTTAGCAGTCTGAAGAGAGCCCTCGGAACTCGCCAACTTGGCCGCTAAGTCATCTTTCTCTTTTTCTATAGCGGCCAACTGTTGAAGCCGCTCGGCTTTATCCTTCTCAAAAGTATGGATAATAGCGAGCTGCTTCTTTTCTTTTTCCTCCAAGGCCTCCACCTTAGAGTTTAGCTGGGCAAATTCTGCCCTACTTGCTTCCATCTTTGCCAAGTCCTCTTGACAAAGATTGCCGACTCGATCCGCCCAATGCGCAGTCTATGAAATAGCAAAGGAGTTATAGACGATACCAAGTTTAGGAATAAGAGAAATTAATGTGAGAACAATCCTTACCAGCATGGCCGATCGGAAAAGCTGGCAAGTAGCCTCTTCCCTCCCGGCTCCCCGCAGCTTAGTGGAGAGCTGTTTGGGCCGCATGGCCATCAAAACGTTTTTTACGGAAGCAGCATACCGAAAAGGGATGTCTTCAGAGGGCAACTCCTTCCCTCGAGTTGCTGGTCCTCTTAAAACTGAGTCCGCCACCCTCAGTTTATCCAAGAGAGCCACTTCTCCCGCCTCCGCCTATAAAACAAAACCTAAGTTCAAAAACTGTTGCAGAACAATGGTACCCTTAAGAAGTAAATCCTTACCTCCTTAAGGAGGATATCTTCTAGTTGGCTAGAAGAGGGCCCTTCGGAAATTGGCGATAAAGCCGGGCGAGCCTCTTCCACAGGTGAACTCACCTGTTCAATCATAATTCCGGGACCCGACGCGTCCTCGGAATTCTTCCTCTTCGTCCTCCTCTCCTGTGAGGACCCTGTAGCGGGGTCGCTTTTGCCCCCTTTCTTGGAAGAGTCGACCTCTTTTCTCTTCCTCTTCTTTTTCTCCTCTTTGGAGGTATCAACACCTTTACTAGAGGCCGCTTCCTTCTTCTTCCGCCCACGAGGTAAGGGCGGATGGACTTCACCTTCATAGGAAGCCAGGAGGCCCTTAACGTAGCTCAAGTCTTCATCCTCCATCGGACTTTCTGCAAAATCAAATTCCGAATCATGTTAGGTGTCGCGATTCAAGATCAAACTAAGATAGACACATGAATAAATCCTACCAGTAGATACTATTAAACGACATTTAACGAGATTTTCCTTGGTCAAGAACTCATCCATATAAACCTTGGATAGCCCTGCCATTGGCTTAAGAATCTCCTCTCCTTTGTCATGTCCTCACAAACAATATCCGTCTGGGGAACCTCCCACTTCGTTCAGACATCCCACTCGGATTTATTTTTGACAAAGATAAATTTACTCTTCCACCGCTTAATGGAAGAAGGAACTTTCCCTAAAAACTTTCTTCCGGAACGAGGCGAGAAGTAATACCAATCGGCATTAGACTCTAAACATAGGCTAAACAACATACGGAACCAACGGACGGTCGGATTACTCCATAATTTTTGAAAACAATGACAAAGCGGTTCAGTAATCTCCAAGAGTTCGGAGTCAGCTGTGAAGGACACAGATGATACTCCTCTAGGATGGCCTTAGCAAAATCAGAAAAAGGAAGTCTAAGGCCACCCGATAACGCATCTTGATAGATGGCTATCTCTCCTTCCTGGGGAGAACTCGCCCTCTCCCCAGAACAAGGAACCCTAACCTCAAACAGAGAGAGATCTATCTCATATCTCTCCACCAGGACATCTACATCCTTCTGCCCAAGAAGACTTATGAACGTACCAGATCCCCTACCCATTGCTCTAGAAGTAGGATGAACCCGCGAACCCTGAACTGGGATGTCCCTAGGTTCGCCTGGAATCACGACGGAGATCGTAGGATTAGACGGAGAAGGGATCGCGACGGAGACCGTAGGGTTGGACGGAGAAGGGATCAAAGACCCGTGAGAAGAACTAGAGGAAGAAGATGTAGCACTAGCCATTACCTTAGAAGAGGAAAGGACAGGAAAAAGACACAGAAAGCTTAAGACCAGGTCTCGCCGGAGAAGAAGAAGTTGTCAAAAGACGCAATTCGACTTTTGAAATAAAACCCTTTTCGCCTGTACGATTCTGTGTATATATAAAGAAGATGGGAGGTGAATTCCTGGCCGTTAGATCCCAGAGCTATATCCCGATCGAACCGTTTAACCAAGGGTCCACAAATCTGGACCATTCAGATATCCATTATCACTTTTCCTCAAACAAATCAAAATTTTGTCCATGTCAGCATACCAAACATCGCCTGACACATTGAAAACCGCGCCTATCATAATGTTGACAAACGCGCACGCCGCGCACATCGCGCTACTACCCCTCTTTTAATACTAAATAGTAGAAGAGACACGCGGCGTCTCAGGGAATAACAGGCGTCGTGTAGAGCCCGCACCATAAGAGACAAAACGCACACATCCCAACATAGGATCACCAGTGATCATTTCTTCTTGAAGAAATTGAAAACTTTATGAGCAAATTAATAAACTTTATGCATTTTACAACGACGATAGTATTAAAAAACACACAACAAAGCAACAGGGCAAACCTTGGTAAACATATCCTCCGTCGGAATTCCCCAGCTAACAATCCATAGATCCGTCTGAGGACCCACTCAGATAAGACTCGGAGGAGACGCACGGACTTCCACACCCGTCGCTGTCCTCGTTATCGCTAGGAAATCCCGGCAAAGCGCGCGGGCGAAGATGGGGACCCACTTCTCTACGCATGTGAGTCGCCTCCCAAACATTTCAACTTCAAAGCGCGCATCCCCCTGCATAAGTAATAACTAAAGTGATAATTAGAAGATCCCCTGCCTCTACGTCATGATCAACATGGAAGGTTTCCCACCCTTCCTCAATGCTTATCTCACCCAATCCCCTATCAACAACCAGCATTGATGGCCATACACAGCCGTTCGGACTTACCAATTGGATAATCCCAGTCCTCAATTCCGATAAGTGTTCATGAAACGAACTTGGAATTCGTAAGTGACGAGAACACTAGGTAAAAGTAAAAAACTTAAAAAAGGACAAACGCTGAGCCATTTTACCAAAACGCAAGGATGCTGGATGAAAACATTATCCACGTTAGCTCCTTAAATAGCAAAACTTGGTGGCACTATAGACGAAAATTCCGGAGAAAAATCTACCTCGATTCAAGACAACGAAAAGACAACACAACAAGTGTCGGTTACCTATTAAAACGTATGTATCTAGGAAGAAACCTACACCCACATAGACACGCCAGCTAAGGCAGATACTTGTTCTCTAACGAAGCGAAAAGTGCAAATTGACTCACTCCTCGATCAGATTTTTCAAACAAGTACACTCTGGGGGGGACTAGTGTTACGGAAATATTTGGTAAAACACGTGTCGCCTGCCTAAAGGGTCACCTGTCATACACAGGGCTACATTTCGCTTGGCCACAAGACGGTCAGTCACCACCAAGTTCATTAGTATAAATTCCGTCTGGCAAATAAAGAGGGCTCACCTCTACAAAAAGTCCGTCGGAATTAAACAAGAAGCAAGAAGGTGGTGGCCATCTGGGTAAGAGCTTATCTAACGCCTCTACAGTGAGTAGATCTTATCCACTTGCCTCTACAGTAGGCAGATATTTTCTACTTACACACGTAGTACCTACACAGTAGGTAGATATTTTCCACTTACCTACGTAGCACCTACACAGTAGGCAGATATTTTCTTACCGCCTTAGTAGAGATATTTTCTTACCGCCTTAGAAGATATTTTCTCATTCTCACCGCCTTACTCCACCGCCTTCCCTAAACCGCCTTTAAGTTGCTATAAAAGAAGAGCGATAATAGAGAAAGGGGGATCGGAAAAATCATCACAAAAAGAGCTAACTCATGTCTAAAACTACCTTCTTACGAGTTTTCTGACTTAAGAATCGGAGTTGAATCCGGGCAGAAATGCCCAATTCCGATCACTCTTTTCTTCTTCTTATAGATTTGTCCCAAAGGAAAGCTAAGATAATTCCGAACGGATTTCCAAAGCATTCTCCCTGTTCCTCATCCAGAAGTTGAAGTAAGCGTCCACACCAACTATAAATTTCAACTGTTTGTTGAAGGCTGAGACCAGATCCCGAGGCCACAGTAGCCAAAGCGTGAGGTGGACCAGTTTTTGGCATCAACATTATACATATAATATATATATATATATATATATATATATATATATATATATATATATATATATATATATACTAAAAAAATATCACTCCACACTAATATTCGCCTAGACTCAAAGAGGACTCCCAATCAATAACTATCATAGATATTGACGCCGGACGGGGTAACGATTATCCCGCAGGTTAGCCAGATCTAAGGACCGCAAGGAACAACAAACGAAGAACCAAAAGAACCAGAGAAAATACTCTAAAATTCAGAAAAATATTATTACTAAAAATTCAATAATGAAAAACTAACCCACAAGCCGGGTTAAATAGCCTCAAAAGGTTAACCTAGAAACCTTATCATCTAATCTAAATTTGCTAAAATTAACAAATTATTATTTAAAACTAGACTTATCTAAATTTAAAACTCTAAACAAATCAGATAACTCCTAAAAATCCGAGATCAAATTATATTCAAATCCTATCCTAGTTTGGCATATAAAATATTACCAAAAATAGAAAATAGACCGAAAACCCTAATTCGGCGGATTACATATTTCTAAAAATAGAAAAAGAAAATAACTAAAGTTCTCTCTAATATGACATCCTCATGTCGTGTGCGCCGTAAAGAGCTTTCCGAATTGGGGTTGAACGCCCGATTCTGATATCGGTAGCCAAAGTTATGGCCAAAATACCGAACCACACCCAAAACCGACCCAATCTTGGAATTAACTCGATAACATCCAACCTGGCACCAACATTTGACTCGAGCCTCCTGCATCAGATATTCATCATAAATCAACACTCATCATAAACAATATAATTACTAACTAATCCATCCCCTATACTTGAATTGTATATTATCCCCAATATACACAATGAATGCAAATATGAGAATATACCATGTAAAATAAAAGTGGAAAAGATGCTTGGTACTTTCCTGAATACTCGTGAAGTGATATAGCTATTGTTGACCTGTGAGTTCTTGTCCATGTTTCAAAGTTCGACAATTCCAATTCTTTTTTGAGAACTATCAAAGGTACACAGGTGAAATGGGAAATCCAAGATCATAACAAAATTTATATATGTGAAATAGAAAAATAGAAAAGTACAAAAGTGGTAAAAAGAAAATTTGTGATGCTCCTCATAGGTGGAACTCCTCATCATAGCCCTCTTCCTCGAAGTCATCTACGTCCATCCCCATATCTCTCGTGGTCCGCATTGAGTATGATGGAGGGGGTGGTACCTGGATCCAAGGTGGTCAATGATCAGGACGAGTATGGTTGACACTCAGTCCTGGAAAACGCTGGGTCTGCCGGGACTTGAGCTGGACATGATGTTGTGCTGGGCCAGGTTGTAGTTGTTGGGTCCTAGCGCTCCTCAGGGTCTGCAGCCCTGTTGGTGGTACCGCGTAATGTGCGTGTGGCTCGCAACAACCCCATCGCATGTAAAGTCTCCACAATGATTGGGGAGGAACCCCCAACCACTGTCATTCTCGCGGTCTCGGTGAGTAGACCCATCCCTCGGATGAGTCTTGTGATGTATGGGCCAATGAAAATGGCTCCAACCCTGGGGTCCGTCGCCTGATGTAGCAAGAATTGTGCGACCGCATGCCCCAGCTAAAGTGAGAATCCGTTAAACATGCTCAATAAGAACAAAATCTCTCTGGAGTTGATGACTACAGTACTGCCTCCCAGCCCTGTGATGGAATGACTAAGTATCATATGAATATACCTGAGGGTGGGGGACTGAAGAGATGATACCTTCAACCGCCGCGGGTCATAGATCGGGTCAGTACTGAGCCACTACCAGCATGTCTCCTGGGCCTCACCGAGTCATAGGTTGATGTCGAGCCGGTAGTACTCGGTGGTCCTGGTAAACTCCTTGTCGAAGAGGCCAAGATAGACACTGAACTGGTTGTAGCCTATTCAGTACATGGCGCCTCTGAGTTGGAACTGGATCTCGTCTGCCCAGTGCCAAGAGACGACTCCCTTAACGATGGTGAGGATGGCCAATACCTCCAGTATCATCTCTCTATAGTTGATCTCATTGATTGCTAAGAGGCGGTGCCACGCCCCCATGCTAGCTATCATCCGACCTCGTCAGCAAGACCCACCTCCTCAAGCATGTCCCAATCAATCATGCGGGTCTCGCCAAATCGCCGCTCGCTCAAACGCTCGTATCTGTCGTTGTGGGTCGGTGGTCCAAAGGTCGGCTTCGGTGGGCGGCTTGGGAGCTTCCTTCTTCCCTTTGTTGCTTTGGCTGCTTCTTTGCGAGTCTTTTGAATATGATTAGCTGGAGAAGACTTGAAGAGGTGGTGGAGCATAGGAGTGTTGAAGAAAACTTCAAAAACTACGGAGCACTGCGATTCTCACTGAAGAAGACGACGAGGAACTCGACTGGATCCCGGTAGAATCACGCCGGAAATTGCAAGGGATCAGCTTGATTTACTCGGGAGAGGTCCCACGAGGGGAAAATTGGGAGTAAAGTGGCCAATTTTGGTCATTAATGACAGTGAAATAGAATTAAAAAGCCCTAATTTTATGTTCGTTAGGTTGAGCACAGGCTAAGCACGGGCGTGTTTAGGCCGTGTCGAATAAAGTATGAGCGTGTTCGAGCCGTGTTCGGCCTGTGCTTCTCTTTGTTTTCGAGAACCCACGATCAGAAAAAGAGCACGCCTGCGCTCGGAGCTCTTAGACCGTGCTTATTAAAGCATGCCTTGAACATGGTCGTGTTTAGGCCATGCTTCTCTCTATATGTGCGTTTTCTATTTCACCGAGATAAGAATGACCAAAACACGGCCGTTCTTTACCCGTGCTTAACTTAGAGACCTCCCTAACTTTAATTTTTACCCCAAAAAATGAAAATTTTTATCGATAAGCACTTGTAATGCATGAAATCACCGAGAAATCCTTACCGATACTAACCTAAACTCTAATATACTAAGACTATGACAAAACAAGAAGTAGAAAATGAAACTAGAAACCTAACTAGGAAAGCTTGGATTGTTACCCAAGAAGTGCTTGTTTTACGTCACTAGCTTGACGCACCTTTTATGCTTAAGGAGGTTCAAACAAGTGGAACCTCTCAGCGTCCATGCCGTGAGGAATAACACCCATCACTTGCATACTCAAATAAGAAAGAAATTCATACTCACCAGATTGGATCTTGGGGGTGAGCTCGATGGCGAAGTTGCAGGTGAGGGGAAGCAATTCCTTTTCTTGGGCTTCAACTTTTTCCACCACTTTTTCCTCTTCTTCGGAGGAGAAACCATCTTTTCTTTCTTATGTTTCACCTTTTCTTTGTCCTCCCAAGATAGTGGTTCATTCTCAAATAGGTCCTTCAATTGATCTTTCAGTAGTTCATCATGGACAAAATCATCAACATAATTATCAATGTGATCATAATAGCAAGAATCATAAAAATCCATGCACAAAAATAGAGAATTGATGCTAGAAAATGGCATAAGTGTATGTAAATATAAGGGAAATTTATGTATAATCATGCACTTCTCAGCCTTGCATTTAAGTGAGGCTCATCCTTGCTTAGGTGCGGTCGGTTTGTCGGTGGGTCCGAGGCGTGACATTATTTTAGACATCTAATTGATAAAGTTAAGAAGAAATTAGCTCACTATAAATCATTAAACTTATCTATGGCTAGTAAGGTCATATTCATTAATTTATTCACAATGTTGCTCCCTGTATATGGCCTTAACATATATGCAATCCCAGAAATCATCCTAGAGAGCATGTCTAAACTAGGTAGGTATTAAGGACCTAAAAGGTATGAAAACAACATTGTTAGCAAAACCTGCACTTGAACTCCTGAGTAACAAAGAAAAATTTTGGGTACAATTAATGTGGGTGAAATATGAGAAACTTAGAATCTGGAATGCCACAAAATATACTAAGGTATCATGGTCATTTAGAGGACTCATCACTGTTGTTACAAGAATCAGAGATAACATATCATGTGTCAATTATCGTTTAAATGCTTATGTATTGCAGGACCCACAACTGTTTGATATACCTATTCAATTGAAGGCTATATTTGTTAGTCTAGATTATGATGGTACTAATAGGTAGATTAATCAGTTGATGCGCGTGAACAATAGTGTGAGATAAAGATATTGTATGAAATGCTCCCACAATGGCTAGTAGACTGGATATAAAGCCAATAGGTTGCTATGGTGTCAAAAGTGGAGGTATGGAGATAGACTCCAGGCACTGATGAGAGGTTCCTTACTACTGTGGTATATAATGAATATAGGCACAAAACACAATACACACAATGGGAAGGTAGGAGATTGTGGAAACTAAGGGTTATACCCAGGATCAAGAAGGTTGCCGTATAAAAGGGGAATAGAGTCGGATGACCTTGTCCAATTTGTAAACTCTGTTGTGAAAATATTAATCATATTTTCTTTGAATGCAAGTGGACCCAAGAGGTTTGGAACATTATCAAATCTAAAGGCTATCTAATTAACTATGGTAATGATATTTTGACATTACAGATGGGAAGCTGGCTGTGGAGGAAGAATTAATGGCCTAGGTAAATGGAAGTAAAAAAAACTAGGAGCTAATTGCCAATACAATGTGGCAAATTTGGAAAGCAAGATGCAATATACTTTATAGAGATACTACCTTTAAACCAGCTGTGATTGTGGCAATAAGCATTAATCTAACACTTGAAGCTCGTGATTGGCAAGATGAGCTTGAAAGCCTTGGTAGAAGAGGATCGTATTGGAAGAGGAACCACTATATTAATACATGCTACTCACAAATGGTTCATGGAGGATAGGAACCAATAGAGGAGGGGTTGGATATGTAATATTAACTAATGCAGGTCGTTTTTGCTTGGCAAGGGCAAGGAAATTTAAGCTGAATTCGGCTTTTGAAGCAGAGGTGGAAGCCATGAGGGAGGGCATACTTAAAGCTACTGGGATGAGACTAGAAGATACATGGATTTACACAAATAATACTAGCATAGTAAATATGCTCCAGAGAAACAAAGGAAGCCAAGAGTGGAGCAGTGAATGAACATTAGAGCAATGCAGGAGCATGTTACAAAGGCTCCGGATGGAAGATGGGGCACCTGCCAAGGGAAGCAAGCAATCTTGTGGATAAGCTGGAGAAAGAAATCTCGATTTGAGGTATAGAAGAAGAATTTAAAGAGTTAAGGGAACTACCGAAAGGTATGAAAGAAGATTTCCACTGACTGAGGGACTTTGTAATAACTAAGTAATGTAGATCTTTATGCTAAAAAAAAAAAAATGCAAATCATCTATTTACATCAAAGTTGACTTGCATTCAGGTTGGTAAAAGTGAGAAAAATTTTATTTTAACACAAGTGATCTTCTCATCTCTCTCATGTTCATAAACATAAACAATACTATAACGCCCTGAAAATTTCCATGATTTAAATAATTAATTTCTGGAGAAAACCATGGGATTAATTAACACATAAATTCGATTAATTATTTTAACAAACTAAATTAAGGAAAATCAGGAATTTATGAAACTAAAGTCCGAACTCGCAACCATTTGGGCCGAGGAGGCCGTATTGGGCCAGGCCAAACTGGACATGGAATAGTCGGAGATGGGCTGAAGAGTTTAATTCCGAATTAGTAAGTGTTAAATTAATATAGCTATTCAGTGGGAGATACGGGACAAAATGTAAGTCCCTATAAAATAACATTGACCGAGCCAAAAGCCGGATAATATGGATCTGGTCTGGTTAGCTACCGCCCGTGACGCTATACAAAAAAACATCTAGATATATTATTAAAATATTATATGAATGGTTAAATAATTCATTGAATTAAATAAAGAGAAAAGAATAAATTAAATAATACAACTTTATCAGCCAGATCCGTATAAAACGGATCTGGTCTGATTTAGCAAAGTCACGCGTGATCCAACAGAGAAATAATATATTTATATAATATAATATTCAAATGAGGGTATTATGGTAATTAAAGTAACTTAATCTATAATGTTATAAGGGGGAGAGAATGAGATTGGAGGGGATCTCTCTGACTTTCTCTCATTCCCTTTCACGACTGTGGCCATTCTCTCTCTCGATCCATCTATTCTTCAGCCAAGCTCCGCCCACCTCGTGCGTGCCCACGGCCGGCACCCCCCTGTCCTGACGCCACAGCAGCCCGGAGAACCGCCGTCTGCAGCCGGAGCGCCACTGCCGCACCCCGGAGCTGCCCCACCTAGTCCGTTCAGCCTGTCCCGTCGGCGAGGGACACGGATCTGTCCAACAGATCGTTGTTGCGATCAACCTCCCTTCTCCGACGACCAACGCCGTCCCTCTTTCCCCTACGAACGGCGACGAGGCCTTGATCGGTTGAGGGTGAGTAATTGGAGTATCTAGAACTGAGAGGGTACATGATTTGAAAGGAAATCAGTAGATTAATAATGGAGGATTATGATGTAAATGATGATATGGTGTTTTCATGCTAATGTGAATGTATGGTTGTATTAGTAATAACCCTGAAAACAGGGGAAGCCATGCCGAAATTTTATTGGAACTAATGTCGGCTGTCCCGTTCCGGGATGAAATCAGCCCACGATACTTCCCCCGATCGGGGAGTATTTTAGATCGTTAGAAAGGCCATCGAGAGACCTTCATAACGAATACTTGATCGACCCGATCGGGCTTCCGGATCGGAAGTTATGAAGGGTCCAAGCGGACTATGTTAAATCTTTAATGGAACAAATCCGTATTTTTCATTCTTTAGAAATACGAGGTTGTATCAAGAGAATTATACTTTAAATGTAGTTGATAAAACCTATCGTACTCTTTTGAGCTTAAATAAGAATACAAGTTAAGAATACGGGTTCGTATTCCTGAATATCCGTATTTTGTTCTCTAGGACAAGGGAAGGGCAAGGGTCAAGTTACCGCTGCCGAAGAGCCCGACCAATCCTAGGGATCTACTATACTGAGGTGAGGGAACACAACTGTACATTTACCGTATTTTCCCGTATTTTGTTCGTATTGTCTTCTTGAGAATGCATGATATGAGTTGATTAATTTTCATAAATACTGTAAGTTTCCTAGCATGAAAGTAGAGATCATGTTCAGTATTTTCAGAAAATCCATTTATGAAATACTATAAATTTTCAAGCATGAAAGTAGAGATTATATTACATAGACATATTAGTGCACTACACCGTACTCACATACACGCCTGCGCCAGAGGTGGCTCTATGACAGAGCCAGAGAGTATGATACTAGGTAGGGAAGGGGTGATTTCTATAACTCTGTTTTTACTAGCCAAACTATCTGTTTTCAAACCATTCTGATTTTCTAGAAATAAAACCCCCTTTCCGTACTCTTCGAGTGCTTAGTATACGTATATATATTTATAGCTCACGGTCGTTGAGTTGGTCCGACCGGAGAGCTATCGAGTGTTGAGTTGGTCCACTCGTTTTCACTCTGGTTCCGCTGTATGAAAGTAGGGGTGTAGAGTCACTAACATGTATGCAGATGAGGAATTGATTCCATGGCATGTCACCTCCACGGTTGTTGAGTTGGTCCAACCGTGAAGGCTACTGGCTTTGAGTTGGTCAGCCAGGACATATGTGGAAATCATTTCTCGACCTAACGATAAAAGATTTAATAAATATTTGAAGGTATGTCATATGACTTCACTAAATATTTCCATGAGATATATTATGATCAGCATGTTAGTGTCTTTTCATGATTTAAATATCTTTAGTTCTTGTATTTCTCTTTCGATATTTCATTACTTGATATGGAAGACTTACAGGTGTGCGAACCTGACAGTAGTGTTGTACCTCACTGAGCTCCTGTAGCTCACCTTTTGTTGCTTTCTTTTGCAGGTAGTAAGTAGGGTCATGGCCCTGCATAGATTGGAGTTAGGTTTGGGATTCCCCTTAGTTGGCTCTGACTGCTTGGCCTGCGACAATTACCTTATCTTATTGTGTTGTATTTGAGGAGTATGTTAACTCCCCTCTGAACTTGTCTGAGACATCAAACATTATGGTTTGTAATAATGCAGCATTTGGATTTATATTTGCCTTAATATTAGTTTGGTTTTGAGTATTTAATGTCTTTATACAGCCTTAGGCCGGGGTTCATTCCCTGACCTGGCTGGTGTGACACCTGGGTCCTAGAAAGGATTAGGGTGTTACAAATACCCTGCACAACACCAATGTGTGTGTGGAGAAGTGATCCCATGGGCTCGGTTCCACGGGATCATCCATGGAACCGAGCCCATGGATGATCTCAGCCACTAATGGTCCTCGGGATGTGTGCGCGCCACACATCCGAGGGCGCCCAAAAAAGAACCCCTCGGGATGTGTGGGCGCCACACATCCTGAGGAGTTTGAGTGGTTGAGATTACCCATGGGCTCGGTTCCATGGATGATCCCATGGAACCGAGCCCATGGGATCAAAATTCTGTGTGTGTGTGTGATAGAATACGTGAAAAATGTAATTTTAGCTTCCAACTTTCATTGATCTCAATGTCACATTATGGACTTTGAAGTTGTATATGTACAAATTTTCTAAATAATTAATATTTATAAGTTGTTGCTTATATAAATACTAAAAATAAAATGATGGGTAGCTTCACCTCTGCCTGCATGGGTGATTATAACACTTAATATATAAGATTCTGAATATTAAATTTTCATTTAAAGTCATTTGTTGAAATCAACCATAGGTGTATTGCTCTTTTAACTCAAAGTTATCACACCTTAAAATCACAATTCAACAATTAATTATATATGCTAGACAATCATTTTATTTTATTGTTGAATATAATTTTATATCTACAATAATAAGTCTGCCACATTGAATGATAAAAATTTCCCCATTCAAACATGTCAAAATAAATGTGATTTTGTTAGGTTTTGTTTTATATAGTTTGTTCATTCACGTGTACTTTATGTGGTTTGATTGGTCCAGCACATACTAGCACTCATTTCAAGAATTAATATAATATATTAATGACCAGTTAACATTGGTTTTATCGTAGTTTGAAATACATGGGAATTCTCATTTCAATCCTCCATAAATTTATCGAATTACACATTTTAATTTCTAATTTTTGATAATCAAGCTAAATCACTTACCCATTGGTCAATTCATAGTTTATACAGAAACCAGAGATCACATGAAAAAATCAATGCTCAATGACTAAAGGAGTAATTTTACCTATCTTTTAGGCCTATATAAGAAGTGTTCTTACTAGCCATAGCATCAAGTGCTTTTCATCAGAGAGAGAGAGAGAGAGAGAGAGAGAGAGAGAGAGAGATGGCCTCCCGCAAAGAATGTATGAAGAATTTTGCTGCAGCATTTGGTGGGCATAAAACCGATGGTTGTCAAAAAATATTTGTTGAATGAGCAGTTTCAAGATCTTACCGGTGTATTGTTGTGGTTGCCTCTGCAACTTTCATCGTAGGGATGTTAATGCAGGTGTTGGTGGTGGTAACATTGTTGTTTCCTCAAGTAGTGAAACTAACACCGATGATCAAAGCAATGTTATATCAGTTGAGCAATCGAGCAACCAAATGTATGGGCAACTAGATCGTATTTCACCAACCATCAAAAGGAAAGAATGACTAAATTTGTAACTCAAATCAGGTGGTTTATGCAAAGAAACCTAGCCCAAAAACCAAGAGGTGATAACCTTTTGTGAAGAAATTGGAGTGAACCGCAATAGTTTTAGGGTACAGATGAACAACCAAATGAATAGATGTTGATCTCTCTTCCTTGTTTCATCCACGTTAATCTTGTTCTTTTTACTGGACTTGTTTCTATATTGTTTGGTTTTCAATTAATTTAGTTTTATTGGTTTTTTAGTTGTGTCAATGTCAAAAAATGTATGAATTTTTCTTTATAATAAAATTAAGCTTTATGACAATCAATCCATTTTTTCTTTTTTTTTTTTGGAAAATTTCTTACTCAAGCGTTTAATTAATTCCAAATGAAAAGAGGAATCATTGCTTGAAAATAAACTGAAAAAATATTAGGCTATAAAATTGTAAAGTAAAGGACAATTGTTTGCTCAATGGAGTTAATTTATATATATTTATCTTATTTTATGAATTTTGTAAAAATATAAAAAGTTTAGAAATAAAAGATAATAGTTTGATCATGAGAATTGATTTATAGATATTTGTTTTATTTTTTGAAATTTTAAATTATTTTAATCACTTTCATTAAATTGTTTGAGAAAAAAATATATCTTTATTACTAAGTGGGTGTATATCTTAATTTTAATTTTAAAAAAAAACATTAAAACCCAAAATATTAGGTTGGGATTTTAGAATTTTCTCAGAATTTTGGATTTTTTAATTTTAAAAAATTTACCTATATTACTAAGCAAAAATGAGATGGTTGTAGATAATTTTAATTTTAAAAATTCTAAAATAATCAGAAAATTAGATTGAGATCTTGAAATTTTCTTTGAATTTTGAATGATAAAATAATATAAACAACAATAATACAAAAAAAAAACCACTCAAACACATTCTCACATGAAAATAAATTAGTTTTCAAATTAGATGGAACAATAAGCACATGCAAGCAGGATCATGTAATAGGGTCAAGTGTATGCTAGAGGGTTTTGGGTATTGTAGTGTACGCTTAAGGGTTTGGGATGTTTTTGTGCGAGGCGATAAAACGGCTTTGGGGCGTCATTGTGGGAGCCGTTTGAAGGACTTCATCGATGGATGGAAAGTGATAGATTGGTGGAGCATATGTCACAAGGCAAGGGCAAGTGTCTTAAGGAAATATTCAATGGGCTTGATAGGTTTGCAATTGGACAAAAGCAAGTGAAAAATATATGATATTTTTTTTATTTTTTATTTTCTATTGTATTTGAAATTTACTATTTTTGGTTTGCTCAAATTTATTTATGGTTGATTTGCTAACATTGATGTCAGGTTTGCTGGAATTGAGGCATAGTTGATTGAATTAATATATACTACCAAAGACATCATATTAATTAATCAAGATTTATTTCTTTTAAATCCTGGGCAATGTGAAGGGCCATTTACTAGTATTCTTATAATAAAAACCTAATTATTTAAAATTTATTATATATTTTGTTTCAGTAAGAAGAAAATGCCATCATGCCTTTTATTTCTCCATAGTTTATTCTTTATTAAGTAATGTTTTAACGACCCTTCAATCACCCCACACCAAAAAATCTTCTATCAAAATAAGCATTAATTGTTGTAGTTTTTGATGTGACACCCGGGAATTTTTACAAATAAATGATGAAATTAGTGGAAATAATTATCGAGGTTAATGAAACAATAAAAGAAATTAAACACTTTTAATTTTCTAATAAATAAAATTAAGACAAAACGGCGTTGAATTTGGTCCAAGAGCATTAAGTTATAAGAAGGACCTTAATGGACCGGGTAACTTTGCTAATTCATAATCCTAAATCCTAGAAGGGTTAATTGATAATCGTAAGTGGGAAAATTTAAGGAAATAAAAAGGGCCCACAATGGAGAGGAATAAGACCTTGGAAATGGACCGGGCCCAAATAGAATTTCTCTTATTGCTTATTAATGGGATTTAATTAAGTTAAACCTTACTTAAGCCTTAATGGTTCGGTTTAAGAAAAAGGAATACCAATTATTGTAAATAGAATAAAATAATATTTTTATTCATTATCCAGATCCGGATTTCCTGGATTTGGGTCAGGTCAAAGCTGAGATTTCAGATCTCGGTCGGCTTTAATTGACAAACCCGTGACACAATAGAAAGGAGCATGGGATAAGTTAAATATTAAATAAAAATAAAATAAATAACGGTTGTTATTTCGATATGGAGAAAACAGATCTAGTTGGGGCAGATAATGCTTTGGAATTATTGAGCTTCTATAGTAGGCACTATCTAATAAATCCATCTATGACGCAATAGTGTAATGATAAGATTAAATAAATATTTAATAGATTATTTTACTTAGGTTGTCATGATAAAATAAAAAGGGGACTTAGGGTTTGAGAGAATGGAAATCAAATTAAAACTTCATCTCTTCCCCTCTACCTCACGAGTTCCCTCACCTGTGCCCTAACCCTCACCGGCTAGCCTTACCAGAGCCGACCAACAACCCACACCCCGCCGCAGCTCAGCCTGAGCTCCTCCCGCGAGCTGCCAGCAGGCCCTACTCGCGCCTGCCGCTCGAACTCCGCCTGTCTACGTCCAGCCCCTCGCCTACGCCCCCGCTTTAGCACCTGTTCGGTCGGCCGTGGCTCAGTGCAGCCCGCGCCCTTCCTCTCTCCGGTGGCCGCCCCAGATCTACCCCCTGCAGCACTGCCCTTGCTCTGTCCGACCAGCCCGAGCTCCGGCTCCCCTAAGCTTCGGTCAGATCTAAACAACAATGAGCAGAGCTAAGGTCGACAGCCACCTCCTTCCAGTGAGGATCAGCTTCGATCAAATCTGGTGCGCCCACGACCATCCATCTTCAACTGAAGAGGAAAAGTTTGCGCCTGAGCGTTCAACTCCAAGTAAATTCTTGTGAGCCCTAATTTGGGGAAACGATGAATTAAGCACATGAAAGTATGCATGAACCTAATTAAAAACTACAATGGATGAATAAGTCGAAATTGGGGAAGAATGAAGGATAAATGCATATATGTAGGAGTATTGGATGCTTGATTTTAATTATGTTGTTAATGAGAGCATGTTTGTATTAATTTCAAAGCACTATAAATAAGGGAGGTGCTATCCAATTTTTCATGAAAATTTATAGGAGTTAAGGATCTATTAATCTCTAGTTGTTTGCTTTCATGCTTAGTTAATTATCTTTTCCATACTTAATATGCAGATAACAAGTTATGAAGGTGATGATTAAGTATATGTAAACAATAGCTAGGAGTATGGAGAAATATGAGCATGCTCTAGTTCATCATATTTTTATCATATTCTTAAGTGATAGAACTAAAGCTATGAAATATAATCATAGTGTTTATGGATTTCTATATTTCTGCTTTTAGGGAAAGGTAAGGGAAAGGGCATGGGCAAGCTAGCCGTTGCAGAAGGACTGAACCAATCTTAGAGCTTACTATACTCAAGTGAGGGAATGAAATTGTACATTCCATATTTTTACCGTAATATCTACGTAGTGTATGGTTTTACTTTGAAAAGCATGAAATAGAATCTTCATGAGATTTCCTAAGTCTTGGAAACCATATTTTATTTATCAACTGTTTTCCATTTGGAAAATGAATTTCGAAGTATTCATGCTATGAGATAAATAAAGGATATATGAAATAAACAAGAGAAATGTTTAGAAGTATTGATTCTCTACACCATATTTTCATTCTTGCCTGCACCAGTGGTGGCTCTCTGATAGAGCCAGAGAGTACGATACTAGGTAGGAAAGGGGTAATTTGTAGAACTCTGATTTTATTAAGTGCAAACTATCTGTTTTTAAAGCTTTCCATTTTCAAGAAATAAAACCCCCTTTCCATACTCGTAGAGTGCCTGGTACGCGTATATACTATCCACCTTACGGGAGCACATTGTCGAACCATGAGGGCAGAGATGGTACCCCTATGGGAGCGCATAGTCGAACGGTGAGGGTTCATCCTGATTACACTCTGGTTCCGCATTATAGAAGTAGAGGTGTAGGTATAATCGATACTAGTAAGATTATGATAAGTTTCTGTATATCCTACCTCACGGGAGTGCATGGTAGAATCGTGGTGGCTATTGTGTGATATTCATCCACCAAGGGAAATTACAGAATCATACACGGTACCGATGATTAAATGAATAAGTTAAACATGCATGTGATTTTACTTGAGATTTTTATGCATATTGGCATGATTATAACAGATTGAAGATAATGCATTGATTAGCATATTATTTTGAAATGCATTGTATCTTCATATTTCTATATATGAAGATACAATGCATTTTACACAAGTATAATATTATCTAACAGTACTGTTTTCCTCACTGATCTCGAGTAGCTCATCCTTCTATTGTATGCAATTGCAGAAAGTAGACTGGTACTCGATCATATCTAGAGTGGAAGAGAGAGTTATGTTCACCCTTAGTTCGCTCTGACCGCTTAGTTATTATGTTTTATTTGGAGTATTGTATTTGAATTCTAGAAGAGTTATGAACACTTATGTTGGATTTGTACGGTTGTTGTATTCTGACACTATGTTATTTATAATATTAGTGTTTGATTATGATTAATTTATTAGATTATACAGCCTTAGGCTCGGGGTTCACCCCCTGACCTGGCTGGTGTGACACTTGTCCCCTATTTGGAGATGGGTGTTACAATTGATAACATAAAATATTGTTTTTCAGATGTTAAAGGAAATGTAATTATTTGTTGGGAAAAAAGGAGATAGAGAAGAACTAACATTTTTATTGATTATTAATTGCTTATACACATAGTAGAGGGGTAAAAATCTTAAGAGCTCACCAAACTATACCTATATTTCGCTTTGGATATCAAAGTTCAATTTGTATCTTTTCGGTCTCCCAACTTCTATTTGATTTCAACGGGAGGGTACTCGAAGAGAACCGGCGAGAATTATATAACGTGACTACTTGATTAGCTATGTGGAAGGTATTAAAATCCTAATTTACAAAAATCCTAACTAATTAAACAACATTTGAACTTTCATTTCGAATGTTGTTCGTTTTGACTTTATCGAAATCAAGGTTCAAATGTTGTTGTTTTTTTTTTTTTGCCAAATGTTGTTCAATTAGTTAGGATTTCTGTAAATTAGGATTTCAATACCCTCCACGTGGCTAATCCGGCGACTATGTCAGATAATTCTCGGCGATTTCTCTAAGGTACCCTCCCACTGAAATCAAATAGAAGTAGGGTAACCAAAAAGATACAAATTGAAGTTTGGTACCCAAAGTGAAATATGGTCATAGTTTGGTGACCTCTCAAGATTTTTACCCCAGAGTATAGAGTAGAAACTTATTTATATAGACCTATAAAATACTCATTTTTAAACCTATACAAAAACTTTTGCTCTAATAAGGATAGAACAAAATATAAAATAACTATACAAATAATCATGAGTTTATGTTTATTTTTAACTTTATTAGCCTGTCTTAAACCAACTTAGCATACCAAGCATTTCCTCAACCTATGAAAAATGTTCTCCTTCAGCCGCTTCATGAATATATCAACAACCTACTCTTTAAATTGACAATAGTCAAGTACTATTTTCTTCTCTTTCACTAATTTTTTATATATAATGATACTTAATTTCAATGTGCTTACTCCTTTCTTGGAATACTAGATGCTTCAATAAAACAATAGCTAACTTGTTGTCACGCTTGACCAATATTGGAAGCTCCTACTTGTGATGCTACTCTACAAACAACTGGAGCCACCAAATTGTCTGTGAAGCAGATATGCCGCTATAATATATTCTTCTTCTGCAATAGACAATGCACCTACATGCATGTTGCTTTTCTTATAACCAAGAGAAAACTCCTAATCCAAATTGAAAAGTATTATGTACTCTTCTTTTCTCCTATATCATATTCTAAATCACCTGTTTTGACCAGCCTTCTTGTTGTTTTCCTGAACATTATAGCCTCCTTCTTTCTTATTGAAAATTTTGGAGGTTTTCCCTTTATCATCTTGTAGTGTCAATTAGCTTTGTAGAGGTTCATCGACATGCTTCTTTGATTTCTCCTACAACTACTGCTCATGAACTCATCTACTGTCATAGTAGATAACTTTTTGGATTCCTTTATAGCTATCACAATATACTTGAATTGCAAAGTGAGGGAACGAATCACTTTCTCGAGAATCTTTTGATTATGAATCTTCTTGTGTTTAGGCTTCATCTAGTTAACTAAAATCCAATGTCCGCAAGAAATAATTAGAAATTCATTTTGATTTCTCCTTCTAAAGAAGTTCAAACTGTCTCCTTAATGTTTTGGAGACAAACTAATTGGATCATCTCCAAGCCTTTATAAGCCTTCACAAGAGTATCACATGCTTCCTTCGCTGTCTTTGATGTTGTTTTTCTATGACGATGCACCACTATAGGTTTTGTGAAGATTTTTGCAATGATACTACAAGAAAGTGAAGCCGGCCGGGGTAGCGATTATCCCGTGGGCTAGCCGGATCCAAGGACCGCAAGGAAGAACAAACAAAGAACCAAAGAACCAGAGAAAATACTCTAAAATTCAAGAAAATATTATTAATCAAAATTCAATAATGAAAAACTAACCCACAAGCCGGGTTAAATAGCTTCAGAAGATTAACCTAGAAACCTTATCATCTAATCTAAATTTGTTAAAATTGACAAATTATTATTTAAAACTAAACTTATCTAAATTTAAAACTCTAAATAAATCAGATAACTCCTAAAAATCCGAGATCAAATCGGATTCAAATCCTATACTAATTTGGCATATAAAATATTACCAAAAATAGAAAAAAGACCGAAAACCCTAATTCGGCGGATTAAATATTTCTAAAAATAGAAAAAAATAACTAAAATTATCTCAAATATGACGTCCCCATGTCGTGCGCGCCGCAAAGAGTTTTCCGAATTCGGGTCGAATGCGCGTTCTGATATCGGTAGCCAAAGTTATGGCCAAAATACCTAACCGCACCAAAAACCGACCCAATCTTGGAATTGACTCGGTAATTTTCCATCTTTACGTTGACCCGCCAACTCGACACCAACATTTGATTCGATCCTCCTGCATCAGAAAGTTTGTTAAGAATTAATTCTAATGATCACTTTAACAATTTACCATTGTTTTTGCAGAATGCATTTGACCTCAGCTTTTTTATTTGGATTTGGGTATGTAGATTTCTGAAACTATTCACTTACTGAAGATCAAAGTCTTGTTTCTTATTTTGTTTGATTTTGGTTAACAATTTCAATGGGAATTTGGATTGAGATCTTGCTACCATGAGAACTTTGAGATCACCATTGCCAGAGTTTTAATAGCGTAAGTGGATTACAATTTCTTGTTTATAGTTTTCATGATTCGAATATTAATGACTTCGATTATTTTTCAGGGTCATTGTTCAATTTGTTTGCAGTTATAGCACTCTTCCAATGTATGCACTTGTAACTCAGGTAATAATTCTTTTTTATAAACCACGTTTTCATTATAATGATTTAGAAGTTTAGTACA
The DNA here is from genome assembly GCA_026586065.1 of Dioscorea zingiberensis. Lineage (NCBI taxonomy): Eukaryota > Viridiplantae > Streptophyta > Magnoliopsida > Dioscoreales > Dioscoreaceae > Dioscorea > Dioscorea zingiberensis. The sequence continues at coordinate 28,099,820 of CM048819.1, forward strand.
TATTAAAACAACCGGGATTTCAAGATGTGGTAGCCATGAAATATAAATCACTCCAGTAATAACTCAGGTAATAAATAGTTCAATGTTTTTTTTTCTTTCTTTTTTCAATTATTACATTTGAACCATGTAATTCAAAATAAATTAACTTTTCAATCTAAATATTTAAATCATATGTATAGATGGGATCAAATTTCAAGAAACACATGTTTGAAGAGAGGGTCAGAAACATAGTAAGGAGATGGCATGAAGATGTCAGAAACAAAAGAAAGAAGCAGCAAGACATAGAGTCTGTAAATGCATTAATTTCACCCCCTCAATAAAAGGAAATATTTGCCAGCTTTTGTATATAAAGAATTATATGAAATTTTGTCTAAATTAATATTATAGGCTGATGTTGACAACAGCGACACAATAGATTACGGCGAGTTCATAGCTGCTACTTTACATTTCAACAAATAGAGAGGGAGGACCACTTGTTTGCAGCTTTCTCATACTTTGACAAGGATGGTAGTGGTTACATAACTGAAGAAGATGTCAGATTGGAAGAAATTATTCGGGAAATAGATCAAGACAATGTAAGTTTCTTTTCTTTATTCACCATGGTTTAGTTCAATGTGCCTTCTAATTCTAAACACATTAAGGGATTCATCTTTCATGGGAACTTAACAGGACGGCCGAATAGACTACAACGAATTTGTTGCAATGATGCAAATAGGAAACCCCGGTATTGGGAACAAAGGGTTGCAAAACAATTTCAGTATTGGATTTAGGGAAGCTCTAAAGCTTTGACATTGTCTGCACTTTCTTTCAATATTTTTTTTTCTTTAGATTTGCTGTAGATTTTTTATTGCATGGATTTGTAAATGTCACTGTTGCTTGTAAAAATCATATATGTTTATGTATATATTTTTCATTGTTAGTGTTGATAAAGTGGGTATTGTTATTGGAGTGTGAATGTATTTATTATTAATTAAATAAAGTTTGTTTTTTTATTATCAATAAATTTGGCCTTTAGATATTATTAGGGTTATTTGTGTAACTATGTTGTTGTTGTTGTTGTTGCTGTTATTATTATTATTATTATTATTATTATTATTATTATTATTATTATTATTATTATATACCCTATAAGAACTATAGTGGTGGATATATCCGCCGCCATAGGACTCAACAGCTAGTAAATTAACAGCTCTTGAGACCTATAGCGGTGGATATATCCACCGCTCCATACAACTTTATAGCGGCGGAAAAGTCAACTATAGCGGCTGATATATCCTCCGCTATAGATAATATTTCTTGTAGTATGCATGATCTCCAAAAGCTCTGTGCATCCAAAAAGTACATCTATTGAGATCTTCCGATGTTCAAAATTCTTCCTGTTAGTTCGAAATTTGGATCAAACTCCAATTTCAAACAACATTTTGAATTTGTATTTGAGATGGAAAGAAGAAGAATCAGGGGATCAAGGAGAAAAACTCAAAAAACAAAGAACACCCAGCAATTTACATGGAAAACCCCAAAAATGGGGAAAAAACCACGATCCTCTTTCCAGAGGTGAAATCCGCTAGATCTCCTTCAAAGTTACAAAGCAGAACTCCATTGATGAGATCCAAAAAGAAGAAATGGAGATAGAGGAGAAGGAGAAAGGGATGGGGAAGATGACTCCAGTCGCCAGAGTAGTAGGGCTTCGCCGAATCAGAGATGAATTGCCCTTCAACTGGGGGGCAGGGGTATTTATAGGGTCTGGAGACTAGGGTCAAGCTTGGAAATCAAGTCACTGAATTCGAGCACGTGGGAGCCAGGTCAGCACGCCAGCTCAGCAAATCCAGCTCAGCATGCTTCTAGATGCTTATAGACTCCAGGCTAGCATCATAACCGTTTAACTGTCTCGTAACTGACTAACCACCTCGTAACTGTCTAACCGTTCTGTTAACTGTCTAACTAACTGGGCTTCTAGAAGACTCTGGAAGAGGATCTTACGTGGGGGCTGTGGGAAGAGGGACTGTAGTGAAGGCAGCTTGTCTTCATAAGAGGTGCTGAGGTACTCTGGGAGGAGCTCGGCATTCGAAGTGTTTTACGAGGTGGAGGAGCTCGGCCACGAATATGAATCAAGCAGGGTGCTACAGAGACTGTCACGTGGCTTGTGCGTGCTTGGTCATCTGTATTCCATGTGTCCTCATTTATATCCATCCTATCATCAGTCCCCCCTCAAGTATGCTTGCGATGAGCTCGGAAGATGAACGAATACTTTCGTGAATCATTCGGCGAAGTTAGCTAAGCATACCGGGTTACTCGAGAACCTATTCCTTTTTGCAGATACTTTCCGAGGCGATGCAGGCAGAGTGGTAGTAAGTGTTATCTTCGACGCACAGTAGTTGCATTTAATGCTTGCCGCCTGCACGATTTTCAACAACTTTCTCTTTTCTAGTAGGGGTATGGCGTGCAGTAATGGGTAATGATGGGTGTGTCTTTCGCGGTCCACGTGGCGCCTATCCACGGTGGTTCCGCAAACGATGAGCCTTGTCCGCTAGATGGAAGGGACAGGTGTCAGGTCAGGATCATACGGTTTTTGAACGGTTTCATCTGAGCCTTAGAATAATCCGTGCGCCCATTGAATCTCCTTGAATATCGCGCTGGACTCCTTATCGTTTCTGTTCATCTTCTTCTTCTCCAAACCCTGACAGTGGAGAGAGCAAGCTTTTTCTTCTGCAAATCCTTTGTTTTCTGAGAAAAACTCCAAGGTATGGCATCTTCTTCTTGCGCTGTTCCTTCTACTAGTAACGTAGGTGCAAAACGTAGCAAACATCAGTTCCCTTGCTCCGATTCATACCCCAGCATTCTGCAACATGAGGAAGTTGATGCCGTAGTCAAGTATTATAGGATTAGGTATAGGAATTTCCAGCCTGAGATTAGATTGCCTGGTCCTTCTGATCGAGCAAGCTCCGGTAGGGACAACGAGCTTGTCATATATGTAGATGCATTGCTGGGAGGACTTCGACTCCCATTTCCCCCTCTTTTTCTTGAAATCTTCCAGTCCTTCAACGTCTGTCCATCCCAATTGACCCCAAATTCTTGGAGATGTCTTTGCGGATTTGTGGTTGTATGTCTTGATCGCGGTCTCACTCCCATCCTATCTCTGTTTGAGGCGTTACTTTGTCTCAATAGGGAATCCAACACGGATTGGTATTTCTTTGGAGCTGGACCTGATAGGCGTTTTCTTGGTTTTGTGCCGACCTCCATCAAAAGATGGAAGGAACGGTACTTCTTTGTTTCCATAGAAGGGGGCTTCGGAGTTCGGACTGTGTGGGGAGCACCTCGGACTCAGGTGTTAAGTAGGGAGAAGCTCTCCAAAAGAGAAACCCGCTGCCTCAAGAAGTTACGAAAATGCTCTCAGATCCCTCCTGAGCTCTTCTTGAGTAACAAAATCTTACGGAGGAGTGGCCTGTTTTTAGTGAAGGGTAGGAATTGCTATATCCTTGTTGCTCTTTTCCGAGTTGCTTTCTTTTGTTGCTAACTAAACTTCTTTTTTCTGCATGTCAGGTGAAGGTATGGACCCTTCTAAGTGCGGCAAGTCTTTATTGGACAAAGCTCAAGCTCGCGCTGAGAAGCTCAATACGGCGTGGTTGGAGAAACAGAAAAAAGCCGAACTCCGGAAGAAGGCGGCAACCGAGGAACGCTGCACGGAGAGCTTTAATGAACCTGCTGCTGTTGAAGAATCTTCCACACCACAGGGGAATGATGAATCTTCTGCTCCTCAAGAGGTGGAGGTTGAGCTGCCTGTGTAAACTGAGGCGGTTTCTAGAAAGAGAGCTCGATATCCTGATGAAGCGGTTGAAGAGGAACCAGCTCGGAAGGTAGCGAGCAGAAAGAAGAAAGTAGCTTCTAAAGGGAAGAAGAGACAGCCTGAGTCAGTTCAACCGCTTAATACTGAGAGGGATTTGGATGTCTCCCCTTTATCCACCCGTGCCCCTGCTGACAAAGACACTTCTGCGAGCGATGGCAACACTGAATCTTGTCATTCCAGAGAGGGAGGAGGTTCTCAGGGGCAGAGGGATCCGGCTGAACCTTTCTCCTCAATTCCCGCAGAAGAAGAGATCTTCGGGCGCATGCCTGATCTTCCTGATACTCTCAGGGATTTAGATGATGACGATGTTCAAGTCATTGTTGTGTCCGAGCGTCCAAGCGTCGAGCCCTACATCCAGTTCGAACCGGTTCGTGTTCGTGTCACCCGAGCAGCTCATCCTCCTTCAAGTTTCTGAGCTGGCGTTGGGGACTTTCCGTTGGGACGATCTACTCGTCTGGCTGGTCCCAATTCTTCTGAAGGCTCTAAGGGATCATTGCATGTGGATCCCAAGGAGGGGATCCTGGTTAGTGATCCCAAAGTAGCTATTTATACAATCCAGTTTTTCCTGGAGAAATCGAATCCAGACTTGACCACTTCATGCGGCATGATCTAGCCGAGCTCCTCCATCTCCAAGGGCTTTCTGTAAGCGTCTCTTTCTCTTGAGTTTGTTTGTAGCTTATACCAATTCTCATCTTGCGGTGTGCTTGCAGAATCTATTTCTTAGCCATCGAGCTGCTAGCATCTTGGAGGAGGAGGAGGAGAACCTGATGTACTTACTCACTGAGTATGTCCAGAAGAGTAGAGATTTGGAAGCAGAAGTCGTCCGATTGAATGCGGAATTGAAGAAGAGTTCCGAGGAGAAGGATTCAGCCCTGGTCGAAAAGAGTAAACTAGATGCTGTGTTGAAACAGTCTAATGAGAAGGCCCAGAGACATTTGGAGAAGGAACTTAAGGTGAAGGAGAAGATCTCATCTTTGGAGAAGGAAATCTCTGTTCTGACGGCAAGCAATTCTGAACTGCTCAAGGATAAGGAGGCTGCCGAAATCAATTGTTCCTTTGCCGAGAGGAAATTCTCAAAGGCTAAGGAAGAAGCTGAAGTCCTCTCTTCGGAAATGTCTTCTGTGCGCACAATTGCTGAGATCCTGGAGAAAGAAAATGGTGAGCTCCTCGTGCAGTTAAAGGAGAGCGGATCTTCACTAACGGCTATCACTTTGGAAAGAGATGCTTTGAGAAGAGATCATGAGAGCATCTCGAGCGAATTAGAAGCTTGTCGGAAATCGCTATCTGAAAGAGAAAATAAAGTGAAAGAATTGGAGGGGGCTTATGCTGAAGCTTCTCAAGTGACTGAATCCGCTCTGGAGGAGGCTCGCGATGAAGGGAGGGAAGAAAGTTTCCCTGTTTTGAAGGAGTTTGTCTTGAAGTTCCCCAATGCTGATTTCACCAACCTAACTTACATTGGGGCCTTAGAAACTCTTTCTGGTGCGGCGAATGATGTTGATATTGGGGCTGAGTCTTTCGCGGAACCGGAGCGAGATGAAGTTGTTCTTGATGCTAGTGAGAAGCTTGGAGCAAGTGGAGATGTTACCATAGCTTGTTCAGAAGACAATGAGTAGTTCGGCTTCTGATGTTTTTGGTTTACCTTGTAGTTTTCTTTTCTCGATGATGTATAGCTTTGACAGTTTTCCCTGTTGCAAATGTCAATGTTATTTTGGATAAACGAAATTCATGTTTACCTTTGTACGGAGTGGATTTTGAATTCATTGTGACGCTTCTGTTTTGCACTTCTAATCTTTCCGTTCTCCTTATGTTCCATCCATCGAGTTCTTTGGTGCGTGTTCTCACTCAAGATGATTCAAGTCTGAACCCGCTATCATCTTGTTTGGAGAATTGTGTAAGAGTTTCTTGATTTTGATTTCCGAGGTCCTTCAAGAGGAGTTCGGATTTAGTGAGTAGGTTGCGGAGGGGCTCTTCGATGGTGTGGAACTTTCACGAAATTGTCCTCATAGGCTAGTTGCTATCATATCACAGCTTGAGCCTAGACCCGCTGCTGTGTGTAGCAGTTAAGCACTCTGTGAGGATTTTCCAGGTTGCTTGCTATCTTTGTCATAGCTCGAGCCTTGACCCGCTGCTGTGTTTCTTAGCAAGTCCTCTTTTCGAAAGCGTTAGTTGGAGCTCCTTTGGGTTATGCTACAACTCGAGCCTTGGCCCGCTGTCTAGCTTTAAGTAGAATCTGAGAGCTTTGAGCTGTTTGCTTCTACTTCATGGGTGTTTGTTGCCAAGGGTTTGGGCATATTGTAGAACATAGAGCTTTATTGATAGTACTTCCTAAGATGTTTGTTATTGTAAGGGCGTTTGAGCCTTTTTTCGTCCATCTTGGTGAGCCAATAGGTGCCAGGCTTTACAATCTCCTTTACAACATAAGGGCCTTCCCAATTAGGGTTAAGCTTCCCTGTTCTACTTTTATTGCCTTCAAAAATATTCTCCCTCAAGACTAGATCTCCTACTTAAAATGTCACCTCTTTGGCCTTAGCATCATAGTAACGTTTGACCTTCTGACGGTACGCAGCAGCGCGGAGGGCGGCTTCATTTCTTTTCTCTTCCAACAGATCGAGCTCAGCTCGAAGTACTTCTTCATTACTTGTTGGATCAAAGGCCTGGATTCGTGGAGTTGGGACTTCAATTTTAGCTGGAAGAACTGCTTCTACTCCAAATGCGAGCGCAAATGGAGTTTCTCCAGTGGGAGTTCGGCAAGTGGTCCGGTACGCCCATAGAGCCCCTGGAACTTCATCTACCCAATTGGATTGATTCCGAAGCACTCTAGTCTTGAGGCCGTGAAGCAAGGTTCTATTCGTCACTTCCACCTACCCGTTTGCTTGGGGGTGAGTAACTGAAGTAAGCCTGTGTTCAATTCCGAGCTCCTCACAGAAATTTTTAAATGTTGTATTGGCAAACTGTCTCCCGTTGTCTTTGATGAAGGCCACTGGAATCCCGAATCGACAGATCACCGATTTCCATAGGAATTTTTAGCATACCTTCTCAGTGATGGAGGAGAGGGGTTCAGCTTCTACCCACTTGGTGAAGTAATCAATAGCCACAATAAAAAACTTCATCTGTCGAGCTGCTCTTGGAAACGGGCCAAGGAGATCTACTCCACAAAGTGCAAATGGCCTGGTACTCACAATAGGGGTGAGCTGGGAGGCTGGACGCCGCTGGATATTAGAGTAACGCTGATATGCATCGCATTTCTGTACAAATGCTTTCGTATCTTTTAGCAAAGTGGGCCAATAGTAACCTTGCCTGAGTATTTTGTGGCAGAGCGCTTTCCCACCTAAGTGATCTCCAGCAATACCTTCATGAATCTCTTGAAGGACATAATTTGCTTCACTTGGGCTCAGACATCTCAATAATGGAAGAGTAACAGACCTCTTGTAAAGGTGCCCATCCAGAATAGTGAAGCGGTTGGCCCTAACCTTAATCTGGCGCACCAGCTTGGGGTCTGATGGTAAGGATCCATCTTGGAGGTAATTTAAGATTGGATCAATCCTGCATTGCTCCTCCGTCACTTCGAGCAACTCCTCCTCAGGTCTGCAATCAGTTGTCTTCGCTGGCAAGTATTGAATGTTGACGGGGCATGTCACCTCACCTTTGGAAGAAGCGAGCTTTGAGAGGAGGTCAGCTTCTTGATTCTCCGCCCTTGGAATCTTTGTAATGGAAAGCTTATGAAAACTAGTAGCCAACTTTTGCACCAAAGCTTTATATTTCACCATATTTTCTTCTTTTGCCTCAAATTCTTCGCTCCTGTGGCCAACAACTAGTTGGGAATCTGTATTAACTAACATATTCTTAACTCCAAGGCCCCTGGCCAGTTGCAAGCCTTCAATCATGGCTTCATACTCAGCTTCATTGTTTGTTGCCTTGAACCCAAACTTCAAGATTGCCGAGGTGCTCCAACCAGAAGGTGATTGTAGCACTACGCCAGCTCCGGAACTCTTGGCGTTTGCTGAACCATCAGTATGCAAAATCCATTGTGTTAGAGAGGGAGAGCACGACCCAGGTAATTCTATAGAAGGATATTCATTAGGATCCGTGATCGTGAGCTCAGCGATGAAGTCGACCAGGACCTGGGCTTTGATGGCCGCGCGAGACTTATATGTGATGTCATACTCTCCAAGTTCGATAACCCACTTCGTCAATCGTCCAGAGGCATATGGACGGTGGAGGACTTGCTTTAGGGGCTGGTCCGTTAGCACTCTAATCTTGTGTGATTGGAAGTAAGGACGAAGTTTCCGAGCTGCTGTGACCAATGCGTATGCCAGCTTCTCAAGAGGATAATACCTAGACTCGGTATCGGTGAGAACCTTACTTGTATAGTAGATTGGTTTCTAAATTCCGTCCTCCTCCTTGGTAAGAACTGAGCTTACTACCAAGTCTGAAACTGCCAGGTAAATGCCGAGTTCCTCTCCTGGCTTAGGCTTGGAAAGAAGATTGGGTGATTGTAAGTACTCTTTCAGCTGTGTGAGGGCCTTTTCACATTCTTTTGTCCATTCTACTTTTGGAGCCTTCCGAAGTGCTCTAAAGAATGGAAGATTCTTTTCCCCCGATCTTGAAATGAATCTTCCAATGGCTGCAAGCTTTCCATTGAGACTTTGTATTTCTTTAATGGTTCTTGGAGACCTTGTCTCCAGAATAGCTCGGATCTGTTCTGGGTAGCCTTCAATCCCTCTCTCCATGAGCATAAAACCCAAGAAATTGCTTGAGCGGACACCAAACACATATTTGGTTGGGTTGAGACTCATTCCATGAGCTCTAAGTGTCTCGAATGTCTCCTGGAGGTCGGCAGCATAGCGTTCAGCGTTCGTGCTCTTCACAAGGATGTCATCAACATAGGCCTCAACATTCCTCCCTATCTGCTTCCTGAAAACTTTATTTACCAGCCTTTGGAAGGTGGCACCTGCATTCTTCAAACCAAATGGCATCACCTTGTAACAATATGTTCCACGGGAGGTAATGAAGGCTGTTTTTTCTTCATCTTTTTTAGACATTTTGACTTGGTTATAACCAGAGTATGCATCTAGGAAGCTGAGCATCTCGTATCCTGAAGTGGAATCTACCAGATTATCTATCATAGGCAGGGGATAGCAATCCTTGGGGCAAGCTTTATTGAGGTCTGTAAAGTCCACACACATACGTCATTTTCCATTGGCTTTCTTTACAAGGACAACATTGGAGAGCCATTCGGGTATTGGACCTCCCGAATGAACTCCGCCTTGAGCAACTTGCCGACCTCCTCTTCGGCAGCTTCAAGCCTGTCAACAACATAATTCCTTCTCTTTTGTATTACTGGTTTGACAGCAGGATCAGCATTCAAATGATGTTCCATCACCTCCCGTGGTACTCCTAGCATCTCTTCGGTTGTCCATGCAAAGACATCCGAGTGGGTCTTGATCAATTCAAGGAGTTGCTTCACATTATCGCCGAAGTCCCGCCTCTAAGTCCGCATACCCACTCGCACGGCCTCGTTGAGTGGCAAGATAGTGAGCTCCTCGACTGGGGTAGGTCTGCGAGCTTCTCTCTTCTCATCTCCCTGCTAAAAGTCTTCTATGGTGAGAGATTCAGAGCTCTTGCTTAATTCTCCAAGTTGCCTCTTCAAGGTGGCGACGTAATACTGCCTTGAGGAGGGCTGATCACCTTTTACTTCTCCACAGCCATGATCTGTCTGGAACTTCAGTTTCAGGTGATAGGTTGAAGGAACAACTCCTAGCTTGTTGAGAGAAGGTCTTCCCATAATGGCGTTGTAGCTCGAGGGATGACGTACCACTAGAAAGTTGATTGGAGCTAAAACAGTTCTTGGGGGAGTACCAAGAGTTACAGGGAGAGTGATAATACCTTCTGGGTAAACGGGATCTCCAGTGAATCCAGCCAAGGGAGACTTGCATGGCTTAAGGTTCTCCACTCCAATCTTCATCCTCTCAAAGACATCCCAGAAGAGTATGTCTGCCGAGCTCCCAGTATCGACCAATACCCTGTGCATCCTGAAGATCCCAATATCAAGGACCACTACAAGGGCGTCGTCTTGTGGCTGGCATATCCCCTTTAGATTTTCCTCTGTGAACTCAATTGGGAGAGAAGTTCGACTTCTCTTCTGTGGGGCAAGTTCCTGCATGGTGCCCACCATACGGGCATAACTTCTCCGAGAGGAAGAAGTTTCTCCTCCACACCCTGGTCCCCCCCAATGACGCTGAGATCTATCTTCTTCACAAGAGCTTCCTATTGGTGGTGGTGGTAGGGGCGTTCCTCCTTCTTGGTAGGTTCTTGTTTGAGGAACTGGCCAAGTTTCCCCTCCCTGACGAGATCCTCTATCGCGTCTTTAAGATGGACGCAATTTTCTGTAGTATGACCTCGCACCTTGTGATAAATGCAGACCTTGCCGCTCTTCTTCGCTGAGGAGGTCTCTTTAATAGGGTCCGGTTGTTTGAGGATCTTTTTGTCTTGAATCTGCATCATTATATGCTCCCTGGAAGCATTCAAGGGGGTGTAGTTATCATACCTGGTGCGAATGCTGGGTCTGTTTGGGTCCCGAGCGCCTCGGTCATCAGAGCGAGGAAGTCGGTAACGGGGTTGCTCTGCTTCCCTCCGTGGTGCCCGTTCGCCTCTTCTATTCTCCTCTCTGCGGAACTCCCCCGCCCTCTGGAGGGCCTGTTCCTTCCTTCCTGCCTTGAACTCATCTGAGGTTATATACTTCTAAGCTCTGCTCATCACTTCAGACAGGTCCCTTAGAACATCTCGAGTCAACGAATCAAGAAATGGGCATTCCCGCAGCCCATCTAGTACAGCTCCAACCACCATGATAGAATCGAGATCAGACATTCCATGTGTCTCTTCATTGAACCTGTCGAGGTAATTCCTGAGAGATTCTCCCTCTCTCTGTTTGCATCTCTGCAACATAACAGGATTTCTCTTATGCCGTCTGTAATTAGCAAAACGGCGGAGGAACAAGTCCGTCAGCTGGTCGAAGTAGGCTATGTTGCCTTCAGGTAGACTTCGAAACCAGTCATATGCAGTTCCAGACAACGTCTTTGAGAAACCGCAGTAGAGGACCACCTCGGAAGTACCATTCACCGTCATCTCTGAGCAATACCGCTCCACATGCTCATATGGATCCGAGGTACCATCATAGTACCTGATATTTGGAGGAATGTACTTATTCGGGAAAGGGGCTTCCCAGATGGCCTTGATGAAAGGAGAGCGGAAACGTGGCACATTTCGCAAGACACGCTCTCTCTCAGAGAGACATCCCTGACGTGCTCTCTCAGGCTCCTGGTGGTGTACTGGAGAATGGTGTCTCAACCACTGCCTCCGAGGAGATACGTCGCGGCGAGAATAACTCCTAGAGCGGCGGCGTGGAGGCGTGTAGCGCCTCAGAGGAGAGTACCTCGGAGAATGATGCCGTGTGTCGTAATAGACTGGTGATCGAGGCCTTTGTGAGTGAAAACGGTGTCTTCTCTCCCGTACTCCAACCGAATGATGACGGTGTCAGCTCTCCTCTGACCGGGGGGGGGGGGGGGGATTAGAGCTCACTGATGATGATACCAGGCTCCCCCATCGCCTGGGAGAACGCCTAGGAGAACGTTCTTGGCGAGCTGGTGATGAGCGCGCAGATGGGCGTTCTGGGCTCGTAGGAGGTGGAGATGCTGGTGGTGGCACGGTGGCCTGTGAGACATGGCGTTCAACCCCCATGATTGTGGTGGTGAGGGCTGCCAATTGCCTCTCCATGGCATGAAATCGCTCTTCCGGAAGGACTACCAGATTCGACTGACCTGGCGGGGTTCCAGTGGTGGAGCTGGGTACTCCATTTGGGGCTGGGGTATTCACCTCTCCCGCCATGGATGTTGCTGGAGCTGGAATCCTCTGTTCTGGAGCCTGATTCTGCCTCGATCTCCTAGTTGCAGGCATGCCTTCTTGCTCCGTTCCCATAGACGGCGCCAAAAATGTTAGTTCTAAATTTGGATCAAACTCCAATTTCAAACAACATTTTGAATTTGTATTTGAGATGGGAAGAAGAAGAATCAGGGGATCAAGGAGAAAAACTCAAAAAACAAAAAACACCTAGCAATTTACGTGGAAAACCCCAAAAATGGGGAAAAAACCATGATCCTCTTTCCAGAGGTGAAATCCACTAGATCTCCTTCAAAATTACAAAGCAGAACTCCATTGATGAGCTCCAAAAAGAAGAAATGGAGATAGAGGAGAAGGAGAAAGGGATGGGGAAGATGACTCACGCCAGAAGCGGTAGGGCTTCAGAATCGTGAGATGAATTGCCATTCAACCGGGGCAGGGTATTTATAGGTCCTGAGGCGGGGTCAAGCTTGGAGATCAAGTCACTGAATTCGAGCACATGGGAGCCAACTCAGCACGCCAGCTTGGCAAATCCAGCTCAGCATGCTTCTAGATGCTTCTAGACTCCAGGCTGGTATCATAACCGTCTAACTGTCTCGTAACTGACTAACCACCTCGTAACTGTCTAACCGTTTTGTTAACTGTCTAACTAACTGGGCTTCTAAAAGACTCTGGAAGAGGTTCTTACGTGGGGGGCTGTGGGAAGAGGGACTGCAGTGGAGGCAGCTTGTCTTCATGAGAGGTGCCGAGGTGCTCTGGGAGGAGCTCGACATTCGAAGTGTTTTCCGAGATGGAGGAGCTCGGTCACGCATAGGAATCAAGCAGGGTGCTACAGAGACTGTCACGTGGCTTGCGCGTGCTTGGTCATCTGTGTACCACGTATCCTCATTTATATCCACCCTATCACTTCCCATTAAACTTTGGGATTTAAGATTGTAATAATCCTAAACGAGAAGCCATTGTCTGAAATCTTTTGAGTGTTCTCTACAACACTTCGGTGTTAATTTAAATATAAATTAACTATAAAGATAATCATGACCTTGTTTTTATCTTTAAGTTCATCAGCCGTCCTTGAATTGGAATTTTTATTAAGTACCAATTGATTACACACTAAATAAAGAGTACAGACCTATTTATAGACCTCTAAAGCACTTTTACTTGTAATATTATGGTTTGCCAAATGTGTGATTATGTCTTTTGTTTTTTGACAAAGGCGACAAACGCCCCCTAAAGGAAGTCAAGAATAGGCTGCTGGTGCATAACCCATTCAACGTAACTGCGCCCACACCTTGCAAGAGGAGGGGCTCGATCCTGGGACCCGTCCACGAAGATCGTGGCCTATCTTTTAGTAAGGAAACCCGGTACAAATAAACCATCATAGTCGATGGTTTATTATGTTTATTCTGTTCCAATATATTTTGACATGTTATATGAGATGGTTGGTGATAAAAAGAATAGCATATTATCTTTTTATTCTTTGACTTCATTAATTTAAATGGTTTAGATAATTGAGAACTTGTTTTTTTGGATGCAAAGTAACATATTATATAGACATTTATTTCTATAAACAGTGAAACAATTTCCATGGGACTTTATTTTTAAGGAATGTGCTTTTGGCATAATTGAATTGCTCCAAAGTATACTATTAAATTCCATTTGATATATAATTGATTATAATGTCTATCTCAATAGATGTTATTCTCAATCAAAGTATTAGAATCCATGGTAAGCATCCCACATAATTAATCTTAATCATAAACAAAAACACATGAGAGGTGACTTAGAGTGATATATAAATTTAACCATATAGTTTATCCTCAAAATACATGGTATCAAGGTTAGGTAAATATGGATATATATCTCAAGTAGGACATTTCACTAAAAAAATACTATCATTATCCAAAAAATGCATTCAATAGACATGCTCTCTTGGATGATTTGTCAATGTGTATTAAAAATAAAATAAATAAATAAATAAAAATAAAAATAGCATGCATCAACATCTCATGATGGATAAAAGTTATCACCATCTAATGGTTTGCATGGACATCAAGTCTTCTTCATAATAATCAATTATAAGTTTTGCATGAACACCAAGTCTAACATTTCTTAACTTTGCAAAATAAGTTCCAACATGTGCTTTTAGTTAAATAACACTAAAAAGAAATGGTTTGGAGTTAGAATCTCCCTCCAATGTTTCTTAGGGGTGTAACTATCATAACTAACATTTATTGAGTATAAAAAAAAAATGGATGATATAATTAAGTATATATATCATCAAACTGCTTTATATTGAGTGATACATATATGACTTTACATAATGTGTTTAGACTAAGTATATACCAACACAAAAAAAATTAAGGGCTTTTTGCAGGTGTACCGTTGAATAATTTTGAAATTGCATATTTACCCCTGAATAAAACATAATTACATACATACCCGTGAATAATAGGTATAATTGCGTATATACCCCTGGGGTTAAAATCAAATGAAAAACCGTCAAGTTAACAAATGGTAGACATGCAAAATATAACCATCATACCCTTTACATATATACCCCTAAAAAATTTGTTTGACTATAAATTTAAAAATACCCATTTAAAAATCTAAAATTTAAAATAGTTAAAAAAATATATAAAGAGGGGTATTTTGGATATTTTCCAACCCTTAACCTAAGTTGTAACCATGGTTAAGATTACTTGGTTAACTTTTGTCAACGGATCCTAACAGTAGGGGTATATCCGCAATTCAACCTGTTTTTCAGTGGTATACAAGTAATTATGAATTTTTTGGGAGTAAATATGTAATTATGAAACTTTTGAGGGGTATATAACCAATTTCTTCAAAAATTAAATCAATTAAATATTGAAGAGTATTTGAAAAATATTGATAAAAAGATAAACTATATATACCGGAAAACAGAAACTGTAGGATAGAAGGTTGACTTTTTTCTTCATTCTCATCATGAAAGAGAGGCGTACGTTACATCACTTTTTATGACTTTGTTTTATAATTTTTTTAAATAGTATAGTAAATCAATAAAATATATTGCCAATATTCTCAGATAATTAGCTTGCAAGCTGTTATTATTAAATATTATTTATTAAATCCCAATAAAAACTAATAGTATAAAAGAAGATCGAAAATTTCTCTAGTCCGAAAATACATTCATTTATTTATGTAAAATCTTTTCGCATTACATTTGTCCGGTTCTTTTCAACTTCAAATGCATTTATCTATACATTAGAACTGTTAAGGGGGATCCTTCCTAGTTCCTTCCATGTGGCGCGAATCGGAAGGACCCATAGAGGGTCACCTTGATCGAGGGAAAGGTGTGAGATCCCCTTTTCATCTCTCAAAAAGTGGACAGGTGTTGTCCTGTCACCGGGAGGCAGGCACCGTGCCTAATAGAAAGAGTGCCCAACAAAGCAGCTGGTCGGGGGTGAAACTAGGCGCGTGGTAGAAGCAAGGGAGGTACGATAGGCGACCCAAGGGTGCCAACCCAGATAAAAAAGGGAGGCTCTTTTCCTCTACTATCCATATTTTTTCTCCCATACACAAACTCTCGCCCCAACTATAACTTGAGCGTCGGAGAGTCTGGAGGAAAGGAGCCCCTGGACTTCCTTGTTTTGCAGGAGGAAGCAATTTGTCCGACAGGCGACGTCGACATCCATCCATTGAGCAATTGGCGGCCGGCGAGAGCTCGTGTCCCTAACTACTAGCACTCTCACAACACTCTACTCACAATTGAACTCTTAGCGGGAAACGGTCTCCCAGCTTGCTACCGATTTGAGCATCAACAAGAACATTTATATTAACATATGATGCCATTTTTTTTTATTATGTAAAAGGTTTTTCAAATAAGAAAAAATTATTTTTCATGAACTGCTTTTCAATAAGGAACTATCCCTCTAATATATTTTTTTAAATAAACAATAGTGTTAATCAGATTTTAAAATTGAAGTTTTGTCAAAAGCTATATATACTTTCAGCTTTTGGTTGCCTTAAAAGATGTTTTTATTTATAAAAAAAAAAACACTTCAAACTTTGTTAAATATCTTATGACTTTGTAAAATATATACTTTTGTTGTAACATACAGTTTGAGGAGGAGTAACTGAGAAAGTGCTGAAGTTCAACAATTTGTTCTCCGAACTGGCGTGATGTATAAAAATAAATTTTAAATCGATCAAAATTGAGTCACAGTACTGTCCCCCTTCTTAATTTGATTTCCCCTTGATTTTAGTTCTTCAATCCATTCAAAAATGGATGAGGTTAGAAAATTCTTGAAAATAATCAAAAGTGAGTTTTTTCTTAGTTCATTCTCAACTTAACAAATACCAGAAATTGAAAAAATCTACCTATTTCTCATTTCCCTTATTTACATATCTCGTTATCAAAAAACTATTGTCTATGCCCAACCCAAAATTGTGTAATGCAAGCAAAAGTGCTACACTTGATATATATACACTGCAGACATTGCTTGCACCCTTATGCAATTCCACAAACAAAACAAAGCATCAATATTGATATCATATGCCTCAAACAATCTTTATGAAAGATGGAAGTTTTGAGAAGGTGGTAGTGTCTCTCTAATGTTCCCCATTTATCCAAATTGAGAAATAGGGTCCATTCATTCTTGAGAATCACAAGTCTTTTTGCCGAGCACTAGCTCAAAGGTGAAGAAGCCTTGCATTTGAAGTTTAACTATTCATTGGGATAGAAAAGGAATCCTCATTGCAGAACATATACTGATAAAAGTCTATATATATGCCTTGACATTCATCCTTCCATGGCTATCAAGCCATGAGGAAACTGCTACACTCTAGTTTGTTCTTCTTCTCATGCTGCCTCTTTTCCATTCCACCCACCAGCAGAGCTAATCAAGCTGATAATCTCAGTAGGTTTATAAGATTGAGAAGAGGAACAGTGAGAACTTTGGGTGATGAACACTTCATTGAGTCTTTTCTGCAAGTACATTTAGATGTTCAAGATGGTTTGAAGGAAGCTGATAAGGTTGAAAAGTTACCTGGTCAGCCTGAAGGCCTGGATTTTCAACAGTATGCTGGTTATGTTAATGTTGATGCAAAGCATGGAAGAGCACTGTTCTACTACTTTGTGGAATCTCCTGTTGAACCTTCAAAGAAACCGCTCATCTTGTGGCTGAATGGCGGTAATTAGATCACTATATTGATATCTCATGTTCTTCAGTTCCACATGAAACAATCTAATCTGCAGGGCCTGGGTGTTCATCTCTGGGGTTTGGAGCAATGGAAGAGATAGGTCCATTCAGAGTGAAGAGTGATGGAAAATCTCTTTACGGAAATGAGAATTCATGGATTGAGAGTGAGTGTTTTTTCATACAATTTACTTGAGTGAATTTTCTGAGTAAATTACTTTCTCATATATACTTGCAGTGGCAAATCTAATCTTCTTGGAATCCCCGGCCGGAGTTGGTTTTTCGTACTCAAACACAAGTTCAGACTATGAGCGCAGTGGAGACAAGAGGACAGCTGAAGATACCTTCACATTTCTTGTCAATTGGTTTGAGAGATTTCCAGAATACAAGAGCAGAGAATTCTACATAACTGGAGAGAGTTATTCTGGGCATTATGGGCCACAGATTGCGCAACTGATACTCATACAGAACAAATTTGCTAATCAATCAATCATCAACCTCAAAGGCATTGCAGTAAGACATTGGCCTTGGACGAGTGATCAATGATATATCATCTTGCTGTCAGAAATCAATCTGATTTGTTTTTTCGTGATTTCTTTGATTGATAGATTGGCAATGCGTATGTGGATGAATACACAAATTTCAGAGGCACAATGGACTTCTTGTGGACTCATGCTCTGTATTCTGATGAAACTCACAAACTGATCAGGAAGAAGTGCAGCTTTTCAGAGTTTGATTCCCTGGCTTGCTTGAAAGCACAAGCTCAGGCAGCGGAAGAAATTGGCTGGATTACGCTTCCCAATATCTATGCTCCACTTTGCCATGAGAAACACAACACAGTTCAATTTGTACATTCAGTGAGAATTCTTTCTGCACTCAACTCCAGATCAATATATGCTGAGTTCTTCTAATTATGTGCAGATTGCCGAGTTTGATCCCTGCACTCATGATTACGTCCATGCGTATTTGAATCAGCCTGACGTGCAGAAAGCACTACATGCTGTTCCAGGTTCATGGTTTAACTGCAGGCCAGTATGCCTTGCTGCCATCTTAATCATCTTCAGTTCATGATAATTATTAGCTCAAACTAACTTCCGAACTTTCCATTTCCTGAACTGCAATTAGTGAGCTACCATGGAGTGACAGTCCTGAATCAATGCTGGATGTGATCAAGAATCTTACAAGGAGTGGTCTGAGAATGTGGCTATACAGGCAAGTGTGATGCTATTAGAACCGAAATTATTTTCAAAATCAACAGGTGCCAGCTTGATTCATTGCTTTCTGATTGCAGTGGTGACGTCGACGCAGTCGTTCCAGTGACATCAACCCGATACTTCATAACAAAACTAGGACTGTCAATTGATAGCCCATGGCGTCCCTGGTACACAAACAATGAGGTAATTAATTAAGCAAAGATATGAACATTGATGCTGATGAGATAGAGTGGAGCTTCACTTGTATTGAAATTGCAGGTTGGAGGTTATGTAATAAGTTACGAAGGGCTTACTTTCGCAACCATAAGAGGAGCTGGTCATGAGGCCCCAGGCTACCAACCAGAAAGAGCTCTAACTATGATTTCTGCATTCCTTCATGCAAAGCCACTCCTTTCATGAGAACAGCACTGTGTATTTCTGAAATCATGGGGTTGATGAGAAATATGTACTAAAAATCAATATATCAGTCAAATTCACCGATGAGTACAAATAGTTTGATACACTCTTACTTTTCAGTAGTCCTTGGCTTGAAGCACAATATTTATCAGCATGAATGAACACTGACATAGATCATATAATACTTACAGGAAGAGGTTGCTCCATTTTCTTAAGGATCAATAAATTAAATTAGTGCTGATTGCAATTAGTGTCATGCCCCAAACCCTACTTGGGCTCGAGTACGGGACAAGGCTGCAGAGTTTTAGGGTTATCCCCATAGATTCGCAAGGCAAAATAAGCAACCTATTAACCTTTTATAACATCAATTCATCCAATGCAAAATCCTCCAAATAAAAATAATTCATATTTATTCCTTAAATATAATATAAAATAGTTGGTACATCCTCACAATAGTAATAATTTCTCAAATGAGGTCGATTCATAATAACATTATTGCCACAAAAGAGATTACCCATAAAATGAGGCAGTACAATACAAATAGCATAATGACGAAAGTGGACTTTGAGAAGGCCTTTGATATGATAGATTAGGACTTCTCACTTGAAGTATTGGAAGACTAGGGCTTTGGGACAAAATGGAACTTTTGGATTATATGTCTCCTATCATCTAAAGCAAACTTTCTTGTAAATGGAGAAAAGTCCGGCTATGTGTGACACAAAACGGAGATTAAGACAAGGTGACCCTCTATCTCCACTGTTCTTCATGATTACTGCAGATGTCCTAAGCCCTATGTTGGTTCCCACATCTTGATTCAATTCTTTTTGAGGTTTCAAGATGAGAATAAGAAGCAAAAGAGCACATCTTCCCCTACAATACGCCGACGATCTGCTTATCTTTTGATCATGAGACATCTCTCACTTTATGACTCAAGTACTACTCGGATAAAAGCTATTTTAATAGAGGTTTATCAATTCTTTAGGGTCAAAATAATTATCATTGAATGAATATAACGTTGTCTTAGCCCTAAATGTATTACTTGACAACATTAGCTGTCTCAAGTGTTTAAAAGTGATTTACACCTATTTGAATTTGATGCATACTAAATTGAAGGAAGTCTTTATGTAACAAATGAAGTGGAGCAACCAAGTGGTTCACATCGCGATGTGCATGGATCACATCTTAATGTTAATTTCAGACAGAGAACACTTTTTGGAGGATAAATTAATATCGCAATGTTCAAGGAAGACATCACGATGTCAAGATCTTATGGAACCTGAGGATTGTGAATAACATCGTGACGTGCTTTGAAGGCATCGCGATGCTCATGCGATAGAGCCTCTCGGGAAATCAGGTTATATCGCGATGTGCGCCTATCCCATCGCTATGATATTTGCAGAAGGTCTCTAGGTTCAAACCACATCGTAATGTGCACTCAGACATTGCGATGTCCAGGGTGGAGGATATAAAAGGAGGGATGAACTTCTTGGGCATCCACCTTTGGTCTCCACAGCAGCTGCGGCGCAAGAACACTGGTCCGAAGGCTTCAACCAGCATTCTGAAGATGGGGGTTACTCAATCATGAAGGGGATTCATTTAACTTTTATAGCTTAATGTTTATTGACTTCTCTTTGACTTAGACATGGATGTTTACATTAATGTCGCCAATGTTTTGGATTCACCTTTTGTAACGGTAGCATAGACACCCTATCTAGGGTTATATGGACTCAATGACTTGAAATACTTATTATCCTTTGCTTTGCTTTAATATTGTGGTTGTGGATGTGCTTGTGCTTCTACATTGTTTGCTATAGTTGGCCGGTGGGTGTCAAATATCTTAAGTCCTCAGCACATAGGCATGTGAGCACGAGGAAGGTGTAGAAGCATAGGGTGGACGGAGTGACACCATAAGTGCCATTCACTTAGGAGTAAGTATTGGCCTTCCATGGTGATGGTAGAGGTTAGCCCTATTATGCTCTTCATTATCTCCATAGGCATATGGGGTTGAGAACATGTCCCTTAGAGAATTAATAAGGGCTTGTTGGATGCACCTGGAGTGCACACAAGTGCAATCTTTATCATTAGAATCTCATATCCACAACACTGTTATCTTAGCAAGCTAAGTAGAACACCCCTACAAGTCAATTGAACCATACAACCCTAGATCCTTATAATTGAGAGTTTCCCCCTTTACGACCTTCGTAATTCAACCACTTTGTTAGGAATTAATCACAACATGCATCGCTTTACAAACACACTCTTCAAGCATTTAGTACACTAGTTTAGGAAACCTAGTTAAGCGTTCCTTAAGGAAATCGACCCGGTGCTTACCGGTTTTATTACTTGCGACCACATACGCTTGTGTGCGGAGGCTTGAGTGCTTGCACTCATTGCCCACAGTCAACAAGTTTTTGGCGCCGTTGTCGGGGAACAACGCAAGTTTTTCTATACTTAGCAAAATAAGAGGCAGATTAGTTTAGTTTAAATTTTTGTGTTGTGTTTGATTAGTTAATATTGTGTTATATTTGTCTACTGTGAATTTTTGTTAGTAGGTGTGTGCATAGTTAGGATTATTCTCTTTCTCGTTATTGTCATCGCGTTTGGTTGTGCTTAATCGTGTAGTCACTAAGAGTACTGTGTTTGTCGTGCAGTTTATGAGTGAGTCACCCTTAACCCCTCTTAATCCGGAAATTGAAAGAACACTTCTGGAGCTAAGGAGAGAGAAGAGAACCTGCCAAGAGTTAGCAAGTTTATCAGACTCTAACAGCATGGAACAAAGGGAAGACAATCACCCGTTGTTTGAGTACTCCATCCCATCATCCCAAGGACATCAATCAAGCATCGTGGGACTGACGGGACCAGGGGCAAATTTTGAAATCAAGGCCGCCATGATCCAAATGCTTCAGAATGTCGGACAATTTTCAAAATTGTCAAATGAAGATCCCAACATTCATATAAGAAATTTTCTGGAAATAAGAAATAACTTCAAGGTCGTTGGGGCATCGGATGATGCAATCAAGCTGAAATATTCCCACTCTCCATTAGAGATAGAGCAAAAGAGTGGTTGTATCCGCTGAGACAGAAATTCCTTCTGAAGTTTTTTCCCCCAACACAAACAGTCCGAATCATAAATGAGTTAATGGGATTTGAACAAAAAAAGGGTGAGAGCTTAGCAGAAGCATGGGAAAGGTTCAACGGATTGCAGCCCTTGTCCCCATCATGGATTGACAATATGGCACCTAGTTCCATCATCTTATAATGGTTTGAGGAGTAACAAACAGGGCCATTTTAGATGCCGCCGCCAGTGGTGCCTTCAACACTAATCCCATTGATGAGTGCTTTGACTTGCCTGAGACGGTGGCATCCAATAGTAGCCAATGGCTCACCAGTAACAGAAGCCCTCAAGGGAAGGTAGCTAGCATCCAATAGGAAGACAAAGCCCTAATTTTGCAAGCAT
Source organism: Dioscorea zingiberensis (assembly GCA_026586065.1). NCBI lineage: Eukaryota > Viridiplantae > Streptophyta > Magnoliopsida > Dioscoreales > Dioscoreaceae > Dioscorea > Dioscorea zingiberensis. Next base: position 28,121,804 of record CM048819.1, read on the forward strand.
GATTCACGGGACAAGAGTCTAAAATAGAGGAGCTAGCCTCATTTGTGAGTAACATTTCCATGCAATCTACTCTTTCTAATTCACCATTCATGGCCCCCCTAGTGGCCTTTGAGGAGGTCAATGAGGTAGGCAACAACTTTCGGGATCTAGGCAAAAACTTCACTTCAAATTGGACCCCAAGTTGGAGGTCAAATGCATCATCGAGTTCTCAAGGGGAACCAAGATATGGGCAACCGGGTTATTTTAATCAAGGAAAACCCTTGGAGAAGAGGCAAAGTTTAGAGGATAAATTTGACAAATTCATAGCGGAATGTAGAACAAATTTTCAAGTACAAGGTAACACCATTAAAAACGTCGAGCTTCAAATTGGTCAAATGAGCAACGAAATGAGGACTAGGCTCATAGGATGGCTCCCTAGTGATACCGAGAAGAACCCTAGAAATTAGGAGTAGGGTCATGTAAAAGTGGTCACTTTGCAAAGTGGAAAACAATTGGAGTCACACAAGGTGATAGAAGCTAAAATTGCTTCAAAAGATGTTGAAGAAAAGTTAAAGGAGAAAGGGGATAAGGAGATAGAGAATGATGCGAAGCTATTGCCTCCTCCACCTTCTCCCCAAAGGTTGAAGAATCATCGTGCTGACCTATATTATGAAAGGTTCATGGAAAGATTTAAGCAACTTCACATAAGTTTACCTTTCACCGAGGCGTTGGAGCATATGCCCAATTATGCAAAATTTAAGAAGGAATCCTTGACCAAGAAGCGGAAGATGGGTGAACACAAAACGGTAGTCGTTACGAAAGAATGAAGTGCAATCATACAAAAAATACTTCCTCCTAAATTGAAAGATCCGGAACATTGGAGAAACATTTGCAGGATATGCATTGTACGACCTTGGGGCAAGTGTCAACTTGATGCCCCTTGCAATCTACAACAAGTTGGGACTAGGAGAGCTTAATTAATCCACCATAGCTACGCTTCAACTTGCTAATCGGTCAGTTGCTAAACTATGTGGTGTGGTAGAGGATGTCCTCGTAACGATTGACTAGTTTATTTATCCAGCCGATTTCATTGTACTTGACTATGAAGCTGACAAAGATGTCCCAATTATTTTCAATCATCCAATTCTATTCACTTGTAGTGCATTGTTTGATCTACCAAAGGGAGAGGTTAACTTGAAGTATGGAACAGAGCAACGAATATTTAACATCCTTGCTCTAGCTGAAACTAGACCGTCTTTTTCTACCTTTAACATGATTGCTTTGAATGACTTTGAGGTACAAGGTCCTCATAAAAAAAACTTGGCTGATTAATGATTGTCTTAGTGTAGTAAATCCAAATCGTAGGGCTGAAAGAGGAAGTTTGGAGGCATTTCCTAGCATAATCCAAAGGGGTACAAAATCTTCATCACAATTTGATCCTGGAGAACCTGCTCAACCTTGTAACATTGTAACCCATCCAGCTACCTCAAGGAGTGTTGGTAATCATCAGAAGGAAGATTACCCTCATTATTTCAATGAATGAGGATTGGTATCAAGTCTAGCTACAGACTATAGATATAGCGCTTCTTGGGAGGCAACCCAAGATTTCAGAACACATTGTTTATTTCAGTTGGCTTTTGTATTTCTTTTGCATGTTGTGAATAAATTCAACCCCCTCTCATGCATTGTGCAGCCCAAGTTTGGGGGAGCCTACGGAGACTCAACAACCACTAAACATTATGAGCATGTTTGGGAAAAGGCAACAATTATTTTGGCAATAATCTGGTATGAGTTTATAATTCCAAACAAATCCTAGATGAATACCAGCAACACAGGAGAGAATGTGTAACTATAACTGCAGTATTCTGTAGATGACCTCATAGGACATCACGATGTAGGCTCCAGGTCAAGAAACAACAGGCTCTACCTAGATCGTGATGCGTGGGAACAAGATCGCGATGTCTCCCGGCCTGAGAAAAAAACCCTGGATTCTGAAATTAACATCACGATGTTCCAATTGGACATTGTGATGTAATCCCGTAGTTTAAATTGTATTAGCATCGCTATGTTGTTTCCACACATCACGATGTCGAAGCGGAAGTTAGGTTAAAACCTAAAGCGCCCAGTCGTCTTCCCCATTCTATTTTCTCTTCTCTCTTGGAGCTCTGTCAGCGCCGGCTAGAGTCCTATCCCGTGTGGCCTCCAATCTTGCTTGTTTGGCACCCAATCACTCAAGTATGACTTCTATCATTTATCTTATAATGTTCACCGTCTGATTTTTCTAAATTATTTTGGTAGATGAGCGAAATTGCATGATTTTGGGTTTTAATTATCTGTAGAGATGATTGGTACCTCATGTAGAGGTCATTGGATTCGATTATACACATTTGTGACGCCCAATTTACAAGGGGAGGCTCTGTTGAAATTTTAGGCAAATCCTGTACTTAGTTTATTTTCTTGTGGGGTTCCAGTGGACCCGAATTTGCTTCAAGAACTTACCTCTCCCTAGCACCTCTACATCATTTATATTGCTATCTATTCATACCTACACTCATTGTAGGGTGTCTCGGCTGCTTGTACTAAGATGTTTATATCTTCTTGCAAGACCACAATACCTCGCTAGTAAGTGGCCTCAAAGAGGAAAGCAGCACCATAACCCCCAGCCCCAACTCCTGTTCAGAAGAAGAAGGCCAAGGCACCCGACTCTATATCAGTCCCGCCTCCTATTGTTGGGATATTTTCATTTCAAGCTGCAGAGGAACGTCACAAAGCTTTGATGAGCAAAAAGCCGGTACCCGAGCATGGCATCGATTTTAGCGATCCGGCCCTTGTTGCCCACTTTGAGATTATTCAAGCAAGGGGTTGGGAAAGATTTTGCTCTCAATCGGACAAGGTTGTCCTCCCGGTAGTGAGGGAGTTTTATGTGAATCTTCCCGGCCATGAGGAGAATACAGTGATGGTGAGAGGGCGTCATGTTCAGTATGATTCGGCCACGATCAATGATGTTTTGGGGACTCCTGAGGCAGAATATGATGAATACCAGAAGCGGAGGAAGGGCTATGTAGATGTCGATGGGGTGTTCCGAGCCCTTACTACTCCTGGATCTATTTAGGACCCCAGGGCTCCTTCATTTGATAGGGGTTATCTACGGAAGGAGTCTAGAGCTTGGTTATACTTCATCTCTGCACGATTGGTCCTGGCACAGTTCACGAGTCAGGTCAACATTGATCGGTTGTGCCTCCTTAACGCCATAGTGCGTGGCCTTCAGTTCGATGTGGGACGACTTATCCATTAGAGTATCCATCAATGCGCCCACTTGAATCCGAAAGGGTTGTGGCACCTCGCTCTTGTGACTACTCTCTGTCATCGAGGTGGAGTTGAATGGGACACAACTGAACCACAGGTTTTGCCCAAGTGTCTCATCGACTCCAGTATCCTACACCGGATGGCTCCTGACCGCGTTGATGATGCAGAGCCCTCTACAGTTGCACCTTCAGAGCCGATAGAGGCAGCCGAGGCCACCGACGTCCCCTAGACGGCCATAGTGACACCTCACTCTCCTCAGCCTTCCGCGAGAGACTTTCGGGTTTCACGGCTAGAGGAGTACCAGAATAAGTTGAGGACTGAGATTACTCAGTTACGAAAGGAGGTGATCCAGTCATGCGCCACACTTTGCTAACAGATCATCGACCTTGCTACCTTTGTGTGGGACAGCTTCCGAGCTATGGGTGTAGACGAGCATCTACACCAGGCAGTAACAAATGTTCTCCAAGTATCCACATCCAGGTACTAAGACAGAGCCAACACCGTGCGCGGATCCCGCCAGCTAGGGGAGTGTTTTACTGACTCTTATTTATTATTTACTTTAGCTTGTTGTTATCTATTTGTATGGGAATTATCGGGCATGATGATCTCGTTTAGTTTGGGGGTTGGTATGTGATATGCTTTTTGTGTTTGAGGAGTCCATGTATTGGAACTCTCACGTTGGTTTTCATATATTATGCTTTTGATTTCTGTACATGATCGTAGAAATTGTGAGTATGTGAAGAAAATTTTTCTCTAACACTTGCATGCACACATTGCACACACCTATAACATGTAAATTGAAGGGTTGGTCGCGGACTTTGCTAAGTATGTGACAAGTATGAATTGGTTGCTATACTTGTCAAACTAGAAGAATTTCACGTTGATATCACTCTTGCGTTTTGGATAGTCCCTGAACTTTAGCGAATGACTTGAGCTTAGTGGAAGTCATTATATTAGAAAAAAATATTCTGCAATGAAAGAATAAAAGAAATACCGTAAGATGTGAGCAATAGCTTGCCCCGGGAGTAAGGATCCCCACTAGTTGAGAGTAACAAAAACTTGCTAGGGATATATATGCTTCTAACTCCATTCCCTTCGGCATGTATTTATCTTTCTAATTTTCACTAAGCTTAAGCCATTGCATTGATGGAATTACAAAGCAAGTTGTGATCAATCTTCACTGTTGAGTACTCTTGTTTGACTAGTACAACATATTATTGTCACAATGTATATATTCCATGAGCATCGGAAACCAACCCTAAATTAATTGCCAACTTGAATTATTGTGTGTGAGTTTTCTTGTTTATTGCTTGAGGACATGCAATAGTTCAAGTATGTGGGTGTGATAACTCTCAGATGAGAGCTATTTTAATAGAGGTTTATCAATTCTTTATGGTCGAAATGCTTATCAGTGAAAGAATTAAGTTGCCTTAGACCTAAATGTATTACTTAATCATATCAGTAGTCTCAAGTGTTTTAAAAGTGGTTTACACCAGTTTGAGGTTGATGGAAACTAAATTGAGGGGAGTCTTTATGTAATAGGTGAAGTGGAGCAGCCAAGTGGTCACATCGCGATGTTAATTTCAGACAGAGAGCGCTTTTTGGAGGATAAATTAATATCGCGATGTTCAAGGAAGACATCACGATATCAAGATCTTATGGAATCTTAGGATTGTGAACAACATCGCCATGTGCTTCAAAGGCATCATGATGCTTATGCGATAGAGCCTCTCAGGAAATCGGGTTACATCTTGATGTGTGGGGATCACATCGTGATGATATTTACAGATGGTCTCCAGTTTCAAACCACATCGCGATGTCCAGAGTGGAGGATATAAAAAGGAGAGGTGAACTTCTAGGGTATCCATCTTTGGTCTCCACAGCAGCTGCGACGCGAGAACACTGGTCAGAAATCTTCAACCAGCATTCTAGAGTTGGGGGTTACTCAATCATGACGGGGATTCATTTAACTTTCATAGCTTAATGTTTATTGACTTATGTTTGACTTAGACATGGATGTTTACATTAATGTCGCCATTGTTTTGGATTCACCTTTTGTAATGGCAACATAGACACCCTATTTAGGGTTGTATGGACTCAATGACTTGAAATACTTATTATCCTTTGTTTTGCTTTGATATTGTGCTTGTGCTTCTACATTGTTTGCTATTGTTGGCCGGTGGGTCACAAATATCTTAAGTCCTCAGCACATAGGCGTGTGAGCACGAGGAAGGTGTAGAAGCATAGGGTGGACGGAGTGATACCATAAGTGCCATTCACTTAGGAGTAAGTATTGGCCTTCCATGGTGATGGTAGAGGTTAGCCCTATAATGCTCTTCATTATCTCCATAGGCATATGGGGTTGAGAACATGTCCCTTAGAGATTAATAAGGGCTTGTTGGATGCACCTGGAGTGCACACAAGTGCAATCTTTATCGTTAGAATCTCATACCCACAACACTGTTATCTTAGCAAGCTAAGGAGAACACCCCTACAAGTCAATTGAACCATACAACCCTAGATCCTTATAATTGAGAGTTTCCCCAATTACAACCTTCATAATTCAACCACTTTGTTAGGAATTAATCACAACTTGCATCACTTTACAAACACACTCTTCAAGCATTTAGTCCACTAGTTTAGGAAACCTAGTTAACCTTTCCTTGAGGAAATCGACCCGGTACTTACCGGTTTTATTACTTGCGACCATGTACACTTGCATGAGGAGGCTTGAGTGCTTGCACTCATTGCCGACAGTCAACAATGACCCTTAAGCTGATCTTTCATTTATTTGTGGGACTTTCTAGACTCCTAATCAACTATCATATAAACATTATCATTCCGATCAGGGAAAACAATCAGTGTGACCAAAGAAGCTAAGTAACACAATGAACTATCCAATAGACACAATGTCCATAACATACATGGTTGCACTAGACAGAAAAAAGTAAAAGGAGAATATCTACATGGAATGGGCATTTACTCTCGATGGGAGGAAGTGTCACACCAGTTATACAAAACCACTAGATAACTATTTATAGACTCTCAGAATGGGTCATACAGAAAATCAAAGCTCTAAGTAGGGATTTACTATGGAAAAATCCTAACATGAACTCCCATATGCTAGTCAGCTAGAATGACATATGTTAGCCCAAAGAGCATCTCAAACACTTTAATACAACACACTTTAGGAAATGGTGGTGAATTATCCTTTTGGGAGAGGACGGAATATGCATGAAAACCCTACAATAGGTTTATTGGGGTGAATCACACATGGCCCACAATAGGCCTTTATGAGGGAGAGCCTCCTTTTGGAAATGCATATACACTCAAAATGCAGTCGTTCTACACAACATCCTTGCACTTAGGGGAGAGAATGCTACTATCAATTTCTTTCACAACAATTAGATGAACAAATAAGCTCCGTGGACACATGAATAACACTGAAATTCATGATCAAGAAAAAGAATATCACCTTACAAACTGCCATGGGAAAACACCCTAGTCAGAACCCCACTGCTAAAAGATAAGCCTCTCACTAGACTAAAAGCACATTTATACAAACAACTTATAAATCATCTAACTTCATTAAGGGACCCAAGAAGGGACTGTAGAATGTGGAAGCTGACGACCACACAACAATTCTCAGTAAAATCCTTATATCATTTCTTGATTGATGGGGGCCTCAGAAGCAATACCCTGACATCATTTTAGAAAGAACTTTGCCCACTAAAAATTAAATTATTCATGTTGCTCACAAGGGACAATAAAATCCTAATGTTAAACAACCTAGCAAAACGCCAATAGTGGAGGACAATGACCATATGCTACTTGTGTGAACAAAAAGAGGATTCGATAGCACACCTCTTGTTCCTATGCAAATACACACAAGACATATGGACCCATTTCTGCAATCTAATTCAAGCTTGAAACACCTTGGCATCTTGTCATGATCCCTTCCAAACCAAGCGAGTGATCCAAAGTCTTAAAATATGGTGGAACCTAGCCACAATGGCTATTATATGGTCCCTTTTGCTTGAGAGGAACCAAAAATGTTTTAGTAATAAATAGAAAGTTTATATGAAACTAATTTGTGATATTAACTTCCTCTTACTCCCTTTGTGTGATACAACAACAACCAACAAGAAGGCCAAGTTGGCGACGATCCCTTTGTGTGATATAACAACAACCAACAAGAAGGCCAAGTTGGCGATGATCGAATGCATGTTTAAGAGGAGCCTCAAAATTTATGAGAGATGAGTCATCACAACCCACATCTACACCGAGCACCAATAATACCCCGACCAATGAAACCCCATCTAATAAAACTAGTTAGGAGGACTAGGAGAACCCTTAACACAAACCATATATGTGTCAATGTTTTCACCTGTATATTCTAATGTTGTAACAATAATTTTGTTTTCAATGAAAAGTAATATATCCACATTTATCAAAAACAAAAAAAAAAAAAAGAAAAAAAAAGACATAAGTCCAACCATTTCAAAAATGTCATTTAAGCAACATGTGTCCAATTAGTAGTTTGTTAGATACACGAGTTTAATCCAAGTTTATATACATCATATAAAGTCAGTATATATATAAATCTTGGTTTTTATATTAAAAAAATACTAGAATGAGGAAGGAAACTTAACATAGATTTCAATAGTAAATAATTCATTTGCCCTGAAACACTTCCAAAATCAACTTCAATATTATTGTAGGTTTTATCAAACCAATGATGCAAACTATTCAAAATACTTTTGTTTCAGTAATTCATAGATGCATTCGATAATCTATGGGTTCCACTCTAACCTATTCTTATAACTTCCACTCTTCATAATAGAAGTAATATTAAAACCTAACTAGGTTTTTCTATGGCCCAAATCCGGCACATGGCAAACCGGTCGCACACTCATGGGGCATGTGAGACCTTAGAACAAAACATGTTAAACTTATTTTACTAGCTACACAATATAATAATTTAAAAAATATAAAAAATTCAATGATCCAAATAAATGATCAATCCAAAGACACTACTATAAGGTTCAACTATCATTACCAAGGTTTTCGGACTCTAAAACGAGCAAAGTTCCATGCAAGGAATTATAACTTTGCTACAATTAAACTCTTAAAAGGGATCATGCCAGCTACTACTCCTAGTGATTTGAGAAAAAGGAAACCAACTTCAAATCATATAAACATAGTTGATCAGACTATCAGAAAGAAGGTGGAGTGCGATCGAGGACCTAACGATCAAACTGTCCAATTTAAATTATTATTAATAGATGAAGATTCTAGTATAAAAAAAAACAATATTCACAAAACCATAAAACAACTAATGTAATTAGTCAACTTCAAAATAAGGTTTAATGGATCAAGAAATCATAAATCTTAGGTTTACACTCAAAATATTATACTGTCTTCTTTTATAAATGCCTTGAAAAAGAAAAAAAGTTTAGCATATAAAGAAAGCAAAAATCTTAAAATTCTAGATCCATGATCTAAAAATCCATATTTAAAATAAAATAAAATCAAATAATAAGAAGTTAAAAAAACTAACCTCAAGGGAGATTCACAAGGAGATGCAAACGAGGCTTTCTTTTCTTCTCTTCTTACTCTCTCAGATTGATGGGAAGAAATAAGATTATAGATGGGGTTAGGAGTTTTATTTTTATCATTCGTTGAAAAATAGTGAAATTACTTGTTATCCGCTCATTCTTAAATGATACCCCATAACCCCATGTTTTATTTTTATTCTACTTGTTAGCCCCAAACCAAAATTTTATGTTTTAAACTAGATTAGATACAAAACCTTAGATTTCAATATATGTAAAGTGATCTTTTTGTCCTTCTTATATTTCATATTATTTTTAATGGATTATTTCTCAAAGTAATTTAGCAAGTCAAAGGATATATACTATTAATTCAATTTTAGTTTTTGATTATATATTTTTTTAAAGAAAAATCTAATTATTTTATTTTACTTTGAATATCTAACAAATAATTTTTAGTTTTTTTAATGAGTGGGATTATATAGAACGGTTACACCACATCAGCCAATGTTCCCCTCCAATCAAAGACTGCCACATCAGACTGTTTTTTCTTTAACACTTCATTCGTTCCATCTCATCACCACTTTCATTTCAACTTTTAAAATAAAACTTTACAAGAATAAAGTGGCGTGCCTATTGCTGGCCCCCGTGATGCTCATGCCGGACGCCTCTCCGGTGCCTATCGCTGGACGCCAACAGTTGTGCCTCTCTCCCTCCATTCCTCCTCCCATCCTGATGCCTTTTCCCTCCTCTAATGCGTCCTTGACTCCAATTTTTGAGGTTCTCCCTTGGTCCAGCTTCACCCCCTTCTCTCTCCAATGGCCCTATATGGTTCTTAAACTCATGGAGTGGCTCCTTGTTTGTCTTTCCCTCTCAAACGCCTTCTTTTCAAACTCTACTTTTTCAAATTTATTTTGACTTTCTGCGTGATTGGACCACTTAAACTCAACTCAATTAATTTTCAAGTAATGTCCTCCCCTAGGGTTCTCTCCATCTCCTCTGTTGTTGGTATCTCTCCATCTCCTCTCCTTATTCTTAAGGGTTAAAGCCATTTTTGGTCTCTGAAAACAGGGTCAATGTTCATTTACACCTAAAAATTTAAAATTTGTTCTATAAGGTCCATATCAACATATACTAACACTTATCACTCCACATCAGCAAAATAAAGACGTAAACATACTAATAAAAAGATTATATGCATTTCATTGGTATTCCACATGACCGCCACATCAGCAATAGGGTCCAAAAATACCAAAATACGAAATATATAGGGACCCAAAATGTCACTATATGCAATACATAGGAACCATATTGAACAAATTTTGAATTTTGGGATGGAAATGAACATTGGTCCCGTTTTCAGGGACCAAAAATGGCTTTAACCCTATTCTTAATATAGAGCTTTCGAAATTCTCAAGTACTTTACTTTTTCTTTCTAGTTTCATCATTGCATTGATCAGGTTGACTTAATATTTTTTTTCCAATATTTTCTATTATTATATTATAAACTCGCCAATTAAGCAAAATTTGATTTTACTTTTTATCAAAAATTTTATGTTAGATTTTGTTAAACCACAAAGCGTATATTATGGAGATAGAGAAAGGAAAAATAGTTCCATAGCAGTGTATTCGGATGTTATTTCTTATGAAATTAAACTTGGAATAAAAGTATATCATGAAGAAGAAGCTTATGATCTTTATAATCGATATGCTGAGTGAGGTGTTTAGTCTGCGAAAAGGAAACAAGCATCGAAGTTTGGGTGAACCTTTAAGGCAATGTGAATTTTTATGCTCAAAAGTTGGGTACTGTGAACATGATGATGTTGGCGAAGGGAGAAAATTTAATCGTTTAGAGATAAGGACGGGTTGTGAAGCTAAAATTCGCTTTACTATAGAAAAAGGCATTTGGATGGTTTCTTATTTCAACAATCAGCATAATCATGAGCTAGCAACTTCAAAGGAAAGAATTAATTTAAGATCAGGAAGAAAAATATTAAAGGAGCATGCCGATGTTCTTCTTTCAATGGTTGTTGTGGCCGTCAAACAAACAAATTCATATTCTTTTCTTCGGAAAGAGATTGGATTTGACAATATCAATTTTACATAGCTAGATTGTCATAATTTCTTGCGAATTGAAAGAGATAAATAGATTGAAGCAGGGGATGCACAAAGCATTATCAATTTTTTCAAGCTTAAGCAGGTTGAAGACCCATTGTTTTTTTATTCAATCCAGGTGGACCAAAATAATCAGCTAGCTAATTTCTTTTGGAGGGATGAAAGATCAAAATTGGATTATGATTGCTTTGGAAATATTCTTGTGTTTGATACAACATAGAGAACAAACATGTATAATTTGGTTTGTGCTCCATTTGTGGGAATCAACATCATTGGAATAACATATTGTTTGGTTGTGTTTTTCTATCAGATGAGACCATTGATTATTTTGTTTGGCTATTTGAAACATTTTTAGAAGCCATGAGATACCAACAACTAAAAAGCATTTTCATTGATCAAGATCAAGCAATGATGAAAGCAATAGAGATAGTGTTCTCAGGGTCATCTCATAGACTGTTTATATGGCATATTTCCAATAATGCCAAACAACATCTTGCTAGTCGTTTCGCAAATTATGAGCTTAAAGCATAATTTAGCAAATGTTTCTATGGATGTGAAACTGAAGCAGAGTTTGTATCTAATTGGGCTTCTATTGTAATATCCAGATTTTTTTTAATTAATATAAAAAATCAAAATAAAAAATTAATGTGTGATTTAGTAAAAGGGGAAAAGTTTGGGGGTTAAAGTGATAAATTATAATTAAACAAAAAAAAGGCAGCTTCCACGAAGGTGCAACCCTCTCCACCGCCTCAAATCTTCTATAAAAAAACCACCTGCAGGGAGATGGAGAGAAGAGAAGTAGGGAGAGAAAGTTAATAGAGAGAAAGAGAGAAAGGAAAGAGAAAGGAAGAGAAAGAGAGAAAGAAAGAGCGAGGGAGAGTAAGCAGGCAAAGAGAGAGAAAAGGAGAGAAAAGAGTGAAAGAAGAGGAAGGAAGAGAGAGAAGAAAGAAAGGAAGAGAGAGAAACGATAAAGAAAAGAGAAAAAAAGAAGAGAGAGAGAGAAAGAAGAGAGAGAATGAGAGTTTGTAAATTATATATTTTTTTATTTTTATTTTCTTGATCATTTAGAGGAAATTCTGCCAGTTTAACGATAGCACCTACAGTAGTTGGGAAAATCAAACTAAAATAGAAGGGATTATCAGGTGAGTTGACGGTAGATGAACCCCGGTATTTTTTTCAGTTAATTGACGAATGATTTATTGATGTTTTTTTTTTTCTATAAACTCTAGAAGTGGTATTTCCAGTATTAAAGGCTTCATTTCTAATTTTTTTTTTAAAAAAAAGAAGAAGAAGAAGAAGAAGAAGAATGTCCTTAGAAAGGGGAAATGAGCGTATGTCCCCAGAAAGAGAAATATGATATGTCCCCAAAAAGGGGAAATGAACGAATGTTATGTTGACGGGTGGGCCCTGAATTATATAGCCCCCAATGCATTGGGTAATGATGTCATGGTGGTTAGCCTGACAAAATAAAGTATGGTGTCATGGCGTTTAGCCCTGACCATTAATGTCATGTGTTAAAGTTTATGTTTGAAGAAATGTTATCTGGTAAAGTTTACGTTTGACTAAATACTAGTGGAATGGTTTATGTTTGAATAAATGTTAAGTGGGTAAAGTTTATGTTTCAATAAATGCTAAGTGGTAAGGTTTATGTTTGAATAAATATTGAATAAATGGTAAAGTTTATGTTTGGAACAAATGTTAAGTGGTAAAGGTTTAGTTTGAATGGATGTTAAATGGTACGTGATAAAGTTTATGTTAAGAGGTAAAGGTTACGTTTGAATGAATGTTATATGGTAAAGTTATGTTTGTACTATGTGGAGTTTATGCTCATGATATTTAGAGGAAATTCTACCCATTTAACTGCAGTACCTATAGTAGTAGGGAAAATCCATCCAAAATAGGAGGAATTATCAGGTGAGTTGACGGAAGATGAACTCAAGTATTTTGACTTGTTTGTCGGATGTTTTATCGATGTTTTTATCGATGAATTATGAAAAGTGGTATTTTTGATATGTACGTGTATTTGCTCCTAGTAGAGCCAATGTTTTATGTTTCGTATATTAATCAGTGTCTATGTCACGTGTGCACCGGTTGAAACATGCCTATGTTGGGGCTTAGGTCCGTGGGACCACCATGTTTAATGTATGCAGCCGGGGAGGCTGGTTATGTGAATGAAATTGTGAGCACGGGTAGTGCTATTGAGATTGTGTGCATACGGACTAGATACGGTTGATATATTTGTGATTTACACGAGTTTGTGACATGATTATGCATGTATGTCCAGCATGAATTTTGTTATGTTTGACAAAGATATATGTTAACAAGCTATTATTTTTGTATTTAACCCTGGTGCGATGTTAGTCTCTCACTGGGCTAGTTTTAGCTCACAACTCCCACCATTTTAGTGTACAAGAACATATCAGGGTGGCCGATCTAATTGACTTGGAGTGGTACAGATTTGGAGATTGACGTGACGGTTAAGTGTATAGCTTGCTCTGAGTTGATGTGGACTATAAAATTGATGAATAAAACTGTTTTATTTTCAGCTTTAAGTATGGGAATATACCTAATCTCTTAACATCTAAACTAAAGATAGTGCGGCATGTGTAATTTAATAATCAATTAAATAAAAAGTCAATTATATATGCTATGAAAACCCGGGTTGTTACAATTGGTATCAGAGCAAAGTTTAGATAATTTGGAGATTAGGAAGTCTGATACTTTAGAGATTAGGTAGTCTGGAGATTAGGACGGAACAACACAAGTGGAACGTTTAAATAAAATATTGTTTTAATAGTGCCCCACTTTTTACGGTATACAAATTTCGAGGACAAAATTTATTTAAGGGGGGCGAATGTAATATCCAGATTTTTTTTAATTAATATAAGAAATCAAAATAAAAAATTAATGTGTGATTTAGGAAAATGGGAAAAGTTTGAGGGTTAAAGTAATAAATTACAATTAAACAAAAAAAGGCAGCTTCCACGAAGGTGCAGCCATCTTCACCGCCTCAAATCTTCTATAAAAAGACCACCTACAGGGAGATGGAGAGAAGAGAAGGAGGGAGAGAAATTTAATAGAGAGAAAGAGAGAAAGAGAGAAAGAAAGAGAGAGGGAGAGTAAGCATGCAAAAAGAGAGAGAAGGAGAGAAAAGAGTGAAAGAAGAGGAAGGAAGAGAGAGAAGAAAGAAAGGAAGAGAGAGAAACAGTAGAGAAAAGAGAAAAAAAGAAGAAAGAGAGGGAGAAAGAGAAAGAAGAGAGAGAATGAGAGTTTGTAAATTATATATATTTTTTTCTTTATCATTTAGAGGAAATTCTGCCCGTTTAACGATAGCACCTATAGTAGTTAGGAAAATCCAACTAAAATAGAAGGGATTATCAGGTGAGTTGACGGTAGATGAATCCCGGTATTTTTTTTCAGTTAATTGGCGAATGATTTATTGATGTTTTTTTCGATGAACTCTAAAAGTGGTATTTCCAGTATTAAAGGCTTCATTTCTGATATATTTTTTTTTTTAAAAAAAAGAAGAAGAATGTCCCTAGAAAAGGGAAATGAGCGTATGTCCCCAGGAAGGGGTAATGAACGAATGTTAATATTATGCGGTAAAGTTTATGTGTTTCAAGTAATTTCTTTAAATTATTTATGTCTTTTTATGATTAAACGCTTCATTTATGAATTTTATGAATAAACAAATATGTTATGTTCCCAGAAAGAGAAATACGATGTGTCCCCGGAAAGGGAAATGAACGAATGTTATGTTGACGGGTGGGCCCGGAATTATACAGCCCCCTAATGCATTGGGTAATGATGTCATGGCGGTTAGCCTGACAAAAAAAGTATGGTGTCATGGCGGTTAGCCCGACCATTAATGTCATGTGGTAAAGTTTATGTTTGAATAAATATTGAATAAATGGTACGTGATAAAGTTTATGTTAAGTGGTAAAGGTTATGTTTGAATGAATGTTATGTGGTAAAGTTATGTTTGAACTATGTGGAGTTTATGCTCATGATATTTTGAGGAAATTCTACCCATTTAACTGCAGCACCTATAGTAGTCGGGAAAATCCATCCAAAATAGGAGGAATTATCAGGTGAGTTGACGGCAGATGAACTCCAGTATTTTGACTTGTTTGTCGGATGTTTTATCGATGTTTTTATCGATGAATTATGAAAAGTGGTATTTTTGATATGTACGTGTATTTGCTCCTAGTAGAGCCAATGTTTTATGTTTCGTATATTAATCAGTGTCTATGTCACGTGTGCACCGGTTGAAACATGCCTATGTCGGGGCTTAGGTCCGTGGGACCACCATGTTTAATGTATGCAGCCGGGTAGGCTGGTTATGTGAATGAAATTGTGAGCACGGGTAGTGCTATTAAGATTTGTGCATACGGACTAGGTACGGTTGATATATTTGTGATTTACACGAGTTTGTGACATGATTATGTTATGATTATGCACGTATGTCCAGCATGAATTTTGTTATGTTTGACAAAGATATATGTTAACAAGCTATTGTTTTTGTATTTAACCCTGGTGCGATGTTAGTCTCTCACTGGGCTAGTTTTAGCTCACAACTCCCACCATTTCAGTGTACAGGAACAGATCAGGGTAGCCGACCTAATTGACTTGGAGTGGTACGGATCTGGAGATTGACGTGACGGTTAAGTGTATAGCTGGCTCTGAGTAGATGTGGACTATAAAATTGATGAATAAAATTATTTCATTTTCAGCTTTAAGTATGGGAATGTACCTAATCTCTGAACATCTAAACTAAAGATCCTGTGGCATGTGTAATTGAATAATCAATTTCATAAAAAGTCAATTATATATGCTATGAAAACCTGGGTTGTTACATCTAGAAGTTTGAACTTGAAGATCATTCTTGGCTTAAGAGATTATATGAACTTCGAGCAAAATGGTGTCTTTAGCACGGATGTTTTTTCAGCTATGACAAAATCCACTCAAATGGGTGAAAGTATGAACAACATATTACATCATATTATGAATTCCTCTATGTCTCTTATTCAAGTTATACAACGTTAGGAGGATGCAAGAGAATTTCGTCAAGAAGAATTAAATCAAGATTTTCGATGTAGAAATGGAGCACCAAGCAAAGTTGAGACATGCTTCCAACGTTTATGTTTATATATAAAATATAACATATGTCCCAATAGAACTCAAATCCTAATCCAAAATAAAAAGAATATAGAATTCAAGTATATCTTAATTTTGATATATTTAGAATTAAAATTTAGATATGTCCTTATCCTAATTGACTTAGGATGCAAATTCCGAAAGCGCCCCTGAACACATATTTCGAGGCGATCTCAAATTCTAGGATGGCCCGAGAGAACACATCTCGAGGCAATCCTAAATCCCAAAAGTGCCCTTGAGAACATATCTCGAGGCAAATGCAAATTACGAAATTGCCCCCGAGAACATATCTCGAGGCAAACTCAAATTCAAAGATTGCCCCCGGGAATACATATCTCGAGGCGACCTAAATAAAAAATACAATAAAAAAATCCAAGTGCATATCCCAAGGCAGCTCAAGAATGCTAATCCCGAGGCATGAAATATGTGATTTTAAAAATTAATTAATTAATTAAAATTAATTAAAATCAGAATATTAAAAAAAAATTGATTGATTTGATCGGATTAAGATATGTAGTCAAATAATGATGGTTTCGAATATATAAGATTAAGAAAAATTTGACACTTATCTTGATTGGAAAGAATATCCAAAACAAAAAAAAAGATAAAGGTTTTTTTTTTTATATAAAGGGGGCTGCAGCTCTATAGAAAAAAAAAAGATATAGAGAAAACAGAGAGGCTGCGAAGGAAAAGAAAAAATTAGGTATTTTTCTGGTTTTTTTTTTTTATAAAAATTTAGAGAGAAGCTCGTCGCCGCCAACTCTTGCCACCGTCGCCGGCCTCCCTTGTGGACGCCCGTCGCCACCAACGCCCATCACCGCTGGCCTCCCTTGTGGACGCCCATCGCCGTTAGCTTCCAACACGGCCGTTGGCCTCCCTTGTGGACGCCCTGCCGCCATCGTCGCCGCCCTCAATGTCGCCGGGCCTCCCTTGTGGACGCCTGTCGCCTCCAGATCCCGTCGTCGTTAGCCTCCAACACAGCTGTCGGCCTCCCTTGTGGACACCCTGACATTGTCCGCCGCCACCAGAGATCCAGTCTTCAATTTCTTCGACAGACCCACTTGCTTTTGTTGCAGTCACCCTCCGCCATCTCTGGATGACTCATTTTAATTCACTCTCTCCGCCGAGGGATGCAACGCTGGGATACTGATGATGTGGAAGGAAGCACCCCATCCAAACTCCAGGAATCAAGTTGGCAACTTCTAATGTATGGCTCTCTGATAAGTAGAATGGGACTAACAAAAAAAAAGGACGAACAGACATGGTTAGCAGTAACATCATTGGTGCATCTAATGTTCTTAAGTTTAGAATGGATTCCATTCGAACAAAGAGTAGCAACCCTAAACAAATACCTATTGAAGAAGAAGGACAGATATTATGGGAAGAGACAAGAGATGCAATGTCACTAAAAAAAAAAAGAGAAGAAGAGAGCTTTCAATAAGGAAGGCTGTTCAGTAAAGAACCAGCAAAAAAAAAAGAAGAAGGAATTGTTACTTGCTTGTTTGATATGTTTGGTATTCCTGGTTGAGTTTTGTAATTGCTTATGTTCCAATTCAACAAGCAATGAAATTGATGTTATTGTCTTGTAAATTCCATTGAGAAAATGTTCAAGTGACATGCTCAATATTTTGTTTCATAAATGCATATTACTTGTTTGATAAAATGCCTCAAGGAAGTATTGGAACATTTCTCATCATACTGAGCTTCAGATAATGAAACAAGACAAGGCATTGAAGCCTACATGAAATATATATGCTATCCAGCTGATGAATCCAACGCTCAACTGTTCCCGACAACTGCTGCTTCTGATTTTGCGATCGACATGCCATAAGGCTACCACTATTATAAAGAACTGTGGCTGTTGCTACTATAAAAAAAAAATAAAGTAAAAAGGGGTTGTTGTTTGCTGTAAAAGATTAAGTGGTGTAGAGAATGCCAAAAATAAAAATAAAAAAAAATGATAATAATAAAAAGATGGTGATGATGATGCTCCAGAAAGTACCGTAAAATAAAGCTTTCTGGTTCATTGCAGCAATACTACAAGGTATTTTTCAGACTTCCACATTATATATAGCTCAGGGGAGGCATTCCTACTTGCATTGTCCATGGTTGTTGCTTGTTGGTTCTTCAATTGAAATACTTTGATATCTCACATTATTTGCCTTCATGGCTATCAATGGTCAGACAGATAGCTGGCTTGAAGATATCTCTTGAATTGCAAACTGTTTTCACTCTTGCAAAATCAGGTTGCAAAGAACTCTACTGTGAAGTTCCAATGAATATAGAATCCAAAGCAAAAAAAATTACAACAAGACAATATATTATTCTCATCATCAGCACAAGGTGTTGATGAATTTGTTTCTATGACTAAAATGGTTAGGGGCTCCAGGAAGTGAATGTATCCTTTCCATCCTCTACAAGCAGGGCGCCAACATTGAAGCTGATTGCATAAGTAGCAAAGAGCAAAAAAAAATAAAAATAAAAAGAAAAAGAAAGATAGCAATGTTTCATTCAAGCTGAAAGAATATACGTATGACTATGAGCAGCAATTGAAATACTTTTAGTATATATGTAGGACTCCATGTGATTACTATAGCTAGATGTTTATTTGACTACTATACTAAAAAGTCAAAGAAGCTTTTTGGAAGATTTAGATGGCTTAATTCTAGACAATTTTGTTGGATAAAAAAAAAGCCAATGTATTTCTTTTTTTAAAAAAAAAGGAAAGATAAAAATAATGATAATAAAAAAAAATATGGAGAAGGACATGAAAGAAGTTGGAGTATTAGTATTGCTTTAAGAAGGCGCGAACCTCGAGGCAGTTATAGAGCAAGCATCTCGAGGCGGATGATGAAATCCAAAGTTCTAATAAGTACAAATTTCAAAGCGACATAAATCTCAGGACGGCGGTGAAACACTCATCTCAAGATCGTCAATATAAGATCTTAAGGCGGCAACAAAGCATGCATTTGAGGCGGGCGATAAAATGCAAATTTCAAAGTGGTGAAGCGCATGGCGGAAGGCGGCGTCATTTAAATAAATAAATAAATAAATAAATAAATAAATAATATATATAAATATCGTATGATGATATTCATATGTAATGAAAATTATGATAAATAAAATCATTTATTTTATTTCATTATTCATTGCTTCTCTACTTGTACTTTTGCCCTTAATCGGAGGTTCCCGTAATCTTATTCGGGGTAATTAATAATAGAGGCTTCCCTCGATTAGGAATAAAAGAACCCACAAACAAATAAAATGTGATATTTGTGCTTCGATGTATCACCTGGCGTCACACGATGTCAGGCGCGTATTTTCGATCCCACAAACTCTGGCACGCCCGGTGGGGACATATTCCTCCTCCCATCTCTGAGGCAAAAGTACAAGTAGAGACACCATCTTTTACATTCATTAAAAGAAAACTAATGTTGTTGATTTTCTTATTGCAGATTAAATGGCGTTCAAGAATTCAACCACATCTGGGAGCCCCAAGCTTACCATCTTCTTGGGCGAGGGAGCTGAAGTTCAATTGCCCAATTGCACTTTCAACACTGGAGCTGCTGGAGCTGAACTGAGGTTCGGCACAATCTCTGAGTCAGTGCAATTCGTGAAGAGGCCTGCACCAATGGAAGAGGAGCCGACAGTCCCGCGCCTTCCATCTAGGGGGCGCCGTCCGAAGGTGATCGTCCCTGTGACCTGTGAAGACGTTGCTGCTAAAGAACCACAGAGGATATATGCTTTTAAGAGGCTATCCCACCCTAAAAGGATAGTCTCTCTGGATGACAAAGATGATGAACCTGCCTTCACTGTTACCACAAAAGGGCGGGAGAGTGGGATCTTCCAATCATCTGATGAGGATACCCCAAGGAAGAGTGTATTCTCAAGACTCACACAGAGGAAGATCAAGATTCCAAAGAAGAAGCTGGATTTTGTGTCATTCCAAGGACACAAGACTGATCAAATGGGTTCTTTCAACAACTCATTTGAACCACTTAAACTGTTAAAGAAGAACGCAACTACAGCAGATCTGCGTGTCCAGCTGAATGAAAACAAAAGTGGTAGACCTCCAAAGTCCTACCACAAGGAGTCCTTCAGCCGAAATCTCTACAAGACCTACGCGGCATCAAAGAAGCTGCAATCAGAAAATATGACACCAAGAGAATTCTACCAAAAAAAGAAGCAACTAATATCAAAAGCTCGGAAGACTGTCTTTGATCGCATAGCTTCTGCAAAAACTCAAGCTACAACCTCCTGCTCGAAATTTCAGTGGAGGAGGGAAATGACAGATGAAGAGACGCCGGATATGGACGTAGAAGTACACACGGTCCGGATGGTTACTGAAACCCGAGGAGATCCAGCGCCTGAACCAGAACAACCAGGGGTGTTCACAAGGTCTCGTAGAAGGGCCACAGACTCTCAAAGTGGGGTCGGAGATGAAGGTTCAAGCCAGATGCCACATGAGGGTCAGAGAACTGGGAGCCTTCCAATATTTCGCAAGCCAACAAATTACAAGGAAGCAGACCCCCCAAACGAAGAAGCGGAGGATGAACCTGCCTTTGTTTATAATGGGGATGAGATTACAAGGAGAGTCCAGCAAATGGAGAGACTCCGGCAAATGGAAAATCGGGAAGCTGAATATTAATGGCTCAATGAAAACATGACGATGTTGATGGAGTCAATGGTGAAGATGCAGGGACAAATGGCTGCCTTGATGGAAAGTCAAAAGGCACAAAGGCCTAGAAGTCCAAACCCACAACCAAGAGAATTCCCTAGGCTAGTGGAGCAAGGAGGGACCTTTCCACAACCAAGAGAAATTCCTAGGCCAGGAGAGCAAGTGGGAACTTCAGATGCACTGTGAGAGAAATCCCTAGGCCGTGAGAGCAAGGGGGACCTCATATGCTCATATTCCAGGCAACACCGTAATGACCAGGAGGAGATACAATGTGATGGTAGCAAATTTGAATTAAAGCAAGTTAAAGGGAAGGAGATAAAGGTTGATGGGGATAAACCTTATCCCAGTTATCATGACTTGGTACCCTACCCCAAAGGGTACAATGTTCCTAAATTCAAGCAATTTAACGGGATTGGCAATCCTGATCAGCACTTGGCTCACTTCATAACAGCTTGTGGAGATACAAGTGCAAAACCTTCGCTCCTCCTTAGACAATTTTCTGCAAGTCTCACAAGAGTGGCATTTGAGTGGTATGCAAGCCTGCAACCCGAATCAATCCAAACATGGCAACAATTAAAAGATGCCTTTCGGGTACGGTTTGGGGGCGTAAGTGACAAAATCACAATTGCGGACCTCGCAGCTACTCGTCAAAATAAGGATGAGAAAGTGGTTGATTACATTATGAGATGGAGAAATCTGAGTATCAAATGTGAACAACCCCTTGACCAGCCACAGGCGGTGGGTTTACTGCTTGGGAACATTGATAGTTGGATGGCGCCCTTTCTGAGCACATCCGGCATTACTACATTTCAGGAGTTAATTTCACAAGCTAAGAAATTGGAACGGACAAGCCCGAAGGTATTCTCCAATTTTCAAGCTCCAAGGAATGACAGAGAAAAACCCAAAAGAACAGAAGGTGTCAAGTATACTGCTACAACCTTCAACATTGACAAAGGAAAAGGTGTTGCAGAGTCTCACAAGCCAGAACAGGCCAGGCCACCCACTTTAGGTGCTGCTAGTAATGAATCAAAGCCTATTCCCTCTTTGAAAGAAAGGATGAATAAGAAATATTCTTTCAGAAGAGATAAGGTACTGAAGATCTTCAAGGATGCTGTGAAAGAAGGTGCTAACTCCCGAATGCAAGAGACCAGAGGAACAGAACAAGAAGGACCATCCCAACTACTGCCCATATCATAGAGTGTTGGGACACACAATTGAAGATTGTTATGTTTTCAAGGACTGGGTCGAGCGACAGTATCAAGAGGGCAAGATCACACTCTCGAAGAACGTCTTGTCCGAGCCATCATCCGAGCATACCTGCTATGTGACAACCCTAAACTCAGAGGGAGCATCCCAAAAGGAAGTCATAGTAGTGGGTAATAAAGTAATCCTTCCATCAACAACAGACGACAGGCCTCCTGCTGTTCCAGAAGAGTTGTGGGAAGTATTTATAACTAAAAAGTCCATGAAAATGTTGAAGAGGTTGGCTGAGCTTCCAGGGATCGCTTGGAAACGTTCTCAAGAACCTTCTAAAAGACCCCTGACAAAACAGACAAAGAAGAAAAACAAGAAAAAGAAACAGAAGCGCGAACAATCAAAGCGCAAGAAGTCTATTATAGAAGAGTATATTGAGTCCCTCGATGAATATGAACAGAAGGAAAGGGTCTTGATCACTCTCAGAGATTACTTCCCCGAAGAGGTCGAAGAATTACTTGGGGAATTGGCTGAGGAAAATGATGAAGATGTGCATGTGGAAACCTGCAGGGTTATTTCTGGAGGATACCCTTTGTATGACTCAGATGATGATAGTTTCTCTGAGCCAGAAGAGTCATATGACCGTCACGGCCGGCCCTACATCAGTAAAAAGCAGAAGAAGAAGATGGCATTCAGGGAAAGAGTGAAGAAGGCGAACGCCAAACTCTTGGAGCCACACCAACCAGAAGAGCCCAAAACACCATATTACACCTCGAAGACCCCAAAATATAAGGTCTTGAGGAAAGCTATGCCTGCTGAAGAAATTTTTGCCTTCATTCAGAGAGTAACAGAGGAGTCAAAGAAATAGGTTACTCTGATTACACATTGAAGATGATCAATGGGATGAGTCAGGTATACCCTCCGTAATCATCGGGCGAAAATTTTTCAGAGGTTGTGAAGTCTTCGTCTCTAACAAAAGGAGCCAATAATAAGGGGAAGTCGGTTCTCCAAAGCATCAAGATTAAGAAGAGTAAGAGGAAGGAGCTCTTTGATCAAGTCATGAAAATGGGATTGGAACTACCTAACCCTAAAAGGCAGCTTGATGCATCTTGATACCATCCAAACCATCATCCATATCACCGGCTTATGGGGCATACCATAGAGGAATGCCAAAATTTTCAAAAGTGGGTGCAAAGACAAGTTTCCATGGGAAATTTAATGCTGACAGATGACTACCTTGAAGAGAAAGGGGTTTGTCATGCCATAACTTGCCAGGAAGACTCTGAGGAGGAATTAAATTTCCCAAAGGAGGAAGATGAAATACCATACCATGTGCATCAAATGCAGCTCCAAGCTGGGAAAGTACTTCAGCCGAGACAGCCGCCCAGCTCCAACCACAAAAACAAAGGGAAGGAGGTTGAAGAAGAGAGTATCGCCCCGAAAAGGCCATCAAAAAGGCCGAATTATAACATCCTGGCACATTTAAAGAAGGTCTCGGCTCTCCTCAGCAAGTATGACGCATTGATGATGTCAGGGGAAGTTAGGGATTCTCTGATACATGCCCTACAAAATCCTGAGGAGTATCAAGCCTACTTTGCCGAGGTCAACATGAAAGAGGCTCTGTACGCATTTCATGCACCCTCAGTATCCTTTACTGATGAAGATCTATTGCTTGGGACTACAGAGCACAATAGGCCATTATATGTGACGGGGTATTGTGATGGGATGAAAATCAACCGGGTTCTGATTGACCCAGGATCCTCTGTGAACCTGATGACCCTCAACACTCTCCGGGCTTTGGCTCTTGAAATATGTCATCTATCTCCGGAAAGGATCATTATTCAAGGCTTCAATCAGCATAGCCAGAAGGCATTGGGATAAATCACTCTGCCAATTAAATTTGGAAAGATGACATCAGATGTGAAGTTCCATGTGATTGATGCCGATGCTTCATACAAAGCCCTTCTGGGAAGGCCATGGATCCATGAAAATCATGTGGTTCCCTCAACACTCCATCAATGCGTGAAATATATGGTGAATGGAGAAGAATTCAGGATCGACGGAGAAATCCAGCCCTTCGGCATCCATGAAATTCATTATGAAGATGCAAGGTACTACCTTAATGCATCTAAAGGAGGCAAGTTATCCAAGGGGAGCACGTCATCCGAAGGGGGCAAGCCGCCAAGTCCGAAGGAAGAATCTCTGGTGAAGACATCTAAGTCTGCTCCTGTGCTCCAGAAAAAGGAATCAGTATTACCTCACTTTGGGAGTGACACTGAGTCATCAGGAGACGAAAGCGATAATGATGAGGATCAAGCTGGAGGATCTGCTCAAGAAAATGCACTGTATATTACAAAAATTCCTGAGGGGCTCTATAAATCCTTGGCTGACTTGAGCGTCAACACTATTGAGCACCTGAAGACTTTTTATGTACCGGCTCGACATGAAGGAGAGAGAGGCATCCTTTTCTACAAAGCCATGAGCAACAAAATCCCAAATGATGATATCATAAATATTGAAGGGCTAGAAGATGATGAAGTTCAGCCCATAAGATTCCCCAACTATTACCCTGATAAGCTCAAGGAGATGTTTGAAAATTTTGCCGGCGAAATCAAATGGTCGAGGAAATCATATCAAAATTTCCATCGATTATGGAACCCTACACATATAGATAAAAGAGGGATAGGCTACTCCGAATCTTCCAGGCATTCATGCTACATGACAACGTCCCAGGAGGAGGAAGAAGAGATCAAGCTAAAAAGTGCGCCACTCGAGCTCGAAGACGGGGGGCAAGCAACAATCGACGAGCTGGTTGAAGTCAACTTGGGAAGCGATGAGGATCCGAGGCCGACCTTCTTAAGCACGCAACTATCTGAAGAAGAAAAGACATCCTTTAAAGCCCTTTTGAAGGAGTATATTGATTGCTTCGCCTGGAACTACAATGAAATGCCAGGGTTGGATAATGAGGTAGCTGTTCACAGACTAACCATTGACCCTAATGTCACCCCAGTCAAGCAGGCACCAAGGAAGATGAAGTTTGACCTGGAAGAAAAGGTGATAGAAGAAACAAAGAAGCTGATTGAAGCAAATTTCATCAGAGAAGAGAAATACCCTGACTGGGTAGCCAGCATAGTGCCTGTGAAGAAAAAGAATGGGCAAATACGGATATGCGTAGACTTCAGAGACCTGAACAAAGCATGCCCTAAAGATGATTTTCCCCTACCCGTCATGGAGATCTTGATCGATAACACCTCAGGGTACGAGATGTTCTCCTTTATGGACGGATACTCTGGATACAACCAAATCAAAATGCATCCAGATGATGAAAAGCACACAGCCTTCCGGACACCTATGGGCATATACTGTTACAGAGTAATGCCATTTGGTCTGAAGAATGCGGGGGCAACATATCAAAGGGCCATGACCCGAATATTTGATGATCTAATTCACAAAGTCGTCGAATGCTATGTGGACGATCTCGTGGTCAAGACAAATTCTAAAGATAAGCATCTTGATGATCTGAGGACAGTTTTCACACGCCTCAGAGAATACAAGTTAAAAATGAATCCCATGAAGTGTGCTTTTGGAGTCCTATCGGGGAAGTTTTTGGGCTTTATAGTAAGGCATCGTGGGATAGAGATAGATCCCTCTAAGATAAAGGCGATCCTAGAAATGCCACCCCCTCAAACACTGAAGCAGCTGCGGTCATTTCAAGGGCGCCTGGCCTATATCAGGAGATTCATCTCCAATCTGTCTGGAAGATGTAAGCCTTTCTCCAAGTTGGTTAAGAAGAATATGCCTTTCAAATGGGATGATGAATGCCAGAAGGCTTTTGAAGATCTCAAGCAATACCTGTTAAATCCACCAGTGTTAATGGCCCCGATCCCTGGAAAGCCGTTAATTCTATATACCGCTGCATTAGAAGGGTCATTAGGCGCTATGCTGGCTCAGAACAATGAGGAAGGCAAAGAAAACGCGCTTTATTACCTCAGCAGGATGTTGATAGGAGCTGAGAGTAAATATACACCAATTGAGAAGCACTGTCTAGCTTTAGTGTTTGCAGTCAAGAAGCTAAGACACTACTTGTTGGCGCATAAAGTCATCCTTATATCAAAAATTGATCCCCTCAAATACCTTATGACTAGACCCATTGCTTCTTTGGAAGACTGGCAAAGTGGGCGTTAATCCTGATGGAGTTTGATATAACATACACTCCACAGAAAGCTGTCAAAGGGCAGGCATTGGCGGACTTTCTAGCGGCGCATCCTCTCCCAGATGATTCATCACTCAATTATGATCTCCCTGATGAAGAGACACTTACAGTGAAAGAAGCAGAGTGGCGATTATATTTTGATGGGGCGTCATCTATAAAGCCGGCACTCAGGTCCACGATTCCGCAAATCAAAGCTGGGATAGGACTTGTGTTTATCACTCCAGAAGGAGGAATTCTTAGATATGCACTCTCCCTTACAGAGCCTTGTACAAATAATGAGGCAGAGTATGAAGCTCTCATAGCTGGTTTGGAACTGGCAATCAAGATGGGAATCCAACACATACACATATTTGGAGACTCACAACTCATAATCAAGCAAGTCAAAGGAGACTACAAGATATATAAGCCCGAACTTCTTAAATATTACAAGAAGGTCAAAGATCTGATGAAGAAAATCCCCCAGGTACAGTTGAGGAGGGTTTTAAGATCAGAAAATGGAGAAGTTGATTCTTTGGCAAGAGTAGCAAAGGAGCTGGCGAATCCAGATTATGAAGAAATCCACATAACCATAAGAAATAGAAGGCCCATAAGTACGATCCTTAATGATGTCGAAGAGGAAAGTGCTGGTGACAAAGTGAAAGTCTTCACCCTCGAAATGCCAGAGGAAGATTGGAGACAACCGTTTATAGAATATTTGAAATATGGTAAACTCCCAGAGGACAAATCGGAAGGTCTTCAGATAAAGCGAAGAGCCCTGAGATTCACCCTCATAAATGATATATTGTATCGCAGGTCGTACGATCAATTACTCCTGCGATGCCTTTCATATGAAGAAATTCAAGAAGTCATGCATGATGTACATTCCGGAATATGTGGCGCACACCAATCCGGACCCAAGATGCGACTCAAGATCAAGCGCTTGGGATATTACTGGCCAACCATGGTCGGAGATTGCATCAATTATGCTAGAAGATGCCATCTATGCCAGATACATGGAGATTTCATCCACCAACATCCAAATCCTCTACACCCCACAGTCTCGTCATGGCCCTTTGAGATATGGGGAACAGATGTAGTTGGCCCCATTGAACCTCCATCATCTTTGGGACACCGATTCATATTGGCTGCAACAGATTACTTCTCCAGATGGGCAGAAGCTATTCCACTAAGAGAAGTGAAGACTGAAAACATCATCAAGTTCTTCAGGGAGAACATCTTATACAGATTTGGGACTCCAAGAAGAATTATTTCAGATAATGGCCCCGCCTTCAGAAGTTTCAAAGTCGGGAGATTCGCACAACACCATAAAATAGATTGGAGATATACCTCCATCTATAATGCTAGAGCGAATGGGTTGGCAGAAGCATTTAACAAGACCCTCTCGAAGTTGTTGAAGAAAGCAGTGTCCAAGAACAAAAAGGATTGGCATGAAAGACTCCCGGAGATGCTATGGGCCTATCGCACCACCTATAGAACTCCAACACAATGCACACCATATTCTCTAGTATTTGGAACTGAAGCGGTCCTACCCCTCGAAATCCAAATACCCTCACTGAGGATGGCGGTGCAAAATGAAATTTCAAATGAAGATAATGTTCGGCTTCGCTTGGATGAGTTGGACTCTCTTGACGAGAAAAGGTTGGGAGCACAACAGAATCTCGAAGTCTACAAGGCCAAGATGTCTCAGGCCTACAACAAATTGGCTCGGTTTAGGACTTTTACCAAAGGAGAAATGGTTCTCGTCCTAAGAAGACCTATCATCACCAATAAGCGGGCCGGGGGCAAGTTCAAAGCAAACTGGGAAGGTCCGTACATCGTGGAGATCGTCTATGAAGGGGGCGCATATCAACTCATCGACGCTAACGGAGAAAGACCGATGCCACCCATCAATGGTCGATTTCTAAAGAAATACTATGCTTGATGTAAAAATGTTTGCCTATGACGGAACGTCTAGTCCCTTATAGGGGTAGACTAGTCATGTACAATTAAATGTACTTCTCGAGGCAAAACATTCTTTTTCATGCATTCTTGTACTAAATTCATGTACTTGTATTAAATTCATTCAATGAAATAGAGAGGCATGTGTTTGTCTACGATGGAACGTCCGGCTCCATGAAAATGATAGGCCGGTCATGCACATTTGAAAAGTGCTTCTTGAGGCAAATACATTCCCTATGTTCCCAAGAAAAAGAAAGGACTTGAGAAAAGAAAAAGAAAAGAAAAGAAAGAGAAAGGACTAAGTCTTATTCACAATCTAATAGTTCATCACAAATGTCTTAAAAGCAACTATCAAGGCGAAAAAAAAAGAAAGCTAGAAAAATAAACTAAAATAAAGGACAAAAAATGATAGAGTCCTTTAATGCTTAATAAATTGCAAATTCTTCAAGCTATTTCTTTATCCAAAGCTTCTATTTCTTCATCCAAAGTTTTTACCCTATTTGAAATTTCATGAGCTCTGGATTGAAGTTGATCTATCGCATCTGAAATGTCACAAGCTTCATTCTGAAGTTGGTGGCGTTCTGCAATGAGCTTTTGGCGCTTCTCTTTCTTATGTTGCCTTGACGGAGATTCAATGTTGACATTTGCATCAGCATCAACACTATGAGAGCCATCAACTTGCTTTGGTGAGGTTATAACGGCGACGTCAACATTGAAGCCGTCGCTTTCCGACTCCTTCGTGGGCATGTGAGTATCCACAGCAATATCTTAAAAAAAGAAAAAAAAACATATATATATATATATTATTACACGAGCCCCAAAACCAAAAAAAAAAAAAAAAAAAAAACCTCCAGCTTGTTTTAGTGAAGATGTAACTTCGGCATCCGCATCAGTATTAGCACCATCGCTTTCTGTGGAAGTGGGGGCATCTCTGATGAAGTTCGCGGAATAAGTCCCCAAAGACGAAACACTATCATCATCTTGAGCAACTACAGAACAAGTAGTGTAATCTAAAAATTTAAAGCTCACAGTTCAAAAAAAAAAAAACAAAAACAAAAAAAACAAAAAAAACAAAACAAAACAAAACAATACAAAAAAGTAGAAGACATTACTGTGTTTAAAACGGTTGCGACCTTGTAATAGATTGGGAGGAGCTTCCCCAACTCCAACAACTCCTTCTGCTACAATGTTTGAATCTAGTGGGTTTATTTGACCTAGAGTCAAAAGTTCTTTTTATTAAATCGGTTACACATGTGTAAACATTGGTGAAAAGATATTTCCTTACCGATAGGAGAGTTTTGGGATATTCCTAAGTCTGATGGGAGTGCATCATCAATCCTTGGAGTTGTTTCAATTGGGGATTTGGAAGCGGCCCTTACATTCACCAATGGCTTATTATCAATTCGTATGCCTGTTGACCGAATATTTTGAGTCAAATACAAATTCAGATTTTGAGTCAAATACAAATTCAGGTCTTGAGTAAAATACAAATTCAGACTTTGACTCGAATAAAATTTTGAACTTTGCAATAAAAATTCGGACTTTAAGTCGAATACAAATTCTAAATTTTAAAATACAAATTCAGACTTTGAGTCGAATAAAAATTCTGGATTTTAATATACAAATTCAGATTTTGAGTCAAATAAAAATTCGGAATTCTACATGAAAAAATTCAGACTTTGAGTTGGAATATAAAAATCAGAATATGTCAAAAAAAAAAAAAATCTCAAAAAAATTTCTGAATTTTCGGAATATGAAAATCTGAATTTTTCAGAAAATTCTCAAAAATTTCTGAATTTTCGGAATATGAAAATCTGAATTTTTCAGAAAATTCTCAAAAAATTTCTGAATTTTCGGAATATGAAAATCTGAATTTTTCAGAAAATTCTCAAAAATTTCTGAATTTTCGGAATATATAAAAATCTGAATTTTTCAAAAAAAAAAAAATTCTCAAAATTTCTGAATTTTTGGAATATAAAAAAATCTGATTTTTCAAAAAAAAAAAAATCCCAAGAGATTTTGAATTTTCAAAAAAAAAAAAAAGAGAGAAAAGAAAAGTTTGGCATACCTTGAGTTTGTCGCCTCTTTGTTGGAATAGAAGAATCCAAAGGAAGACTACTTCGTTTGTGATCAAGGAAAATACTTTCATAAACGAATAGAGGTTTACTTGAAGACTGACTTCGATCTGCATTTCTTGTAGAAGCTCCTCTATAATCAAAGTCCTCCCGAGTTAATGCTGCTACATCCTGATTGAATAAAGCTTGGACGTTTTTGAACCATCTCCGGGCATACAGAAGCATAAGTTTCCCGCTCCTATCATGATTAGGAATATAGAATGAACTGGAAGTCTTTTCTCGGGAAAAGTGTCGCCAATAACCTGCGAGAACCCCAAGAGAAGAGGCTTTCCTTGGGACATTAATATGCTTGGGAAGGTGCTGGTCGTAGCCAAACTGGCGCCCAAATCTGTGGGGGTTATACGGTTCTGCATGAAAATTCCCGGCATAACGTAGAGGGAGGATGCCGCAACGAATGGATTTCACATACTCCATAGTATAGGAATCCAATACCTCAGGCCCCGCAAAAACCCTTGAATCTCGCACTATTTCATCATTATGACATAAATAAGGGAAAGGACGCCACGTAAAATTCTCCTCTTTCCTAATGAATAGTCGTACTTTTGGAGAACGGTCGAATGGAGTAGCAGAGACGTTCATATAATGCAGCATCTCTGGTATCCTCAAAAGACCTGGGATGGTAGATGTATTTTCATCAATCGGCCGCCGGAGATGTATTCCATGGAAATGACTACCTGCCCATGCAAACAGAAAGTGTGAGGGAAAGACTGTTGTGGAAAACCCGGGACCTCCCCTACTATTGACCATAGCAGTTAATCCCACGTATATGCGTGCCAAGACTGCAGGGGCAAAAGCAATCTTCTTTCCAAGCGCGATGTCGGACGCCATTACAAAAACTCCCGGTCTGATTATACTACGTCCACTCGGCATGATAAAGTAGCAGATCCATAAGGCCACGAAGGCAGCCAAATCAGCAGTTGGAACGGGATTCGGAGGATGATCAAACTTTGAGTTGCGCGGGGAGTCAAACTCTGTTCTTCTTGGCTTGCTGAAGAAGTTTATCCAATCTTCAAAAGATACATCTTTTTTATGTCGAGAAGATTTTTGTCTTGCCAACCAGTGAAAAGCGTCAAAAAGGTTTTTCAATACAAAAAATTCAGAGCTGCTTCTCTGACAAAGTGTGTCATTATGAGGTATGACTTCGTCATACATGTCGCCATTGATGGGAAGCCCTCCGAGTTTCCTAATGTCCCATAGTGAAATCCCAATCTCCCCATATAACATATGAAAAGTATTAGTATCTGGACACCACAGCTCTACCAATGCTTTATAGAAATTGGAATCTAGATCATAATGCCCGACCGAAGAGACGATTCCTCCAATCAACTCTACATGAGATAATTCCCTTAAATAATTCTTGACAATATACCTTGCCCAATCTGCATAACGCGAGGAGTTGATCGATTCGCTCCGGATGGGATTCATGCCTTTCCATCCTGGGTGATGGTTAATAATCTTGTGACCAAGAGTTTGGAAAATCGTCAAATCCTTTACATCTCCGTCAGGCTTCAGACATGCTGCATGAATATTGCCATCTTCTCGACAACACTTCAAGGTTAGGCGGCCAGTAGCTACATAGGTTGAGGATTGCTTTACCCAATCGGAGTGCTCCTCTCCTTCATATCTGATCGCAGGCTCTGATCCGGGACCAAAGACAAGGCTGTGGCGATTGAAAGCTAGACCTGAAGGGAACTCATTGAGGTCTTGACCAACATCCCAAAAAGGCTCACTCTGAGATTGGTTGGCCATAATGAAAGAGGAGATTTGGGAATTCTTACTTCTCTCACTCAATAAAGAAGATTTCGTGAGAAAAGTAAGAAGGGGGCATTTGTTTATATATAAAATATAACATATGTCCCAATAGAACTCAAATCCTAATCCAAAATAAAAAGAATATAGAATTCAAGTATATCTTAATTTTGATATATTTAGAATTAAAATTTAGATATGTACTTATCCTAATTGACTTAGGATGCAAATTCCGAAAGCGCCCCTGAACACATATTTCGAGGCGATCTCAAATTCTAGGATGGCCCGAGAGAACACATCTCGAGGCAATCCTAAATCCCAAAAGTGCCCTTGAGAACATATCTCGAGGCAAATGCAAATTACGAAATTGCCCCCGAGAACATATCTCGAGGCAAACTCAAATTCAAAGATTGCCCCCGGGAATACATATCTCGAGGCGACCTAAATAAATAAATAAAATAAAAAAATCCCGGTGCATATCCCAAGGCAGCTCAAGAATGCTAATCCCGAGGCATGAAATATGTGATTTTAAAAATTAATTAATTAATTAATTAATTAATTAATTAAAATTAATTAAAATCAGAATATTAAAAAAAAATTGATTGATTTGATCGGATTAAGATATGTAGTCAAATAATGATGGTTTCGAATAAATAAGATTAAAAAAAATTTGACACTTATCTTGATTGGAAAGAATATCCAAAACAAAAAAAAAGATAAAGGTTTTTTTTTTATATAAAGGGGGCTGCAGCTCTATAGAAAAAAAAAGATATAGAGAAAACAGAGAGGCTGCGAAGGAAAAGAAAAAAATTAGGTATTTTTCTGGTTTTTTTTTTTTATAAAAATTTAGAGAGAAGCTCGTCGCCGCCAACTCTTGCCACCGTCGCCGGCCTCCCTTGTGGACGCCTGTCGCCACCAACGCCCATCACCGCCGGCCTCCCTTGTGGACGCCCGTCGCCACCAACGCCCATCACCGCCGGCCTCCCTTGTGGACGCCCGTCGCCGTTAGCTTCCAACACGGCCGTTGGCCTCCCTTGTGGACGCCCTGCCGCCATCGTCGCCGCCCTCAAAGTCGCCGGGCCTCCCTTGTGGACGCCCGTCGCCTCCAAATCCCGTCGCCGTTGGCCTCCCTTGTGGACGCCCTGCCGCCGTCGTCGCCGCCTTCAAAGTCGTCGGGCCTCCCTTGTGGACGCCTGTCGCCTCCGGATCCCGTCGCCGTTAGCCTCCAACACAGCTGTCGGCCTCCCTTGTGGACACCCTGACATTGTCCGCCGCCACCAGAGATCCAGTCTTCAATTTCTTCGACAGACCCACTTGCTTTTGTTGCAGTCGCCCTCCGCCATCTCTGGATGACTCATTTTACTTCACTCTCTCCGCCGGGGGATGCAACGCTGGGATACTGATGATGTGGAAGGAAGCACCCCATCCAAACTCCAGGGATCAAGTTGGCAACTTCTAATGTATGGCTCTCTGATAAGTAGAATGGGACTAACAAAAAAATAGGACGAACAGACATGGTTGGCAGTAACATCATTGGTGCATCTAATGTTCTTAAGTTTAGAATGGATTCCATTCGAACAAAGAGTAGCAACCCTAAACAAATACCTATTGAAGAAGAAGGACAGATATTATGGGAAGAGACAAGAGATGCAATGTCACTAAAAAAAGAGAAGAAGAGAGCTTTCAATAAGGAAGGCTGTTCAGTAAAGAACCAGCAAAAAAAAAAAAGGGAATTGTTACTTGCTTGTTTGATATGTTTGGTATTCCTGGTTGAGTTTTGTAATTGCTTATGTTCCAATTCAACAAGCAATGAAATTGATGTTATTGTCTTGTAAATTCCATTGAGAAAATGTTCAAGTGACATGCTCAATATTTTGTTTCATAAATGCATATTACTTGTTTGATAAAATGCCTCAAGGAAGTATTGGAACATTTCTCATCATACTGAGCTTCAGATAATGAAACAAGACAAGGCATTGAAGCCTCGCAAATATATATGCTATCCAGCTGATGAATCCAACGCTCAACTGTTCCCGACAACTGCTGCTTCTGATTTTGCGATCGACATGCCATAAGGCTACCACTATTATAAAGAACTGTGGCTGTTGCTACTATAAAAAAAAATAAAGTAGAAAGGGGTTGTTGTTTGCTGTAAAAGATTAAGTGGTGTAGAGAATGCCAAAAATAAATATAAAAAAAACAAATAATAATAATAATAAAAAGATGGTGATGATGATGCTCCAGAAAGTACCGTAAAATAAAGCTTTCCGGTTCATTGCAGCAATACTACAAGGTGTTTTTTTAGACTTCCACATTATATATAGCTCAGGGGAAGCATTCCTACTTGCATTGTCCATGGTTGTTGCTTGTTGGTTCTTCAATTGAAATACTTTGATATCTCACATTATTTGCCTTCATGGCTATCAATGGTCAGACAGATAGCTGGCTTGAAGATATCTCTTGAATTGCAAACTATTTTCATTCTTGCAAAATCAGGTTGCAAAGAACTCTACTGTGAAGTTCCAATAAATATAGAATCCAAAGCAAAAAAAATTACAACAAGACAATATATTATTCTCATCATCAGCACAAGGTGTTGATGAATTTGTTTCTATGACTAAAATGGTTAGGGGCTCCAGGGAGTGAATGTATCCTTTCCATCCTCTACAAGCCGGGCGCCAACATTGAAGCTGATTGCATAAGTAGCAAAAAATAAAAAAAGATAGCAATGTTTCATTCAAGCTGAAAGAATATACGTATGACTATGAGCACCAATTGAAATACTTTTAGTATATATGTAGGGCTCCATGTGATTACTATAGCCAGATGTTGATTTGACTACTATACCAAAAAGTCAAAGAAGCTTTTTGGAAGATTTAGATGGCTTAATTCTGGACAATTTTGTTGGATAAAAAAAGCCAATGTATTTTTTTTTCTTTTTTTTTAAAAAAAAGGAGAGATAAAAATAATGATAATAAAAAATATGGAGAAGGACATGAAAGAAGTTGGAGTATTCGCATTGCTTTAAGAAGGCGCGAACCTCGAGGCAGTTATAGAGCAAGCATCTCGAGGCGGATGCTGAAATCCAAAGTGGCACAAATCTTGAAGCGGCAATGAACGCACATCTTGAGGCGGCTAATAAGTACAAATTTCAAAGCGGCATAAATCTCGGGACGGCGGTGAAACACTCATTTCAAGATCATCAATATAAGATCTTAAGGCGGCAACAAAGCATGCATTTGAGGCGGGCGATAAAATACAAATTTCAAAGTGGTGAAGCGCATGGCGGAAGGCGGCGTCATTTAAATAAATAAATAAATAAATAAATAAATAAATAATATATATATATATATAAATATC
Source organism: Dioscorea zingiberensis (assembly GCA_026586065.1). NCBI lineage: Eukaryota > Viridiplantae > Streptophyta > Magnoliopsida > Dioscoreales > Dioscoreaceae > Dioscorea > Dioscorea zingiberensis. Next base: position 28,157,180 of record CM048819.1, read on the forward strand.
GTATGATGATATTCATATGTAATGAAAATTATGATAAATAAAATCATTTATTTATTTCATTATTCATTGCTTCTCTACTTGTACTTTTGCCCTTAATCGGAGGTTCCCGTAATCTTATTCGGGGTAATTAATAATAGAGGCTTGCCTCTATTAGGAATAAAAGAACCCACAAACAAATAAAATGTGATATTTGTGCTTCGATGTATCACCTGGTGTCACACGATGTCAGGCGCGTATTTTTGATCCCACAGTTTATACTTTTACTATGTTCAAGAGGTTTGAAGAAGAGTTGATGTACAACATTAGATTGAATTGTGTTAAAGGAGCAAGTGATGAAAATCTTTCTTTATATCAATTAACTATTGAAGGGCATGATAGAATTTACCTTGTGAAGTTTTCACGTTCAAATGGTAACATCTCTTGTAGTTGAATTATGTATGAGACTCTTGGATTGTTATGTCATCATGCTCTATGAGTACTTATCATGCATAATGTGAAAGAGATACTTGAACCATATATACTAAAGAGATGGACAAAAAGAGCAAAGTCAATGTTTGAAATTGATTGAAGTCTTGGGTCAGCGAATGAAGAAAATCCAACTCGCTTGTTGAGACTTAGTGAGTGGAATCACATTGGTTACAACCTTTTTTATAAAAGTTCATTAACTCCTCAATGTACTAAAATTGTTAAAGACAAATTGATGGAGGCATTACAACTAGTTGAGAAAGAAATGACAACTTTGAAAGATGTCAAATAATGGGAAAATTCTTCACAAAAAGTCATTCAAAAAGATGTTTGTGATGGTGCTGATGAGGATATCCACTATTCAACTCATGAGAAGCCCGTGCTTGATCATGTACCTATCAGAACAAAAGGTTCAAGAAGTTGTCGAATGACAAGTCAATTAGAGAAGAGCCAAAAGAAGACAAAAAAAGAAAGTAGATAGCTCCCAAAATTCAAGTGGAAAATAGAATATACTAGGTGTGTTTGAATCTACTTTATTTTTCTAATGTTTTATCATTCAACTTGTCTTACTATATTCTAACTTGTATTTCCTCATCTTTAATTCTACATCTATTAACATTCTCTCTCTCTCTCTTTTTTTTTTTTTTTTGTAAACTTCTAGAAAGCAAATCATTTACAAATGGAGATTCTCTTGGGATTTTTCCTCTACAAGATTATGTTTATCCTTTATGCCAAGGTTTTCAAGTGCCACCAAATCAAAACTACCGTAATTAGGTTTTTTTTTCCTTCCTTTTCCTTCGTTAAGTATGTTTGTATGTTGCTCTTCAATTATGTTGACATGCTATTACCTAATTTTAAAATATAAATTGGTCAAATTAATCTGTGCTCATAACCAATTTCAATATCTTGCACCTTTTTTTTTTTTTTTTGCACTTTTCTACAATTTCTCTTATCGTTATTGCACTTTGGGCTCAATTTTCAATTTAATATAAGTTCTATATAAGGCTTTCACCAACTTGGAGGTTCAATCTTCAAACTAACATGAGTTATACAAGAATGATGGAAGAGAATGACCCATCTCCATGCATTAATTAGGTAAAACATGATGTTTTTACTTATAGTTTAAAATTATTTTATTCACTATTTTGGAATTTTCCTAATTGCATAATACCTTTTATGTATAGGACTACTTAGTGCTTTGGAACTTGAAAAAAAGTAATGGGAGATCATGTGACAATGATGAAAGATTTCAATTACATTTTATATTGAATTTTTTGTTCAATTTTTGGATGAAGAGTGACATCTCTGCAAAAATGAAGATTTCTGTTTCATTTTGTATTAAATCTGGTTGTTCAATCTTTGGGTGAAGAGTGTTGATATGAAGATATCAGTTTCATTTTGTATTAAGTTTTGTTGTTCAACCTTTGGATGGAGATTGTCATCTCTGCAAAAATGGAAATTTTGAGTTCCATGTTATATTGGATTTTATTGTTTACTCTAGATGAAAAGCATCTCTGCAGGAATGAAAATTTTGAATTTCATATTATATTGAATTTGTTGTAAAATACATGCACAAATGGAAAAGGCCAAAGTGCAGCAAATCACATTCATTGTGTAAAAAACACCATCCTGGTTGTATAACACACCAGTTATACCATCATCCTCTTTGAAAAGAATACTCTCCAATTTTTGTTTCACCTTTGGCCTCCCATCTTGGACATTAAGAACTCTTCTACATAGATACATTATAGGAAGATCACATTCAAGAGACCAATAACCAAACATATAGCAACAAGAACAATAGATACTTCAATTAAACTCCTCATCCAAACATTGATCCCTCAAAACACTACCGCAAGCCATCACCGCAACCGACCCATAGAAAATAGATGCTATGAATAGTCCAAAAAGGGATAGACTTATTGAAAAAATTGCATTAGTAAAATATTCGTACCAATCTACAGAATAATTCGAATTGCTTTGGAAAGGGATGGTTGATGTAGTTAACCATTTCGATAATATATCAAAATCTACTACTCCTTGATCAAAAGGAATTCCTATTAATCCAACGACCGAAGTAAATAGTACCAATATAAGCAGAGGAAATAGCACAGTAAAACACTACCGCAAGCCATCACCGCAGCAAACCAAAATCCGTCACTCTTCATCTTGTCACCACAAATCTCTAGCAAAATCTCAGTGAGAGATAAGGCATAACCAAGGCCGAAGAGGAAGTTAGGAAGGAGATCATGGGAAAGACAGCAACAACGAAGACGAGGAGGGAGATGGCATTGGGGCAGGAGAAGGCATTGAGGGAGAGGGGCACAACTACCAACGTCCGGCGAGAGGTACCGTAGAGGCGTCCAGTACGAGCATCACGGCGGCCAGCGAAGGGCACGCCACTTTAATTTTGTAAAGTTTTATTTTAAAAGTTGAAATGAAAGTAGTGATGAGATGGAACAAATGAAGTGTTAAAAAAAAGGGGTTTGATATGACCGTCTTTGATTGGAGGGGGACATAGGCTCATGTGGTGTAACCGTTCTATACATCCCCCCTCTTTTTAATACATATCATTGAAAATTATATAAAAAGACAGGTTTATCTTTTTTTTATAAGTTCAAAAAAAAAAAATTAGTTGTAGCTCTATTAATAAAATAAATTATTTATTTATTTATTATTATTTCAGAATATTTTTAACTATTTATTAGTCATAGATAAGTATCAACTATGAAAAAGAAAGACTATTTTTATATTTTATTAAGTTTAAATAATTATAAAAAAATATTCAAAACTTTTGGTTGAAGTACTAATTCGACAAGTAGAATAAAAATATTAAAAAATTATGAAATATTATTAAAAAATAAGAAAATAAATGACTTCATTTGTTTACAAACATGACAAATAAAAGAACTCTTAAAATATAATGATCAATTTTATATAAAAACTTATATGAGATTATAAAATAATTTGAAAGTTTCGGTCCAAGTTTTTAAGAATGAAAGGCGGGCCTCACAATCACAGTTTTTTGACAGCTTTGTTTCCGGTAAAAATTTACTCAACAATGGGAATAAACACACTTTTTTTTTTAGCTGCATTAAATTATATAATACAGTTACAAAATAGTTTGTAAGAATATGGAAAACATTCTCAACATCTGTATGAACACCTAATCAAATCTGGATGTTGAGAGACAAGAATAATATTTCATTGGAAGAAAATTTCTGTTGTCATACTCAGAGTCCGGCCTTTGAGTAGATGACTTTTAGAGGGCCTTCTTAACATTAAAAAATCCATCTCGTTGTTCATTGGCTGCCGCAACATCATCTGGAGATGCAACTGCAACCACAACTCCCTTTTCCTTGACCACCTTGATTGCATCTGCAAACTCCTTGAAGTCCTTCAAGCTGCACATAAAATAGAGCAAGTTATGCAAGTTTTTGCCTGCTTGAACCGAATCTCGCGAAACAAGGAATATAATGAAACCATGAAATCTTACGTGGTCGATAGGATTTCTTCCCGCCTTCTTTGCCTTTCTTCCTCCGTGACACCCAATAGATATCGCAACATACTAAGAAATGAAGATCAGAAATCAGGGCAAGATAATAATTTGCTAGCTCATCAAATGATTATATTGACCTTTACACATGATTACATGCTTGAACTTTCAAATGACAATATAACGACAAAATCAAGTTGATCACATGATGCCAAATTTGGATTTAACATGACAAAGTGAGGTCTATGACGTGAGAGATAGTAGAGTTATATAAGGGTACAACAGAACGCATGTTCAGAACTAGAGGTGAAAAGGGAAAGTAGAATGCAACATGAGAATAAAAGAACCATCAAGTCAACATCATATGCTTTTTAGTTCATTGATAATAAGTGAAGTAATTTATTACCACTAAAGTTTCATGAGGCTCATGGGTCAGAGTTCTGACCATATCATGTTAATGAGTTGATTGACAATTATCAATTAAGTAGCTCCAGAGAAATATCAAACTTCTAAATCCAGCGAAATAGGAAGTATATAATTCATATTGTTTAAAATAGATTAATCACCATGAAAAAAGGAATTGCACCTACAACTAAGAAGAGGTGTCTCATACCTACTATAGCCTTTAGCATCTGGCAGCTGGTACGAGTCCACATCTCCAATGGTACCAATGATGGCTTTTGTAAGGGTATCATCATCCATTTCCAATTCGAAGAAATTCTTCTGTGCCGTCATATACTTCCAGTGTTTTCAACAAGTTAGGATCACGATATGAGAGATAGGAGAACACACCTGACAAGAGAATCTATTTGTCAGTGAAAGGTAATATAAACTAATCCAGGAACTATCTACATTAGTTTAAACTATGAGAAATAGGGGTAAGCAATAGATGGATAAAAAGTAGTCCACACCTGAGTGAGTGTCAAAATCACAAAAACCTCCATATGCGCCACCACTAACTCGAACACGATCCCATAGCCAGGTATTGCCAATGTACTTGGAAATCACATATGCACTTCCTTTGAGCTTATATCCTGAATCATAAATGTTACCAGCTTTCCCAACATAATTAACCTGAGAAGTAACAGGAAAATGGTTATAACTTCTACCGAAGAATCAGACATAGTGAGATATAACATGCAGGAAAAAAACCAGGAAATGGAGTGAATAATTGAACCTGGGTTGGAATCACTATTGCTTCATTTACTTGAGGAAGCTGAGCATGCCATGGTTCATTGACAGTGGATGAAGAATTCGGGAGAGAATCAAGAAACTTGGCAAGAAATTTTGTGGAATTGATAAGGTTCTCTTCATCTGCTGTCATATTAATCAAGCAACCTTCTCTGGATATCAATGATCTCCGTATCTCCTCAAGAGAAGAAGAAATCCCATCCCAATCATCATCAACTTTCTTCTCAAGATCTTGCAAAAATTCCAAATAACTGTACACAAAAGAAAGAAAAGACTTCAATGATTCCTTGTAAAAAGGTTTAACATGATTGCAAGAGTAGGATTTTGTACCATGGAAATGATACAATTTAACCAATAAGAATCAGAAGTATTTTTTCCAATGGCAAGAAAAGCCTATAGAAACAGAACTTTTGAAGGAAAAAGAAAAGAGCCTGATGAAGCAAACCTAACACCACCCATCTGTTCAGCAATCCATCCTGCAACATTAAGTTTGGCGTCCATTCTTGCAGCTGCAATTCCATGACCACTACCTCGTAATCGGTTCTGGAAACAATAGATTCATCATCAACATATTAAAGAATTGGCTAAGGTTATTTTAAATATTAGAAACAAAACATTCATACCTCCATTCTGGCTTTGCTTTGCAAAACAAACTGCTTGAATCGCTGCTGATCTGTAAATTGAACATCCTGAATAATACAGTTCATCTGCAACGAACAAGTAGGATCAGACCCTTATTGGACATTGCAATAATATCACATAAAAAATCAAATAAAATGCTATGACTATCTAATACTTCCACAAAAGTAATTATTAGTTGATACCAAGTTTTTCAAATTAGAAAAAGGTTGTGAGGTTAAGATAGCTTTTGATTTTAAAGATCTGAATAAAATAGAAGAATAATTAGAATATATAATAATTTATGGATATTCTAGACATGAACGAAAATGCATGATTTGACCATCATATCCACCAAGCCAAAAATATTCAGTATCAGGCTATGGATCTGGCCAAAAAAAATCAAACAAAAACTTGTTTCCAAATTAAATAAAGGCTACTCAATACTGGTAGTTAATAGTAGAAGGCTTGATAGAGTTTGCAGATGGTTGCTTCCTAAACAGAATAATTTTATAAAAGAAATATTAAATACAATTGCCTTCAGACATAAAAGAAAACATGCAAAGAATGCAATAGTTTCAATTAGTTGTAACAATTACCAGGTTGAATAAGTCCTCAACTCTTCCTGCCATAGCTTTACCACGAACTATAATGCGAGTACAAGGATCTACTTTTCCCCTTACAGATGATGTGAAGGGATAAACAGAAATTCCTCCTGTCTTTCTTCCAATTAATTGATTGAGTTGCACAAAATCCATGTCCTTTGTGCCCATCTCTAGCAAAGATTGGCTGGTAAGGAACAAATAAGAATCAAGACAATGTCCAGGAAGAACCAAGAATATCTTCATTTTTCTAATTAAAAAGCAGCCATATAACAGCATATGGAGAAAATGCAATCAAGATGTTCCTCCAGGAGCAATCTTACCAGTGCTCCAAATTCCTTCCTCTAAGATAGAGAATATATGAGACTAAACTATATGCAATATCCACTCACCAAAACAATGGGACCAGTTGAAGGAGTTCTTTCTTCAGCAAGCTCATATCAAATACAACTTCTGAATATAGAACATCATTTGTGAAAAGGTTATGCTGCAAAACTTTTACTCCATTTATCTCTCCAATCTGCAATCAAGAAGCATATCAGTTAGTAAATTCTCACTTTTCTTTGTTTACGGATACATCAAAGGGTTAAAGCATTACTTCTGTGGGAACATGTATGGGTTCTTTGGGGATATCCTTTAATGAAAGGCTTGGGACAGATCTCAACGCTTCAGGTGGGTCCGGAGTCTCCTGTTTTTGGCGGAGTTCCTGTGTAGCACGTGCTAGTTCAGCAAGGTCCTCTTCAGTCATACTTCTTCTAACCTTTTCGAGAATTTCTTTCTCAGCTGCCTCATCACGTGAAGCTTTGTCGGGATCAGGCTGACAGCAAAGATTTTCAATAATCATATATGATACACCAATGGCCCATCTGACCTCACAATCCAGGCATAGATAGATTTGCTCACCTGCATTTCAACTGTAACACGATGAGGATTGTTCAAGATGAACTTCTCTATTAGAGGAGAGAAAACAGATTTGGACCCTTCCTCAGCAATGCTAGCCTTTAAAGACTGTAACGGCTCCTCATATTTTAGTGGCTCAAATGGATCCATATCATATATCCATTTTCCCTGAAATATAAAAAAGAAAAAGAGATGTGGAAATGAAATTTGTTTCCAGCCTAACATTTTACTAAAGAGTAGTGAAAATTCGTACAATAGCACGAAGCATCAGTGACAATCCTCGAGGGAATGAACCAGTGTTATTCTCCCTAAGAGAAAATTCGATAGTGTTCATGGATGCTTCTACAGCTTCAGGAGAAAAACCTTCTTCTGCTAAGTTCTTTAGTGTTTCCATAACCAATTCTTCAACCTTATGGATGTCATTTTGAGAGACACCTTTCAGCCCAATACTGAACTGTGGTTGAAGAAGTTCATCTTCCATTCCACCACCAACAATAGCATCTCCTAAGCCACTTTCCAATAGAATTCTTCTTAGTGGAGAAGCCGGAGTACCAAGCAAAAGATGATCCAAGAAACCAAGCGTTAGCTCAGTTTCTAAGTCTAAGGGCTTATCAGAAAGAAGCCAGTTGATGCAAACCATGTGTTTCTTCGTCAAGTCACCACCTTCACCAGCTGGATATTGTTCGGTGATCCTCACAGGCTCTTTAAATAGCTTTTGTGGTTCAACTTTTGACTCATTAGACGCAGAACTAGCTTCAAACTGATCAAGATATTCTGCAAGAGAAAGAGAAAAACACAAACTCATTCATGTTAACAAGAATCTTATAAACTAAACAAAATTCCTTGAAGTTTACAAATTTCAAAACCCTACAAAAACCATATGAAGATCCTTTTAAATTTAAGAAATGTAAATTCAAAAAAAAAAAACCCTAGGAAAAAATAAATCTAGTTCTAAGACTAAGAGTTGCTTTTGTTAAGTATTGCTGCTTCACAGAAATGAAACCAAAAACTAAAAATTAAGAAAAAAAGTTCCAAGTTAGATTGATTATGTTTGATTTATTAACTAACACTACCCCATTAAGTGCCAGCATCTTGTTATAGAACTGAAATTCCTTGTCCATTTTTCGCGTCTCTTCATAGATTTCAGAAAGAGGCTTCTGAAATAAATGTGGTTTATCCACCTTTTTCAAAAAAAAAAAAAGGAAAGAGGCTTCTGAAACCATATTGAACTATATTTTGCTCTATTCTGAAATAGGTGTAGCAAAGGAATACCAGTACAAATATCAGCAATCCAAGCTTGTGACATGTCCACCCATTCACTAAAACAAGCATTTTGTAGAAAAGCAACAATAACACAAGCATGTGTTTGCTAAAAATTTATCATTTCCATCTTGTCTACTTATAATGAGAAAATTATCAATTGATCAAATTAAAATAGTAACTAAAATTTCAACTTGAACAGAAAAAAATACTAGCTTAGCAAGTGAAGCCCTAAAATAGGGATGTTCAGTCAAGCAAAAAGCTTATTGAATGGAGCTGATTGCAAGCCTGGTCACTTTGGCTCTTTTCTCACTCATAGAGAATCAATTAATACTCACTTAACTAAGTAAAGCACAAGTATGATAGCATATGAGACCAAAAGAGAACTTACAATCTAAAAAACAGTAATAAATGACCAATCATGTAAGGGGTGAAGGAAATATCAGCATACCACTAAGGATACGAAGACGCTCATTTGGATCGTCATCTCCATAGAACCATATCCTAGCATTGCTAGGATGGTAATATCTACGATGGAAATCCTGTAGAACAATTATGCATTTCACACATTATGAGAATAATCTGCTAGAAGAAAAATGTACAATAAAGCATTTCTAAATACTTTATGTGCACCAATAATAGCTCCACAAAGGCATCTTATGAATATTGAGCAAACAAGTAAAATACATGATTTTCTGGTTTGACATGAGTGATTCTAAACAATTCATAAAATATTATTAGTGGGTTGTGCTCAAGCCTGCAACTTGTCGGACTTAAAAGAAAAAGAAATATACATAATGGTTTACCTTCTCATATAAGTGGGATCCATGAAATACTCAATACATGATAGGCTAATCAATAGATTGAACAGCACAATTAGAATGGGGCTTATTAAAGCTAACATGGATCTCAATTAAGCCAATTAACTAAAGATTCCATCCATTTATGTGATATTTCCATGCTAAAAAAGGCTTCAATTAGCCCACCAAAGGACTAGTAGACTTACTAGTAATTAGACTGATAAAACAATTAGTACTAATTAGATATTATTCAATAATTTGATAGGCTAATCAGATTGGGATTATCTACTTAGAAAACTCTATAAATTAGACAAAATGAAAAGAAATAATTATGATTAAGGAAACTTAAAGGCCAGTCAATGACTGAAATGTTTAAAATGGTAGATACTAGTTTTTTATGCTTTCTAAATTGTCCATGATGTTAGCAAATGGTTTTATTTTTATTTTGGGAAAAAGGTTAAAGTAACTTAATCTACGGAAGTAAAATAATAAATGCAGAAAATCAAATAACTTCCAGTGAAATTGAATTATCGTCTGTTTTTTAAAATATCCTAATATTTTTCAACAGTTTGAGCAGTAAAAAAAAAAAATTACTTAAAGATTTTTCCTGCGATTAATTGGCCTTTGTGTTATTTGTTATTAGGGTGCCTTTGCATCCCTTATAATTGCTTCATCTCTATGGTTCACAGGACCACCACAAAGTTATACCTTGCACTCTCCTGCATTCAGCAGGGAATGGTGGACCAAGAATTTAAACCCTGAGAAAACACTTTAGATCGAGCCTTTGAAGCCCATTAATAAGTTTTTAAAATTTATTATCCTTTGTAATTGCACATTTAGTGAAAAAAAAAAATTTGAGATGCAAAGAATACCAAAATTTTCCTACATAAGTATGCGAGACAAGTATAATCATATGGAACTTTAAATAATCCTAAATAAAATAAAACACACAAAAGGACAGCATAAATTGACCTTGAATTCTTCAAATGTAAGTTTTGGAATGACTTTTGGATCACCACCACTGTCAACACCATAAGTATTCTCTGGGAAAAGTGCCTACAAGGATAATATTTGCAGGGACATCAGAAAAGTTTTGAAGGAAGTGATGTGACACTTCCAGTTACCTATTTAACTAGACAATTTTGTTGAAGAATCAATATGTAGCATCACATACATAATAAATCATAATTAATAGAATTTTAACAGGCATGTTTCTAAAGTTGAGATCATGAGAAGTAAGCAATATTTTACCCATGAAGGTTATGAAAAAAATTAAATACGTTAGAAAAATGTAATTGGTATTAATAGATCATTGATTGATCATTGACCTAAGGAAATGTACTGACATGAGCATGCTTATATTGGGCTTGTTCACTAATATGAGATTTATATTGATTCTAGTATATGTAGAGGCCACACTAAGCCTTTACACATCAGTAATTTAACACCAAAAGATAATGAAGCTACAGAAATTGAATTATTCAATAATCTGAGATTTCTATTGACTTGGACATACTTACAGAAACAACTAGTATATAAGATATCGAGAGAATACTTTCAATCCCTTAGCTAATAAAAAAATTACAGCTATATTGACTTTGTTATACTTAAAAGTTAAAAGAGTACAATGCATTAATTAAATTGATCTTAGGAAAAATAAATAAATAAATTCCATCTCATTTTAAGGGGAGAAAAAATCAACAATCATCTCAATAACTAACCCAGGTGAAAAAAATTAGCACACTTTCCTATTCTCCCTTGGAAAGTACAACATTGCGTGTTACAACCTCAATTTTATAATTTCATTCAATCCATACTTCCATAGTTTAGCAAAATCAATTCTAATAAGTTAAATATGCACATAACACAAGCAGAAAAAAATGGACAACATATAATGTCTCAACAATCACAAGTAGTTAATCAGCACAACACATGACAGAAAGCTTGCCTGTTGAGAAACACGGCCTAGAATGTTATCTGGTTGAGAGTATACTCCTTTCATTTCATTGAAAACAACACCTGAAAAATACAAATAAGTTTAAAGAGATAGTAAAAATACTAGCTTATTCAATTTTTCATTAAAAAAAGTGTAGCTTGCATCTCATGTATGATTTACTTTTCACATAATGTGAATAATAAGCTTCATAACACTTTGCATTCTATAAGTCATCTAAAACGAGCAAATATAGCAAATTATACTGAAAATCAAATTAATCTGTTCAAATAGAGTTTCTAGACAACCTTTGTAGGATATTTCTTCTGAAGGGTCATTAAGCTCATAATGCCAACCCTCTTGTTGAAAAGTCTGGAAGTCCTCGACACATTTAGGAAAGAAGACAGCATCCAAATATACATCAACTAGATTGTAGAAGTCCTTAAGAATAAGAAAACCATAAACAAGAAATTATTATGATGACCATCGAGAGTAGTCAAACAAATATAAAAATTTATTGAACACATACCTTTGTATTCGTTGAAGCAACTGGATAACAAGTCCTGTCAGGATAGGTAAATGCATTCAGAAAAGTATGCAAGCTACCTTTCAACAGCTCAACAAAAGGTTCTTTCAAAGGGTACTTCCTTGACCCACATAATACACTATGCTCGAGTATATGAGGTATACCAGTTGAATCTTTCCTGCGGTGGAGACATACTGAGCATCAAAATATTGTACAAACAGCCAACTAACAACAAAAATAATTGAAAAATCTATACAAATAGAAAAAAGAATTCCATACGGAGGTGTCCTAAATACAATGCCGAAAACTTTATTCTCATCATCATTCGAAACAGACATAACCTCTGCCCCAGTCTTCTTATGCTTGTAAAGCACAGCAGTTGATTTGCATTCATCAATGGTCTGTTCAGCAATCTTTTCAAATCCAAGCCTCTCAGCAATATTATGGTCCATATCTATGTCTGCTGAAAATCAAAGGCTAGCATTACATAACCTTATCTTGCACTTCCAAAATCAATACAAGAACCATTTTAATGAAAAAGAGTTATCATCTAACAATCACATCATGACACAGTCTTTGTGCATATATACACAAAGACATAAAAGCTCACGTCAAAAAATAAAATAAAATTCAGTAAACAGAAAGAACACCAAGACAACCGGATAGTGTTTAATTCAAGCAAAGATCCCAGGGTAACCACAAAGATCAGATAAAAAAGCAATCTTTGGAGCAACAAAGGAATATTCAGATGCCAAGATGAAATCTTTTGAATAACTTCAACAGCCAGAGCGACACATGAAATGTTTGCCATTTAAATGCCAAAAAAATGACAAATCCAAATAAACTGAAACTTTTATGTCCAAAGAAACCTTATTCGTTCTAACATGGACATATCGACTGTGCATTGAAAAAAAAAATAGTCAAAAAGGGATTCCCGGGTGCCAAGATAGAATCTTTATGAAACATACCTTCAGAGAGGGGCTTCGGAGAGGTGGAGATAGCGCGAGGAGAAAAGGAGAAGGCCTTTCTTCTGAGATGAAGGGAAGCAGGGGGAGCCGAAGGCCAGCAACGGAGAGTGCTGGAACACGATAAGGCGCGGAGCTGATGAATATGGAGCCTCTGTTTGTGGGGATTGGAGGAGAGGAGGCGAGACTTGGTTCTAGGATGGAAGAGGAGGCGCCGGCATGCAGTGGTGGAGCATGATAAGGAGCGGAGAAGCGCTACTCTCTCCATTGAAGCACTTGAGAGAATGAGAGACGGGGAGTGTGGAGATGGTATTGCCGCTCTTATTAGGGTTTGGGTTTGGGTTAGGGTTAGGGTTTGGGTCAGGATTATTTTCTCTCTCACTCGGAAGAACAAGAGGGGGAGAGAGAAGCACGTATTGTTGCTTTGCCAACAGGCTTTGGTTAGATATTTGTAGACAGACTCAACTGATAAAAATTTTAGGGTTTTACTTTTATTTAAAAAGATAAGGGGAGGACTAATCAATTATTCTGGACTGCGAGTGAAGAAACTTCAAAATTAATTCATTCTAAAATTGTGGTGATAACAGGGACTCGTCGAATGTAAAAAATGTTGGTTGAATAACTGATAAAACTATTAATAAACAATATATTTTTTAATAATTTTATTGTGATTGATTGATTATTAACATTATTATGTGGTGTTAGAGCTAAAATTGGATTTAGGGCCCAATTTCAACCTAACAATTGAATTTATATTTGCTGGGTGGCTATCCTAGTGAGAAATCGAACGAAAATCCAAGCAAGACAAGGGAGAAACCGAATTTACGTGGAAAAACCTAATCGGCGGGGGAAAAACCACGGGAGAAATGAATCTCACTATGAATCAACAAAAATACAAGAGATCTTACAATAACTCCACAAATGGAAAGCAGGAAAGAGAGAATAGATCCTGTCTCCAAATGGGCAGGGCTTCGCTGCTTGGATTTCAGATTGTCCGAATGAACTGTGATCCTTGCCTTTTATAGGCATGGGTTGCGTGCTGAGCACGCTCCTCAATTTAGTCACGTGTTCGCAGTTGTCAATCCAGCTAAGCGCCAGCTAAGCGTTAGCTAGTATGCCAGCTAAGTATCTGAGTTGTCCCCAGCTGTAACTCTTCTAGAAGGCCAGGCTGTCTGCAGCTGTACTTCTTCTAGAAGGGTAGGGACCGATACGGATAACCATTGGTTGAACATACCTTTCCTGGTTGACACGTGTTGGTTTGGTGAAGTTATTCCCGATCCTGATGAGTTTCGCAACAGTTCCGATATATCGTTTACTCATATCGGATCGGCAAGTTACTCCATATCGTGTCTTCCGGATCGGGTAAGCAATCCATATCGGAACGGTTCTCTGTGGTAATTGTTGAGGACTCTATCTTGTTACTTTGACACATGGCTTGCTTGGATGGATGCCACGTGTTCCACTACTTTCATCCGTATCATATGGTTTATCAAATCTATTTTCTTGAAGTCTAATTGATGAAAAATCATTTCAAGACAAATAAATAAATTTGTTTCTCAGATAAATGTTATTTAGTTAATTTTCTCTTATGATCTTCCTATCTTTGCTAAAATGGTTATGATTAAAAAATTTGAGCGTAATATGTTGAGGCAATAATCGGTCTCTCACGGAGATCAATGTCGATCCTTGATTAACAGTTCAAATTTATATGCATTGAAGACTTGATGGCCAGGAGAAGGTAGGGAGCTCTTCTAGTTCGCCGATGAACTTGCACAAGGAACATGGCTAAGCGGGGCGGGCTTAGTGATAAGTGTTCAATTGAGCGAAACTTTATATCATATTCATGTATATTTAACATGCTATTTTGATGGAATTAAAGCCCGCCAGTACCTAAAAAGTGTTGATTTCAATGAACATGGCATAATAGCGATACACCGAGAGAAAGTGAGCTTTTAAGGAGTAATCGCCACCAAAACGAAGCAACTTTGAAAGAGGCACAACCTTATATGGGCTCTCATATGGCCCGTATAAACCTGGGAATCAAAACGGTCTCAGCATCAAGCCTCCCGGGACCGTGTACAGCCCGTATATATGGGGCCATATGGGGTGTCATACGGTCTGATGTACGGTCATGTGCGTCGACCTGAATTCTATACAGTCCCATATATGGCCCGTATGAATGCCCGTACGGCGTAACCCTCCCTTATACTGTGGACCCAGGTAGGGGCAGAAAGGTAAATGTCACTCCAGAACCCTAGGAGGAAGTTTAAATATGAATGATTAGGGCTTTAGAGGAGGAGAATCAGCTTGGAGAAAAGAAAAAACCTTAGATTAGGGATATAGAGCCCTACCTCCCAATCTTGGAGAGAGAGAGAAGGACGAAGCATTCAAGAGGAAGTCAATAGAGCCACCAACAGTGTATGTAATAATGTTTCTCGTCATGATCCTTTTGACTTGTACTCTTTTTGTTTTGGATTGTTGTTCTCCATTCATAGGGAACTAATGTTGTAGATTCTTGGGTATGATGAACCCTTGGATTATGTAGTAATGACATGTTGATTTCTACGTTTGAATGATTGGTTTAGCTTTATGAGTCTATTGGATGTTTTCATTGTTATGTTAGTCTCTCTACGTTACGAGAGTCCGAAGAGATTATCGTAGTCCATACGGGGGAAGAAGCGAGCGCCTCCCCGTATGTAAATCGACTCCAATAGAGGGGATTGTGAGTACATCGAGAGCTTTGGTACTAAGGAGAGTAAGCCCTTAATATGACTTATTCCCATAATCTTTCCAAGATATAGGTTCCCTAGATTGTAATGCAATTGATGAAATTAGGTATTGATCGCCTTGAGAGAGGGACTTAGTACACCTTAGGAACCCTTGGCCCCAAAACCTACCAATCATCAACATAGAAATCTCCATCTATCTATAGAGTAAAATTCAAGGGGGATTCATTACCCAAGTATCTCCCCTTTTTATGATTGATTGTCACCAAGGTTGACTCCCGTCTCAATAGCTAGAATTGTTAATTTCCCTAATTTAGATTTAGTTTACAAACACCCATCTTTGGGTCGACTAGATAATAAATGAGTAATTATTACTAGTATTTCCTTTTTCCCTAAATATCGATACCTGACTCTTCAAGAGTCCACTCTATTACTTGATACGACCTGTGCACTTGCAGATTCTACACATCACTTAGTGCCCTGGTGTAGCTTTGACACCCAAATTAGTGAGACAAATAATGTTTTGAGGTAAAGGAGAAGAATCCAGAGTTTAGTGATCAAATACCTCCCTTTTCTTACTTTCCTACTCTTATTTCTCTTCATTGAGGTCGGCGGTTATCCCCTCCATGTCGGGAGCCTTCTTACCATACTTATCTTTTGACAACTTATCCCCTGCATCTTACCTTTGTATGACCCTCTTTTCCCTCCCTCCTTAACTTTAGTAACCTCTCTTTTGCCGAAAGGGGATGTCTGAGTTGGGAATTTGTTTGACTCAAATAGATGTTCAGGATAATGCTACGTGCTCCAGATAAGGTCACGCTTCTATCTAGATTTATCCATATCACTTGTCCCCCCCCCCCCCCCCCCCCCCCCCCTCACCTGCCTGCTCGCCCGCCCGCCCACAAGCCCTAAGGCCCAAGTATGCTTGAATCTGAGGTCGAGCTATGACCGAGGTGTCCTCGGGCTTAGGTCGCTCGGAAAAGCAAGCATTAGGTAAGGTCGGTTCGGCTGGAATGGGTAACTTAGGATGTTAGATGGCAAGCGAAGGTGGGCGGGATATCCATGTCGAGCACTTTGTGGCATTTAATGTTGAGCAAGTTTTTCATGCTACACCACGCTTTTCTAAACACCCTGTCTGAAGAGGTGTGATGTGGAGTGACAGGAGTAATCATGGGCACAACCTCCGTGGTCCACGTGTTAAACATCCAAAGAGTGTCGTTTCACGAGGCAATCCAAGCCGTTGAATAGGATCCAACCATTCAAAAGATCACCCCCAGAAATTCAAAAAGAAAAGAAATGGCATGGCTTTCATTCTCTCATCTTGTCTTCTTGCTCCGCCTTGCTCTATCGCATGTGAGCTACTTGTGCGAATCTTCTTTCATCTTCATCCTCTACTTCCTCCATGCTTATTCTCTACTGAGGTAATAGAGATTGAACTCTTAGCCTCTAGGGTCCCTCCTTCAGGTCCCGGGGCCTTGGGGCGTCGAAGTCTAGGGCCTACCCAAGTACTTTAGATGTTGACAAAGTCTAGTAGTTAGTTGATCACTACTAAATCTCCTCTCCACCTTTCACTTGTAGACTTCCCACCCTCACTGAACGAGCCAGTTCACCTTCATCTAATAGGGAAATAGCCAAATCCTTTATCCTAGTCAGAGTGAGTTGGGACGCCAACTCACTACCGTCGAGTCTATTGACACAAGGACACGGACATCGTTTGAGAAGATGCCTAGTAAATCTTCGGTGGTCACCGCATTGTCAACCACTAACAAAGAGGAAGTCAGGGCCTCGAACAAAGTATGAGCTTTAGGGCCAACTTCTATCTCAGGTACGGGAAGCTCGACCTGCGGAGCCTCGGGCCTTGCCAAGTCCGAGCACAGCAACTCAGGGCCCGTAGAGACAACTGAAGCCCTTCTATCGTGGACGACCCTTTTGGAGCAATGAGCGGCCACCTTCGGGACAAAAGCAACCTTCGTGGGAGTAGGATGAGGCTCCTCAAGACTTCTTGTCAAGTCAAGGAGAGATCAGGGGTCGGACTAAACTTCCCCTTGCTTTGGGACAAGTGCAGAAGAGGTAGTAGGCTCCCAGGAGGGGACACTGAGAGTGGCCAATCCTCCACACACTTTGACCTCTTCCCCGATTGGGGTCCACTCTCCCTAGGTCTTTTGTACTTTTTGGACAATGACACACCAAAAAGAGGGGCCTTTGAGCCTTTCTCCATTATCTGCCCAGGCTGCCAAAAAACAGACGAGTTACCTCTGACCTAGTCAACGACCTCGTATTGACACACAAAAAAAGAATAAGAGGGAGAAATCATATTACTTGTGGGCGAGAGCTTAGCTTCCATAAGAACCTCTCGGACACCGGCTTAGAAAGATCCAAGAGAGCGGAGCTACAGTGGAAGGCAAGCTGGTTCTGCTCCCTCTCAGACATGGTAGGGTCGATGTAACATCCATCTCGCTAATGAGACAGATGTCACACCAGCTTAGCCGGGAGTGCACCCAGCCTATAAGCTATGCAAAATAAGCCTGAAATCAAGAAGCATGTACTCCGAATAAGGTTCATATGATATAGCATATCCGGTTACACACCGGGAGTCATGTACAAATAAAAGTCATAATAGAGTACATCACACAGAGTTATGGGCAACTATGGCCCCAAATACAGTGGAAAAGAACATAACTAATGTTTAATACAACCCAATGAAATTAGACATAGAAAGCAGTGCATAAGAGCCATTAGACCTAGATCCACCTTTCGAGACATGAGCTACTATCCCAATCCAAGTCTAGATCCTGCAACAAAAAAATCATATAGAAACGCGCCGAGCTATACAAGCCCCGCGCGTAAAGACTACTCCGCCAGGTATTACACATACCTATCACCTGTGCTGAAATACTGGAACATAAGAAATGCAAGTCTAATTCATGAAGGTCAACATAGTTATCTTTAATCTTGATAAGCATGCTAATACGATCAGAAATCCAAGGATAAACACATAAGCAGTCTCATGTCATATCAAGCATATAATAAGTATGTATATGCAATGGCCTCATATCATACAAGCGTGCACCCCTAGTAAAAATGTCTCCGTAAGGACTCCAACAATCACCAGGAACAGAGGCATACATCTACATGATCCTAATGCCGGGAACAGAGGCATACATGCATCTGCATGAACCCGGCGCCTGACGACCAGAGGCATACATCTACATGTGTACGTCAAGCGAGCATCTCGTATCCGATACGGGCTCTCTCAAGAGACAGGAAAGGGGTTTTTATAAAAGAACGACTTTCGCAAACATTTTTAGTTTTAAGAAAAACGATTGTAAACAAATCCCTTCCTTAGCCCGGTCTCATCTACTCAAATATCTGGGCTCTATCCTGAGCCCTCCCGTTGGGTTCCCCATACATAACTAACTAAGGTGCAGCTTATGATACATGAATTAATCTTTAATTACCCCTTAGGGTTTCCTTAATCATTTCTCATGCTCTTTAAAGTTAAATCAATTATACAAGCATGAAAATACTATGCAAGTATAACCATAAATCAATCGGTACCCACAAACCGAAATAAATCTCATAGGAATATGATAAAGCCGAAATCCCGATAAACACATGAAATAACTCTAGATCTACAGTGAAGTCCCCTCACCATAAGTCCTTGCGAATTCCTAGGAATCGCTAGGTCCTTTGGCGGCTTCTGCTTGACCTTTTCCCTTTCCTAGAATCAATAAAAGTACTAATTAAATACAGAGTCCGTATTTTCCATAACTTCGTCCTATAGTTTTAGAATACGAAGATTTAAGAATACGATTCTGTATTCTTAACTTAGACTCCTATTTAACTCAAATGTGCATATAAGGGACATTAAATTCATGAGACCATATTTTCATACTTAACAAGTATAACATGTCTTTAAATTCTTAGATTACCCTTAAGCATGCTTAATTAGCCGACATTAATCAATCTAAAGCATGTGTCCCTTAAGTAAGACAATCATGGAAACTAATTATACATAAGCATGTTAATATGATCGCTAATAGAGTATTTATGCTTAGGGATTTCCAGAAAAATCGGGCAGCACCTCCTCTATTTAGAGGGCCCCGAAAATTATACAAACAATCACATTAATTAAAATACAAACTAGATCATGCTTCTATGTCATCATTCAAGCCTCTAATCTCTTTAATCCCCCTCTTAATCCTTCTCTAATCAGAGCCCTACAATTCTTACATCCAAACTTAGGGGCTTTCCCCAGTCAAGCATTAATCTTAATAATCCCTCCATCCATTCATAGTTAGGGTTCTCACTTGGCCGTTCGACGATAATCCAAGCTCACCGGAGTAGATCGCAGCTGGAAGATGACCTCGCCGGTGTCGTAGCTGACCGGAGCTACAAGGGGGTCGCCAGGACTACGCTGGGTAGAGGGCAGCAGGACAGCAGAGAGGTGGCGAGGGGGCAACTGGCCAGTAGCGTGGTGGTCGCGGCCGGACGGAGCTGTAGGTCTGGCTGGCGGTTCCACAAAAGGGGCGGGCGGCAACTGCAGCAGGGCGGCGAGAAGAGGCGGGCGGCCTGCTCGCGCGGACAAGGGGGCGGCACGCCAGCGGTTGGTGGTGAGCGCGAGGCCAAGGAGGCCGTGGGCGCAAATGAGGTGGATCGCGAGTGAGAGAGGGAGTGAGAGAGTCGATGAAATTGGTTTGGTTTTAATCTTCTCCTCTAAGTCAATCTGCCTATATATAGATATATATATTTATAACTTATAATATTATATTTCATTCTATCATTTAGATAAATGACTAACTTAATTATTAAGACTCCAATAATTTAACTTATCATTAACATGATTTCCCCCTTTAATTATTTAACCTTATCATCTAAATTATTTCCCCCACTTTATGTCACATCACCCATTTAATTTAATATTATCTTTTTAATAACTTACTGACCAAGATCTGGAAATCCCGGATCATCGATTCCATTCATCACGGGCGTACTATAGCCTCACAGGGTCTGTCTCTCATCAGACCAGATCCACGAATACCAGCTTTCGATTAACCCGATCTACTTTATCGGAACTCTAACATTTGTCTGGTTCCCCTACTTAATTAATCTTGGTTAATTACCACTTACGAACTCTCCCAATTAATTGATGGAGGTTATCTATACCGTCCACCTCCAACTATTCCATGTGTAAGCGGCCTGGCCCAACGAGGCCTTCCCAAGGCCCATTAGTTACAAGGTTGGATTTTAATTTATTATCCCTCAATTATTCCTTTAATTGGGCTTTAAAATAATTAACGTATTTTTTGTGTTAATTAATCTCATTAATTATTGAAAAGTTTCCGATTTATTTACTTAGAAAATTCAGGGCGTTACAGTCAAAGTTTGGATCCGAGTAGGGAGTGCCTGACTGAGTGGGGACATCCCACTCACCTTCACCCGAAACAAAGAAAAAACAAGACTTCTAGTCTGGAAGTTTCAAGGGAAGGGGACCCAAGAAAGTCATTTTCTCCAGGGAGGCGAAGTAGACCCAATCCTTAGACTCTGGAATTTTCTTTAGGAGAAGTAACACTACAAAAAAATAGGTATTTTGCGTCGGACATTTAGCGGCGGTTTTTTAAAACCACCGCTAGTAAAACAAGTAGCGACGCTTCTTGTGACGGTTTACATGAGGGCCGCTAAATCCATTATTTTAGCGGCGGTTATGACACAAACCGCCTCTAATTACCTTATTTTAGAGTTGGTTTAATAAACCGCCTCTAAAACAATGTAATTAGAGGCAGTTTTAATTTAAACCGCCGCTAGTATTGCAGTTAGAGGTGGTTAGGTAAACCGTCGCTATTCTATTTTAGTTAGAGGCGATTACAGTAGAACCGCCGCAATATTGCCGCATACCTTTTCCACTGGCGCGCTGTCTCTTTTTCACCGAAATTCTCCCAGCCCTGAGTTTTTTTTAAACTTTTTTAAAATTGGGGGATATTCTTCTTCTTCAATCTCGTGAACACCTCTCATCTGATTCCCGCGCAGCCCGTCTCTGCCAGTCTCCCCTCTCCCGTCGCAATCTTGGTTGTTTTAGAGATTGAGAAACAGAGAGGAGACAGGTCTCCTCGCCAGTCACCACGCGTGCAGAGAGAGGCCGCGATTAGGGACATGTACAAGCTTGTTTCCTTTGAGGAGAACAGCTTGAAGTTCATTAACTTCAGTCCTGAGAATAGCTTGAAGTTTCCTTGGAGGAGAAGGGCTCCTTTCGCAAGCCAAAGTCGGCAACACCTGCTCATCCAAATCGATAGCCTGCCTCTCTGAGAAATAAGGCTTGTTTCTCAATAAAATTTGTGTTATTTTTGGGTAAATTCCTCTCTATGCATCTAAAGCATCTCTCTTGCTAGGGTTTATAGCGTTCATCAAAAGTTGTAGATCGAGCTTGAACTTTGGAAATCCTAATTGACTGATTTTCTTGGTGTTTTGGCATGAAGGTAACTGATTAGATGTGATTTCCACTAGGTTCATAACTAATCAATTTGATGGATGGAAATCCATTGGAACTCATAAATCAGAATGATTTAGTAGTGAGACATACTCGATCTTCAAGCACTTTTTCCGTCTTCTCAAGCTTTTTCATATCTTTCTATCAATGAAAGCTTGCATATATAAATGAAAGCTTGGAGTACAACAATGGCAACCATCCATGTGTTCTCTTATATATGAATACACTTAAGAAACTTAAAGAAAAATGTATTTGACTTTAGAAAAACAAATTCCAATGATTTAATTTTCTATGGCTGAAATTGATGATAATGAAATGGAATAATTCATGTATATTCCCTTTAATGTGGGTTACCCCACCTAGCTAGAACATTAGAAGGCATTGGCACATGCCAGTGAAGAAGCAAGGGGGATTTGGATAAATAAGACTAAATACTCACTTAAGCAACTTTACTGACAATCTTTGAGCACACCATTAATATGTATATATATATATATATATATATATATATATATATATATATATATATATATATATATATATATATATATATTCTTTTTTTTTTTTTGTATATTTGGCATAATCATAATAATATTTCAGGTATTCTTTGGAGCTAGCTTCACATGGTCCATGAATTAAGTGAAGAGAAGAAGATAGCAGTGGTTGGCATTCTTTAAACTATTGGCAGACCAGATACATTCCTTTCTAAGGTCTCTCTCAATCTCTATTTTTCTTTGTCCTTTATTCAGAAGTGTATGGATTCTCTCTTCTTGTTTCTTATTATTATTGTGTAGTTGGGAGGGATATATAAAGAAAGCTAGTATATATTATTGTGTAGTTACTGAAAGGCTTGCATTTGCTTAAAAATCTTAACTGTATTAGCATGCATGATCAATTTTGTTTGTTTTTTTTTATTTACAACCTATGAGCACTATATTTTGTTTGTAGATATTTCTGTCCTGTTGGAATATTTTGGGTTTTCTTCTCCTCTTCTCTAAGTTCTCTTCTTCCTTTCGAATGAAAACTGTTCTTGGTTTAGTTTGGGGATTTTGATTTTTGATTGCTTTCATCAGCTCTGAAAACTTGAGTTTTCATCAAAATACTAAGTTTTTTCTTAGTGCACGTGTGGTTCTCTCATTTTCTGCATATTTTTCAAACAAAATTATTTCCTTGAAGTTCCTGACAACAAGTAATGATTGTGGAATTACAGTGATTTGGGCCATAGTGAAAGATTTCTGTCTCTTGGTCTTTATTTTCTTTGTATCTGTAGCACTTTCTTTGTGCTCTTTTTATTTTCTCTTAACACTTGGAATTTTTAAATTTAAGATCTTCTCACTTGTTTTTCTCAGAAGAAGTTTGGGACATTCAACAAACCTCAGGAAGGAAAGAACTTGTGTTTGGTGTTTTCGACTGATTAAACAAGAAATACTCTTAGCTGTGCACCACCAACCACCATTTGTTAATTATTGTCTGAGGTAAAAGTCTGAAACTCAGTTGTTTGGTCTTCCTTCATCTCTATTTATGTTTCTTTACTTGGCATCTACGGTTCTGCTGATTTCTTCTTTTGTGAGTGTCTTTCGCCGAATTCTTGTTTATATATTTCCTAAAAAAAATATTGTTTTTAGTTTAAAAATAGTGGGACATAGAGGATAAAAGTGTCATTGTTTAGTTTGAATTTTGTCTGTTTGCATTCTAGTTTGCATTTTCATTCCAAAGTTGTAGTTCCAGAAATCAAAGTTATCTTATATGGAACTATTATGTCTGTTTGCATTCTAGTTTGCATTTTCATTCTAAAGTTTTTTGATAGATAATGAAAATGTAAGCATGCTATTGCTGAATTCTCTTTCTGTAGCAACACTTTTTTAAAAGAAAATGGAATTATTCTTTGAGCCTTCGTGTATTAGACATTCACACTAAGAAGGTTTTCAATAACAATAGAGTGTGTGTTCTTGGCTTTTAGTTTTTATATGTATATTCGTTTTATTTATTGATTTGGTTTGGTCCAATAACAATAGAGTCAAAGTCAAACTGTAGTAGGGCTATATATAGAGATGAAAAAAAGTTCATTAATCACATTGTGCATGCTTCCCAAATTCTAATTTACCTATATATGCATCTGTAATTGTCAAATTCTAATCCAATTTGTTATTTATTTGCCACTTGCCTATTCAAGGAAGCTCACTTCATTGCTGTATGATTTGACAACCTTTTTGGCGTTTGCCGTTTGCTCCTCCTATTATTATATATAAGTCAAATATTACATGAGTGGAGACTTATTCTTTTTTGATAATTAAGATGATTTGATCTACTAAATATGCCATTCAAGTATTGAATTTACGTTTCAATATTAGTTTTCATCACTCTGTCTTTGATTTTATTGTTTGGCTTATTCTTGTTATAGGTTGACATTGTGCTGTGAGGATATATTGCCTGGAATTCGAGTCATGCTCTCCAAGTACTTGATAAAGTTTTCCCAAAGGTTGGTAATTCATGAGTTTGATCTGCTTTGTACCCCATTATATATAGAAGCAACATGGCTTGTTTGAGTGGTCATAACTCATGCTTGAATTCTGTGGTGAGTTCTTTTTTTAGTTCTTTCTAGAACTATGGAGCAAGAAAGGGAATAACATGTACAAGTTTTCTCTGAGATCATACACTTTGTTATAGTTTTAAACGACTAAATGTTCAATCTAATCCTTCTTAGGTTCTAGATTTTATCGATAATTTTTTAATCCAAGAATTGGTCTTCCTCGTTAGGTAAAAAGGGTGCTGATTATTAGAGAAACGAGGGACTTATTTTTCTAATATTAGAGAAGTTGCCAAGCTGCAGAACTCATGCTTGAATTCTGTGGCGAGTTCTTGTAATTAGCTAATGTACAAGACTAAACGCATCGTAATTAGCCAATCATTTAACTCTAGAAGCCTTTGCAGATTAATTGATTGAGATAAAACATTGCTCTACTAAGATCAAGTAATTGAATCATAAGTATTATCTTATTAAAAAAATTCAATTGAAAAATTGCTCTTGGCACAAGAGAATTTGCATCAACGGAGTGATAATCAATGATCCAGAACATGGTGATTTTTTGTTGTACTTCTTCATGTTGAAATTCTGCTCCTCAGCTTGTTGAATATTTTTTACATGACTGTACATGTGCTATACTTTAGTACTGTTTTCAGTTTTTCTAAGTAGATTATGTGTTATGGATTCTATCATTTTGCAGCGTGGTTGTTGTATATATAGAATTTTAAAGCAATCAATGCAATGCATTTAGTCTTCAATTAATAAAATTTTCAGAAAGAGTTCTTTAATTGTTTTACTGCAAGCTCTCTTTAGTCCTCTATCTTAGCTAGTTTAATTGTCTTAAAATTCAGAGTCTAATAAAATATTTAGCTAGATTAGAAGCTTCAGGAGGTAACTCAGTTTCTTATTTAATGATGCAAATGATTGATTATGACCCAACAACAAACAAATAATCAACATTTTGTAGGACTTAAGCTGATTAAAGAACTCCATGGATTTTTGCAACCAACAAAGCAAATGTTCAGCTAATGAGATCACAACATCCATTTTTTCTTTTGCATTTTATTAAAGTTTTTTGCTTCTAGATCAATTGTCTTATTTTAATACTTGATTTCCATAAATCATGCAAAATTACTTTTAAGTACAAACAACAAACTACCAAATGTAGGATTTGCTTGATGTGATATGCAAAATTTTTCAGGAAGAAATTTTTTAATGTACAAACAACAAAAGAAAAAGAATGACCTCAAAAAATTAGAAAATATCATATTAGTTTTTCATGATAGTTATGTACATACTTATATTTTAGTAGTTGGTTCTGCAAATTCTGAAATCTTGTTAAAAATTTGGGTTAATGAAGGAAATCCCACAGGCACCAACAGTGAGACAAGGGATTTCCAATTTCTAGTGCTTTTGTTTTGCAATGCATGTAATAATTGATCTAAAACTCTTCTTGATAGACCACTCTTCTTCTTCTTCTTCTTTTCCCCACTTTTATCTTTGATTTTTTCTGTTAGTTTACTAAGGCCTTAATTTCTAAAAGGAAATCCCTTGGATTTCTGCTGCTTTTGTTTTGCAATGCATGTAATAAATGATCAAAACTTCTGATTATTCAACTCTTTCTTTTTGTTTAACAATAGCTTCACTCCAATATATATTCCTCTTATTCATAAAAACTAGATGAGAATGGTTCTCAAATTGTACACAGAATGAAAATGAGAGGAAAAAAAGAAAGTGGCCATAATTGAATTATATATACTTTTTTTTATGAATTTTCAGATTTTTCTAAATATGTGAACTAAGGGATTTACCTAGCATCCCCTTTACAAGGTAATGGAGTTAAGTGGGAAGAACCTGAGTTTGTCTGACTTTCATGTAGATTTATTTTTGAGATGATCTATATAATTCTTGGTTTTATAGTATGTGAGTCTATGGTGTATTGAATGGAGCCAAGGCTGATTTTGTTGAAGTTCAGTATAACAAAACATAACAGACCACTGGTTTTCAAATTATGCAAATGTGGTACCAGTGCTATTTTCTGGAATCCAGTATTGATTTCTTTGACCTAACTTACGGTTCTATGGATTATAACAATAGCGGTTGGAGTTAATCAAATGGACTCTTAATTGTCAATGAATCTTAGCAGATTATTAGTTCCATTTAAAGCAATAATTAGTGCACATATTAGTAAAAATGAGTAATTAAGTTGGATAGATTGTAAATAACAACCTGCAAGAGCTGCAGGTTGGTGATGTACATTTTGTCGACTTGATGGACCCCGAAAGTAAGTCGGTTGTTCTTTGCTATACCTTGAACACATTTATGTTCATTTTATATAATAACACAAGAATGACTTTTCTTTAGCACTTTCCCAGTATTGGTTGTAGGATTTACTTGGCTTCAATTAGCATGTTTTGATTGTATATATATATATATATACTCGCCTGGGTATGACCAAGGAGTTATGGATTTTATTGAATTTGCTTTTCAACATGGTTCAGTTAATGATATGATACTATGTCCATGTCCTTTATGTGGATTTAGTAACCGTCAGACACGAGCGGAGGTGTATGATCATCTAATTTGCAAACCGTTTCTGAAAGGGTATATAATTTGGTACCTTCACGGAGAGCTACATCCACAAGAAATGAATTATGTGTCAAGTAGCGTTGAAGTTGCCTCACAAACCAATATCACTGCTGAAGATCCGATTAGGGATATGGTAAATGATGCGTTTGGAGTACATGAACATCATTTAGAAGAAGGCAACGAAGGAGTCGCATAAAGCGTTGAACCATCACCAAATGTGAACCAGACTAGGAATACAATGGATGAGTTTTATGAGTTATCAAATGATGGTCAACAACCTTTGTATGAAGGGTGTGCAAATTATTCAAAACTCTCTTTCATATTAAAATTGTATCACATCAAGTGTCTCTGTGGAATGAGCAACATAGCAATGACGATGATTTTGGAGCTGCTATATGATGCATTTCCAAATATAAAAATTCCAAGCTCTTTCTATGATGCAAAGAAAACTATCATGAAGCTTGGATTGAGTTATGACAAAATACATGCATGCCCGAATAATTGCATGCTTTATTGGGGCAATAAAGAAGATAAAGAGAGAGAAATTTGTAGAGTTTGTAATATTTCTAGATAGAAAGAGAAGAAGAGTGGTTCCAGTGAGTTATCCGGCGGTAATAGAGGCAGGAAAAAGATTCATGCGAAAGTGGTAAGATATTTTCCATTACGGCCTTGGTTACAACGGTTGTTTTTGTCTTCAAAAACAGCTAAGAATATGAGATGGCACAACTTGGATATCAACAGCGATGACCTACTGAGATATCCAAGAGATTCTGAAGCATGGAAAAAGTTTGATTCAGTAAACAGTTGGTTCACAGCAGACCCCCGAAATGTACGCCTTGCATTAGCTACAGATGGATTTGATCCTCATGGCAATATGAGCAAAAGTTACAGTATTTGGCCGATTATTCTCATACTATACAATATGCCACCGTGGGTGTGCATGAAACAAACATCATTTATCATTTCAACAATTATCCCTGGTAAACATATGCCGGGAAATGATATAGATGTCTACTTACAACCTCTAATAAGGGAGTTGAAAGAATTTTGGTGTGATGGCGCTGATACGTACGATTCATATGAGCATGAAATGTTCAAGATGCATGCTGCTTTGATGTGGACAATTAGTGATTACCCTGGATTGGGAAATCTATCCTGGTGGAATGTTTATACCGGGCGTGCCTGTGTACATTGCAACTACTCCTCAGAGCCTTGTCGTTTGTGTCACAGTAAGAAATGGTGTTTCATGGGCCATCGACGCTTTCTTGATGGTGGACATAAATTTAGAATGAATAAGATCAGATTTAATGGAGAGCAAGAGCTACGTGATCCTCCGAGACTATTATCAAGCACAGAGATTTTTCAACAGATTAAGGATATTAATGTCACATTCGGTCGGTCTGTGGATAATCCGATTGGGGGGAAAAGAAGGCGCGGTGTGAGTACTACTATAGAAGGTCCACAACAATGGAAGAAAAAAAATATTTTCTTTGAGCTTCCTTATTGGGAGTATAATTTATTGCGTCACAATTTAGATATGATGCATATAGAGAAGAATGTGTGTGATAATATCCTCTTCGATCACATTGATGAATGATAGTTCTCAATCAAAAAATCATCTCAATGCTCGCAAGGACCTGCAAGATATGCATTATAAACCAGACTTGTGGCCTGATGATAATGGGAAGTTTTCTCCAGCAGTGTACACAATGACTAAGCAAGGAAAGAAGTTA